>JAAAKM020721499.1:60793890-61993890 GCA_010016025.2 Alatinidae sp. Z8VKAUB7J3
ACAAATTGGCTCTTTATTCGAGCATTTTCTTGCGTCCTAACATTCGAGGAACTAGCGTAGTCGAGCGCGTAGTCGCATCAAACTATTCTGTACTAGTGAACACTTTGACTAAAAACTTTGGTCAACCTCGACGAATTATTAGGGCATATGTCATGAACATATTTATAATCGGTAAGCCTAATACTCAAGTGGCTAGTTTAAGGCAATTCTACAATGCCATCATGGATATTTGCTCACTTGAGGCTTTAAGTGTAGATCCTGTTGCTTGTGCTCCCTTCTTAGTGCCCTTACTAGAAGATAAACTCCCAAGCAGAGTAAGCATCATCACCATCATCGTCGTCGTCATCATCTATTATCATTACGGTCATTATCATCAACCTGATAATTCATCGTGGCGAAAGTCAGGGGAGTCGGTAACCCATACGTTTTGAAATTCCTTCAGAGCTCAAAATTACAAAACTTAAAGATTGACGATAACAGCGGACATATTGCATGTCCATTTTGAAGAAAATGGATTTGCAATATGTCCGCTACTCTTATCAAACATGCTTTATTGAAATATTTTCTACTTCCTTAATGAAAGATGTGCTTACCATCTTCAGTTAAACGCTTTTTACGAGGGCTAGTGGGGGCTTTCCTTGTAATGGCTCCATTAATGAACTTGTTAAAACTAGATTTTGCCAATTAAACGTTAAAAAAAGACTCTTGATTTTGTGTAGATAGTAACCATCCTCCACTCCCTTTTCCCCCAAACACCTAGCAGCTGCATAAATATGCAAGCAATACATACATCTAAGCATATATACGTACATCTAAGCGTAAGGGTTTCATTTTAGATACGGAAAAAAATCCTAATGATTTGGAGTACTCTGCTATCGATTCCTCGAATTCCACATAATGCCCCCTTCCATAAAAATAAAGGTACTCCCTGTTGAACATGTGGCTGAGATTATCACCCAAAAATGGTGGGCTTGAGTTTCCGATGAGTAGCGAGGCCGATCATCCGGAATAAATTTGGATTCCAGTTCAGCTAGTAGCAGAAATTTGGATTCCAAGTTCTCCGTCAGTGATGTGGATTTAATCCCCCTCCCTTACTGTGTCAAATTTTTGTGAGGTATCTTGACGTTTTCCTTATTCCTTCTCTCTTTGAATAGTCCAAAATAGTTTCGACATAGGTTGCTTGTTAAAGCGATGGATTTGTTTGTTGAAGGCATTTATCAAAAAACGTTAGAGCTACTAGGTAGTATGAGGAAGTAATGAATTAAAAGACATGATTTTATCATATGTTGCAATTCAGGTGAAATGATGATAATCAGTTTTTATTTGAGGAAAATCGACCCGCCGTTTCAGAGATAATTTTGGGGTCACCAGTGACCCAATCGACGTCAAAGGATAAAAATTCTGAATTTTTGGATCATTTGGTTTTAAGGTCAGTTCCCATTTTACGATTGCTAGGAACTATTCCAATGACATCAGTGTGATTTCAGTGATTTTTCTGCTCGTTTTGTGTTTCTGGCTTCACCGTGTAGGTTTTATTCATGCCGTGCAAAGTCAAGGAAAGGAAAAACCACCATATATCTTGTATATTACTTAGATGCAGTTTTATACCTTTTACCTATGTTTGATTCGTTTATACACGAGCCCTTAAAACAAAAGTCATTAAAAACACTACTGTCACATGGAGTTCCACATACTTTATAAAAATTTCGAGATAAATTTTTCCACACACTTCTTTTATTTATTTCAAGCAGAATTTCCACCCACGCCGTTTATTCCATCACCCCTATTTATTTATTTTGAGCAAAATTTCCACCCATCCTGTTTATTCCGGACACGAGAGTATAGTGACTTATGTGAAGTGGGGGCAAGAGGAGGGTAGTAGGCCAGGGCCTTTTTGCTGGGTCATCAACTACATCATTACATTTAATTAGTGACATCTTTTTTCAGTACAAAACCAACTTAAGATAAAAAATATCAGTCTAGTTCTCGTGCTTCCCTTAAATAGCCCTTTATAAAATCACGAGTAAGAAAACGAATACAAATAATTAATAAAATAACAGTTAAAGTATTAGAACTTCTACCTTCTTACATTAGCAGCAGTTTAAATGAAGGTCTAGGTAGGTACAAATGACCTGAGGGGTAGTTAGACAGAAGTTCCTACCAGTAATCCATGCCCTCATGTTAACTGCTATTAATTTAAACTTTATGAACAACAAACATTGCTAAAACGCTGTGTAAATGAGCCACTTATTTGTTTGAGGTAAGAATTCCTCAGATTGTCCGTATCACTTAGCGTGTTATAGGCACGTCTTCCACGTGCCATGGCATAGATTTCCACGTGCCATAGCTAGATCGTTTGCGTGTCCAAACTCCATGTTTTGCGTGCCCAGTGTTAACGACCCTGATCTGATCTAAAAACTTAGAAGAAGCGTGCATGGTTATCTCTCAAACTGTCACTGCAACGGGTCAAAGATTAACAGCTGGTGACTCGGCCACTTACAATCATAACAAAGTAAAATCTCTTAGGAAATTTCAGTGAAATTTGGATACTTGAAAATTTTCGGTGAGAAAAAAATTCAGTGGGAAAAAATTTGGTTTGATTGATTTTTGGTAAACCGTCTTCACCGAAATTAAAACACTCCGAAATTTTTCGTACTTAAATGTTCCTCAAATGTTAATTGGGCTGGATTTGGCACTAGTTCCATCATGTTTGATAACTATTTGTAACTTGAAGGAGTTGGTTAACCACTGTCGCAAATTAGAATGTCCGCCACCCATGATATCACGAGCTTCATTAAAATAACCAATGGTACGTGGTAATGGGAGATGGGGGTGCGCTTTATAATATTATGATAAAAAACGTACACTTCTCTGCATAAAAGGTCCCTTTTTCTGACAAAATTGGCAAAATCGTTTTTATAAATGGAGAACTCTCTTCCGCAAAATAGAGTAATCTCTAAAAAAAGCACCTTAGCACTTTTTGTTAAAGAAAGTGAAGGATTCATTACCCCTAGCACCAGGCTCCTACATCTATAACTCTAACTTTTATTGGTAAAATGTAAACCCAGAAGGCATACGCATGAGTAATACGGAGACAGGAAATTTCAGTAATTTCTTTGACTAGGAAGAGGGCACAAGTCGTTTGGAAAGGAAAATAAGAAGGTAGAGGGACCAGACAGTTTCTTGAATAAAGCCGAAAGGTAGATCAAAAAGACATTAATAGAGGTGATAAGTTTAGAGTTTTAGTTTACACCTGTCACTGCCTAGGTCAGATTGGATGACTGCCATTACTATACTCCGTCCAACCCATACTGGCATAAAAAAGGGACACCAGAATGAGAATGATGACAATGATGATGCTTTTACAATTCATACTCTGGCGAAAAAAAACAGAATTTAATTGTCATATCTTCGTATCATTTGCGCCATTGTTGGTATTTTCTTGCATAGGAAGGAACAACAACAGTTAGGGGGGGAAGGGGGATAGATTACTTATAAACATTAAAGTTAAAAATTAATTATCAATTATTATTATTTTTGACCCAATTCTCAGATATGCATTTATAGGATATGGATAATGTTCGGTACCGGATTGGTAAGAAGGTGTACCAAAAAGGTAAACCGTTGCGTGAGTAACCTTTTTATGTATCACCAGCCACACTTCAACATAAAGTTCTTCTTTATCATAGATTCCCCAAAATTTCAAAGCTATGACCTGTTTTTCAGAACCTGAGAACTCTATAATTAAGCCGTAGGACAGCATTCCTTCACTTTTCCAATATTTTCAATTGTACTGAACTATACTCAGCTTAACAAAAATTCTGTGCAGAATCCTAATCTTCACACAGTTAAGGACATCGGAGAATCCCATTGGTTAAAAAAATTTAACTTAAGCATGTAACGGTACCGTGCAAGCACTTTTTGTATCTGTCTCTGAGGAATGCTCTGTCCTGCTGCTAAACGTAGAAGTAAGAGCCCAAAACTTATTAAATGCACCTCACTAATGTTTGATCGGCAGTTATAGAAATCTAGTTACCTTCAATAGGAAGGTGATCTCATGACAACACACATGTTTTCTTGTACTTCTTACTATGTTATTTGCAATATATATACTACAGTAGGTAAATACATATAACACTACATTTTGGCTGCTCAATACCATCTCTCGAAATCTTATAGATGCAATTTTGAGGTTTGAGTAGCAATACCGTAGCCAGGGGGATGAGCATCCTCTAGAAGTGGACTTCAAAGTAGAATAGCATCTCCTAGTTCATGGTCGTCTGTCCCAGAATTTTGAAATGTGTCAGAGCATTTCTCAGACTTGTTGAATACCCTGCCCCATATATCTTTTCCAAGATATCAAATATGCACACCTAGATCTATTCACGTCTTGTCCCTGCATGTTAGGGCCCTCTTGACTGTACGCTGAAACTGATTGGAGGAATATTGTGTTTCCCCTGTACGTTCATGTAAGTAAGGTGTATAATTTAAAACGAGATTGTTAACAAATGAAATTGACAGGATTCGAGAGCAGATAATCGACAGTTCAGTTGATGGGAGTCATTTTTTGACATTGCTTTAAATGAAGCCGTGAAATTGAATTTAAAAAAAAAGCTATTTAAGATCATTCTCACTCCTAACGTGGTGAGAGGCGAGATGTAGAATAATGTTGCAGTAGGAAACAATTATGATTTCTTCTATGTATAGTTACATATTACATTTGCGATTATCCCCCACCTAGAACTAATACCCACTTAAAATCAGCAACAGGAACAGCTGTTTCTAGGAAAATAAAATCAGCACAAAGCGGTGGATTAAATGCTAGTGAGAAGGGATGTCGCATCAAGGAGAAATCAGAGGTTATTACAACTGTGAGTGAAGAGAAACGCGCAGCTACAGGTGGAATGAATACAACAGAAGACGAGAAGACAGACCATTTACCAGTCGATCCAGAATCTGACCGGCTTATCTCATTAATTAAGAAAAACCATAGAAAAAAGCAACATATTAACCGTGTTGTAATGTCAAGACCAAGTCCTGCAATTCCAAACGAACTTTGATACCTCTGTTTCCTTTTGAATATACAGGATTTCGAAACGACTTGCAGTGATTCCGATATCGCGTCTTGAAATGACCACCCGAAATACCGTAGTATATTCCTTCTTCCTCTGAACTTTCCACTCCCAGGTCTGCTTATACTCGACTTTCCACGAAGCAGTTGCCCTTTAAAGGGAAGTCACTCCTTATTCTGCAGTTGCAATTCACTGGGCTTGGCTCATTTATACATATATACATATATAGTTCTTGTCAGCTCAATTTCGATCCGTGCCAGTGTGGATCTGGTTGAAAGTGTTCAAACGCATGTACTTGCCCAAGAGTGCGGTGGTTTTTGGCGTGACTTTTCATCGCAATCTCTTAGTGCAGCCCCCTGATAAGCAGTGGGGCCTTCCCCGGGGGCATCGCCATTGAGATTGCTGTAGGGATCGCACGTGTTTTTACCGCAAGGCACAGATTGTGCCACTTCAAGGTAGGCAGTTAATAGGAAAGAGAGAGAAGAGAAAACAAAATGAACGAACGAACGAACGAACGAACGAACGAATAAGAAATGAAATGAAAGTAGTAGAAGAGAAGTAAAACTAAAAATTTTGAGAAACAGACGTATCGACATTATACTCAGTCATAACTCAACGTGCTCAATGAGCTCCAGATTGGACTGCTTGGTTGTTTCGGCTCCTCGATTTCTCCTATGCCATATATTTTCATATTATAAGTCATATGTGGTACTCCATATTTTACCAGTGATTATAGTAGAGAAATATATGGATATCAATCAATAAGGTAATCTCTACTCTCGACGTTGTTCCCAAGAGACATGAAACAGACTACGATACACAGAGCAAAGAATACGGCCTTTCTTACGGCCAAGCTTGACTATTTGTGGACACTAGAGTATAAACATTCGAGTCAGTTGAAACGATTTAAGTACATTGATGTGCAATCAAGCTATTAAGAATGGTGAAATAAATCTAGAAATACCTGACTGACAACATTTATATTTCATGTGGATAGGAGAGATTGTGACAGATGTTTGCAGAAAGTTTGTACTCTCAAAGTTGCTGCAACAGTGAGACCTGATACACCTGGGAACATCTTATAAATGAGGATACATCAGTGAAAGGAATTTCTCGAAAACAGGTGCATAGCCAACTTTAACTTGTCATTGCATGTTAGACATTGTTACTGGCTATCAAACTGCCTGTTGGAAATTCACACAAGTATCTCCCTCAAGGTTCTATAAGATTTTACTCAGTCCGGCAATCGGTCAGTCACTTAGTCGCTAAGTCACTCAGTCTGTTGGTCAGTCGGTCAGTCAGTCAGTCAGTCAGTCAGTCAGTCAGTGGTTCGGTCGTTTGATCGGTTGGTCAATCAATTGGTCACCCCCCACTCGCTCACTTACTAGCTCGCCAACTAAATGTGTTAATCAAGACAGTTTTTCAGTCAATATAACACTTCATCAATAGCGTCAATAGATTATACAAAAATTTAGCCTGTTCCTTAAAATATCTGTCGAAAAGAAGGAGATACCAGCAAGATACCTTTCGAAGATTTTCTCTCCAATTTTCTCTACCGATGATGACTATTCTGTTGTCTTCTCCAAACTTTGATGTTTTCATGATTCATTTGGTTTCAATATTTCATATTTAAATGCTACAATGATCAGTATAAAACACGTCTAGCTAAGTTAATCTTTAATGGAGGTAGCACCCTATTAAACGATCTATTATTACACACTACACCTTTTAACTGTATCGTACATGTACATGTGGTATACATACCACATGTTACTTATTATAAGGTAAAATGATATTTTGTGAGTATATATCAACAATAACTATTTAATAGCTGCTCAGAATTCTCAAAATTAGAAGCATTTTAAATAAACGGACGTTTCTATGACAACTAAATGCGTTAAGATATTTGTTTTCGCACTGTTTCTGCTAGAGTTGCTTTATCTGTTTGTGAAGTGTGGTTTTGCGGAGTGAATCCCAAGCAGGAAGGTAAATCCGCTGTAGAACTAGTAAAATTGCTCTTATCTATATGAAAATTTAAGACATCAAGCCACACGAGGGAAAGTGCCTAGTTGTACGTATGATAGTGTCACAATATTTTAGGTACATCTTGACAATTTTGTGGCAATCACTTCATCCAATGACGCCACATCACTGATTTCAAACCATAATAGCATAAAGTAGAGTAAACCCTACAAAGGCATTACGTTACCACCAGCTTAATCTGGCCACTGAGCTCTAACAGGCTTTTCTGAAGTCGTCCCTGATACGAAAACATCTCTATGGCCTACCCACAGGGGGCTGAGATGACATGTCCCTTACTACCAAGAAGGATGTCTCGAATTCATCCCCAATCTCTAATTAAAACTGAGTTCGAATCTCTAGTACCGGTTGATAGCGAACAAAATTCTGAATACTCTATCTAGTAATAAACTCATGAAACGGATTAAACTAACGCATTGTCGTAAACTGATGTTACTTTGAAAAGCTCTTTAGCCTTTTGAGTATCATCAGGCACTGTAGGAAGTTCTGTGCCTGCCAGGTTAGTTGTCACTGATAGCTTTTCAATCCACTTATTGCTATTTTGTATCACTTCTAAGGCTTGCAGAAGACCTTCCTGAAATGAATAAATAAAGATATGCATTTACAATAATTTACACAACATATATACTGGCATGTACGAAAATTGCAATAGAATGTGTACTGTGGAGGAAATTAGATATAGTATGAATTAGGAAATGAGCTAAAACTATTGATTAGCATGTAGGATATCCAGTTTTGAACAGATGCTAGTGTAGTACATCATCATATGTAATTTTGACAAAACAACATTTTACCTTAATTTTCAGTTACCAGTTGCTTTTTCTCTGCCTTTAGTTCTCAAAATGAAATTCCTGTTATTTTTTGTGTAGAATTATGAGCCATATCAATGTTTTTTTTTCAAAATTTAGTAAATGTGTTTGCATATCTTTAAAACCTTATAAATTGGGATTGAGCAAAGTTATGAAGCTGAAAACAATTTTGTTGTACTGCATTCAAGCAGAAGATTGATTTTGCAAGGTTTCACTTTTATAATACACATATTTTCAAAGGTCAGGACCCTCTAGAGGGAGAGGGAGTGGAAGAAAATTGTCCCTCATGAATTTGAGGCCTCAAGTTGCTTAGCTTGTTGCTTAGATTCTGGACCAAATCGAGGCCTCACGCCTAAGCAACTGAGTTGCTTATAAAGAAATAACGTGTACTGGAGGTCACCAACATCGGTTGGAAACAGCGTCTGGCGAAAACGGGACGTCCTGCCAGCTCCAAATATCTTAAACCATTTCTGAGATCTACTAACATCGACCAATAAACTTTGACAGGTTATTAATAATTATTGAAGTCCATATAGTTCGCTTATGGCTTCTGTATTAACTTGAAAGAATCGAACGCATTACAAAGCCCGTAAATACGTAGTCATGTGGGTACTTGGATAGAGGAGTTCCGGGTCAAGAGCCGCCTGTGCTCGTATCAAGTAACAAATGGCTGAAACCACCAAAAAGGTTGACTGTTCCTTGGAGGAAAATTGCATCTAAGCTTGACGTAAGAGCTGCCGCTTATGTTGTTGACAGGTGTTGCAGATCTCGGATAATGCATTGATGCTTTATGACCAGTTACCCTTTTGCTATGACATTCTGACCCTTTCTTGACAATAGTGTCGCTTAAAGACCAGCATAGCTACACCAAGGAAAGATTTACGTTTGGTAGGTTGTACTGTTACGCAACAATCAGCAAATGTTTAAAGTCAACAGTTCGACTGCATGTGATCAATCTACGGCAAATAAGATCGTCAAAGGCGTTCTCTAAGACTCTAATGAAGTTATTTTAGATACAAATGTGGCTAAAGTCTCTTTAAATCTGCGCTCTTATTTTATTTTAGGGATCATCATTCCTATTGACTTGATGCCTAGCAACCTATAAACACGACTGTTGCAAAGTTTGTAAAGATATGATGCCAAACAAAATATGCATTGCAGTTGGGGAACTCAGGTGGTAAAGGGATTTCAGATAGGTCACAGACCAAGGGAAAAGGTCTCCCTTATCCCTCTTTATCAATTACTTAGTTTATTGTGTTGTTTATCCCTCTTTATCTACTTTTTTTGCTTGTCATTTCGTCCATAGTTCATCTTTATCGCTTTCTTATTGTTCTTTATCTTTTCTTGATCTACTTTATTTATTTCCTAATCCTCTTTGCTCCTCCTTCAGTCCTCTTTATCTTTTTCTCATTTCTCTTAATATCTTCCTCATCTCTCTATGCTTACTTTTTTATATTCCTCATTCCTCCCTTATCCCTCTTTATCAATTAATTAGTTTATTTTGTTGTTTATCCCTCTTTATGTACTTTTTTTATTTTCCATTCCTAGGACTTCCACAAAGAATTACGAACAACAAGTTATCTATCAGAATTTGTCCTATAATAAAGCGATGGATCGCATCTTAACCCCATAACCTGATGAGAAGGTAAATCCTGTACGCTCTCTTCAACGGAACTCAAAACAACAACTGACAAAAGGTGAAAAGATAAACGTTTTACAAGGGCGTCGTGTTGACGTGTGATTGACAGGGAGCAAACAAAAGGTTCAGTTCTGACATTAGGCAGTTTCAGCTCTGGTACGATAACGATAACGGTAACGTTAGCCAGAGGTCAGAGCACTAATACGCATTATTATTGTAATATCTATAGTTCAGTGTAAAGGTAGTGTTCGGTGTGTCTTACGTTGCCTGGCCGTCATTCAATTTTAATTGGTCCTTTGAAGCAGATTCACTGTGATTGCTAATAAGCAAGGATGGCAGAGATGCTCTGACAGAACATCAGTAACGGGCGGTGGTGGGTCTAGAAAGTGTGCTACCCAGGCCCACCTCACCCCACTCCCACGCACACTAAGGATCCACGGTAAATGTGGATGTGGGCGACAGAGGGAGCATGGCGTAGGAAGAATCATGTAGTTAACCCTCACCCCCGAGTACTGAAATGGGCCTTTTTCTTTCTCATTTAAGTGAGGTTTTTTTGTTTTCCTTGCCAGAGAAAACCTTACTTGGCAAAAATTTGGATTTTGTGGATTGTGTGGGGTTTTTAATTCTAGACAATATCCAGAAAGGATTTCGAATCTTTTGTAATTAATGTTTTACAAAGGACTCTCTTGTCCTGTTTTCTTTCTCGTTGAAGGCGTTTTTGTTCTCTTTGCCAGAGAAAAACATTACTCGTTAAAAAATCAGATTTTGTAGATTTTGTTGGTATTTTTATTCAAGACGATATCCAGAAAGGATTTTGCGTCTTTTGTGATTATAGTTTGTAGCAAAAGACCGAGCTAAATGGAGAAGTCTTGCTAACTCGAAGTGTGCCAGTATCCCAGCTCGATTAAACATATAAGTCAAGTAAGTAAGTAAACACTATTCAGGGAAGGGGTAACAGGGGGTATAGGGAACCATGCCCCCTAAATAAATTTGCCAAATCTCATTTTTTTCCGTGACCCCTTTTCAGATTTGCCTTAGTGGAATGTGAAAAAATAAATTTGAACCCAGCCTACTTAGCCCCTCCCCCATTCCGCCTTACCTTCCCCCGCCCTTGCTTTTAATCCGCTGTTTTATCGCAATAATGTAGGGAATAGTCCACGTGAAATTCGCCATCTTGATTTCATCTCTCAGTTTACTACAGACATCCGCCATGTTCACTGTAAGGACAATTCTGTAGCTGACGCTCTTTCTCGTAAGGAACTTAATTCTCCTCAACATCTCCGGTCAGTTTTGAACAACTGGCAGCGCTCAAGAAGATGATTATGAACTCACTCATCTTAAACATACATCTTTTCTTCAATTTCGCGAATTTCCTATTCCATTTTCACTACCCACGATCCTTTGCGACTTTTCCACAGGTAATCCTCGTCCGTATGTACCATCATCTTTTTGCCGCCAAATCTTTGACATTTTGCAGCTTTGTATTTTGTAGTATCCTATTTTCGTCCAGCAATAGTTGTTCGGGAAGGTTTATAAACTTGGATATATTGTCAGAAAAAATCCCAGGGTTGTCACTTCAACAGTAATTACTTCCAACTCACAAACAGGGTCCAGGAGGTCGTAACTAATATTTTGGCATTTTGCAGCTTTGTATTTTGTAGTATCCTATCTTCGTCCAGCAAGAATTGTTCGAGAAGGTTTATAAATTTGGATATATTGTCAGAAAAAATCCCAGGGTTGACACTTTAACAGTAATTACTTCCAACTCACAAACAGGGTCCAGTGGGAAGGGGGTGGAATAGCCTCCAGGCCTTTCTAAATTGTTTCAGGACTACTGTGTTATACTAGGCTCTAGAAGCCTGCCAGCTGACGGAAGTGTAATGTAGGCTCCCTATGTGTTTAACTCTGGTGACAACAAAGCAATTGTTCCAATTCGAAAATGATGTCACTACTACGTGCAGCAAATTTTCTATTAGTAGTCATGTGACCACTAAGGGGACGCCAAATCGAAAAGACACTGCTTTTAAGCGTGCACAGACTAACCTATATGACACCAGCCCAGAATCTATCCCTTATATCTTCGTGAACTAGAGCAAGAGGTATTGAATTCATAAAATGATAATTTACAAGAAACTTTTCTAATGCTTCTTCCGAGTTCGTTTAAATGTAAATCGCAACTTTTTAAATAGTTAACCGAGTAGAAAATCGATGTGTCGGCGTACCTGTCACATTGTGTAAACCCACAACAGTCGTGTCTTAATTCTGAGTCAGCAGATGTGGTAATACTGACAGAGAACGCGTAGACGAGTGCGGTTTGTTTTCAAATGTGAGCCGAGTTGCAAACTTAGCGTAATTGGTGAAATGCAGTTTACAAATCTTTTGGTTTCTTAAATAGTTGCGTTTGCGTGCTAAGCTAATAGTAGTAGTAGTAGTAGTAGTAGTAGTAGTAGTAGTAGTAGTAGTAGTAGTAGTAATAGTAGTAGTAGTAGTAAGAGGAGTAGTTAGATGCTAAAAGTCATACTTAAACATCAATATTCGTAGTTATCTACCAACAACGAGGTACAACAGCTCTGGGTTAACTTAAGCTAAAAGGTATGCTTGAAGATATTTTTTGCTTGAGAAAGATGCACTTATACAAGATGAGACGAGATAGAAAAAGCTCTCGCAAAATAACAGTTATATCAGATGACAAATATTTACAGTAATGGTTAACATTTCTGATGCTTGGTAACATCTAGGGGGCGACCTCATTTAGCAAATTTTGACATATATCTATATTCACTGAAACGTACATCGATTGCAAAAACTTGTTACTAGTTGAATTCATTAATTTTGACGCTTTGCTGCTTAAAGCTCTCTTTCGGTCCAAAGCGTCCACTGCATGTTAGAAACAGAGGCATGGAGAAGAACGGCGGATAACAAAGTGCGCACCATGTCGAGATCGCTTCTCGACCTATTGGCAAGGAGTGGATGTAGTATCTGTTCTCATTGATGACAGATAGTTTCCATAATCCGCGAGAGGCGGTTGAGTCTGCCTCATGGCTAGGGTCTATTTAAAGTAAAACTCATCCTGCTTAAAATAATATTAATGTTATAGAATCCAAATGTACCTCGGAATAAATGACTCATGTTGTAGGCTCAAAGGTATTTTTCCTATGACTACTCGTCAGAAGCTAACATCATAAATACAAGTAGAAACAAAGAAAAGGGTTAAAAATTTACAAATTAGGAAAAACACACAAATGTTGATGGATTACTCACTTACAAGAATTGGACGTGGGCGAACACATCCCTTAAACAATACAATGTCCCAAACAAACTCTAAATGGTGGTACAGTTCTGAGCCAAGCTCCCCCTAATTACAGTGCATTTTCGTCCTCCTTGTCCTATAAATTCTTCCCTAAATGATTTCTTATTTTACTCCATACGATTACCTATGACCAGTGTATGGCGAAAGCGTTTAATAAGATGAATCAGTTGCTCGTAGCAGTACACAAATTCTGTACCACTAATTAACGATTTACCGCTTGTCTCTTTTTGATGACACTGTTTCCGTTGCAGGATCAACAGAATAAAACGTATTTCCATACCAATTACTGTCTATGTTAATTTTCTTATCTTTCAGTGTACACGCGATCATTATGCCAATTGATAGAGACAGTGCTCGGACCTTTTTATTGGCTTGGCGAAGATAAGATGATGGCTCCAATGTTAACAATTACCAATATCTGTCGTCGTCTTACGGTCATTTGCAAGATTTGCGCCTAGTATCTGTTTCTTGGATACAACAAAAGAGGCCGTGAATCGATTTGCAAAAGAATAGTGTCGGGGAAGCGGAAGCGTTGTTTATGAGACGGAAATGGAGGCTCAAGAAGGGAATTTAGTTTTTCTTCCTGGACTTTGCCAAGAACCGATACTACGCGCGTATTTTGCTACATGTAGAGCTATAATCCTTATTGTCTAATATCAGTCTCAACCTCCGAACCCTGTTGAGGAGGGGAGTCAAGTGCCATGTAGACCTTAGCTAGACTTTCAGTAAAAACCCAATTTCAAGAACAAGAGTCTTAAACAGACCAAACATAAAGAAATTGACTCTCGAATTCTAGGAAAGCAAATAAGAGAAGAGAATAAAAAAAGTTTAAGCAGCCAGTGTAGATGGCAAAGATATGTGATTGATGAAGACAAGAAATGTTTAGAAGACAAAGTGCTACACTTATAAGGAAATCGACCTCCATAGTAAAGAAGTGGAGAAATTCTAGCAAATTAAATCTATTTACAATGTTTTAATAAAAATACTGACATTTAAGGGGAAATTCATTCATTATAATTATTAATTGTGTTTCGGCTTTGAGCCTTCATCAGTGCCAGAGATATAAAAGGACTCAGCAAACACATGGCATTTATTCTATATTTATCACGTTGTGGAACATTACCACAATAGCTTGCTTTCTTTTTTCACTAACGGAGCTGAGGGGATTCGAACCCTCGACCCATTGGTTTGAAGACCAACACCTTAACAATTGGACCATCAATGCCAAATATTTAAGGCGAGAAATTTTCAAGTCAATCTTGCCATGTTTTCGCCTCCACTCAGTGGGAAAGGGGAAATTCATTCATTAATCAGTGCGTGACTACAAAGAAAATCACAATATAGAGTTAAATGATAATTCAGAATTTACATATTTATAACCAGTCCCTTTCTGCTGTACGATATTTTTAAAGTGTGACGTCATTGGTTTGTAACAGAGCCGATGTAAAGAGTGGGAGTTTAGTGTAAAGTTAACTGCACAACTACCGCCCCGCTAACGCGACCAGTTCGATCATGCCGGACATTACCGATGGGTGATCGCGGGAACGGGGCTCTTCAGTCTGTACTGACAACAAAAGGTATGCCAAAATGTTAAGAATCGTGAAACTGTATGATTTCCAACAGTTGCTAGCGTACGTTCGAGTTTGAGAAGTCCGAGTTCGCAAAAGTCCGAGTTCGCAAAAGTTGGAGTTTGTAAAAATTTGAGTTTGTGAAAGTTTGAGTTTGTGAAAGTTTGAGTTCTTGAAAGATTGTGCTAGCGTACGTTCGAGTTTGAGAAGTCCGAGTTTGCAAAAGTTGGAGTTTGTGAAAGTTGGAGTTTGTAAAAGTTTGAGTTTGTGAAAGTTTGAGTTCTTGAAAGATTATGCTAGCGTACGTTCGAGTTTGAGAAGTCCGAGTTCGCAAAAGTCCGAGTTCGCAAAAGTTGGAGTTTGTAAAAATTGCTCTTTCAAAACCATCTGGAAAGCTGTATCTATCCACTGAAAGAAGGTGACATTTGACGAATGCGATTGAATACAAATGAATATTGATAGACATACATCCTTTACTTTGCATGCAGAGACGAATGCATTCTTGACTGTCATTTGCAACAGTAATTCGAAGAGATGCAGCCTTGAGTTTTATACCTCTCCCAATGCCATAGAATATCAAACGGCGGTAGACATTTCCTGAGAGTACAGGATGTAGCTTTGCATAATAAAGTGTAAAGAAGGCAAGAGAAATCAGCAGCTGTACATAATACATTTTTGATTCACTCTGTTCGATAATATTTCACAACTTTGATATTGCTAATGGTATCGTTGAAAAGGTTGCGACCGGCAGCAGCACAATAGGGGGCTTTTCTCTGGCTTCTACAGTAAGTAATCTACAAGCGCATTCCATAGAAATTCTTGAAGAGAAACTGACAACAAAATTTAGGCTCTTGCGTAGACCCTAATGACGAATTTGATATGATCTGCAACTCACGCCAATCTATTCCTGAAGCTGTTCTATACGGCTTTAATCTTCTATTTGTATTGATGGTATAGGATGGAGCGATCGTAAGCGATAGCTGCGAAATCGTCTTTAAGACTCGTCTCTGCCGATTCTACTACAGTAGTACTGACTTCCGGATTAGCTGAAGTTCTTCAACTGATCCAGGTGGGCTTGCAGAAGGTAGGGCTTTCTCCACCTCGTTGGTGGACTCACCCCTGTAAGACTGGTGTCGGAGCCCCCATAGGCGAAGGTTGGGGTGTACTTTTGGCGTTGAGAATTGTATAACTTCGGTGAGGCATCACAGATAAGCAGTCGATGATGCTGTGCCATTCATTCCACGCCTCTGATAACCTTGATGTTCTTAGTCAGCTTCAGGATGTAGTCAATCTGGCTGCTATTGCCATCTGACAACTACGTCAACGATCTCTATCAGCAGTTCTACACGTTCTTATTGGGGTTGGCCTCTAAGGTGGGGTTGATATTTGCAGGGGGGGTTGTAAACCAGTCTAAATTTTGTACACGGTGTTATCCACTTCAAATTAAAAGTTGTATTAACAATTCTCGTTCAACTTAAGTTTTTCTCTCAAGAAGGTGGGCATTTGAGTGTTTTTCTTCAAGGAAGTGGCATTGTGAAACCTTTCAAGTGATGTAATGAAGTGGCATTGT
The DNA here is from genome assembly GCA_010016025.2 of Alatinidae sp. Z8VKAUB7J3. Classification (NCBI taxonomy): domain Eukaryota; kingdom Metazoa; phylum Cnidaria; class Cubozoa; order Carybdeida; family Alatinidae; species Alatinidae sp. Z8VKAUB7J3. The sequence continues at coordinate 60,809,899 of JAAAKM020721499.1, forward strand.
GTAACCTTTCAAGTGATGAAATATTTCAATGGAAGAACTCTAAATTAGTGTTCCGTTTCTACTAATCATCGCAGAAAAGAATAAAAATTTTGGTTCCTTTACCTCCTCTAAAAAATGTATGGGTGGAAGATTACCAAAATATTAATAGGCAGTGGGTTGGAATAAGAATATTCCAAGTGGAAAAGTTTTGAAACATCAATTCAGTGGGGCGATGTCTATCCAATAGTATATGGGTATAAAATTTGTGTACATATTATTAATGTTTGGTCTGTAAATTGAAGACAAATAAATGACACTTAATAAGCAAGAATTTCCAGAGAATTTGTGTTAATCATTGCCCCATTTTCTTCTTTAATTTAACAAATATATATATGGAGACGTCTTTATACAATAACTTTCAAGATTATCAGGTATCTTGTCTAGTCATTGATGACACTGATGTGTTTATGAGGTGGTTATTTCAATATCAGCAAACCTACAATATGAAAAACAATCTACACATTTTACTAAAGTAGCACGCATTACTTGTAAAGCTCAGTGTTTTGTAGCACTCATTTCAACATTGTATTAAATTTCTTCATGAAGAAATAAATTTCTTCCAGCACATACTTTTTTACTATTGAGTAGCAGGAGAGGAAGATAAACTTGGAAAGAAAGTTCCTCATATCTCGGAGGAATGTGCTCTTTCTTCATTTGACGTCACTAATTGAATGAATAAAACATCGCTTCTGATTTCATTTGGGAGTTCGAACGTGAAGAGTTCAGACAAGGAGCATTAAAAACAAAAGAAAGAATTGTGTTCCTTGCCAGTTGCCTCTGAATCAAAATGTAGCTGGAAAATGGCAGATAGACTAGGAATCTGCCTTCTCTTCCTCGCCATTTGCTTTACCAGCGCTGATGGAAGCTCATTTACAAATTGCAAAGAAACAAAGTCGTTTTCTACTTTAGTTTGTTTCGAGACTTTGAAGTCGTGGCCTAACAATCAACCGAAAAATGCAACACATTTAGACTGACTGACAGATGGGCCGGTAAGGGTGCAATGAAAGGATGCACCAGAGTTACTCAATAGGTCTTTGAAAGACTTCTCAATAGTTCTTTGAAAGACTGTGGATGGACAGTTGGGCGAAGAGATGAGTGGATAGACAGACAGACGGACGGACGGACGGACGGACGGACGGACAGACGGGTGTGAGCTTACGTGGATGCACTAATGAATGCATGGCCGCATTTATTGGTAAATGGATGGATATATGAATGGAGTGTCGCACGGACGGACAGATAGATGGATAGATAGACGGAAGGAAGGAAGAAAACAGGAATGTAAAATATTGTTCTATCACGTTAAGATGTTTTACCCGAAGTCTATTTGTAGAATAGTGAATGCGTCAGCTACAGGATAGTTATAGAGACATGTGTAGTCTTGAATGACAAGAAATGCGGAATTTGAGTAAAGCGGCTCTAGATATTTGCAAACTCCAATCTTTATCGAATGACAGGTGTACCATTAAAGTATGTAGAAACGTCACGTAGCTCCTAAAAGGTTATTAACCAAAAACTCGCTATTAATAGTAGCGCTGCAGTAAATAGAGGAGACTTAAATCATAAGTAAATGTAAAGGAGAGGGGAAGGAAAGGATCTATCATCTTGCACCTTTAGTTAGCCGTAGGATTCTGCGATAAGATTTCATTATTCCTTTAATTGATTAATTTCTTCCTTTGATTAATTATTTAATTAATTAATTTTATTTACTGATTGATTGATTTATTTACATATTTATTTATTTATTTATTTATATATTTATTTATTTATTTATTTACTTATTTATTTATTTATTTATTTATTTATATATTTATTTATTTATTTACTTATTTATGTATTTATTTATTTATATATTTCTTTCTTTCTTTCTTTATTCATTCATTTATTTTTGACATTGTCTTTCTTTATCATTATGTCAATCACGTATCTAGCACTTGCACTTATTCTTCTCATTAAGTTTCTTCTCGATCTCTTCACTCTAAGCGTTTTCCAAGATTTCTCTTTCCCCCTCCAGCCCCCTATGTCCCCGGATCCAATTCAAATTGAAAATGGAGCATCTGAGACATAAAGTTCTTCATATATCAAGTTTCATTAAGATCTGATCACCCGTTCGTAAGATAAAGACACCTCAATTTTCACGTTTTCCAAGATTTTCGGTCCCCCCCAACTCCCTCCAATGTCACCAGATCTGATCGTGATTTAAAATAAAAGAGCTCTGAAGCATAAGTCTTTTATTTTGTATGTTTGATATGGCTTTCTTTTGCTCTAACTCCTTTGGAAAAAGTATATATGACGATGCAGGAAATGGGTTTATCCAAACTAGTCAAAGTTCCATATGTTCTATCCTATAGTGAACCCATCCTGAACCATTAAGCTGGAATTCTTCAACACTAGTAGAGTGAGGCTGTTGGGTACTACCCCACTTTAAAATTTGGGATAAGGGCTACCACAGGGGGTGGATATCGAGGGAGGTAGAGACAGATTGCCAAATGCAACTCACCACAATTACAAGTTTTAATATCAGGGCTCACCTGTGACCTGTCCAAAGATAAGCCATACGCCGTTATTCTTTATATTTCCTAAACAAATCGAAGGATCCTCGACGTTTCCAAGAGGGTAATCTTATGCATAAAACTTATTATGGACTTGAATAAAAAATTGTACGCCTTAATGATTCTAACCCAAATTAGTGGAGGACCAAATGTCCCTTACCCACCTTCAATTTACAAAATCATATGCTATCTGTAGCTTGAGATGACTTTAGGCCTGACTTTCAACCAAATAGGGGCTGCTATGACTAGCTTCAGCAAACTCTTGTCTGTACACACAGTGAGGGCCAGAGACTAAAGTCCGATCATCTACTGTTTACTGCTAAGGAAGGTGAAAACATCTTCCAAAGAAACATTGGAGTTGGTACACTAACCACGACGTAGGCAAGCTTGCGCGGATTTGAAGGTTTCTGACGCCAGCGCGATGGACCTCGCAGTTGTAAAATAAACGAGATGCTTTGCAGTCAAACGGGCCTAAAATTATCCGAAACGGTCGACCCTTGTACCAAAATACTCCTTCGAACTCGAGATGATCTGGCAGAATCCAGGTAGTTAATACCATATTGTAGATGGAGAAATACAAGCTTTGTCTCTAGAGCTCGATTCTAGCGATTCTTATCATATTTACTTGTACTCTTGACGATATGCTTAAAATTAATGGATATCCACCAACATAGAATGAGAGGCTCCTATTATTTCTCTGTCTCTGTCTCTCTTCCTGATCCTATTTCTACAATAGTTTGCGGCACAACTTTAAGAACCCACAGCGTAGATAAAACACCAAATAAGGAAACTTTATTTACAATGTTTCGTCTTCAAGACTTCTTCATGTCACCTAGAGATTGTTACAGATAATCGGCCAAACAATCTATAGGTGACCTGAACAAGCCCTTTTGACGACACCAGGCACGTAGCCAGGGGGGCGCGGGGGCAGTGCCATATACATTACTGAAAGCAAGAAAGATTGTCTATTTTGCATTCCTATATGTTTGGCTAATAGTGTTTTGAATGTTAAGACCGTTGTAGTTTTTCTTATAGTCCTATGTAGTGTGTTTTGTAATATTAGACCTAGGTAACCGAAGTACCTATTGCACCATTTTATTCTATAAAGAGGCAGTTGTAATAGTATTCTGAAACCTCTAAGATTATACTTACATATCTTCAGTTAAAAAAAACCGGGAAAATATCCAGGTCCCTGATGATTCATGCACGTATAAATGATAACTAATGGTTGAAATTCTCTACGTTTTTCTCCCTTGGTAAACAACATTTCTGGTCTTTTCTTCGTTCAAAAGTAATGTTAAGATTACCGTACAAGGAGATGATTTTGCAGTCTCTCAATCAAAGATCCTTGATGAGCAGTGGGCCTGACATTAAACTACCCTAAATAAACAGAAAAACTATCAAACAGGCTAACTAATAAATAAAGGGCAGCTGGAGCTTCCAAGGACACCCAGGAGATGATTTTGCACCACTATTCTATACCCCCTCCTACCTTTTACCTCGAAATGAAAGTGATTCCGAATAGACGAAAGTAGATTGGCAGGATCTAGGATAGTGGAGTTTTCGAACTTCAAGAAATTCAGTACGCAGTATACGGTATGCAGAACAGTGTTAGAGTTCCTGTTACCACATTTCGAGTTTTTCTTCATCGTTAAAAATGCCCTATCTACCAATTTTGGCATTAGGGGACTGGAGACGCTGCTGGGCCTGCCTATTCATCTTACTGACGTGTAAAGAACCGTTTAAGCCCTGTACAAACGGGCTCGACTTTCAACTAGACTTCACAAGACTTTTGTATAATCGAAAGTCGAGCCCGTTTGTACACCTTGTATAGAGAAGTCGAGGGTTGTCGAGCCTTGTATAGCGAAGTCTAGTGAAGTGCTCCACGCTTGCAGTTGCAGTGTATGAACTTGAGTAAGCTCACGGGAGTCTGTCGGTATTGGTAGTTGCAAACCATAAATGTAGCGCCATCCCCATTTCGTTGGATTCAGACAACATGTGCTCAGCAACTTCCACTGTTGTACTTGAATATGGACGCAAAGTGCACTGAAGTGGGCAGCCCTTTCACTTGGAGGTAGCTTAGATTGTTCAACTCTGGCTGTGCAATTTAAGAAGATCCCTTCGGGGTGCTTAGCTGTAGGACACTACTAGAAGGAGCTCAGACCAGGGTCCACCAGTCATTCTACAGACATCATTACTTTCAATTTACACGAACAAAAATGGCATGAATTGTAATGAAAGACCCAAAATTTGAATAAAGTTTTTTTAATAATTGAGCAATTAATGGCTTGCTGTACTTATCAATTGTTAATCGATACATATGTTTTAAAATTCTGAAAGCTATTTGTTAACTAAATTCCATCTGCCTTTATTTTACCTTTTTATTGAAAACCACCTACTGATGGCTTTTAGTTGCCTGCTCATCTATCAAAAAACTAGCAAACGTGTGGATTCCTGCATTGTATTTACATCTTCACAATCAAATTTTAAAATGTATAACTTGTACAGCCAACTCTGATTGAAATATTTTTACAGCGACGAAAAGATGCTAATGTAGTTATTGAGGCGTAAATAGATGAAATGCTACCACTGCTAAGGCAGCCACTGAACTAATAAATGAATCATATGAAACGCTGAATGCTCACATTAAAATGATAATGTCGCACTGGTGCAGTATTAAGTCTTGGTAAAAGGAAGATTAAAAATGTGAGTGATGAATTGCCATGTTCTAATGGCCTTTGCTGAAATAAGCCTTCATTTGCAACAAAGCATATCGCAGCTGTATAATTTTATGGTTGTTAACTACATCAAACCTTGAGATACTTCTGCGGTCAATTATTGTTTAACTGTGCGAAAGTATTTAAGACGTTGAAAAATCAGGGTTTTCTCAATGTGTTTGATGCGCAGGAGTCTGAGTGGAGCAGGAACGAAAAAGGCTTCAACGGAACAGAATGGAATTTCCCGAATGCAAATGCCAACAGAGCCATCGATGGCAAACATGTTGTCATGCAGGCCTCGCTGGATCTTCACTTAGTTAACTTTAAGTAGAGTCATAGCATCGTTATAATGGCGATCAGAACTACGAACACTTACAAAACATTTTTTGTTTATAAGTTGTTTAATATCAGCATATAGGCAAGTGATATTGTCTTACGCTCTTACTGGTTCACATGTTCAAGCTACTAAGCCTGAAGATGGCACTTGGGTTTCTATACCCTACTCCGATTCGGCGTCCTCTTCTTCCAGAACGTAAGACTCGATCAGTCCATGCTGTCGTTTATCCAATGCTTTAAACACCATACTCTACCCTACAGGGTGACGGGATTTCGCTCCTGCTCATTAAAATTCTACTATGGAACGAGTCTTGCGTTCGTTATTATTGCACCATAGAATTTTTCCCGTATAAAGTATATCAGTAAGTGTGTGGTGACGTATTTCAATGTTCAGACAAAATAACAGGTTCTAAAAATTTAGAACACATTATATTTATTTCTCTGGGATACTTCATTTTTATTTTATATAAACGTTTTTTTTTTTCATTAATCAGCCTCAAAAGGGACTCATTTACGCAAGGTTTTCTTGGAGCATTTCTCTTTCCAATTAAAATTTTATATGGACATAATTAAGCAAGCTATTCGGTCAATATATCATAAAACTTGTTCAAGGATTGATTTGTATTCTTTTTATTAATTACTGAACTCCACTCAACGTCACCAAGCCCTTCTGTTAAATTTATCAAATTTTTATACAAAAAGTCTCGACGCTTTGTTACAAATCCTCTCCGCAGTGGCGTCTCTTTCATTTCACATTTAGAATATTATCATCAATGGTGGATTCATTTTTAAAATACAAAGGCGCCCATCATACAAAAGTGATTTGCTTCACAAGTTTTAGCAAAGTGGTGACTACCAATCGAGTGCTTTCCAATGATATAGATTCCACTGACACCTTCGGGTCAGCCATTGCAAGGAAAAAAAGGGTTTTAAGGCATCCACTTGTACTTTGGGCTTGGTTTTTAAACATCTCATCAGTGCACTGTGAGCCAAGGTTTTAATGAATTCTTATTATAAAGATAAGTGCTCAGCTAATTTGTCCTGTAATTCTTTAATCTCAATTGATTCTACCGATGTTACTGAAGACTGAAAAGGATAAAGAGAAAATTTGTTAGACAGCAGAAAACGGAAGTTTGTATTTGACATGTTAGCTTTCATAATAGAAAGCAGGGGTCATGTGCAAACAGGCCATACTTTGCAAGGGGGTCTGGACCCCCACCTACGAAGACAACCTCCACCTAGAACTCTAAAGGCCAACCCCCACCCGGAAGAATATTTGTGGCATAAATTTCCAAAAGTTCAAAGCGCCGCTTCCCACCAATAATGTAAATAGAAACGGAACACTAAGTACATTTCATTATTGAAGCTGAATTCAACACCACGTGTCGCAACTTCCATCAATTCGATAAAAACGTCTTCAGGGAGTACTCTGAGGAGTGTCAGACGAAAAAAGCTTTTAAGTACACGATGTTTTCGCTATTTCGTGCAAAATTTTCTTAATAAAACTAGCTTGTAGAACCAAACTTTCCCAACACACATACATCTTTTGTTACCAATGGGTCAGAGTTGTCTCTTTAAGCAGGGATATTTCGTTCATTAATAAACTACTTAATATCTTTACAGGGCTAACAATTCTCAGTACGCGCTTTGAGATAAAACGAGTAGACACTATCAAGGCTCAATGGTTGAGGCGTTGGTTTAGTAATCATGAGGTCCCGGGTTCGAATCCGGTCAGCGCCCTTAAATTGCAAGCTATTGTGGTAATGCTCCACTCTTTGAGAATTATATATATATTTATATTTATATATATATATATATATATATATATATATACTTATACAAACAATAATCAAAAAGATTATCTGTGACCTAGAGTGCTCAATGCATAGATGCAGAGCGACAGATATATAGATTCACTAAGAGAAAAAACTTGGGAGTATGCTACTCTGAGTTTCACGCCGAGGCGATCGTCAGGCAATGACAATAAAGTGAACTTTGAAAGAAACTTAAACATCAGTTTGGAAGGGAAAGTTTTAACAGAGAAAAGCTTGACTTCTTGAGCTATAGACGATTTTGTGTTCTAAATTTCAAAACCGCTTTAAACCTCCGTACATGTACATTTTCAAATAAATGATACAGGTGCAATGATATTTCAATTTGCTCATTTTAATCTTGGAAAAGTTGTAATTTATCGTACAGGAAAAGAGTAGTTTTATCTACCAAGAAATATAAGGGAGTACAAATAATGTACTATATTAAAACTAAGAAAATTCAATCTTACCATTACATCTTGGGCAAGCGCTGCCAATGGGTGTCGCTGCAATGCTTTTGAAAAAGGCTTATACGCCTTTCATCGCTGAGAATGCGCATAGTTTGCATGTGTGGCAGTCGTTGCATTCTTCTCTTTCTTCTCTGTCCTTTTTTGTTCGTTGTCTTCTTCTTCCTCTAGTAGTAGTAGTAGCAGTAGTAGCGGTAGTAGTAGTAGCAGTAGTAGCAGTAGCAGTAGTAGTGGTGGTTGTGGTGGTGGTGTTAGTAGTAGTAGTAGTAGTAGTAGTAGTAGTAGTAGTAGTAGTAGCAGTAGCAGTAGCAGTAGCAGTAGCAGTAGCAAACACCTTCCCTTGTGTGAAAATAGGTGTTTTATTTACATTCTCCACAACATCTCTTCCAGATTTCGATAATAACGAAGAGAGAATATCTTTGTAGTTTGCTTTCTGTTGTGAAACAACGTTTAGAACCTTTGCTACGAGACACTTTCTGTTACAAAGATAATTCTTACTTTCTTTTAGCAATGGCATCCAGACCCCTTGCCACTCAGCATTACAACACATTAACTCCATTTCTCACTGTCTCGTGCTTATTTGCAGCCTTCTTAACAGGGATTCAAATATAATATGGAAGAAATTAAAGAGTTTTATATGTGGCTTCTGCAAATTTGCATAAGCAAAGAAAAGGCATTGCCCATGGTTTGAACTTTTTGTATGCTACACATAAGTGGTGATGCATCCTACCCTATAATTGCACGCTACGAGATTTTTTCAAGACAAAGAAATTTATTTTGGGAGAAAATATTGTGTAATACATGAATATTTGTAAACTTGCAAATAATCCATTTTTCCATACAAAAATCAAGTGTAAAAATTTGTGATGCAAATGCAAGTGAAACTTTTTTCCTTATTAAACTTCTCATGACTGATTAACTTCTGAAAATCACTCCCAAAGTATAGAAAATGCCTCAAGAGTTGAACTGGAGTGCTTACCGGTGGAGGACTGGGGTCAAGATAGCGGCTAGACAAAGTACGGTGTATTATCATCAGGTTCACTGTAGCTCAGTTGATATTGATTTCTGGGCTCAAATCTTGGTGGTGGAAAGTATGATAATTTTCTTCTGTAATCTTACTTTTAAAAACGAAATACAAAATTTAACTACTCTTGAAGTTCCATGTAGCATTTTTGGTCCTCGGCTGACATTTTTTCTTAGGATAGAAGACATGCATGAAGCTCATGAGTGATAAAATCCCGCGCTTTCCTTCTTACATACCGTAAATTACCGATGGAAGGTAGCCCCTCCTAATGATACTACTTGTCAATTTGTCATTTTTCGTTCATACTATTCCAGAAAGTGTGTAGTTCTGTATGCAGAAATTCGTTCTCTAGGATTTTTATGGATATTGCACACTTTTAACTCTTGGATATTGACAGAACACACGCATTTTCTTTGGCAAACGTATTCTTATACAACTACACGCATCTATGTACTCCAAGAACATCCAAAGAGAGCACACAAAAGCGTTAAAGCTACCAAAAGAACACTGAGATGTAGTTTAAAATTAAACCAGTATTTTCAAATAATTGTAAAGCTATTCAGTATTATATATGTTTCTATACCAACAAGTAAACGGAGAAGATCTAAACTACCGCTGTAAAGTGATGAAGGCGGGATTAACAACCTGATAATCCTAGGTTTCAGTCGATCTATGGTCATCGGCGCACGGCCAAAGTGGCTGAGGGGGGCCGCAACCCCCCAGTTTGTTAACATGTTTCATTGCCGGAGCATTACGGAAATTCTCCCTAATTCAAACTGACGATAGTTCTACCCTTTGTCTTCAATTCAACCGTCTGCAGAACCGTCGATTCATGTCCCAATAATTTTCGGGCATAGGAATATTTTTTCTGGAAAATAATACGTGACCAGTAGTCGTTAGATTGCCAGACGAACACACTTGACGACAAAATGGAAAATTGCAAATTTGCAAGGAAATCCATGACGTCTGGCTTTGCTTTTGGAAATAACCGGTAAAACAGCGACGGGAAACCTTAACGGAGGCATAATTTTTTCAATGAGTTGTAGAAAAATCACCTTTAGGATTGCTGTACAATCAGGATTCTTCTCTATCCTCAAAGGTCGTCGGGGTGCTGTGGTACTCTGACGAATAACATCACTCAACACTTCTCTGTACTCTGTTGACCTTAATGTCTCTTCTGCTGTAAGCCCTGTCCAATGTTAATCTAAAAGAGACACTAGGGAATTTCTAACTTTCAATGGCCTTTGGACAGTATGACGCATCGGATGGAAGTGCTTCCTTGGTCCAGTCACATGGTGGAGAGAGGCTGGTCTCCAATTGTGTTTAACTGGATGTCAATATCCATCGGCGGATAATTGGGAGCTAATGTAACGACTATAGAAATAGAGTTTATTAACATCAGAGGCCTCCTAGTTCAGAGGGCACGCCGCGAGAGCGTGCTCGCGGGTTCGATCCCCAAGTGGTGACATATTTTCGTCGATAGCAATCATTCTTGTAGTGGCCTGCACGTGGTAATTATGACCTCAAGATAATTGAAAGAGTTTACCTCCTGGAGCAGCTGCTTTTTGCTGGTGATGTTGCATGTTGTTGGTCACTACTTTTCGAAACAATCTTACAGTTTGTAACTAGTAATTAGAATAGTGTCATCAGTAAATCACAGCATGTTAATATTTACACCTCCAACTCCAATTTCGTTTTCTCCCTTTAGTACTCCTTAATACTATTATACTGTATATATTAAGCAGCTTTAGGGGCAGTACACATCCTTGTCTAACTCCATTTTGTGTGTGTTTTAAGTTTAAGGCGTCATACTGTCCATCGATTCGTGTTGGTATATTAAACACTACCAAAGGCAACATAAGAACGGGCAATGTGTTTTCTGTTCCATACCCTTCATACACGAACACAAGAAGCAATTTACGGAATGTACAAGAAATGGATGTTCGATCTGGTGGAAGTTGTTAACAAATGCTAGCATGGTTAACCAGTTACATGCCCCTAAATCAAAGAGAGGCTACATAGACATTTTAGGGATTTTTCGCGAATTCTTACAAACTTATGCTACTTTCTCTCTTATCAGATTCAGACCGTACACTGGTGTCTCATCTGGCGTTTGGCAACGTATTGGTGAGTACATTTCTTGAGTAACAAATTCATTTTGCTAAACCTTTTCGTCATACACTGATCACAGCAATCGTACGGAGCGAAGTGAGAAAGGATTAAAAGTGAATTTATAGGAAATGGGAAAACCAGAACACATCGTAGAAAAAAACAGGCATGAAAGCAACACCTTTTCTGCCACTCATGTTATTGAAAAGGCGTCAATTGAGTGTCGGCTTCTTTGTTTTGATGAATGCGGGGACTAAATCGGTAAGATAAAAAGAAGATTGAGCTTTAACTAATACCCTATACGAATCCTATCGAATTCCAGCTCTTTTCCGGATTCTGTTTTGGGGAAAAAATGAAGATATTAGACTATTTTGTGATTGCACATGGTAAAGAATGTGATTAAAGGGGGCTTCAAATGCTCCAAATTTACTGGCAGCAAGCTGGAAACATGTTAACACGACTTGTTAAGCATGTTGGAAGTGGTTTCGGTGATTGTCAAAATTTGACCAATTTTTGCAAAATTGGCAAAGGCGCGCACCTTGGACAAAATCTGGTTTTAGGGTCACTATCGTCAAAAACCTATAAATTGCTTCAAATGCTCAAAAATTACTGGCAGCAAGCTGGAAACATGTTAACAGGACTTGTTAAGCATGTTGGAAGTCCAAAACATGTCAAATATGCCTTAATAGCATATTTTAAACGCTTTGTGAACCATGAAATGTACGCATCTGGTATATGCAAACCATGTCAACTATGCCCTATTAGCCTATTTATAACGCTATTTGTATTATGGAACTTACGCATTTGGCTGATGAAAGCCATGTCTATGATCCTTTTTTAGCCTATTTTGAACACTTGAAGCAAAACGGAATGAAAGCATACAGAGTATGCACACCTTTTCAAATATGCCTTACATCCCTGATTTAAACGTTTTGCACAGTATAGAATGTACGCATCTTGTTCTTGCAAACCATGTGACTGTCATAGGCATTGACAGCAAACCTTGTTCTTATGAATGAATGATGCGCAGCATAATAGTATTATAGATAGAATAATAACAGATGGAAGTATAATGATGCTAAGACTTGCAACTCAACAGACACAGCTGTATAGTGACAGTACTAGAAATTGATAGTAAACAATGTTCTTATCAAAGGGGCATGCGCAGCATAATAATAATATAGATAGAATTGGAAGTGATGGAATTAAAATGTTGAAAGACTTTCAACACAACAGACACAACTGTACAGTGACAGGCATAGACAGTGACTGTAAACATTGTCATTGTCAAAGTAGTAGTAGTAGTAGTAGTAGTAGTAGTAGTAGCAGTAGCAGTAGCAGTAGTAGTAGTAGTAGTAGTAGTAGTAGCAGCAGCAGCAGCAGTAGTAGTAGGAGTGGCAGTAGTAGCAGCAACAGCAACAGCAGTAGTAGTAGCAGCAGCAGCAGCAACAGCAGTAGTAGTAGCCGCAGCAGCAAAAGTAGTAGTAGTAGTAGTAGTAGTAGTAGTAGTAGTAGTAGTGGTAGTAGTGGTAGTAGTACTAGTAGTAGTAGTAGTAGTAGTAGTAGTAGTAGTAGTAGTAGTAGTAGTAGTAGTAGTAGTAGTAGTACAATCTTCCAACTCTCTTCTAAAATTTTAAGTTTTATTATTATTCACTTCTTTGGCAAGTTGCAGTGCTACACAGCCAGAAATGTTTTTGCTAGTAGTCAGATTTACAACCTGCACCACAAATGCCTTTACGTTATTAGAAACAATTCTAACATTTGTTATCATGAAGGAATTTGTTAATCGTGTGTAAAATTAGCTTTTATTGTTTCGAATATACAATGGAATTTTGGACGTTCAGTAATTAAACACTATGAATCAAAGGAGCGTCAATTCAAGTTCTTAAGTTTGCTTAGCAATTATGAGTCATAGCAGCGATTTGTGAATGATCGGTAAAATATTTATTCCTTCTTGTAATCATTTTTTGTTACTGCTCCAGAATGGATACATTTTACTACTACAATTCTCCTGTCAGAGGATTAGCAACAATTCTTCACGTGGAAATTTGATACGAATGGTGTATCAACAGAAGTTGGTTTTTAAGTTTCATTATTTAAACATGCGACAAGCCAATAGATACATTCTTCATTAGAAAATCCGTTTCCATAGTGTTGATATAAATAATAGCTTCACCTGACACAGACGATTTTTTTGTTTTCAGTGGCAGTACTCCTTGCTTGAACTAAGGCCTAGTGGTGTTCAAAGCGTTCATAATAGGCTAAAAAGGCATATTTGACATAGTTTGCATACACTAGATGCGTCCATTCCATAGTGTTCAAAGCGTTCATAATAGGCTAAAAAGGCATATTTGACATAGTTTGCACACACTAGATGCGTCCATTCAATAGTGTTCAAAGCGTTCAAAATAGGCTAAAAAGGCATATTTGTCATAGTTTGCATGCACTAGATGAGTCCATTCCATGGTGTTCTCAGCGTTCATAATAGGCTAAAAAGGCATATTTGACATAGTTTGCATACACTAGATGCGTCCATTCGATGGTGTTCAAAAACACTTGTCCAGATTCCCATCTCTGACATTTTTGGTCATTTTAAACACACACACACACACACACACACACACACACTGGTTTATCCCAACACCCCATTTACTGTTTTTCTTGGAATTTTCCAACCGCCCATTTATTCTAAACCCCCTTCTATTGGGCATCCAAGAGTATTCATCACTATCAGTGGAAGGGTTACAGAGCCCTGCATCAAACTACTTCTATGGATCCGTCCTGCCATTACTCATACTTGCACACCACTGTCTCATCCCCCACAATTTGCATCAGATATTGGATAAACACGTAAGGATTTAGTCCATTCTATCATGTCCAAAAGATGTACGTGACTGGCTCCAGCATATGCCTTCTTGTAATCCATTGACAGGAATTATGTTTATAGATCAACAGCTGTTACTTCCTGATCAAAAATTTTAGAATTGTAATTTGCGTTTGTAGTTGCCAAATTCTTGCATCTCGGTGTTTGATAAAAATAAAAGATCAGTTCAGTTTTGACAGAAATTATAGAAACTACCAAGAGAAATTTTTTTTATACCAGAAGTAAAACTTTACAACCCGTGTGTATACTACAATAACTCAAAGAATAGTAAAGGGTCTTACATTTCACGTTTGAGCCTGTACTACTTTCACGGTGTATCGGTTGTTCGCTTATTCGTTCCTTTAGTTGACTCTTACATATACTTGAGCAATTAGAACGTTTTTGAGCCATTTGAAGGTTACCAGCTACCATGACATTAACTGTCTTGACAATGTATGACCCTCACTTGAGGTGTACTTCGCAATTTTGTCTACAACACACACATCCATCGTCTTCTTTCACACCAGTTATCTCTAGGAAATAACTGCATGGGTAGCGCGTAGTTGTGGACCATTTCTTGTTCCAACATAAGTTGCTCCTTGCTCTTAACTTTGCATATCATATAACTTATACGAGATAGGGGAGCGTCAGTAAGTTTGTTAAGCTATATTAAGTACATGACTTCACAGTTACTGCTTATAAAAATGACAGCCAGGCTAAGGATCTTTAAAGAAAGGGACATATTGGTATATATCTTTTTCAAAACTATACTAACGTTTCGTCAAACTAAACTGTTGATATCTTCAGAGTTATAGCTAACTGGATGCTACTGAGTGGAAGAATAATCTATTAAGATGCAGAGAAAAATGATCTAAAGTTAACACTACATAGATGTAAATAAACGCAAAGACAAAGGAACAGTAGGAAAGTGGTAACAAGTAACAAGTGCTAACCGATTATCTAATGTTGCCGTGTTACGTGACATTCTATTAAAATGGTTGTCCGTCATGTTTAGTTGACATTTGTATCTACGACAAACTCAAATCTAAGAGCTGTACTTCTGTGCTCGGGCCAAACAAGTGCCCAGTTTACACCCAGTCTACACCAGTTTACACCCGCCTTCCTTAGATAGGTAGGGTTTCGGTCCAATTTGGTAATTCATTTAAGCAGGCAAATAATTCGTGCTATTATGCAAGTAAGTCTGTTTTGTTGTTTGGATTTAGACCTCTCTTAAGACAAAAACTTTAGTACAAGCTACTCACCTGTATTTGCACTCTCGATTCTCTCCGTTGTCAGCGACGACAAGTTCATCTTTGTTGACACCTTTAGCCTCCCTTTCGCTTTACATAAAACAGGTTAAGAGCAAGTCAATCCCTCTGTTTGTGACTTTAAAAGATCAAAGGTTCCGCCAAGAGTTGCCCTTCTGCCTATTTCCTATTCTGTGATATGGTCTGGCTGGAAGCTGCTTTATGTTCTGCTCGATATTGTAGCCGTTTGTTCTGGTCGTGTCTACCTCCTGTAATGTTTTGTTCCCTATATCTATACAGTAATTCTCGCTCATCAAAGCGGCCCTTCCCCTTCGAACGAAATGGCTCAGTGATACACTGCAACTTGCCTGTGCTGATTCACCCTGTACAATGGTAAATAGTTCAGATTTGACTTTCAAATATCTGCGAGCGTCAGCGCTAACATACTTTATTCCTTTTTCTTGTTATTATGTGGCGGGGAAGACAAATGTTCCTAGCGGTGTTTACAAGACACTGTTCTCACAGTATTTCTAGTGCGCTGATCATAACGTCTTCCACAAATTCACTTTCGCAAAAATGGTTTTGTGAGCGCACCGATTTTCTTATAAAAAACGAAAGTTTCTGTTATTATTCGTTCATTTACTGAAAGTAAAAAAGCTTCAAGATATCGTCTAAAAACAAAATAATACCAAAAGGACCATAAAAATAATCTTCAAATGTAAAAATATTTCAGGTAAAAAAAATATATCGGGCCAGCGTTATTCTAGGACAAGGTTCCAACACGACAAAAATTTGGACGTTGTAGTTGTTTTATCCCAAAAAATGTATGAATTAGACTACGGAATATGAGCCTAATGCATCTGCTGCCAACCTTGATGTAATGTTAATAACTTGATTGCAAAATTAGACGTGAAAGGCAAACACATGTTTACTTTAATCATCAGGCACTGCAAAGCTATTAGGCTTTAAAAGTTCCCATAGGCAATCGTCATTTTACTTGGGTATACGCTATTAAACCGGAAACGCTTGTTGCACCATAAGGTCCTTGGTTACGTGGTGGCAACAACTTTCTTAATACAGTGTTTTTAATGCTCCTTTAAAATGTCTATGCTGTTAGAGGTATCACACAAGATCTGTTCAATATTTGGTCAAGGGAATCGTTTCATGCGTATTAACTGCAAACCTGTAGAACTATTTTGAGCATTTGGTAGAAAATACTGTCCTGACTATGTCGTTGCCACCACGTAACCAAGGCCGTGTTAGCTTCCGGTTTAGGGGAATTAATATATCAGTTTCGAAAAGATACTGGAGAAACAGAAACTATCGGGACTCGAACCCGTTACCTTCGCTTGGTGACTAGAGAAAAAATGTATGTTGACATCAGGGGTCACCTATCTTTGTTGGTAGAAGCGTCGATCTATTTTTCGAGTCACGGTGGTTCTATACTTGTTGTTTTTATCTTTTTGGTTAAAAGGAGCTTGAAAATACTGAGAAAAAGAACTCTTATATTGTCGGTGAAACTTTTCGCCGATTCTCGTCAGACTAAATACATCGGTACATAATTAATTGCTAATTTGTAGATGTTGAAATATAGCCCACCCCAAAGACTTCTTTATAGGTGCATCCTCCACATTCGTACAAATAATCGTATAAGCCCCTATTTGAACTGAAGCACAACTGTGAAGGGTAACGACGGCATTTGGGACAGCCTAACAAACCAACCGACATGTCACTCAAGCAAGAAAAATTCCGCATCTGAAGTTTCATGCGTGCGTGATGCGTGATCGTGATAGTGATCATGACAAATGCGTCAAAAACACACAAAATGCGGGAGGTTGAAAGATCTGTATTCCCAAGGTGGCTCGAAAAAGAGACTATCACTAACAAACTCATTCTTATCTCGCAATGAGCAGTGGGTTCCACATTGAAACTACCCTAAATACACAGAAAAACCACCAAACAGGCTAACTAATAAATAAAGGGTAGCTGGGACGTCCAAGGGCAACGCTCCTCAACTTAGGCTACTCTGCAGAGAAGCAAGCCATGAAGCAGGCTCAATTGCCATGCCCAGTATACTAGTAGGACCGCCTCTAGTGAAGTATGGAAAGAATCTCTCAGCCCACTTCTTCACAAGCTCCCTTAATTTTGATTTTAACACTCGAATTGTGTATCACACTAAAATTGTCACGTTCAAGCACTGAATGATAGTCCCATTATGTTTGCATTTTCAGAACTAAAGCCAGAGAAAAGGCAACTAGTAACTGAAAATTAAGGTAAAACGTTGTTTTGTCAAAATTTCAATAGGTATAGACCTGTCATGGTAGGCAAATTTCAGGACCCTCTAGAAGGAGAAGGAGTGGAGGTGGGTACTTTAATATACCTTTTTGGGACTTATGTTAGCCTGTAGACACATCCCTGAAGGTTTTGTTTTCTTAACCTAACCCCTTTCCAAGAAAGCAAGACGTCATGAAACTTGAATATTACTGAAATTGAATATTAATAGACCTTTTTTTAGCATTCGTTGAGAAAATTTCACGAGGATGAATGAAGTGGAACAACAACAATGGGATGAAATAACAGTGATCGAATTGCGTAATGCACTAGCAAAGTCGCGTGGACAAAATTCCAATTTTTGGTTAAGCTCTTTCACCTCTTCACATGAGAAACTAGCGATAAACTTTACAAAAAGTTTACAGAAGCCAGACAGTGCTTCTGAATGGTTAACTGAAGGCACAACATACCTCCTACCCAAAAACCAAGAAACCGTAAACCCATAAAACTATAGACCAATCACATGCCTTACAACTACATATAAAATCCTAACCTCCATTATAACTAATCGCATGTACAATTCCATGTTTTCTGTCGTGAGGATAAGGTTTCCTCTGCTCGTTTGATCTGCAGTCTAAGAACGGATACCACGATAGCCGCATCCTACCTCTCGGAGAATTCATCAATAATATAGAGACTACTTGGCGTCTTTACAGGGGAAAAGATCTGAACAGTCATTGACCATTTAGAGTGAACAGTAGGCCTACTGAGACAATCAATTTTGAGGGTTGTCTAGAGCTTTAACAATGAGAATAACAGAAGGTATCATAAGTAGCTGAATAACTGAAATTAAGATTATCCTGTAAGTTATGTCTCAAGGATACAATTATGCAGAGTGGTGTCTGTGATTCGAAGTGTGAACAGATGGAAGTTCTCTGTCGCCTGTGTATACTTCACTACTATATCAAGAGTATGTTCATATACTGGGGAACCGATAGGTAACAATAAGAAGAAATTTGTAAAGAACTCTACCCTTACTTAGTAGCGTAAGGCAGAGGACCACTCTGCCTGCTTTAGGTGCTATTGAATCATTGTGAATATTTTTCAAATCGGTAAGAACTCTTAGACAAACATATATTATGTGCTCATATCATTGAATAAAGATCATGAGGCAAATATTTGTGTCAATGTACTTGTTTTAGATTTATTTATTGCCATGGGAATCTTTGGGCCCAAAAATTCGCTTCAATTTTTTTGAACTGTCAGCATTTTCTGCCTTTTCTCCGTAAAGAGTTTGTTAGAAATGTTGGGGTCAGCCCACAGCACCCGATCTAGGCTGGAAGACGAAAGGATTTAGTAAGAACTGACAAATGAGGCTATTATTTTCAAAGCGATGACTGCTAGCACCGACAGTTTGTTGAGACCTTTACTTGTGTAACTTGTGTAACTTGACAATTAAAGAGCAAAACCACAGGGAGAGATGCTTCTTGCACAGCACGGTGTTTTGTACATGTATGCTTTCCAAAAAACAAATTTTCAAAGCATGTACCGAATTCAAAAGCCTTGCATGACATAAACAATTCATCATAGAAGCTGTTTCACCTATCAGTTGAGAAAAACAGACTAATTAAAGGATAATTGGCTAACTTTACGCTAATGCTACTTCTTTTACAGTTACCATTAATAGTAAATTATATCTTGAGCTGATCAAATATCAGTCATTGTATAGGTAAAGAAAGAGGCTAAAAATATTAAGGCAATTTAAATCACCGGTCGCTCGACTTGATGATCAACATGCAGATGTAGCAGCTTTTACTACTTCATGTGTCAGCATTGTTCATTCAGGCCGCACCCTCAAGTGATAGCTCGTACTGATCTATATCACCCAGTAACATAGTTTTTACTACCTTTTCAGATATTTTCGTTCTCATGCCTAAATTTGCCCCTATAAATGTTGCAAATAGACCTTAACAACACTTGGGACGTGTTGAAATGTTTCGTACCAGATTTTCGATCTTATGTAAATTGACTATTAAGATATTTATATCTAAGGTGGAAAATTATAAGAACATTTTATTTGAAGCTGCTCCACTGCGCAGAAAACGCGACTACAAAACTTTCCTTATAGCAGCTCCATACCACTTTCTTGCCACTGGGATATCAGGGTTATCTGGAAAAAAATTGTTGAGGATGCATACTGTACTATATTGTGAGTTGAGTTACTCACTTTAATTATATAATAATATACATTTATGATTTCAAATCCGGCAGCCTGAAGATGGCAGAGGTTTCTCTTGAAACGTATCTCGCAAAAATACAGAGACCAGTGGCGGCTGCTGGTCAAAATGTATGTGTGTGCAAGCATGGGCGTAACAAAAGGGTGAACTAAAATCGGGCGTGACCAGTAGGTTGGGACACATCGAAAACTTATACGTACACTTCTATGTTGAAATGATCTGTTAGTCGCGTGTAACTGTCTTGCCCGCCTTACACAAAAATATCTGTCTAGTGCATCACAAAGTAAACAACATGTACTAATTGCTTACTGGGTGTCAACATCGGGAATCTAGTTTTTCTTTTCTGATGTTAGAGTGGGCAAGACATTCATAACCCTGTAAAAAACGGCATTTTTATCGCAGCAAATTGTTTTCTCTTAACTTGAGAATGACTGGAAGTAGATGCTTTAAAATATGTAACTTTTCCTTATTTTTTACCACACTTTGTACTACCATCAAAGTTTAAAAGTCTTTTTCCTAAAGTAGTAGTTACAACTTTCTCAAAATGTTAAGCGGGTAGGAGGGAAAAGAGGTCTGAAATTAATAAAAGGGTAGTCTGGAGTAAGCTGAGTTAGGCTGCAAAAAAATTGAAAATTTAATAAGCATCCATGGACGTCTATTCCGGACTTGAGAGTGCAACCACCATTAGTTTAGCAAACCCTCCCTCCCACTGGTCACACTAAACAGGACCATTGTTCAATTTTCTACCTTAGAATAGGCACAAGCTACAGTTATCGACCCACCTGCAATATGCCCTACCCTTCAAATCTCCAAAACAACCCTCCAAAGCTCATTCCTCAAAATTGTGCCACATATCCATAAACTAGGCAATGGAGAATTTTAAGGATATATAGAGAGTAAAGCATTGTAAGTCGTAGAGGCCCATGGCACTGTATATTTGTAAGGCTGTATATCAGAGTAATAAAGAAGGCAAGTGTTCGGGCAGTTAAAGGCATAATCTGCGAGATACAATGAGCAGTAAGAGCAAAAGGAATTTGCACTTAAAATAGAGGTACTCAAGTGATCTGCATTGAGAGCTTATGTACCGCAATTTTATCAGGCTTTGAAGAAACATAAAAAAATATAGAGTTAGGATAGGTGATGCATATATATCTAATAGTAAGTTTGGTGGCAGAAAAGACAAATGATCTATCAACACCAGTAGCTTGTTGCAATTTGGATAGAGAACAGGGTAGTAAAAGTCTTAATTTGTTGACGGACTTAAAGCTAACAGTTACTGGAATTATAAGTGGAATATATCATTACCTTTTACGTAAGATGTTGTCTCATTGACTCTTAATAGTGAGCTCAGTGTTAAGAACAAGACATTTAAACACATTAACTCATTCTTATGGAATCAAATTTTCAAACGAGGTGAAGAGGTCCTTTCCAGTTATTCATTTAAATCATATTTGTTTTTTCTAGGGAATAAGGGCAGATAAAACCTCTCATGGATACTTAAAAGCTTTTTTCGTCTCACATTCCTCAGAGTACTAACATCAGAATGACCGAAATGGAATGTGTGAAAGAGTATACCCAACAGCATTTTGAAGGAGCCAATTAGAAATTGGATTACCTGAATGGTTTGTGCTTTTGGACCAATCAGCGTCCATTATAGCAAGATTGATTGAATAGGCCTAGTGAGAAAACTAATTCTTTTTGTCTGCTTAGCAAAGGTTTTCTTGCTTTTATGTGGACTGACTCCAGTACGGCCAAATGAAATGCAGACCAGGCCTTTGCTATGGATACGGAAGCAATCGTCCTTGTACCGTGCAAAAAGCGGCATGTTAATACTTCTAAGTTTGTCTGAGATGATTCAGCCATTGTGACTCAAGGAATAAGAACACGCTAACAAAGAAGTCCCTCACGTGAACGTAATGTAACGTCCTATGATGTGCCTGTGAAAAATGTAAGGATTTATGCAAACCAAACGTAAAAACAGAATATATTAGAATAAGCTACCTTGTTATACCTGATTCTTCAGCTTCTAATATCGGTTGTCCAACCGTCTTGCATCTTCCTGCCACATTTCTGTCCAGCCACTCGAGTTTCTGATGCCCCACGCAATGCAGGAGCAAGGAACCTCCTGTTGGTTAAGTAAGTCTACACATAGGCCAGGAGCAAGATGATTAATCTACCTGAGGCAAGGGAACTCAGCAAGTGCATTATATAGACTAAGGAACACACCTTTGTCAATTAGAAAATGGAGTGTAACACGCGCCTTACTAGAATTTCTAACAGGCTCGTTCCAAACAAAAATGAATATTTCGTTTTAGATCAGCTATTTTCTCCATTATCCTAAGTCAGTTTATTCTCAAGATGTTCAATCAAACCATTTTAGTACTTAATAATTTTGCTATTTCAATAAACTGAAACTGGAAATTAGGACTAATTGGACTCCAACAGTAGTTAATGCCATGAAAATATAATAAAGTGAGATACGCAGATTCCAGTTCTCGATGTACATCATGGCCACAGTACTGGCAGCCAGAAAAGAACTCAGCATCAAACAAGGAATCCATAATGGAATTTTATTGTCGTTGTTGTCTTCTGAACTAAAATGATCAAGAAGAGGATTTGAATGTTATAAACATGTAAAGCTGCTGTCATAGGAACAAGATTGTTATTAAACTCACGCGTTGTATAAACTAAAATTCATCTTCCTACTGACAGCATGATGGCGGAAACTTTTACTCAGTGGTAGTTTCGAAACTTAGTTATCCCACCCGCCCCTCGACTCCAGTACATGTTTTAAACAATTTTTAACCCTCGAGCTATTGTATGAGGATTTTTTTAAAACTGCTATGGATTTCAATTCCTCTGTGCGCATTTTACATCCCTTTTATAAATTCTTTTAGTAGTTTATTAAGCTGGGTTGGGAAAAACATTTTCAGCATCACTAGATAATGGGAACTGTGAATGCCGAAACGTCGTGCATGGATCATAAAAGATTTTTTTTTTCAAAAAAAGTGGTTTTCTTTTGTTATATTACGTAGATTAGCGAACGAAAAAACAGCATTCAGAGAGCTTTCCATAACCGCACCGCTTGGTTTTTGCAATTTAACCATCAGAAAAGCTTCAGTCAAGATAACCAGCATGCCTTTCCAATATCGTTTCTCTGTTTCTCTGTTTATTGTAGTTGCTCAAATGGTAGCTGGTGGCATCAAACATCGCTGTTTCGCTCAACCTAATTTGCTTACATAGTTGAGCACATTCGCTGTTGTAGAAGACCTTCCTTTTACTTTTCTTTACAAATTTGATGAAAGAGGCTCTGCTCCTTAATTGAAACTGATGTTCTCTTGTAAGAACTATATTGACAGAATAATTTTAGGATTGTGAAAGAAGCTTACTACGTATATTAGACTAAGAGACGTTTTGTTTTTTTTGGAATTCGGTTGCTGATAGGTAAGCTGTTAAACGAGTTCGATTGTTCGAAAGCTCGTTTATTTTAACCAATCAACGCTCGTCAACTGAAACATCTACACATTTTTTTTATATAAGCAACACAGTTGCTAAGGCTTCAGCCCTCAAATTAGCCCAAAAATTAAGCAACTTGCTTAGCAACCCTCAGCTCTGACAGTTAGTTAGCAACTTTTTGTCGCAGTACAAAATCACAAATTTTCTCAAAAATGAAGACAGAGGAATTCTTTTCTGATTTGCTATTCAGAATACTGTGAGCGCGAATTGCTCTGCTCAGAAACTTTAGATTGAGCACATTGTTCTTTTTCAGCGTGAATGACAGAAAATATAAATATGCTTTACAGAAGGGATCGCTCATGAAACGGTAAATCGGGCGTGCCTTCTCCGGTAAAACGGTAATGGGCGTGCCTGTCAGTATTTGATAATTACGGAGTATTTTCAAAAATAAAATGCATCAGGAATTCAATCAGTTTAGGCAATTTAATTATGGCGACTGGTCATTGATACCCCATCATTTGCTTTAATACAAGACTAAGAAAAACAAAATGTGTTTAATCTTGAAGAAACAAACAACATCCCTTGTTTACTCTGTGATCATGGAGACGAAGTAAGTTTGGCACACAAACAAGTACGTAATTGTAGACAGTGTCTGTGTTTCCCAAGGCCAATTGTATCATCCATTTGATATTAATATATTATACCTCCTGGGACCATAGAATTTGCATGTCTTAGCCTTTGTGGATACCCTTTGAAAAGATATAATTGCTGCAGCATCATGCAGCAGGAGAAACATAAGGGAGGATTGCGTTGCATGGCAATTATCTACCTTGTTAACTGCAACAGTAACCAACCAAGAAAGCAAAAGTTGCATGATTGCACATGGTAAAGAATGTGATTAAAGGCTCTTTTTCTATTTCAAAAGTTTTAGTTTTCGGGAGTAATAGCTACGTCTGTGGAAAAAATGAAGACATTATACTATTTTATGATTGCGCATGGTAAAGAATGTGATTAAAGGCTCTTTTCCTATTTCAAAAATTTTAGTTTTCGGGGGTAATAGCTACCTCCGTGGAAAAAATGAAGATATTTGACTATTTTATGATTTCACAGGGTAAAGAATGTGATTAAAGGCTCTTTTTCTATTTCAAAAGTTTTAGTTTTCGGGGGTAATATCTTCGTCCGTGGAAAAGTATTTAACAGTCAAAATATTTGAAAAGTTCAATGACAAATTATCAGTTTCAGATACTGAGGGGGAAGGAGCCTGGGCACTAGGAATCAAGCCCCCTGAGATCCGATAGCGTGTCATTTGACACGGCAGTCTTTTTACTGTTGAAATGAACTTTTGAATGGCGTCCTTTAGGATCAAGTGATACGTACTGATTAATTTTGGAATACAGCCCAGCTCTCGGACCATTGTTTGTCGAATCGTTTTGAACTCCATTTCTAAAGGCTTTTGCGATCTCCATGTCGGGAGCGTCATTAGAAATGGCGTTTTTCCTCGGTTTCAATATTTATCAAGTATCGTCGCGGTATTTCTTGCGACCAATCTCCATTAGGGGAATTTTGAGTGCATTGGCGCTATCGATCACCTCTGACCATGCGCAGTTTATGAGAATCAATCTTTTCGCAGTCTCTCAATTGAAGACCCCTGATGAGCAGTGGGCAGTGGGTCCGACATCAATCTTTTCGCTGTAAATGCCAGCAAACGCCACGATATGCAACGGGTTAAAAGTTTTTTGGGTGATCGTCAGAGGATCCTGAAGTTAAACTAATCAGTTTGCAGATAAATGAAAATATGTTTAGCAAAAATGTCCGAAGCACTTGCTTGAGAACCCAGACTATACCAAAATGTACACGGACGATTGATTCCGCATCATAGGAAAGGTCAGGTCTGTATTTCATTTGCCCGTTCTGGAGTCAGTCCACACAAGGCAAGAAAACCTTTGCTATGCTGACAAAAAGAATTCGTTTTCTCATTTGGCCAATTCAAATAACCTAGTTGTAGTCGACATTGATCGGTCGAAAAATCACAAGCCATTCAGGCAGCATTCATTCAGTTTCTGATTGGCTCTTTCAAAAATACAATTGGGTATACTCTTTTCACACGTTTCATTTCGATTATTTCGATCATTTGAAACCTTTCAAGTGATGAAATGTCTCAGTGGAAGAACTCTAAATTAGTGTTTCTATTTACATTATTGGTGGGAAGCGACGATTTGAACTTTTGGAAATTTCTGCCCGCAAAACTTTTCCTGGTGGGGGCTGGCCTTTAGAGTTCGAGGTGGGGGTTGTCTTTGTAGGTGGGGGTTGATTTTTCTAGGTGGGGCCCAGACCCCCTTGCAAACTATGTATTATGTTACGTTATGTTACGTTATGTTGTGTTATGTTTTATGTTATATGATGTTATGTTATGTAATACAAAGAATACTTTGAAAAATAGGGAGCGTCAGTCTTTTAGGTCCCTTTCCGTCTTAATGTATGAGAATTACTCAGCGAAGGTTTGCCGTGAAAACGCACTGTTTACCGGGGACTTTTCATATCAAATAGTGCCAGAAATACTGTAAACAGTTGGCTTAATATACTTTTCTCTGTTGCTCCACGAAGCTGTAGCTTTACTGTCATAAATACGACAGTAGCTGTGTATAGTTTTTGTGCTATCGAGTCCCTCTCACCACGGATATCTGAATTGTGCGTTGTCTTCTCCATGCCATCTCTATCAAAGTTGACTATACTAGGATGATCCATTTTCAGATCCCAATATTTACCAAACTTCTTCGACAGAGAAGTCGGATCGCTTTTTAATGTTTCAACCGATTTCTCAAATGCTAAATAACACAAAACGCCGATGTTTCCAAAACCTTCATTTAGAAAGCATCTCATGTGACCCAATTGCATCGCAGAAGACCTATTTTAAGCTATATCGATCCTCTGTTAAGGAGTTGACTTCATTTGTCATCAGTAGTTTCTTTAGTTAAAACCCGTAGCTGAAACGGCCTTGGCTACGAGGTGGCAACAACATACTCAGCACTGTATTTACCAAAGTATGATAAAAACATTTCCACAGGTTCAGAGTTACCGTTACTGATATGGATCCACTGAGTCTATTGCATGTGTTCATTTGAGTTTAAAATATGATCGTGAGGGTGCCAAGTGCTTTAATATAACGTTGACGGTCCTTGATGATGTGAGATAGCTGGTTACAAGGTTAGCTGCACAAATACTGTTCTGACATAGAATGAATGCAATTGCTTGCATTGCCGTAAATAGTAGCATCTCTGGATGGTATGAGAGATATGGGAAGGGATTGAAATTATCGTATTTACTTGGCATGTTGCATACGTAAATGAATCGTAGCATGCGTAAGTATTAATCAGTTTTTCTTTCTTTTCTAGGGAAAGGGGGGGGGGTTGTCGTAGACCATTTTATTTATGATTAACTGGAGTTTACTGGAGTATGATTCTTGACTGTTTATTACAGTAGGGTTGTCCGTTTCGACAGTGACTTCACAAAGGAGGGAGGGACTGAGTGTGAGCTTCCCGGAAGGAAACGAATGAAGATTGGTAACAGTTTGTCGGTAACTTGTCAAAATAATATATGTCAACCCATCTTGTTAAGATAATGTATATAAGAGTAGTTTGTTTGTGGTACAAAACAAGAATATTGCACGAAATAGCGAAAACATTGTGTACTGAAAAGCTTTTTTCGTCTATAAAGCCTAATAGACTACACTCACTCTAGATAACTGCCACTATAGTACAAATGCACCAGGGCTAGTACGAAAAAATATTTCTAATGTGAAGAACATCAATGGCCAACCACTGCTAGAAAAGTCCATTTAAAATAGAGTTGTCCAACCTACAACATAATATTCAAGAGAATAACTTATTTACTGGAAGAGATTACAGTGTAGCAACAACTCTAATAAGTTAGAACTTTGCCATAAAAATATGCAAATCTACTCAGGAACTGCAAGGAATATCCTGCTGTTTAATCAGAATTTTTAATCAGAATTTGATGATAATTCTATAACGTATGTGTCCAGCGCCTAAGTGGCATAGCCGATACCTGGTGGATGAAAAACAAGGGTAGATAATGTCGACATTTTTAGGCGAGACAGATATCCCGCTGTCATTATCTACTGTAACATGCTGTGATATGGTATGCATAAAGCAACAGAAGTTTTCCTGATTAACAATGTGCCCTTGCGCCGAAGACCTTGCGATGAGGATCTACAAGCAGAATCAGTCAAACAACTAAAGGAGTCCTTTTGCCTTACTGTTATCAGTAAAAACAGTTGCGCCTGAAAGGTGTTACAAATAAAACGTGTTCATGAATGTGATATTAATTTTGTTTGAGAAAAAAAACTTCTTCGTTAACATAATGACGGCGTCTGTTTATGCACGGCAGAATCTTATTGCAATGAGTATTGCTTTCACGTTGAGCGTTGTTACCTTTTCATGTAACGCCTATGTTCATTAGACGACTGATGTCCATTTTGGTTTTTCCATGTCTCTATTTCGGCCATTTAGCATGAAGGCAGCATGCATTTCATCAAATTTAATCTAAAATATTCATCTAAAATACGCCATCTTGGTGACCCGAAACTCCGTCCACGATTATCCGAATTTTAAGCTTATCCGAAAAGTTTGAAGTGAAAATTGGGGTATTTTTATCTTACGAATAGGTGATCGGATCTTAATGAAATTTGATATTTAGAAGGAATTCATGTATCAGAGCTCTTATTTCAAATCCTGACCAGATCTTTTGACATTGGGGGGAGTTGGAGAGGAAATCTTGGGAAACTCTTGGAGTGGAGGAATCGGAATGAAGCTTGGTGAATAGAATAAGCAAATGTCCTTGATACGTGATTGACGTAACCGTACTGGATTCGCTCTCTTTGGGGGAGTTGGGGGAAGGGGTTCAGTGATTTGGCGAGTTTGGTGCTTCTGGACGTGCTAGGACGATGAGTGCAAGATTTAAACTCTGCCAAAGATACATTTATCGCTGTTCTCGCTTTTTATAGCTTGCCAACAAAGTCAGTAATAAGGTCTTGAAAGCATTAAAATCCTTAACTTTCCACTTTAGAGTGTTCCGCATCTCTGACCAATCGGTCAACCGAATTTTTCACTCTGGGTACGTCATGTCACTCGTGCCCAGACTACTTTTAGGACACTGTGCTTGCTGTCAGAATTCCCTTACTGATGCCTTTACTAAATGACTATTTATTGGCATTGACGTACCGACAGATATTTTAATAGCAAAGTTAAAAACCCTTGTTCTTCTAATTTCCAATTACTCGTTCAATTAAACTTGTAAATTCGCAAACTGGAAATGCGGTCTTATGAACTGAAAAATATTTATAGGTCTTTAGCAACAGCTTTAAAATGACGCAGTAGTAAATGTTCATAGGAAAGTCGTTGGTGCTCTCTTTTAGCTTGTTAGTTATTAAAGGTAGGTGAAAAGGAAGATACAAAGGCTTCTGAGGTGTGTGCCTCCTCTGACGAATTTCGATGCTTTCATAGAATTCATCCTTTTAGTGGATAAGGTATTTTTTATAGAACTTAATTTCCTGCTGAGCTTGAGAATGCTGGCAGATCTATCGTAATGCACATTGGCATATTCTCATTTTTTTTCTATTTTGTCATTCATAGGTCCACCATATGATAGTCTCTTCATCATATCGTTAATTGCTATAGCCTATCCATTTGCAGTTTCCAGATAGGTGTTCATATGTCGTCCTTTATGGCATTGTGTTCAATTTCCTTTCCACTCAATGTCCAGTCTCGATATGGATTTTCTTCGACAAACTCTTTGCGATACATTTCCAATTTTAACTTGATCTTAGTTTATCATCGTAGTCATTGATATGGTTATAGTTTTTTGTTCCTTATGCCAATCCCACGGTTCACTTTGAAGGGGAGAAAGAGTAACAAACTCAGCTAGTAGGGGAAGGGGATAAAGAGCAAGTAACTTAGATAGCAGGGGAAGGGGATAAAAGAATAAGTAACTTAGATAGTAGGGGAAGGGGTTAAAAGAATAAGTAACTTAGATAGTAGGGGAAGGGGATAAAAAGAGTAAGTAACATAGCTAGTAGGGGAAGGGGATAAAAGAGTAAGTAACGTATCCAGTAGGGGAAGGGGATAAAAGAGAAAGTAACTTAGATAGTAGGGGAAGGGGATAAAAGAGTAAGTAACTTAGCTAGTAGGGGAAGGGGTAAATGAGTTAGTCGATATTTTGTATACGGGCATTTGGTGGCATGGTTAACACTGTGATATAGTTATAATTGCGATTCCTCGAAAAAAAGTTTTTTGTGACGTCATCACTTTAGCACTCTATGACGATGCCAAAGTTGGCATGGGCGACAATGGTGATAATAGCAACAATGGTGACAATGACCACGGTGATAATGGTGACATTAATGATGATTAAGGATGACGATAAGATGTACGATGAACATAATGAGCATGATGATAATGATGATTATTATGATAATTACAATAACGTTAATGCTGATAAACATGGTGACGACGACAACTTACGATTAAATTCATATCGAACCCAGTGTTTATTCAGATTAATTTCCTGCATCAGCACGAAAAAACCTATTTTCTACTCAACCATCTACGTAGGCAGTTACGTAGAGCGAAACCTAAATATTAAGAACTATCTTCAGAAAATTCCTCACCCCCCTTTATTCCAGCCCCCGGTTTATGTTAAATTTCGAAATTGATTCTAACCCCGTTTTATTTCATACTCATCGTTTATTCATTATCCAAATTATTCCCGGCCCCCAGTATATTTCAACATCCTCCGTTTATTGGAGACTAAAGAGTAATTTGGGATGCTCCTATACGTGCTTAAATCTATGGAAAGGATGCTCCAGATAGTGAAATTTCACTCATATCTTAAACGGAAATTGGAAGGGAAACACATCTCAATTTGATAAGGGAGATCTTTTTAAGACTGTTTCGAGCACAACAATAATATATTTATGTTTTGGTTCAAGCATGGAGCCAGCTCCATTGGTCGGGGGAGGGGGCTAATTCTAAAATTTGTTCTTCTCCTTATGTCCTATTTTGCAAACGGGGAATTACTCTGACCGATCGGACAAACAAATTGGAAATATAAGGCAAGGATGAATCATTACAACATTACCAAAATCAATATTTCTGGGAAATACGGTATCTGTACAATTACACTTTCTGCCTGTACTCCGTTTGGCAAGGCACACTTTTCTCTGGTTATTCCAAAAGTGGAATCCATCAAACATTAAAAACTCTGCTTGATATTATGATCAATCAATTAAGTGTAAACGAAGTGTTATTGATCAAATGGAATGGCGAGTATATGAGTAACTAACAAGAAGTAAAACTAAGGCTTACCGATGACGAAATGTCAAAATGGTATAAACTTGGATTTTCCTTCCCTGGTATCTTCCTGAGGCCTTCCAAGTCTTTTAAAACTTTGCTCACGTCAAAGCGAACACCCTATACTTATTCTCACCGAATAGCCAAATCACTATGGCAACCATCTCGTCAAACTAATATGGCTCAAATCATATTTGGCAATGATTAAACACACATTTAGATGTGAGAAGCTGAAGAAGAAAAAAATAACATGTGTGTACCTCAAGGTTTAAAGCTCGTCTCTCTTCTGCTTCGGGACAATACCAATGCTCTTCTAATGCAGGGTTTATTGATAGTCAAAGTATTTTACCCCTACCACTACCAAATTCAAGTAACCCCTCCTGGGTTCCTAGAAATCGGTCTTTTCTCTCTCCCTCACTAGATTTCAAGTACAATAAAGAAAAGAATATTTGGACATTGGGTATCTTCCTTTCCTGCCGTATGCATTAACAAGCTCCACTATTTTTTCTGAAGTTTGTTACCCCAAATAGATCTTTTTGTTTTGTTTACTCCTAGTTTTTATATTGTTTTTGTAATGAATGGCTTTTTTAAAGGCAACTAAGGTATTTGGTCAGATCATGAGTTGCTTAAATATCTGTCAGAAGGCGTTACTGAAGTTACATAAATGGTTGCTTTATTGTTAGCGTAGCATTTTGGTTTTGAAAATAAGGAGCATTGTGACGGTAAGAGGTCATGGCACATATATTTACTGGTAGCCCGCATTATATCTTGTTAGGCTTGATCATGGGTTGAAAAGTGATAAAAAACTTAAATATAAAAGCAATTTTTTCAACTGGAAGCCAGGGGCAACATTAAAACTAAAAATGAGTAGAAATAATTTTGTATTTCAGCTGGGCTGCCCCCCTTTAAGCCCCTCATTTTTAAGCTAAAGTTTGATTTTTTGATTTATCAAATTTTTAAAGAGCGACTGCTGAAGCCCAAGGACCTTTGAATCGTAAGAGAAACTATTTTAAAGGACTATCTCCCCCCTTTAAGCCCCTCGTTCTTTACGCTAAAGTTTGACTTGTTTCTATTGGTTAGCGTTGAAAAAAAAACTGGTTGAAAACGTCTTAAAAAATCGCAAAGAAAACGATAATTGGTCCAGGAGAGTAATTATAATTTGAAAAGAAAAGTAAACTACTTATAGATAGTTTTAATAAACTTTATCAAGACATTGGCATAAATTTAAAAAACAGCAAAATAAACTGATAATCGATAGTTTCTATTGGTTAGCGTTGAAAAAAAAACTGGTTGAAAACGTCTTAAAAAATCGCAAAGAAAACGATAATTGGTCCGGGAGAGTAACTATAATTTGAAAAGAAAAGTAAACTAGTTATAGATCATGAAAACCTCTTTTCACCTCATGGGTCTGGAATTCGTGATTTTAAGGCAAGTCTTACACTGAAGCCGGGTGCCAAGCCAGTAATTAAGAAGGCTAGGGCAGTTCCTTACGCCATGCGTGAAAAGGTCGAATTGGAGTATGAGGGTTCGGTAAGGCGTGATATTTTACGCCCTGTTTCTTTTAGTGAGTTGGGCTCCCCCACGGTGCATGTGCGAAAGGGGGATGGACGAATTCGCGTTTGCGGAGATTACAAACGCTTGAATGAAATTATTGAGGATGACGGGTATCAACTCCCAAAAATCCAGGATATGCTGTCACACACGCTTTCACAGTCACGATGCTTGCACTTGCTTTTGTTTACAACTTTGCTTTGTGGATTCCATTATGAAGGACCGGCACACGAAAGGATGCCATCTATCGAGTGTAACCTGCTTGAAGATGGCAATGTGGTGAAGGATCGGTGATATAGTCAAATGAGTTTTTCTTCGTTTATTGAGTTCTGATTTACTGTACATAACCTGCAAGTGAACTTCATGAGGATCTTGTGAAGCACAGACGACTTTTTGCTGCCGATTCGCAGACCCAATCACAGATGTTTCTTTGGGCTAGTATAACTCTAGTGTGAGTATGGCATTGGGATCAACAAAGCAACGCTGTCAACAAAATCAAGTGCAAACATTGTGACTGTAAAAGCCAGAAGTATATTCGGGTCTACAATGGAGGCTATTAAGTCTCTTGCTGCAACATTATCTTAACTCCCCCAAGTGTTCTTGTGAGAAATAATAGACAAAATATCAATCTGCAGAGCAATGTGCAAGAAGGTCTTTACTTAGTACATTCTTTTGATCGGCAAACGTTAAACTACTTTAATGCTACACCTGTGCTACTCTGAGCTTCTATATCTTTTGCCGTTTATAATCTTACACTCAGAGGCGAAGTATTACAGTCAACAATTATAAGCAGGCTGAAACTGTAATGTAATGTTATATATCCAGAGAACCTTGTGCGAAGGAAGATTTTTCTGCAGGTTGTCCAAATCTTTATTCAAAATTTTTACTCAAATAGAAATATTTGTATTGGGGAGGTTTGTTCGAACGAGTTGTGGTAATCCATACAGCGTTCACCATTCATTTGATTCACAGAGTCTTTTCAAATCTTTCTCCATTATTTCGACAAGTTGTTCACGAAATCCACTTTCAAACGAAAGCAAGATGGTCTTTTCACAATGCTTTGTGGTTGGATTGAAGGCGATAAGACGTAACGAGACATGCCCAAGCCCACCAAGGCAGAAGTCAAGAAGTACCGCGAGCTCCTCTCCAAGCACCTGTCGGTGTTGAAGGGAGACGTGGGCTCGATGCGGGACGAAGCCCTTCGGGCGTCGGAGCAGGACGCCTCGGTCGACCACCTCGCCGACCAGGGAACCGACAACTACGACCAGGGCTTCCTCCTCGGCCTGATCGAGAACGAGGAAGAGACGATCCAGCTGATCGAGGAAGCGATCCTGCGCTGCGACGGCGAAGGTGACTACCCGTTCGGCGCTTGTGCGCGTTGCCTGGAGCTCGCCGAGGAAGAGGTATTAAAGGCGAGCAAACACAATCATTAAGTGAGAATCCTTCGACAGCTAAAGAGAAAATTGGTATCCGGGAGAACCCAATGTGTTCTCTTCAATAAGTGAAACGTCTTTTGGTCACGAACGTCATACGTGAACGTAAAGGCTCCAAGTATGCCGACTGGAATAGAAGCGGTTAAGCAATGTTATGAAGGACTTTTTGACGTTGTTGTTTGGTAAACTCCTTAACGAGAATGTTATTATTATTTGTAACAAACGAACACGGTTCCTTTCCTTGAAGTATGAGATTTCAACCTTCTTTATTCAAAAGATCAGATGACAATTAGCGTACCCTTCTTGCAAACATTATCACACCTAAGGTTATCTCAACAGTTTTCCCTAAAAAAATTACAAACTAAAAAATGATCATTGTTATTTATTTGAACTTTTTGCGTGCTGATTCTTTTTTCATGAAACTTGTCGCATGTTAGTTATTCTCCTCGTGAATTTTGT
Organism: Alatinidae sp. Z8VKAUB7J3; assembly: GCA_010016025.2. Classification (NCBI taxonomy): domain Eukaryota; kingdom Metazoa; phylum Cnidaria; class Cubozoa; order Carybdeida; family Alatinidae; species Alatinidae sp. Z8VKAUB7J3. The sequence continues at coordinate 60,843,838 of JAAAKM020721499.1, forward strand.
ACATTGATTTTTCCCCTCGTGAAACTGATTTTGCGCAGAGGACTTGTTGCGCGCTGAAATTTGTTCCCGAAACTTGTTGCATAATGATTTTTCTCTTCGTAAAACTTGTAAATTGATTTTTCTGATTTAATTGATGTTCATGTATTTCAGCTGGGATACTGCCATCACTCATGCACTTTCTCAGCAACATTTGTTTCACAGCTGCATGAATTTCAGAAAGTATTGGAATCAAATCTAGCTCTGGAATTTGAGGTCTTGTGGGTAAAGAATTTAAAGTTTCGTCATTTACATCAGAGGAAAAATTAAGCACACTTTCAAAATGGTCTTTCCCGAGGGTAAGGATGTCATTCTTATCAGTCAGTAATATTGTGCCATCAGCTGCCATAATGGGTGAGGCACCATATTGCTGAGGTACATAAACTTCTTTTAAACATTCATAAAACATGGGCATATCTTTTTTACTGTAAAAAGAGAGTTGAGGAATGGCAATAGTGTCTTCAAGTTTGGGACAGATTTGCGTAAAATTGTAGATTTTCTTGCCTTCTTCTGTGAAGCATTGAATTACACAACGGGATCACGTACTACCCATTTTAGATTAACACTGGTAGCGTCCATGGAAATTATTCGTTTGTTTTTTCATTAATGTGCTTAATGCAGGATTACTTAATGCAGAATCTTTTCAAACCTTCGAGTAAACAAAACAATAATGACATGCGCTGATGCACAATACATATGTGTTTGTAAATTGCATTTTGTTTGCAAATAAAATGTTTAAACCTTTTTCATAATCAATAAGCCCCCGGATAATAGTGTGCTCTATCACAACTTTGGTTTATAAAGGACCGCTGAAAATCATCCGTGGACTGCAGATGGTTCAAGGGTCCAACTGGTCAGGGTTCACGGAGGGTATCTTGGGGTGAAGGGGTTAACATATCAAAGGGGGCTATAGCGGTTAACATATCAAAGGGGGCTATAGCGGGCTTTGTTTAGCCTGCACTTTGTTAGTAAGACTCGTTACCTCAACGGTGGTCTTTTTTGCATATGAAAATGATCTGGTTTCTTGCGTATTGCCTTTTCCCAACTCACTCATTACTCTGATGCCGAACGATGCATTCGCTTGCAGTTTTTATGGTGAGTTATCTTTTTACCTCCTTATTGTACCCACTTAAAAAGGTTTAGATGCTGCAGTTCTAGGACCAAACAACTTTCAAGCTTTCAAAGATTAACACTATACCTTTCTGGTTAGTGCACTGAGGGTGGACCTCAAAACTGTTTTGCAGGCTAGGCAGGAAAACTTAGGATTCTCCGAATTTTGTGGTTGCAACAGGAGAAAAATTGAATGAGGATGCTGTTACTAACGCAGCTTATGAGCACACTATATCATGATGTCTTTATTTCATCTTAACAATTTAAGAGGTGGTTAAAGTTGAAACAATGGGGTGCTAGGGGATCCAAATTATGTTAAAGGGGTAAGTAAGAACTCTATTGAATTGCATTTTGTTAGCGAACTTTCTGACGAACTACCTTAATACCCCAAATTAACATGTACATAATTAGTGCCATCGCTATTTAATGCATGTGTTAATAAATTACCAAAATCAAGTACCAGGAAGAGTATTATTCACCGAAGTGTTTTCTCCTGGCTCTGAAGCATGGACACTCCGAAAAGCAGATGAAAATTTACTAGATGTTTTCCAGAGAAATTGCCTACGGATTGGATCAGATTTGGAAAATTTAAAATTATGATAATTGGTATGGGGCACAAATCCCCTGTGAGACTGCTATCGTTTGGCCGTGATGCAGTTATTGGGAATGTAATGTATGCGGAGAAAATAGTCTTTCGCCGGGAAGGAGGATGATCAAAGCGTATCGTCAAACTTATTTTCATTTTTTCTCTTACACTAGAAAGTTTTTTCTGAAGCAAACCAAGAAAGTCTATGGATTCAATAATACCACCCCTCCTTTATTGGAAACTTATACGGTTGGATAGTATTTACCTGTCCTTGTATGTTCGTATTGTCGTAAAAGAAAAAATTAAGAACAGCAAATGATTTGAGGTATTTATTAGGATTTAGGACTGATTCTGTTGAGTTTCATTCCCACGTTTCAGATTCAAATCACCCAGGAACTTCCATTAGAATTTTGTATATGGTCGACATTTTTTCCCGACCAAAATGTTACCAGGTAATGGGCACATGTTTGTGGACTTTGAAGTTGCCCATGTCTGTTTACAACAATACCAGAGCCACTCTGGAATTTGCCAGTTTCTGTTGAAAACAGCCCACACTTCTCCTGTTATCACCAATTTATTCAAAGTCTTGAGAGAACTGAAAGGACAATCAAACGTAGGCTGCAATGGTTTGGCCATGTAAACCGATCAGATGACAAAGCGTACGTAAAAATTTCATACAAAAGTGATTTTACGAAAAAGAGTCCAAAAGGAAGACCTCCCAAACAATGGACAGATTTAATAAGGGGCAGACACTGGATTGCCATTGTTGACAGCCGAGCGAAACTGCCACGATCGAGCAGAGTGGAGGGAATCAACGCGGAGAAATGTGGCAAGGCTCTCTGGAGTGTGCAACTAAGTCAAGTAAGTCAAGTAAGTCATGTCTAGAAAAACTGCAAAGGTTATTTGATGTAGTCGTGAGAGAGAGTGAAGGAGTTTAACTTGAAGGTCTTGCCACATCATCGATCTCATCACATTCAAATTTTAATACCTTTCATTGTATAGAATGACACTGCTTGTGCGGTCAGCAAAATAACGTAGTTCATTAAAAACGAGTACAACACCCCTACTGTAATTACCTGATTACGAATATCAATAGCTGAGCGATTTTTCCAAACTTGAGTGATAAAAACCCATTGCTGTAAACGAACGTGTTTCTTTTGTAAACCTAGTAGACAATAGCTTATAGGATGAGGTATACTTTCTCTACACTCTGTATCAGATATTTTGAAAACGTAATATACGACAAAAATGATCACTTTTTTTCTTAATCACTGTCTTCCTCTTTTCTAACTCCTTTTTTCATAACCCTCTTTCTACTCCCTTTTCCTTAAGTCAAGTCCAGTCAACAACCTTGTCCCTACCCCCTCGCCCATTAAAAAGGAATTGTTAGCACTTGCTGGCAGACAATCCTAGTTTGCTAATTTACTTTCCTGTATATACATAGACCCAATTCAGTAACCAACTGGTCTACTATTTTATATTTTTATGTATACTTAAATTGTTTTTCAATAGCCGACTGGTGTGTTACATTTGGGATGTTTATACAGAAAGTGGTTTGATGTATATAGAAAACTGCATTAGTTAACAGTACATATCAGACACAAACAGTAAAAGGCATTGAATTATTAACATATTTTTAAATGAGAACAGTGTTGATGATCACCAATTTTATCCAGTGCATCAAAGTCTGGTGATATGAATGTATATAATCATTTTTATTCTGTACTAATTTTCGGCAGACAAGTTAAAAAAGACCAACAGGCTGATTCTTGCCTGCGGGCTATAGTTTGCCAACCATTGGCGTAATTGTATGATGGGCAACTAAATAGTGATACAACAGTGGAGGGATAGCACAGTGTGCAGAGGGGTATGAACTCGTTTTCTCGCTAGGCCTATTCAATTAATCTTGTTGTAATGGACGCTGATTGGTCCAAAAACACAAGTCATTCAGGAACTCCAATTTCTGATTTGCTCCCTCAAAATACAGTTGGGTATTCACTTTCACACATTCCATTTCGGTCATCCTGACGTTAGTACTCCGAGGAGTGTAAGACGAAAAAAGCCTTTTAAGTACACAACGTTTTTGCTATTTTGTGCAATAATTGTATAGGAAGCCCGCTATATATTTTAAAATATTTCGATATTTGCAATACGTAAAGATACCTCAGCTCTCTTCATCTCTTGTGAGCTCTGATATGCTAATTAGTTCCTTAGTTATTACTTTATTTACGTACGTCGTATTTTAGTTGAGTATATAGTTTGGTACTTAAGTTACTTTGGTGATTTACTAACCAAGTCAAATAGAATCCGTCAGTTAGTGACTTAGTTAGTTAGTTGCTTATTTACTTACTTTGTTGTTTGATTAGTTAATTAGTTTAACAAATTAAACTAGTTGGTTGAGTTGGCCCTTTATTAAAATAGGTTGATGAATTAGATTTTTAGTTAGTTGTCATTGGTATGCCGCAAGAGTAAACAAAACTCAATGACTTCCGTTCGATCCAAATTAAAAGCTTTCTTACTTTACTGCATGCAATTGCTATGATCAGTGTATGGCGAAAACGTTTTGCAAAATTAATTCGTTGCTTAACCAAGTGTAAATTTTTTTTAGTTGAAAGTTTCATTGTTGCAGTGCTGTTTTAGGAATTTACAGGACAGTAAATTATGACAATCACTACAGATCTTATCCTACGTAGAAGGAGTCTCATGGGTTAATGAAGCAAATATAACTTACCGTAAGTGCAGAGAACGCTGAAAATGCATACTGAATCGAGAAAGTCGTTTTATTGATCACACAAAGAACGCCAGTTGCCCAGGTGCCAGTATGATAAAATGTAATACTCTCTCTAAACAAGTATTACCTAAACTTTACATTAATGGGAAATCAATACCTGCCATCCTAATTAATTCTAGTTTTCGTTATCTTGGTAAATACTTCAATTTCAATATGGATAATGTTAGACATAAAGAGATCCTTTCTGAGACGGTTGATAAGATTGATTCACTGCCTTTACATCCCAAAAACAAATTATTGTTATATCAGAAGTATTTGTTATCCAATATTTCTTGGCACTTAACTATTTCTGATTTAAGCATAACTTGGATAAAGACTATTCTCGATTCAAAATGTCATAATTTTCTATTTGCTTCTGTAACTATAACTAGAATTCATCCGAGTCACCAGTACTCCGTCAGTCGGTTCTACAGAGGCATATACTACTATAAAAGATACCCTGAGCTTTTTAGTCATAAAACGAGCAATTAGTATTCAGTTATTAATACATTCCCAGCCTAAACAGGACTTTAAATCTTCCTTGTTCATCATGAACCCTACTCCCTGTCTATGTAGCCCATCCTTCTACTTGAGTAAACAAATTCTATTTCACTTAATTTTAAGCTTCCTACCACTGGGATATGAGTTAATGAAACTACTAATAAATCCAGTTTGAATCGTGAGTCTGCATAGGGACATTTCTAAAAATACTTCTAAATTTGAAAATATGATCAATATTGATGCTCAAGGGGGGATTTTTTTGTTAGGAGAGAGTTTTTCGGAGGAGAATTTTCAGTGAGGAATTTTGCGCGAAAGGGAATTTTTTGCAGGGAGTAATTTTCCATGGTAAATTTGTCGGTGGTAATTTTCCTTCAATTTTCTTTCCTTTGAGATTGTAACAACATGCGACGGGTAAGTCACTACACCCTATATGTCAAAGAAGGCGGCTTACCAATCCTGTCAAGAGATAATGAAAATTCCGTCTTCCTACTGATTCACTTACAATCACCGCTACTTCTTTTCCAGCCTCTTTCACATAATGCGTCTAAGGAACTGAATGGGTCGTGTGCCGCAACACATCTGCACTCTTAGAAGTGCCTTGGGAAGAGACTGTCTAGAAAGCGTTCAGAAAGGTAGAAAAGGAAAACAATACTTGATGCTCTAAAAAAAAGAAGACATATTCGAACATTAAACGTTCTGCTGAAAATGGAGAGTAAGGTAGGAAATTCAACCTGCCCTGAAGCAGTAACTGAAGAGAGACACGTTATAACGACTCCCTTGTTGACGCTTTGATAAAACCTCGGTCTACTTAGCTATAGAAAGAAGAAACCTCAAAACAGAGACAAAATGGATTGATAACATCATGGTTTGGAAAGACCTAATGGATTTAGCAAGTACAATGTCCAAATAAGAAAAACACTTTGTCGTACACAAGGATCATTGGCTATAACTGAAAGAAGTAAAGAGAGGTTATACCAGATATTGTGAGTCTTCGATAGCCTATTTTCAAAACTGACCTGTTTCAACCCATGCTAATGCTCATTTTCCACGCTACTGGATGTTGTATTGGTGAAGTGAACTTTGTGTTGGTTAGAACTTGCCCAGCTTGCCCCCACCAGCACGAACCAAATGTGGAAACTTTGACTGGCAACGTTTCGTTTAACAGACTTCTTCAGGTCACTCCTGAAAATTGGCTAAACGTCTATTGGCTACGTTTAGCCAATTTTCAGTAGTGACCTGCAGAAGTCTTTAAACGAAATGTTGCCAGTCAGATTTTCCACATTTGGCGTTTTACCCAGCATACAGATATCCGTGGAAGCAAAAAACTTGCCTGACCTCGTACACACAATCTATGTACGGACTTTTTCTATGCTAGAGATACACACTCAACAACCTGGTGGAATAAGAAGACTAGAGATCCAATCGATTTAAGAAATGAAATATAATTCTCAAAGAGTGGAGCGTTACCACAATAGCTTGCAATTTAACGGCGCTGATCGGATTCGAACCCGGGACCGGTATATATATATACATAAACTGTAAAGTGCACAGTGATGGCAGACTAAGGTCTATAAATGACACTAGTTTTGTAAATATCCTTGTAAAGATTTTCTCATACATATTGCCTTGAGTAATGAATTCATTTTGTCAAACGTTTTCGCCATACATTGATTACAGCAATCGTATGGAGTGAAATTAGAAAGCTGTTACGATGAATTTATAGGAAACGAGAAGACCCTAGAAAATAACGGTCATGTACTACTTTCACGGTGTATCGGTTGTTCGCTTATTCGTTCCTTTAGTTGACTCTTACATATACTTGAGCAATTAGGACGTTTTTGAGCCATTTGAAGGTTACCAGCTACCATGACATTAACTGTCTTGACAATGTATGACCCTCACTGGAGGTGTACTTCGCTATTTTGTCTACAACACACACATCCATCGTCTTTTTTCACACCAGTTATCTCTAGGAAATAACTGCATGGGTAACGCGTAGTTGTGGACCATTTCTTGTTCCAACATAAGTTGCTCCTTGCTCTTAACTTTGCATATCATATAACTTATACTTTAAATCTAAGTAGGGGTCTATAGCAATAATAGGTGAACAATCCATACACCTGACCTTTAGTGGAAAAAAATCTGATAACTTTGATCATGTAGTTGATACTGACATATCGATATACTTAGGCACACGGGCAACTGCTGTTTGGTAGCTTTTGGTGTTTTGTATTCGTTTCCGTTTTCTCTTTGATTTCATTGGACAGTGACATGTGCGTTGTTTTGCAGATGATCCCATAGAATCCAAGGACATAGTCGAAATATATTTAAAGCCGTTCGTGCCTATGATCACATTTACAGTTAACATGATATGAACAGAATGGGCGGCTCTCTCTCTCGAAATAAAAGCGTTAATGTTAGTTGTTTGTCTTTCATTTTTGATCTTATTGATGCCTTAACAAAAAATATGAATTTTATACAAGTTTGGATGGCGTGTCTTTAAAAGGCTTAAACAGTGTCGCTATTTTTATTTCCATGTTCTGTGTAAACTCTCTCTCTCTCTCTGCATTGTACGCCGTAAGACATTTTAGACAGATTTTATACTGTTTGATATCCGTTTTATGTCTGCCCTTTTAAACAGGATTTGTACCTTTCGGAACAATCACGGTACGTCCTTGCTATAAAAACCTTATTCCTATTAGATGAAGTTACATTTTTATGGGGAAATCAACAGCTCTTAAAAGCTGTATTGGCAAATGGTACAAAATTCCTTCTCGTTTCACAAATTTGACAGCTAGTGCCCTAACAATAACAAAGCGATATTCTAAGACGCTGTCATTCGAATCTCATCCCTCATATCGTACCCGTGCATTATTGTAGTTATCTCTTGGAAATGTCTGGTAAGGCTCACTTATTACTATCTCAGTTCTTTTAATGCAAAACAAACGCCTCTACTTTCTCAAAGCATTATATTAGCATCGGCTCTTGTAATTTTCAGTCTTTTTATCGAGACACTGTCAAGGAAGAAGATTTGTGCGGGAAATATTGACAGTACGGTTCGATTCTTGGCATCGGATTCTTTCTTTCATCTCGTTTCTATTGTATATTGCTAATGCAAAGTAATGACATTGATAAGATGGAGTATTCAACCACACTTGAATGTAATATCAAGGTAGAAGATTTGCGCGGGCAACATTGACAGTACGGTTCGATTCTTGGCATCGGATTCTTTCTTTCATCTTGTTTCTATTTAATATTGCTGATACAAAGTAATGACATTGATAAGATGGAGCATACAACCACACTTGAATCTAATGTCAAGGTAGAAGTCAGTGGAAATTCAACAGACCTCGATATGTGAGTCCGAATCATTGTCAATACGTAAATGTTCAGAAGCACACATTTCTCGATCCGTTTCTGTTGCTACAAATGGATTTCCATTAAAAGGCTCTTTCAGAGTGCCGAGGTGCTCCTTGAGGTGTTGCACACCTTTTCTGCACGGTTGATTTTCTTACACACAATGTATTTTGTCATCATCAGAGCCGTCAACGGGTAAAGTGAATGCAAAATGATTTGCGTGAAGAGACTGTCCCAGGAAGACAAAATCCATATTTACCGTTTTCAAATAGATATGGAAGGGGTCTAGGCTGCAGAAAATTATTGGGGATGCAAAGTCCATCAAGTGACAATGAATGAAAACAATAAAAATGAATTACAAATTAGTTTTGAAAAGACACTAGCGAACTAGAAAGTGTGCTCTATCAACTGAGCTAGGTGAAAGCCGATGTTTATATACTCTATTCCACTAGTCACCACATTAGCTCCACATCATCCACCGGTGGACACCAACATCTAGGCTTCCTCGCAACTGGAGATCAACCACGTTGCCTCATGTGACGTGGCCAAGCAAGGAATGACATCCGGCCTGTCTATCTCTTCAAACTCCATTAAAGTCAGAAATGGTTTGAAAATTTGTTTGTAGGAGATTGATTGATAAAATAAACCTCCCAAATTTCGTTGTTTCTTGTTTGATATTTTTGGTGATACGTTTTAACATGAAGTCATGCAAAAAGAAAGTTTCAAGCTAGAACTAGGAGCATTTACATTTTTTTTGACCATTAAAATAAAGTATAGGTTTTCATTAACATATTGAATCCATCATCAAAGATAATGATATCAGCTAAACTTTGGTTCAAAAGAGGACAAATACTGCATTTCTCAAAGTAGCCCATCTTTCAATGCCTTTAGCTTTCCAAATTATTGAAGCTTACAACGGTCTGGGCAGATGGGCTACGGCATTTCTATTAAAATCAATTGTCAAATGACTTCAATTCCTTTAATTTAAATCAGAAGATAATTGTTGACAGAATTATAGGCAACCTAAAAAATGCAATAATGACAAGGTCATCACACTGATAGTGTCTGAATTTGGGGAAACTGTGAAGTCATGAGTAATTAGCGTACTTAGAAGGTTCATTTGTCAGGAATTCGCGAGGGGGATTTTCCAGTTTTTGTTATGGTCGCAACTGGATTTCCCGCTCATAGTATAAAGGGTGTTACCATTCATCGGTGTTTAAGTCTGCCATTTGGCGTGATTGCAGTTTCCTTTCCACGTTGCTAGTTTTATCGTGGGAACTGACATCTCCAAGCAGTTTGAACTTTGACTAATCACCCAAAATAGTATCCATCTTGTTCCAATAGTCTGATTTATTTAAGATAACCACGCCATTACCCTTGTCAGGCCTAGTTATAATGATGTCTTTGTTCGATCGAAGGCATTTTAACGCTCTAAAATGTTTAGGCTGGAAGTGAAAGTTCTTTCTGTCCATCGGCGTGCCACAATATGCATAAGCCAAATCAGCCAACCGTGCCTTCAAGGCCTGAAGGTCATCATCAGACTTAGCTATCATTGAAGCTATTGTTTCAGGATTTGTGTGTAGCAAACCTTGAATGGGATGCGCCACTCCCTAATGAGTTTTCTGGTCGCTGGTATTCTTTTATTCATGATCTTGTTGATATCACTCATGTCTCTGTTGAGAGATGCTACTTTCATAGTTTAGACCTGTCACAGATTAACGACGTCACACTTCGTGGGTTTGCGGATTCCTCAACTTGCTCATTTGGAGCGTGTGTCTATTTACCTCCCTCAAGGGGGCAGGGTTGATCAACCTGATCAATAAGTATGGTATTCAGTGGAAATTTAATGTTCCTCTCGCTCCTAATAGCCAGTTATTCGAAGTCATGGTAGTGTCCTACATGCCTTCTAAGATTTTAAATATGTTCCCTTCATCCTCCTCCTCAATGACAGTATTATTGCTAACATGGGTAATGTGCGACTTCACACTTCTTCGAGTCTCGTAAAAGGCCACCGTCATCTTTTAATGTGTGATTTTCATATTTCAATAAAGACATTTTCTACTTGCCTGCCAAAGTGCCTCCTCAAAAATTTGTCAAGGATGGGAGATTACGTAAAAATTAATAGGCGGGGAGGTTGGAATAAGAATGTCCTAGGTGGAAAATTTTTGAAAAATTAAATATCTAAAAGGACTTTTTGAAGTTAGTTTGAAAAAAACCCTATAAATTTTGATGCATGATCCATTAACAGAACAATTAAGCAAATGCATCTGTAGTTAAGCCAGTACGTTTTTCGTATGCACACAGGGAATAGTCACTAGACGCTGTATATTGATCAGCCGTTACAAAGAGTACCGTCCACAGAAGCGACTATTTGACCAATTCGATGCATGATAAACATATCTTGCACGCCCTTTCCCGATGACCAAACCTCGGCCCGAGAATGCGGCCCACGATCGTTTTTTATGCGGCCCGCTTAACATTTATAAAATTCACCGTACCGTAGCCAGAGAGAGGGGGGACTTGGTGGCGACCCTCTTCTGATGATTCCGCATCTTATAACATTGCTAACTTACTTTTGCGATTAACTTAAATTACTAATGTATGCCTTGCAGCGCAGGATTAAGTTTGTGCAAGGCCTGGGATCCGCTTGAAAGGAAGGTCCTCTTTCCAACTCCTCCAATTGCATACACCATAGAATATTAAGCTTCATACCAATAAGATAGTTTTAGTTAGGAATCGCTGAACGGGGGCTATTCTTCTATTTCTGAAATATGTACTTTATAAACAAGAAACGAAATGAACCCCAGGTTCATCTTATTCGCCCAGTTTGGGAGAAGGGAACAATAGAATCATTGGTGTATCTCATCAGGAAACTATTGTACGCAGTAACTTCTTCATTCTTTATGGAAATAAACTTCTCTAAGCGATTTTTCAATGCTGCCAGTTGATTAAGGAAAACACACAATATCATGAATCAACTTAACTGAAAGATAACTTCGAAAGATCATAATTATTGTTGTATTGATGTCTAGTTCTACAGCTCAAGGTTAAATTGCACCAGAAATCAACAAAGCATGTCCAATGCAATAGAACTATAGAGTCAGTTACCCTGTAAAGGATCCGTGATCTAATAAGCTTTAAGGAACTTAAATCTCCAATCAAGTCAGTGAAGACCAGTGTTCAATGTACCTGAAAGACAGTGTCCATGTTGTACCAAAGCCTTTACTGTTTATTTCTAAGCTCTTATTCCTTTTATGACCTTTTTTTCAGGTTTTTTTTCAGCCACTTGGTTACAAATTTAGTTTCTGTTTTGATCATTCTACTATTTCTTCCACACCCCACCCCCCAAAATGGTACTTGAGGTGTCAGATTTATATTAATTACTCATTATACGTATAAATAAATTGGATTTTCACTTGTTGAACTGCGTTGTGCTTAGTAACACATCATATTCCTTAGTGCCCTTGCAATTTGACACCAGTGCGGACTACCTACATTTTGAAATGCCTTGCAAGAAAGGGGAAATATCTTGGCAAACTCTAAAATTGGCTACCGATATTCCTGAGTTTCTAAAAGTTCCTTTCGGATCATATTACAAATCTAAAAGTTTTTGGCAATTAACCACAAGGCCTCAATTCATATTTGGCTCGTATCTCAAGGCGCTATAACATATGTCAGAAACAAACTTACAAGAAACGACCTTTAGAAACAAGACCTATCCCAAAGATAGAATTATGTAAATCGAAGCGTGTGCCACATATAAAACTCTTTAATTTCTTCCATATTATATTTGAATCCCTGTTAAGAAGGCTGCAAATAAGCACGAGACCGTGAGAAATGGAGTAAATGTGTTGTAATGCTGAGTGGCAAGGGGTCTGGACGCCATTGCTAAAAGAAAGTAAGCATTATTATTGTAATACAAAGTGTCTCGTAGCAAAGGTTCTAAACGTTGTTTCGCAACAGAAAGCAAACTACAAAGATATACTCTCCTCGTTATTATCGAAATCTGGAAGAGATGTTGTGGAGAATGTAAATAAAACACCTATTTTCACACAAGGGAAGGTGTTCTTTCACCCACTCTACTGTAGTAGAAGGTAATTGATTAAAACCGCTCTAAACGTTTCAGCTCAAAGAGCAAACGCTAGGATCGATGTTGTAAAGACGTCAATGAAACCCTTGTCATCCCCAGTTTCTCTCTCTTAAGGCTGCAGTGGCAACTCCATGCAATGCTGGCACATCTGAATCTCCCTGTAAATGGTCGGAGTTGAATTCCTCGCGGCTTTTAATCGTCACGTATCTTTCGCTTACTATCCGTCATCATTTACTCAGAACCATATCGTGATTCGGTGAACCGTCTGCGTTATCAACTGCTTCAAATGCATGTAACAAGGTGCATCGTGTACTGAATAAAAGTGTCAGATAAAAGGAGCGACGCTTCCTTTCGTCCAAAGCTTGCTACACTATTTTGTAAAAAATCAGTGCATTATTTTAAATTTACAATAAACAGTTTTAAGCTCTATATAACATTAAACCTCTAATTTATGGACCTCATAACCTGTTGTTTACTTTAAATGCATCATGCCGCCATTTATGACAACACTACTCCCATGTTCAAATCTTAAAATAATAATAATAATAATAATAATAATAATAACGATATACAGGAGCTTTCCAAATTACATTGGCTCTTCATCTCCTTTTAGGCTTGGGTGGCTGCCAGGAGAGTCTCCAAAGATGACTGGACTGAGTGGTTGCGGCGACTTAGTGTTGAATTACTGAAAGAGTCTCCGTCCCCGGCCCTCAGATCTTGTCAAGTATTAGCCCAGGAATACAACCCACTGGCAAGGTACTGTAGCACGTCAACCGACCGCACCCTCCCTGTTTACTCCTATACGAATACATACTTCCAAACAAGGGCCTTTTGGGAGGAGTGGTTGTAGTATCTGTTCTCATTGATGACAGATGCTTTCCATAATCCGCGAGAGGCGGTCCTACTGGGCTGTTGAGCCTGCCTTTAATCCATAGGGCATGCTAAACTTGGCCTTATAAAAGCACTCTACCAGGCAGAGTAATCATTATTCAAATTTCTCTCTTGTACCTGTCTCCAACGTTGCATACAAAATACCATACATGAATGTGAGGATTGAAGTATAGGGCTGGGAGAGGGGTGTTAGACTTGAACTTCCGTTCTTTACTCAAGGAGAATCACTCTGGACCAGCAGTTTTGCTTAAATGACCCAATAACGGAAAATAGGCCTATATGAAGCCTTTGCTAAGTGAACCAATCCCCCACTACAACCTTTGGGAATCCCAATTTGCAAGTGCAAGTCGCAATTATACTGGGCACTTCATAGGACCATATTTTGGGTCAGACGAAAACTTGGCAATTTGATTGGAAATGACAGTGGTGATGACATTTTCTGAGTACCCTTTTTCTTGAAAAATGGTTTTAAATGTTGCCTAATTCCTCATCGAGTTTACTTTTTGAGCACATTATTAGAGCACGGTGAACTAAAGTAGCGATGAGATTTGTTTTGCGAGTTTAAGGACAAAACGAGTCCCAATGCGTATATTGACCCGTATATGAGGGTTTTCTGTAAACACTAGTGAGAAACACTATAATTTACTTTCTGGGGGCAGTCCAAAACTGGTAGTGCATGGAGTATTTGTTACGTAATTTAACCAAATGCATGAGAACATCATTGTCTAGACCTATCGCTGACTCTTCGATTAGATGATAATTGTTTTCCAGTTTATTTTGTAATAATTGTTCAGATTCTGAAACATCCATCCTATGGGAGCACCTCTATCAGGCCTACTCGCAAATATTTTCGTCGAGAATCGTAAAAATTGGGCCCTAGATTTGTATTTTCTTAATCATGTGTTTTGGGGACGTTTCATGGACGACATAATTTCAGTTTGGAATTATGGCTAAAGTGAACTTAAAAGTTTTGTAGCAAAACACAATAGATAATAATTAATATCCTGGTAGCCACTAAGTGAAGGAGAATTTGCAAAGGATTGACACTAAAAGTCTTCACCTTAAATTTTGGGCCTGAGGGCCTAATGGTTGATGCATTTGTTCAGTAATCGTGAGGTCACAGGTTCAAACCCCACAGCACCCAAAAATTGCAAGATATTGTGGTAATGTTCCTCTATTTGAGAGCCCTATTAAAAATATATATACAAGATATAAAATAAATACACATTTTTGTGGATGTTTTGATGTTATCTATATTTAATCACTTTTTGTCACTATGCGTATATTCTGTAATATAAACGTTGAATCTGTGGCATATTATTAAAGGCCTTTTCCAGGACTACCCAGCAACGCCTATTTTCCAGTACTGGAAACGAAAGCGTTTCTTTTTAAGACTGGTGAAAAAAAATGTATTTTCAAAAATTGATAAACAACAAGGGATTGTTTGTGGAGTGGTAACAAGGGAGTGTTTTTTTTTATCATTAAACAAAGTATAAAAATGGATTTTGTATATACCAGTCAAGCCTAAAATGTTTTGAAGAATCATTTAAAAAGTATTAAACAAAAAGGTATTTTCAGGTTTGATATTAATAAAATATCATCACTGTTGCGCCTATTAAAAATGTAATATGACGTTCTTATGGCTACTTCCGAGCACTTCATCATCAGCCTATTTGTATCTATCTATTTGGAATGATAATAATAATAATAATAATAATAATAATAGTAACGATATACAGGACCTTTCCAAATTGCATTGGCTCCTCACTTCCCCTAATGACTAAAAGGAGATATATGCGAACAACAAAATAAAAGCGACAAACCAAGTCGACCATACTATAAATATACAAACAAGTAGATTCTCTTTGGCAGTGGTCCGAAATCTTGGGTCCGCAAAGGATATCAAGGGGTCCGATATTAATTGTCGTACGTTTGGAACATGGCGCGAATGGAACACTCTACTATAACATTTGGTGCAAGCATTACAAGCAGCACGTTCAAAGGGATTACCGTAGAAATCCTTGATACAAATACCTCATAACCAGTATTTGTTTGACGTTGTAAATGTGTAATGATGCTTGAAAGAAAAAGATGGATACTGATTGGTTTGCAACCAGGTCCAGACTCCGGTTCACGATAAAAGCTCCAACTTTAAGTTCAGATTTGGCTGCTTTGTTCACTAGTGTGAAACAGGAAGCATAACCTTGTCATATATGACGTAAAAACTGCCTAAGGGCAGTTACCATCAAGCAATCCTCATCAACCTTCTAGTCGCCTTTTTCTACCCATTTTCAGAAGGACCGGGAGGTATGCAACTACAAGTAAATGTTTCCTCATTCATCTGATATTTGTCTGTTTTAGTCGATGTTAGGGTTTCTTATCGAAAGTGTGCAAGACCTAAGCGTTTGATTGTTCATATGTTTCTTTATTCATGTTACCCTTTGTATGGCATCTTGTGGCTGATGCTAGTTAAGGTATTTAAATGTCGTCTTTTGTTTCTTGCGTGCTTACTGAAGTACTTGCCTATTCATGTAATGATTGACTTACTTTCCCAGCAGTGTCGATTAGCAATAAGGCAGGGCTGTAAATTGCAATCCAAGAACCTGTTGCATCCCCTTTCCTGGGGCCATTAGATCCTTAGAAGGGGGCCTGTTTATTTATCAACGTAAAATATATTGTGTGGCTAATATTTTTTTTTCTTTTCCCTCAAGCATGCAAGAATATACCCTAGTGTGCTGCATCTACAAGAACAGCAAAGTGGACTGGAAAATTCAAGGATGCTGGAGACCTATCACAGACTAAAATTAGCACTTCTTTCGATGTCTAAGCTGATTGCAAGAACCTCAGAAAGCGGACTTCTCTGGAAGTTTTCATTGAGAAGTAAAGTACCTACCAGTAAAGCATACAAGATTTCTGTGAAAACAATGTAATTTCTCGTAGATTTCCATTAAAACAAGTGGTTAACCGGAGACAGAATGGTTTTTCTTGCAAGAAACAAGCGAAAAGCAGTGCTTGCACATATTATAATCTACAGTGACATTTTGTTCATCTTCTTTTGTTAAAATTTCCTTTGTTAATGGAAAAGTAGTTAAATTTCAAATTTGAAGATAGGGACAATTTCTTTGGTGTTATTGTGTAATATTCAGTTACAGCAACATATTTTACTCATTTAATGAGCTCCCATATTCATTAGCTTTGAGTAGAATGTAAATCAATACAAGGAAACAACATATGTTCTGATGACAAAAGTAGAGCACTACAAATAACACGTTATTAGTAGAAGGAAAGCTGTGCCAAGCTAGCTGGATCCTCAACTCATTTCTATTCTCTTCAACCAAACATACCTTTTGCAAGCCCTGTCCCTGTGTGTTGGAGTAATTGGCACGTCCCTGTACTCAATATCATTTTCGTTGAAGTAGCCTAATCGTACGATTGGTATCATCTCCTTAACGTAGGAATGCAGATACTGTGCATGGTGTCGTGGTGGAGGATATCCGTCAATCATTCCATTAACGACGTGTACTTTGTGCTTTGTAAAGGTTTGGATCATTTTATCGACGTCGATGAAGGGGAAGGGGGTCGCTGGTTACGACAATTTACGATTAGAGAGGAGGGAGGTCTAAAATTTGTATATTTCAGTCCCCGTCGTTTATGTATGTCCCCTAGACTGATTTTTAAAGCCTCGCGTGGTGGGAGTTGCCTATACTATAGTTGAGAAAGACGTCTACCGTAGTTTGTACAAACTGAATCACTCATTCAGCAATCGACTCTGCTACTAAAATACCAGAAGCAAGCCACTTCGATTAAATCTTAAACTTTGTCTTTTAAACGCTGAATATTCAGTTTTTTAATCACAAACTCTCCTCTTGCGAATGAAAATGCTTGTAGCATGTAAAAAGGTAACAGATTAGTTGACTATGACTCATTGTCCTTTTTTTTCTTCTAAAACCTGGTTGCAAAGAATCGTGCCATCAGCCCTTCAGAAATAGCCTTATCTGCAAAACTATTTTGATTCAATGTTTGTAATTCTACAAGCAGAAACTGTAAAAGGTTCAACTGTAAATCAATCATTCAAGAAGGAATTCTCACATTCCTCTTCGAATTTGGTCAGGGGTTACATCTAATCGTCATTAAAGTTTCAAGGTAAAAAGTTCATTTATGTCAGTTTGTCTACTGATAATTACATTCTTCCGATCAATATTTTTGTTGGCTACTTTGTCACTGAACATCTCTCTCCGTGATAAATTACTTATTGGCAACATATGCCTCCACAAAAAGGAATGACAATTGCGCAGGGAAGCTTTGATATATGATCCAAAAATATTCTCTATGCAGATATCAGTTAGCAAGTCCCTATAGTTTAAGTTTGCATGAGCTACACATGAAATTTGAATGCAAACAGGAGCCGTTTACACAAGAGCCTGCTTCATGGCTTGCTTCTTTATAACAAATTTTGGTCAGCTTGCTGTAAGATCTCTCCCGCAGACTCATGTTTGGTGAGGCTGACATTAGAATGAGCAACATTTGACATATATATGTTTGGAAAGTTTATCATGTAATTACTGATCATGTACTGCAGAATGTTTTGCATTGGATCAGGCTGGCATTTGAATTGTCCCCAACTTTGTTTGAAGGCAGACCAC
The DNA here is from genome assembly GCA_010016025.2 of Alatinidae sp. Z8VKAUB7J3. Classification (NCBI taxonomy): domain Eukaryota; kingdom Metazoa; phylum Cnidaria; class Cubozoa; order Carybdeida; family Alatinidae; species Alatinidae sp. Z8VKAUB7J3. The sequence continues at coordinate 60,861,822 of JAAAKM020721499.1, forward strand.
AACCTGTCAAGTTCAGAGATGAATTCCTCTTCAGTGCATGCTAACTTTGGACTGTATTTGATTATGACAGTCCATGCAGTGAAAAAGGAATCATGTTCCTCAGTGACCCAATCTGACTCTTGCCTGTATGTCCATATGTATGCATGTTGAAGTATTCCTCAAATATGCCTCAGCACTGCACAAAATAGTGCCTTTTGGCCTTAATGAACAAACTTTTCTTACGACTTTAAACTAAAGTCTTGGCGGCAATGAATGGATTCCATTTTTAGGATTATTTCCAAAGAGTAATAAAAACTTGTGACCACCCTCCTTTGATATTTTGGAAACCCCAACCGCCCCGCCTCTCTTAAAGGCCAGCTTCGTGAGCGTACGTAACCAGGATTTCTAATCAACAAGAAATCTCATATCAAGCTAGCATTGACGAATGTATAGGGTCATTGTGAGGGCTTTGGAAGGGCTTATGCTTTTGTCACCCGACACACTCAGACTATCCCGGCAAGTGTAATCCGACATATGCTAGCCAGCGGCAACAAACTCTACCCCTACGGCGAGTTAGGAAGCCAGTGAATTAACCCTTCTATAGTCGATCTGTTAAATCTGCTGCCAGTTTGACTAAGCCATTTTTTCGGCCATATAGAGTTTCAAAAGCTATCCTTTTTGCCTTACATTACCAGTCACTGACGTCTTCCGATATGGTACCTAGAAAGAGACTTACGTAGATCCATATGTACTATTTTGTTCGTATGTGACTAGCTTTAGTCCCTAACATTGTTTGGCTGTATCACTTAATTAAACAATTGATTGTCAATTACCCTCTGTTAATTTGTGCCTTGTCATGATTGATGACCTCGTGTATCACAATGCTTTAGAGAGCTATACCGTTGGCTATTCAAATTCTAGCGAATGCAGTGTTAAATGTTCCTGCTGTAGTACGACGGGGAAGGGGTGTCTTGGACAGTAAAATGCGTGGTTGTAAAGACTACAGCAAGATATTTGACTCTGTCATCGGTCAGCACTTGCTGTTAAATCCTGAATGTAGTAAGGCGTTTACCGATGACGTCTTTTATCTTTAAAGTATTTTAATGCAATAAGATATTTACAATGAGCGCAACGTGTATCCAAACAATTTGTAGATCGAGCGACTAAGCCATTCACATAAAAATCCTTGTATGAATATTCCTAAAGTTTTAACAGCAAGAAAATTCAAAGGAATATTTATTTGGTTTTTTGTTAATATATACTTTAATTTCGTAGACGCACAGTGCAATGACTTCATTCTGCTAATCTTACTCATAAACATTCCCCATCGTGTCCAGTAAGTAGAACTCCGTGTTTTGAATATGTTTCTGTTTGATAATCGCCTGAGGTTAAAATTACTACCGACTGAGTTTTTAAAAAGGACGGTAACCACAATTTTTATTGTATCCTCTATGTAATTTAAAACAATGTTTATATAAAGTATAAAACACGTGGACGTGAACCACAGAGGGAGTATCGTATAACGAAACCAAACAAACTTGTTAAATGTCAAAATTCAGCCCCTTTTACGTCACTAGATAAACTGATGACGTCATCATTAATTTTACTTTACAGTGCTGTGTTATTTTACCTTTTGCTACGTCCAATGTTTTTACAAATAAGCTACCACCTTCTGGTTTTGAGAAGGTATACATTTTGCTAAAGCTACACTTGACTTGAAGAATACTCAATCCGCTTGGCTATATAAATTTCATCCACCATGAGTACAACATGAGCCTCATACTCTTAAAGTTTCGAAAACCGTAACTTAAGATAATTTAAGTCAGTTTCTCCATTGTCTGATTTTATTTTCCCAGTTATGTTCCTTAAAGTTCTCTCGGATGGCAACTGCAATACACCCTGTTCTCGTAGTTTTCGATATGCCATGAAGCGTAGTTTTCGATATGCCTTGAATTCAGCCATGAGGTTAAGAACTTCAGTCCAGTTAGTGATACCATGACTTATAATATGGGCATAGCGCGTTTGCTCTTTGGTCACCTGCCCCACCTGACCTTCTAAGCTCTCTTTATTGGCCTTCGTAAATGCATACGACTGGAAAGAACGAAGAGGAGGGATTCGTATTAGCATAATCAAGACATGATGAACAACAGTTCAGCGTTCGAAGTACTATTCGTAACGCTAAATAAACTATTATCATGTGTAAAATCATACGTAAAGGGCAGTAATGTAGCAACGATGAGGTTGAACGCTCAGTACGGTATACGTACAGTTGACACTTGTAGGTTCCCCTAGAATACTGAAACTATTTATAAGCAACAAAACGCTGGATTCAATAAAAGCACCCGCGAACTCAAACTTAGGTCCAAAAAGTACTACCATTTAAAATATTTTTTGTTATATTTAATTCACTTTGAGACATGTATCCTAAATACCAGTAAACTAATACAGAAATTATGATTATATGTTGCTGTTGCTCAGGTTTTCCCCAGCATGCATAATATGTTAAGACGGGGAGATGTTTAAGAGGAACATACAGTAATTTATCAATTCAAACTACACAGATCTCACTAAACGTAACCACATTAAAACTAAAATCGAATAAGGGATACAAGTACATCAGAAATGACTGTAAGTGCTCTTCTTAATGCACTTATATGACGAGGAGTTCTTTGTAAAGATATAGGTTTTCGAAAGAGCCCTTGGGGAAAAATGGAAATGCCTCGTCGCATGGATCGCAATTCGTATTCTGTAGCTTAGAGCCAAGAACGAGGAGAAAAAGAGCGGAGATTTAATAAGAGAAGCTGTATATTTTAACAATGCTCACTCGGATTTTATATGAATAATAAAAATGTCTCTTTTAGAATTCAAGAGTTTATGGGTTAATTATTTAGTTGAAAGAAAGACAACAAGCTTTGCTGTCCATAGGTTGTGACGTCATCACTCTATCACTGTAGGAAGCAGTATTCAGGAGGTTTTCAACTGTTTAGTGCCTGATGAAGGAAACTAGTTTCCGAAAGCTCGCGAGAGCCAGAGTTTAGTGTTTTATCATATATATATATATATATATATATATATATATTGCATGAAATAGCGTAAACATATTGTAGTGAAAAGCTTTTTTCGTCTGACACTTCTCAGAGTACTAACGTCAGAATGAACGAAAGGGAATGTGTGAAAGAGTATACCCAACTATATTTTGAAGGAGCTAATCAGAAATTGGACTGCCTGAATGGCTTGTGTTTTTGAACCAATCAGCGTCCATTACAACAAGATTAATTGAATAGTGGTCGCCTAGGCTTGTCACTTTTTTTTCCATCTACAGTTATTCTTTAAGGGAGATGAAGAGCCAATGTAATTTGAACAGCTCCTGTATATCGTTATTGTTACTATTATTATTACTATTATTATTATTATTAAAATACAAAAATATCAGTTACGACCTCCTGGACCCCGTTTCCAAGTTGGAAGTGATAACCGTCGAAGTTTCAACCCTGGGATTTTTCTCTGACAACATATCCAAGCTTATAAACCTGCTCAAATAATTCTCACTGGACGAAAACAGGATCTTACAAAAAATGAGTGAAGTAGCCTTAAGATCCGCTTGGCAAAATAGTCTATCAATAGTCGACTATGATGGTAGGATGCTCTCTTCCCTATGCAACTGCAAGCAAACCTTACCGACAAAAACTATATTTCATTTTGCAGCAATTTTTGTTATAAACATGTAAGAATACTGCAAAAAATAGCAAAAACATTGTGTACTTAAAAGCTTTTCTTTCAAATGGCTGTTCCGAAGACGTCATTGACAGCCCTATGAAATTGAAACTTTCACAGTTCTCCAAAGAAAACAAAAAATGTCCTGTATAATTAAAACTACACGGTATGGAAACGTTTCACTTCGTTTTGAAACCCAGGTTGCCCGTGTACGACTGAATGTGCTGCTACTATGGTCGCCAGGCGAAATACTTCTCAAAGTTCTCAGTGCTGCTTTCAGCAAAATTGTAAGTAAATTCTGATGTTGTGGGAACAATACCAGTTTTCCTCTCACTTCCTGTTAAATGGCTCACACCTCAAATGTAAAAAGTGCATCTTCTCTTTAGGCCTATTAAAAGGAACTAATAGTTACAAATATATACTCTAGAAATTCTACAGCAATTTCATCACAGTTCCAAGCAGTTTGATTATCAATTTTCTTACTCATTTATTCTTTTGTTTACATTTTCTACTTTTAGTAGTAGTAGTAGTAGTAGTAGTAGTAGTAGTAATAGTAGTAGTAGTAGTAGTAGTAGCAGTAGTAGTAGTAGTAATAGTTATAGTAGTAGTAGTAATAGCAATAGTAGTAGTAGTAGTAGTAGTAGTAGTAGTAACAGTTATAGTAGTAGTAGTAGTAGTAGTAGTAGTAGTAGTTGTCATGGTAGTAGTAGTAGTACTAGTTGTAGTAGTAGTAGTAGCAGTAGTAGTAGTAGTAGTAGTAGTAGCAGTAGTAGTAGTAGTAGTAGTAGTAGTAGAAGTAGTAGTAGTAGTAGTAGTAGTAGTAGTAGTAGTTCCTTTGGTACAAGCCCATCTGGAGATCCTTAGAAGAGAATCCGCAGTTCTGCGTCGCGTGCAATACACAGAGCTGGGCCATAGGCCCAGCTCTGCAGATTGTTAGGGTTTCGAGTATGGGTGTCACGGATTCTGGCTCGTAAAGTAGCAAGAATCCGTGATGAAATCTCAAGTTGGGATTCATCAGTGTTTTCAAATATTTTTGCACATCCGCTATTCCAAATGAAACGGTTAGTGAGTTTCACGATGTGTACAAGGAGACTACGAGCTCCATGTACCATGCCAGGGGGAGTTTGAAACAATAGGATCAAGTTAGGCGTTAGGCCCTGTCAATGAAGATGCTGGACGCAGTTTCAAAAAGACTTCTGATCTGAATAAGATCGAGAATACATAATAAGGGCATGACATAGTAGCTTTGTATTCCATTAAGATTTTATGCAGGATAACACTGCATGAACTAGTACGGTACAGCCTAATAACTTCGTCCTAACTATTCAGGTTCGCGTTTTCGAGATTCGTAAGTTCTTTTCGTGTTGATAAACGTTCTACATTCGGTCTAGATTCTAATCTAGGCCTACTCTCTGTATCACATAGTACTCGTAAAATTTTGAAAAACATTAGTATTCGTTTAAATTTAAAACATTATTCAAAAAACATGATCTTGACCGTAAGAGAATCATAGTTAAACTCACAGAAGTATTATTGCGCTCTTCTAATTATCTATTTTGACGGAGAAATAAGCATAGGAAAAGCCGAGAAAATCGAAACTATCATTAAATTATAACACTATCTTTACTTAGTTATCACTGTCATCGTTCTTGTTGTTCTTGCTGTTCCTGTTGTTCTTGTTTTTCTTGTTGTTTTGTTGTTCTTGTTGTTCCTGTTGTTCTTGTTGTTTTTGTTGTTCTTGTCGCTCTTGTCGTTCTTGTCGTTGTTGTTCTTGCTCTGGACCCTCTTTGAAAAACACGGGTAGATAAATTGAAATCCTCTGATTTGAAGCTAGGGTTAACTGTCGTAGCTTCAGTCCGTGAATTTGCTTTACCAAGTTATCACGATTTAAGGTTCCGTGTATTGTTACGGCTTTTACCTGACCCGCAATTTCGGTTTCAATTTGCGCGCCACAAATGTTTGTTGTTTTTGTCTCAGTTCCACTGATTTAACCTCCTTTTGGCTTCCTCATCGACGCAATGAAGCAGGTCGTCTTTCAACACCAACACCGTGTTGAAAAGCATCGAACTCTCAAGATTGGTTGCTGTCACTGGTTTTATTTTTGATGTGATTTTTGCAGCGTTTCTCCCTTATCACAGATCATAATTTATAACAAACATCTATCGAGCCCCTACTTTTATTACTTGCAATGAAAACCGTAACTGACAAAACTAGTAATGAAACGAAACACAAGGAAGAAACGAAACACACGGACACGGGGGCACAAATTTCGCGCCTAAGTCGTGAAATTTGTGCTCACACGAAACTCACGAATGTGTGGGCATGCGAATTACCATCATAGGCACAAATTTCGCAAGGGCACAAATTTCGCGCGACACCGGATTGCATACCAAGTTGTGTCTTTGACCACTGACCTCGTATTGGTACATTCTATCTAATTACCAAATAGCTTTTCTGAAAAGCATTTATAGAAGTTCTTGAAGCTTATTTGATTAAATATATTTTATTTGTTATTTACAAGGTAAATGTTCCTTGCAAGCACTGATACCAGATGTTCTTTCAGTCCTCACGTTAAAAAAGGGAACATTCCACAGCAAACTAGAGGTATGTCACTTGACGCCATCCCCGTCATCTTCCAATTTTGTATGGGAAAATGTGACTCTTGTAGCCTTGTGAGTTTCATTTCACACTTTTATCTAATGCAGTCGAAATGGAAGGCTTATTTAATCAAATCATACAGCCTTTTAATAGATAAAGTGGTGGAGTGCCAAGACAAGACGATGATCAAAGAATGGTTACTTATTGAAATAAGTATATATATTATCAATAAATTGCAAATGGATTTCCAAAGTAAAGGCATAATCAAAGTTGCACGTAGATATTTTTTGGAAGGGACCAGCGGACGAACGCATTCAATTTGGGGCAGTGTCAAGGCGTAACCCCCCTTGTTTTGTGCTAGTTGTTACGGGATTCATTAAGTATAGAGGTATGTGAGAGACCAGACGTATGTAGTATTCCTCATACCCAGTGTATTAACTGGTACGGGTCCAAATGAATCCGATCCTGTGTAAACACTCTATTTTGGAGTCTGAAGACGGGATCGGATTCATTTTGGTCCAGAGTTCGGCATGGGATTCCTTCTATTGTTTCAAGTACTCCCGTGAAGTAGAATGTGGAAATAGCAACAATAGGTCACTATGGCAAAGGTGTCAATATTGGGGCCAAGAATGAAAATGGAGATGTATCAAAAGTACCTCGCAATGGTAATTCTTTTCGCCTCATTTTCGTTTCGTACCAGTTTGGATCTGGCCCAAAGTGTTTACACGAGAACTCCTCGGGATCAGAACCAAGAATGCTATGATCCTAAGGCGGGCACATGGACTACTTTAACACCGATGCTCACTCACAGACATGGTGTAGGTGTGGCTGTTTTATCAGGACCTATTTATGCGGTAGGGGGACATGACGGATGGTCATATCTGAACACTGTCGAAAGGTAAGAGCCAAATGGCTGTTAGGCAAATAGTTTGCTTTACTCTGTTATTCCGTTATTCAGAGGAGACTACGGTTCCAAACAAGATATTTTCATTATCGTGGAGTTGACAACAAAATTGTTGGTTGCTAATTGATAATTCATCTTTGGTCACACGATACCGCTTACATATGATACTCAATCATACGAGAAGAGTCTGAAGCGTATACTCCTCATTTGACTTGTTTGATACATACTGCGTGTTCAGTTGTTATCATTGAAATGGCAACAAAGCTACGATCATGGTCCTCATATCATATTGTATTTTTCAACAACTTATTTGACAAACAAAAGGTATTACAGTGTAGCTGTAGTCGAAGCATTGTATGGTGCGTGTGAAGACGCAGGGCTGCCAAGATGCTCCAGCCTTTACGATAAATGAGAAAACTATGAAAACGCTTCTTGGCGGTCGGTAGATTGACAAAGGTTCACTTAGGTTAGGGAAATAAGGCCCGCGGCACTTTGACACACTATAACTTTATATCGAGCAATGCTATGACAAAGATATTTGGCACGTTTATAGTTGAACCCTTTTCCAAGAAATTGAAAAAAAACATTTTAATTTGGTGTAAATGACGTCATCTATGGCTATGAAATATTGCGCAATATTCAAAAATTTCAAAAATTTTGTAAAGAGGCCTTAAAACATTTGAATTACATCTTGATTTTAAGGGCTTTTAATACTCTTAAGTATTTCTACATCTATACGTTGTATTTAGGCAAAATATTTTAGATTTTGAGAAAATTATTTTCTAAAATGTATTCGTACAGCGATTTTCTTGTAGTCTTGGTTTGTGGTTCTTAAAGACACCAAACTTTTACGGCATAACTGATACGTTTCATTTAAACGGGAGACCTTTCTTAATTGTACCATGATCGTTAGGGGTTTGCAATTTTCAGAAATTCTTGACGGCTAGAAAAAGTTTTAGAATCACATGGGCGTTACCATAGTTGTTGGTGAGAGTAAACAATCCCTTGTCAGGAGCCAATCTATTAAATGCGGATTGAAGCTGTGTAATACGGAAGATATACCAGTTTGCCTGCCTTTAAGTGGAAACCCATGCCGAGACAGACTCATATCCTCCATCGGCCAACAGTGTGCCCTTCTCTATGCAATTCTAAAGGTCATACCAACAGAGCCATGCAACGTTACTGCTCCGAACAGTTGCTATTTCTGTAGGTAGCTAGGTTTGTATACACTGATGTTCGTGATGGCATTCTCCATTTTCTCTTGGAATTAACCAGAGCTGATGCTATGCTCGACTCACGACACTGTCGTGTTCAACTTAGTGCAATGCAACCATGCGGGAATACTATTTCAATTTTAAACGTCGTTTGCGATTGTTGTCACATCCAGTTTGCAGGCAATGCATATTTTCTAAATAGGAAAGTAGACTGGAGGTTTACCACGGTTCTTACAGTTTCCTTTGAAATCCATTCTATTCTCAGGTGGACCGCATAGCAACAAAGCGCTTACCGATAGCGTCCCTCGGTTGTTTGCTAGGTCTGTTAAAGGCAAATTGGTAGATTATCTTCCCTAAATATGAGAAGTCTTAATATTGTCTTTAATTTGGACACTTGAGAGCAACCCTTGAATAAAGTAATAAGAGATGATATCTGTGTTAGTATCGAAACATTTTCCTAATGGGTGGTAATGGGTGGTAACGATACACACTGCCCGAAACGAGACACCTGGTATCGTTGACATTAGAAAGTTTAAGTGAAGGGTGCAGGGTAAACTATATGGTTTTAAACACTTCAAAGTGTGCTGTCATGCACTATCTTTGTAGGCTAGAAGGTTGGTTGGAAATTCACATCCTCATTATTGGATTGGAAGTACCAAGGTACCAGAGATGAGGACTACCCGCGATCTTTGCATAGTATTTGATCCATTATTAAAGTTTAATGAGCATACAAGGGTTGTCTCGAGTAGAGCACGGTTTACCTTGTCTAGAATTAAAGAGTATTTTTGAAGTTTAATGTGAAACATTTTTTTAAATTATACAAGTCAAAAGTTTGTCCTCATGTTTATCATATTTGTTGTTTTTTCCTTATTTTGTTGATGTTTTATTTTATGGTTTTCAATTTTTGATTCATCCTTGTCTCTTACAAACGTGCCATGGGTTGTAGAAAACGTGCTAAAATTTAGACAGTGTTACTTTTTATCACGTTCTCTTCGTAGAATTGAAAGCATGTCATTGCAAGTGCATCATTTGCTATGGTTACAACGAGATGTCATCTTGTTTATCACGCCAACGAAAGAAGACAACAGCTCATCTATTACAACACTGAAGTTGTTGCAAGATGATTTTGGCACTTCTTCATTTTCAGTTGAGTAGATGGAAGTTGCAACACGAGGTGTTGAAAGTACAGAGAACAGAACTGGGTGGGAAGTCCCGCATTGGGTCCAGCATTAGCTAATATCTTCGTTGGCTTCCACGAACTTCAACATTTTGAATCCTCCCAATAGAACATCGATTTTTTTTCGTTACGTTGACGATACTTTTGCAATACGTTTCTAAGTGTGACGACTTCCCAAGATATCTAAACACCTTGCAATCTCTCAGTGCAGTCCCCTGATAAGCAGTGGGACCTGACCTAAACACCTTGCAGTCAGATGAAATCAGAAAAACCGTACACATATTTTTCTGGGGTTGACTTAGAGTGAAGCATTTTGTCTACAGCTTTGAATTTCCCCAGCAAATTTAACATGACTTCTGCACAAAATAACACTTTTTCTTTTACTAAAGCAGAGAGCAGTCCGGTTGCTGTGACAGCTAGGTCTGTATTGGAAGATGTTGAAAAATGGATCAGAGTTTTCCTTATTGCCGGGAGATTGTTAAGGATTGTATTTGTCGTTTTGTAGTGGCCAATCCATCGTTGATCGAGAGGCCTGGCAAGAGCTCCTCCGTTGTTTGTCTTGAACACGGGTTTCACGGTAGGTTTCGACAAAAAATTGCACAGTAGCGGAACTCTTATGTCCCTAATTTACCCTTTTACAAAATCGAACATCAGATCACATGACGATTAGATACTTTCCGGTCACAGACGAAACGAAAACGGCTAGAAGTTAACACAGTGTGACAGTAAAAAGTAAGGAATCGATATGAGCCGCGGAAGGGGTTTTTGGATTAAGCGAAGAGGTTAACAAAACGTTGACAGATAAACGTTTATTAGTAGCGGACCATATTTAAGCAACTACAGCAAACCACAGTTTTTACAACTGTATTTAAGTTGCCCTGCATATCATTACTGACACTAATGGTACATCAGCAATAGAAATGGGTCAGGGGTGGTTATCTTAAATAAGGCCGATTATCTTACCAAAATGGACAACATTTTAGGTGACGTTACCAAGTTTGCAAAAATTGGTGAGGTTTCCAATCGCGACAATACGGCAAAAAACTAGGGTAACCTAGACCTGGTAAAAAACAAAACTTTGCGACGTAAAATTTATGATCGAATTAGACCTACAGGCTCTCAACGGCGTCGCATGTATGGGTTACTCAAAACACATAAGGAAGGTACACCACTTCGGCCTATTTTGTCAATGATTGGCTCCTCGCAGCACGAACTAGCCAAGTGGTTATCAGAAATTGTAGACTATACCGACATAGGTCGTTAAGAGGATGTTGAGTTCACCTGAAAACTATACTATTTGTGTCAGGATTAAATATGGTGAAACAGTTTCTCCAACATACAAACAGCACGCAAAACTATGGATTCTTGTAGAAACAAGAGCCAAAATTATCGACTTTGCTGTTCGTCTAGAAGCACTGAACTCGCCGAAGCGCTGGAAATCTCCCTCCCCCCAAACTCCCCTAAAGAGATTGGATCCGGTCCAGTTATGTAAATCACATATCTAGAACTTGTGTTTATTCTTCCCATCAAGTTTCATCCCGGTCTCCCCACTACCAGTCAAGGAAGACGATGGAGATGGTCGTGTTAGCAATCTCGAAGCTGGTGAGGAATATGGCTCAAACACCCTACTATTTAATGTAATTAAAAGTATGAAAAAAGCAAGCACTAGACATAAGAAAATACAATTAGTGGTAAGAAATAAGCAAAAACCTCTCACGAGAGTGTCTTGCAGGTATATTCTTCCTTTGTAAAATAAGTGTAGCTTAAAATACAATCGAAAAGCTGAAAATGAAGCAGTTGATTGGTTTAATACCATGCATCATGTCTTCTGTACGTAAGGAAAGAAGTTCTGTTTTGATCAAAGTTCAGACTTAAAAAGTCTTTTTTACTTTCATTATACATCCAAAACCTTTTTACTTTTACTTAAAATCACAGAGAGATGTTTAAGGGTCCTTTTGAAGCAAACTTACTGCATCTTGTGCCTTTTTGTAATTAACAAAATATAAGATCAATACGAAATAAAATTTTTGACAAAACTGAATCTTCATTTACAAGAGGAAATAGCACACATATATTTTGAAAATACTATGCAACACACGTATCTTCCAATCTCAACAAAGATGGCAGAAGCATGGTGTTTTGAGGTACCATTTAGAGTATGAATAGTATGGTGCTGTTTCTTTAATAGGGTGTGTGGACAAGAAGTTTAAAAAATGGGGTCAAAATAAAGTAAAGAATCGATGCTTCGAATCAACTGCAGCTTCCTAAACGTAGGAAAATACAACCTTCATCTTTTTATTGTGTGATTTTCATATTTTTTATAAAGATACTTTCTACTTTCCCGGCGAAGTACCTCCTCAAAAGCTTGTGATGGGTGAGAAATTACTTCAAAATTACTAGGCGGGGGTATGCAATAAGAATGTCCTGCGTGGAAAATTTTCGAAAAATTAATTAGGCACCCAAGAGTACTTGGTTTGAGAAACTGCCCTTATCTGGAGAGTTGAATCCAAATAGCAATATCTGTGCTTTTAATCTTCCAAGAACGTATTTGTTTTTCAAATGATATCCCTGATGTGATTCCCGCGGTTAATTTAAACTTTACAGTAATCTCAGGTTAGCTGAGGCATTGTTAGCTTAGAATGCGGTGTCTTATGTGTCTCAACAGCACATTTTATCACTATTAACGCTGCATGCCAAAGGAGATTTTATATAAGATAGTAATAGACAAAGGGAGGTTCCGAAAGTGGAAGAAGTTGTGGTAGTAAAGGCTTGTTTTCTCGAATAGGAAGCCCATGGGCATTTCTACTTGTGGAATCATTATAACCATAATCATAATCATCAGTATAATTGTAATCACTGTTATCACGATCATCATCATCTTACGTCTTCTCAATTGTCTATTATCGTCACTGTCCAATGTATAGGAAATAAAAATAATAGAAAATATAAGTTACCCATAGTCCTGCCATGGAATCCGCCCTTGAACGAAAGGATGCACAAGTCGGGTGATCCTGGTGCCTAGACAGTGTCAAAGGACAAGAATAAACAAAATTATGATCTGGAGATTTAAATAAAGAAACTATCGAGATTTTTATCGTTCTCATTTACTAATACTAATAAAAACTGTTTCACCCACTCTTAGAGCCGCCCCTACGGCTTGCTGATCTTGCTCCTAAAGCCCCATAATATTTACGGTACACTCTTGATATACATGAGGATATTTTTATAAACATATGACTTTTCCGAGATAGACGTGGGTATGCTTAAGCAAGGCTCCATTTCAGGCTCAAAATATGCTTATCATATGCTTATTTGGGGTCATATGCAAATCCAGAAAAAGTTCGACTCGGATACTGTTCAACAATAATGTAAGGCTTCTATGGTAGGTATAGGCTTTCCAAATTTTGTTATCTTGCTGTCGACTTAGACTGAATGTATAGGTGAGTGGGTGAGAAGAACACTGTCGCCGTTTGTGATTTCAAACTTGATACATCCTTCATTAACTATTTTATTTATCTAAGCTCATAATCAACACAACCTCCTCTCATTCGCCACCCGAGTATACCAAATATCCCTGCTGATCTTTCAGTGCTGAAAAGTGGGAGGACATAAACTAAGGTTTTTACACTTATTTTGGATTTCAAGTCTTTCATGCATCCTCATCTTTATGATGAGTAATAGATCATTTCTTGTCAAGGATATCCTAGGATTGGAATCGAAGTATGATATCGCAGAAGGTGATGATAAGTCGGAAACAAGTATCAATCACAACTTTATTGTTCCACAGCATTTTACCAACAAAATCAAAGGTAACATGGATAGATTTTTGTAACAACTAAAGATTTTTGTAACTATTTTTGTAAAGAGCTTTCTATTGCATCATGCTCAACGTAGGCAGAAAGAACCATCCGTAGCCTACTGTGGCTATTCTGGATCAATTGTACAGCTGACGCGAAAAACTTTAGCCTCATTTTTATGCCTTTCAATTTCGAGGCAATAGTAATATTTATAGGCAATTAAAGCATGGCGAAGTGCAGATCTTGTTTTAATTTGTGGAATAAGCAGCCAAACTGGAATTTCTGGCTGAAAGTCCCAGAGAAAGGCATTTCAAAATGAAAAATTCTCAAGTCAGCAAAAGCAGATAAAAGAAGTGTTGAAAATCCCTAAAAGTCGTGACACAAGATTTAATTCAGCAGTTTCATCATCCTATTCTTATTAAGCAGCTCAATACGCACGAACACTTTATTAAATGAATTGAAGATCGAAGAAGGGGAAAACTAACGCGCTGACTATGGAATTTGCCTGTATTATGAAACGGTTTTGTGCTTATTGCACTTTAGCCGAGTTGGGATATCTACTCATGTGAGTGTGTGTGTAAAGAGGTCATATATGACAACTATGTTGGACAATATTTTCAAAAAGATCGATATGAACTACTAAATTTATTCATACATATTTTTTTGAAAGTTTAGCCACAATTTACTAGGATTGTAATCAAATACCTCAGCTATTAAAAATGTTTCGAAAAGAGCAAAGACTATTACTAAATTAATGATAATTATTACAAGGTCCCTTACTGACCAAGAATTTTACAGAAGCTTTGACATTCTTTCAGTAGCTATTTCGTTTTTTTATTCCTAGTAGTGTTTTTAATATCTTAATCAGTCTCTATAGCTATTTCTAGTGCAATATTTTTTATTTTCGACTCCGAGTTGGGCCAGCCAGGGCGCGAATTCACGCGGAGCAATTCCGTGATGGCCCGTTGGAAGCGTCCAGCCAAACGATCCATGGGGCGGACCGTCGAGCAAGCGTCCGATCACCGCCAACGTTGATTCGGCTGCCAATGCAGAAGCTTGATCACCGTCCAGTGCGGCCGTGATTCGATAATAGCCGCGCGGCAGTTTCGGCAGCCGCCAGGAAAGTTCGGAAGTCACCGATTCGGGCGCCGGCTCGGATTCGTTGCGACGCCGTTTCGGCGGATCAATCACCATGCGTCGAGTTCCGATTTGATTGTCGTTGCGCGACCAGGGATCGTCGCTGTGGGTCTCGACGAGGCGATCCCAGTCGCCCGGCTTGGCGAGGGCCTCGGCCAGCACCTTCCTGGCGAGCTCGAGCGCCTGGGCGGCCGTGCGCTTGGCGTTCATCTCGCGCTTGGGCGCCTCGATGTGCGAGATCAGCACGTGGCGGAACAGGCTGCGCAGGTAGCGACCGCGCACGAGCACGGCGAAGCCGTCGGGCGTGTCGAACGGTCCGAGGATCTCGCCCGGCTCGGCGTTCGAGAGGGCCTCGAAGATGTGCTCGTTGCCCTCGCGGCGCGAGGTCGGGCCGAGGTGTAAGCAAGTGAAAGAGTAAGTGGGTGAGCGAAAGAATGAGTGAATGAATGAGTGAGTGAATGAGTGAGTGAATGAGGGCGTGAATGAGTGAGTGAATGAGTGAGCGAATGAGTGAGCGAATGAGTGAGTAAATGAGTGCACGAATGAGTGAGCTAATGAGTGCGTGCATGATTAAGTAAGTGAGTCAGTAAGTAAGTGAGTGAGTGAGTGAATGGCTGCGTGCGTGAGTAAGCGAGCGAGTGAGTGAGTGAGTGAATGAGTGAGTGAGTGAGTGAGTGAGTGAGTGAGTGAGTGAGTGAGTGAGTGAGTGAGTGCCTAATGGCAAAGTAGCTTTGTACTTCAGAAAACAACAATCCATTTGGGTAAGAATGCTCCTTGACAAGTAGATATAGGGATATGCGATAATACTTCACATGGAGAGGCTGAATAAACCTTATCAATTTTAAGTGCCCAATAATTCGGATGGAGTGTAAGGGTTAAAGTATCACACAGAGAGTTTGAGCTCTAGCCAATATTTAAAACTGCTTTGTTTAGTTTTTTTACTGACGAAGATGTTAATTAACGATGCAAATATGATTAAGATGACTTTATTGTAACAGCCATAACACTCTCATAGTCGTTGCAATGTTACCTACTTGCCAAATCACAATTGTTGCAGCAACATTCAAAATAAATGCTGAGCTCACAAACCTACAATTTCTATCAAAAAAACTAAATAGAATACAATAGATCATACGTTTTGGTTTAATGAATGTTCACTTGCGTGGGTAAGAGATCCATGAATCATTCGGTTAAAACCGTACTATCCAGTTAGGGGCATAGTTAAGGGAGTGGATTTCACTAGGTGAGGAGGGAGGAAGTTCGGTATGCGGTGCCAATACATTCGAAATTATAACTATTTACATTGGAAATCTAGCTTGTGAGTCGAAATTTGTCAGCATTTGTGTCTT
The DNA here is from genome assembly GCA_010016025.2 of Alatinidae sp. Z8VKAUB7J3. Taxonomy (NCBI): domain Eukaryota; kingdom Metazoa; phylum Cnidaria; class Cubozoa; order Carybdeida; family Alatinidae; species Alatinidae sp. Z8VKAUB7J3. The sequence continues at coordinate 60,877,691 of JAAAKM020721499.1, forward strand.
AGGTCACGGTGCGATGAAAATAGTGTTTAACAAAAGAGAGTAGAACCACAGAATAGGAAATAAGCAGAAGGCCAACTCTTGGCAGAACCTTTGATCTTTTAGAGGTCACCATCAGAAGCATTGACATTAGCTTAACCTCTTTTATGTAAAACGAAAGGGAGGCTAATGACGAGGTGTCAACAAAGATGAACTTGTTCACTGACAGCGGAGGGAATCGAGAGTGCAAATACAAGGTACTACAGATTACAAGGTGTGGATACAGAATCTAGCCAGAATATAATAAAATAATCGCAGTAGACATAATAAGGGGACTGAAACCATCAACCTCCATCTTGTAAGACCAATTCTTTATGGCCTTCCCTAACTACGTACAAAGTTGGAACTTTAAAATTTATTATTTTTAATTATTCTCCACTAGAAATTGGTAACAGCAGTCGTTTGGAGAAATGAAGGCAAAATTTCGTAAGGGACATAGGCAACCGCGTTACAATTTCAAAACTGTACGTAGTGGTGCAAACAAAACTAAATCAGTGATTTGTAAAAGTGGCTGGGCAATCGGCAACATTTGGTGAAGACCCTTTTATGTGCCAACGATTGCAAAGAAGGTTTTTACTTACGATAATTTGCTGTCTCATAATTTATTACAGGATTTTATTAAAATGATCATAATGCAGAGATGAGTAGATGATGATAATGTTGATGGTGGTAATGATAATGATGATGATGATTAGGACGATGATAATGACAATGATGGTTATTTTTTAATGATGATGATGATAATGTGATGATGGTGGTGAAGACGATGATGATGAAGACGATGATGATCCAGATTATGGTATTGTAATGACTATTATCATGATGATGATGAGTAGGAGGAAGAGGAATAGAACGACGAAGCTGGTGATAATGATGTTGATGCTGCTGCTGCTGATGATAATAAATATTAAATATTGTAGTTTTTTTAGTAGCCGTAGTGCCATAGAAAGCTAACAAAAGGCACTAAGTGTATTGATAAAAGAAGTGGCCTCACTTCGAATGATATAGCATTATAATTTTAGTTATGGAAAAGCTTTGATCGTATTTTGATCTAGCGATTCGTCGCATGATCCTTCATCAGCAATAAAAAACATCGAACGCGTTCCATAGCATACTGGCGTTAAGACTGACTTAGCGAATGTCAGGTTGTTTCAATAACTTGCTATCGGTGAGGTACTCTTCACTCCTTGTTCCTACAGCCTGTTGCCATGCCAACATTTTCAGATTCAATTAATAACATTAGTTCCTTTATATTTAACTAAATTAAATAGATTGAAAACAGAAACAGAGTTAATGAATAACTGATAAATTCACTTCTAAACGTTAGATCACTGACAAAGTTATGCTATCGTGTATTTGTATCACCAGCACCTAAACTATGGAACTCATCACCAAGTTACATTCGAAACGCAAAATCTGTCAAAAATATCACTAGCAGTGACAACTTTGTTTATGAAAGCATTTTATCTTTTAACTAATCTTATCTTTTAGCATTACAATAATTAGTTATTGCACGAAATAGCGAAAACATTGAAGACCTATTACTGACTATAGTCTAAAAATATCACATTACTTTGAAGGATGAATTCTCACTACGCAGATCTTTCAGACCACTTCTTAATATGTATATAATGACACTAACTGAATGTTGACGTCAAAAAGAACAGTGTACAGAATTGTCCCGGTTAGAAATTGAATAAACGTAATCCTATTAACTATCTGGAATGAATTTACTTAAAGTCACCAACAGTGGCCATTTCTGCAGCCACCTGGGTTTCTAAGCCTTGCAAAAATTTTGACGCTAAAATTTAATTGTCTTCCCAAAGGAAATAACATTGTTACATTGGTAAGATTCTACCTAGATTAAAAACCACCACTCAGCTCCATCTTTTCAAAGGTAACACCAATCTCACTAAATCCGATCAACGAATGACACAATCCAAAGCATGCGGTTCATTTAGTTCTTAATAACTTTGCATGGCTACCCTCGAAGACAGGTGCAGCACTGCTACGAGTATCAGCGATAGATGAGCCAGGCGGAAAACGTAATCTGATAAATATTAAAACCCAGCATAAAAGCAGCAAAAGAATCATGATGCCCACGCAATAGAATACAAACAATTAATTAGATCCTTAGCTTCCAATGTTTCCTCACATCATTTTTTTCTCTGTGTCAGTTGTTTAATCATCAAATTTGGAGACTAAACAACCGTATGACGACATCATACTCAATCTAGCTATTTTATTCTTGTCCGGCCTATGGCACAACACGTAAGACTAATTAATAGGGAAAGAGTTGGCGTTGTGGCGTCATGGCGTTATGGCGTTGTGGCGTCGAATTGTAAACACGAACATTAGAATGCAAGAACATACGTGGGTTCAGGGAGATTAACTAGAAGGCAATGTGAGTGGGAGTGTGCAAGTCAATGCCACGCGTGTTTTCAATTGCATAATTCCTGATATTTGCCTTTAAAAAGTGTAACTCCACTCGACAAAGACCACGTTCAGTATTAACTTGTATCTTATCTTTACACAAGAGACCCATCGTTATACGCGGTATTGTCTACATCAACTGATAGGCCTAATTCTTGCTTCTTCGGTTCTGGAATAAACTTGCCACAGCTCTCGCTCCGATTCCATCGACAGCTCCTCAAGGAGAGATTTCATTGCGCAATAACGTGTTCCGTTTGCAGCCTGATCTCCTTTGAAACAATAGTCGCGTTCTATACGAAAATCTCTACTTCTTTAGCACCTGAACGTTTATCCTGAGTGGAACTATCGGCTTCTTTTAGTGCGATCAGATTGTCTACTAGTTCGTATTTTTCGCGAATAGCTTCGGCCAATCGATGCAATCCATGGGTTAAACACGTGATATGGACGCAGTCGGGCAGCAGCACACTTAGTCCTTTGGCCATTTTCTTCATGTAGGTTGTTGCATCGGTGAGTAGAAGCAGCTCCGGACCATAGTCCTGACCAATGACATTTTGCAGAGCATTGACCAGTGTAGCTGCAACAGTTGGATGGTCTTCTGAAGATATGAGCAATCTATCAAGAAGGCTTCTTCGAATCATCAATTGGGCCTGCAATAATATTCAGCATGAATCTTCCGGTACATTGTCATCAGAACCAATCGATTCCATCGATAAAAACGATCGAAATCATCAAAATGATCTAAAAGATCCAATTGATTCAAATGATCGAAACAATCCAACCGACTCAATCAATCCAAATAAGCTAATCGATTCAATCGATACACACGAACAAATCGTTTCAATAGATCCAAAAGAGCCAATTAAGTCAATCGGTGGAAAAGTTCCAAACAGTCCAAAGGATCACTTGCAAACTGGGCTATCATGTGTTGTTGCTTTTTATTTATTTTGGAATCTTTTAATTGATAATGAAAACAGTATATGGATTGATAATGTGAAATTTAGTGTAAATAACAATCAGGAACTGAATGACTAAAAAAGGAAAATGACAACCACAATTTGAAATCTTACAATTACACATCTGGCCACACAAATTGTATTAGGCTACCCAGTTCTGAAATAATTGCTGAAGGTGTATTTGCCTGAAAAATTAGAAACAGACCCGAAGTCCCAGCCTCTTCCTTGTCAGACCTTCACATAATATTAAAGCAATAATGTAGGCTATTTTAGACGTGACCAATGTTGTTATTCTCGATTATTACCATTTCAAGTGACACGTGGCCAGACAAGTATTTGTTGCTATCTTTAGATGCGTACATTCCATGGTGCACAATGCGTTTAGAATAGCACCAAAAGCTGTTTTTAGTGACACTTGCATACTTGCATGAGTACATTCCATGGTGCACAATGCGTTTAGAATAGCTCCAAAATCTGTTGTTAGTGACACTTGCATACTTGGAATGCGTAAATTCCATGGTGCATAATGCGTTTAGAATAGCACCAAAAACTGCTTTTAGTGACACTTGTATACTTGGAATGTGTACATGCCATGGTGCAAAATGCGTTTAGAATAGCACCAAAAGCTATTTTCAGTGACACTTGCATAGTTGGAATGCGTACATTCCAGTGACAACCTGGGTATTTGAATCTGCAAAGAATTTCTACGTTTCTGTATACATTGATCACGATTTCTCAGGTTAACCATCTTGAATGGGTAGAAGTTTAGGAACAAAATGTTCCAATATTGAATTCCACATGATTTACATTTCGTGTAAATTTCGGATTCATTTGTAGCATGCGGAATCATATAGCAGATCATATGATGATTTTTAAAATGGTGGAATATTATCTTGACACAAAACAAACATCGAACACAGCCATTTTTGCTCACTTATAAACATTTGGATGTACAAATGCCAGAAATGCCACAAACAAATGTGGAATGTCTTTAACAAGCCTCTGTCGAGATGACATTTTCCCATGGGGAATAAAAGCCGAGCTTTTTAACAAAACATTTGAGAAACATTTCAGGCTGAAAATATGAAAATATCAAGAAACAGCCACGCTCAAACCCAATTTCGTGTTTCTTGTATTAAAAAACGTGTACACTTTCTTGACCAGGGGCCTCTGCTATAAACAAAGGAATAGGATTTAGGAATAGGAATAGGACTTAGGAATAGGATTAGGAAAATTGTCACTGCTATAAAAGTTTCAACTTAGGACTTCAAATTTAGGATTTTGAATTAGGATTTAGTATTGTTGCTCTGGTTGCTTTTGTTGTGTGAAGGCATTGATGCATGTTGCTTGTTGCACTGTGTTCCTTTAACCAAGCCGCTTATCTCTATGCTATGACCTTTTATTATCATCTATTTTAAAGGTCATATAGTAAAGGTCATCTATTGTAAAGGTCATATAACTTGGTTCAAACAACTTAGGTTATATTAGTATAATTATTATTATATTGCAACTTAGGTTATCAGCTAGGAACATTTAATGCCTTTATGACAAATCCTGTTGTCCCATCTTCTTTACCAGGAGAAATCAGCAAGAGTATTATTGTAGGTCATTGGTAGCAGCAGCCACAACATCCAAATAGTAACCAATTGGACACCTGTCAGAAGCTGTACATGGAAAGAGTATAGGTCGTATATCAATTTGTAAGCCCTAGTGGATCTTTGGCGAAATAGAATCGTAAAGATATAGTGCAAATAAGAATGGTGTACACCAGATAATGTGTACACAAGAAAATATGTAGATCAGGTAATGGCTTTAAGAAAAACAGTACAGCTTATCATTATGTTGGATACGTGATGATGATGATATACTGTGTTCTGCTGCTGTAGTAGTAGAAACATCCTACAGCTGCAATCAGTCTTTCTTCATTGGGCAAAGGAGTATTTTTTCCACAGCCCCCACAATATTTTTCGTCCGTTGCGCCTATGTGCGTCAACATCCTAAAGGTGTATTTGAGGAAGTCCTATGAGTCCTAATCTTTCTACAAAGTGCATCACCACACCGCCCAACCAGAATCAATACAATGTCACTTGACTTTGGAGGGCTCACCGTTTTGCTAATCCATCTGTTCGAAAGACACTGCAAGTTGTTAAGACGAGGAAACAAGGTTAAAGAAAGAAAAAGAATAAAAAGTAATATACAGATGAACTATGTTATCATCGGAATTATATCTAAAAATTTCAGTTGCTTATCTATGGTTTTACTCAATTTACTTATCCACATCATCCCGTAAGGAACAAACTGAATACTGCATACTAAATACACTTATCTTCCCCTGACAGGTCCAAGTCTTCTATAGATAACTTAAACTACCCTGTGACAAGTTATTTTTGGCATGCTTGGGTCCCATTTTCGTCTTGAATCCAGTGAGGTGCCTGTTTTTATACGCTATTCTGCATCAACAGAGGGTGCCTCAGCTATCACAACTTCTTGTACTTATAGTTAACAAGAACTATTTTGTTGTTTGTTTATATCCCGAACGATGCAGCTGTTTTCTGATAGAAGAAAATCTATGACGTCCTTAAAAATGTAGTGGGCGAGAAAACTATGCGTCTAATGAAGGGTGGAGCAACTGCGCGGGTTATTGTGGAACCTACACCCCCATATAAGGCTTTTTAAAATTTTGAGAAAACAAAATCGTTTAGTGCCAGAGAGCTCTTTCATAGAACAAAAATTAAGAACAAATATTAGGTAGAACAAATTATTACTCGTTGGAAAGGTCTAAATCAAATTGTCACTCATCGTCGAAAATGTCAAAGGTGTTATTGTAATGACCCATATCGGCATTGTTATCAACTCCGTTCGTTTTCTTGTTCACAAAGTGGAAATGCTAAACTTATGATGGACGCATAAATTATAGTAGATTTAGTTTTGTTGTAAATAACAACAAACAATTTTGATCTTAAAACAATAAATTTTCTTTTTTCCTTCTCTAACTTTAATATATATTCATACCAATAAGGACTACACAAAACATTGTTTTAGCTTTCTCTGTAATTTTGAAAAGCTGGAAAATGGAATATGTAAACTTAACAAGTCTTTCTGACAAAAAAGTTGGCTAAACAAGGAAATTCAAAAAGGAATTAAAAATTATTTCCAAATAATTGTTAGAAATATTTAAAAATATCTTAAATGAAAGTATCAGTGAGCAATAAGGAACTTGCTACGCCGTGGCAAACATCGGTAAGGTGAATCATCATACACAAACGCAAAAGAGGAGAACAAGCTCAACTTTCTTTGTCGGAACAAGACTATCGTTTGATCAGGGTCTTTGTAAAGTTCTTCCATCGGCTTTGGTTTGATGAACCGTTTTCATGCAATTGTCTGTCTTTTGATTTTGGCGCGTTTTATCCCTGATGTGAAAGGGAGGCAAAAAACTCTAGGTGCCAGAAAGTCTGGTGAAAAGTCGAATGAGTTGTATAGTGGGAAAATCCAATCGTTTGGCTCTAAATTGTATTAAAACTTGTATTCAATGATTACATTTGTGGTTGGAAGGCAATGTCTGCTTTTCATGTTTTCCTACCGCGGTGTATCTTTCCCCGAAGCAAAATGGCCACTTCAGCCGCTAATTTTCAGGTGGTCTAACCAGTAAATTAACTGTCATTTCGTTTAGATAGACTGTAACGGAAGATAGGTCATTGAATAAACGAGCAGAAGGAGTTATTCACCGCAGACAATTAGTTCTTTGTTAGTATGTGGGTCCAAAGACATTGAGTTAATCTAAAGAGAAACGAACTTTGCCGCACTTTTAGTAAGCTATGTACAACCAACGATATTTTTCATGCATGGCTTTGTATAGTTCCTATACTATATTTTATGGCTCTAGTACAAAATTACCTTGTGTAAGTATAGGCTTGATTTTTCTTTACTGCAAGCCTTTTCTAAGCTATAATGTGTGACAATATTAACTTTTTTTATAAAACTGGTTTACAAAGAGCATTCTCTGAAAGTTTTTTATATTCTGGGAATAAGACTTCCCTTTTTCAACAACTTGTTCTGCAATAAAGGGACCCTTGTATTTATGAATCTAAAAGATGTAGCAATTTGTTTGGATAAGGACTGGATTAAACCAATGAAAAAAATTACTAACTCAATGTCAGGGCTGAGGGTTGCTAACCAAGTTGCTTAATTTTTTGGCTAATTTGAGGGCTGATGCCTTAGCAACTGGGTTTCTTATATAAAAAAATGTGTACTCTTGGTGATACTACTGCCCATTGATTATGGGCAAGTGCTCCTTGAAGCTTTTTTGACTTCCTGTCTTTGTGATGACAATAGATCCCGCACTACAGCACACATCTAATTGTACCGTTAAGCATAACAAAATCATTACATATATATTAAATGTAGAGGAGTACCTATCTAATGCATTTCATTAAGTTGCTATTTTAGAAGTTTCGGATCTGCTTCTCCAATGCTGGTATGTTGCCATTTTCTTTTCAAGAATATAACTTATCAGAAATTTTTCAACATTTTCCGATGAGATTATTATGATTCTTTGTTATGTAATTTAAGCTCCTCAAGGAATTTTGATAATTTAATATGAACTTGCTATTTTTCAAAAGCAACATCAAAGGATGTCTTGTTTGGGGTAACATTTTTCATAAGCACTTAACAACCGTTATAAATCCGTATCAAACTTTTTTTCAGAACCTTTTGAAAGTGCAGAATCAGTGCCCGTTCTTCTAGGAGTCTCCCTTTCCTTAGCCTGTATCATCACAGAGCCCTTTGTGCCACGTAACGGTTAAAGATGGTGACATTCATTAAAGATGTGGGCATCTGTTTGCACCATACCACAAACACAATTGTCCTCCTACTGAGCACCAATTTTTTTTAAAACGTAATTGGTTCGCTCAACTTCTGTTCGCAGGCTATTAATGTTGGTCCATAATGATCGCTCTTTAAGTTGTATTCAGTTGGTCTCTCTTATCATGCTTTGAGAATGATATGAAGGTGGCTTGTGGTTGCTTGATGCCACTCCTATTTTCATCGATCTTTAGCCTGTTGTCTGTCCTTGCGGCTAGAGCTGTTAGTTTCAATACTTCAACACCCAAAAAGGTTAGTTACTGGCGTGTGAAGCAGAGCTTTTCAACTTTATTACTAAGAGTGTCGAACATGTAATCAGTGGTTGCTTGTAGGCCACTCCCATTACTTTGCACTAATAAAAATATACCTAACATACACAACACACAACGCTCACGGAGCATTTGAATTTTTACCGGGTCATCTCCTGCACTAGAGCCACTGCTTTGATAGACTGCATTTAAGGTTTTGTTTAAGACTAACTTATTCCATACTATTCAGTGAGTGACCTTTGGTGTTGATCTAAGGAGTCTTCTTGCTTCTAACGACATGATTAAGTCTTGTTAAAATCTAGATTCACTTAGCACAGTACACGCTGCACCATCTCGTTCAGTTTTAGTATAAACGATATTTTGCTACATCTTCAGTCTGTAATGCTTTAAGTATTGGGGGTCGAATCCATCACTAGCTTTAATTACGACCATAAAAAGGCTCATAATAAATCACGACATATAGTCGGTTGTTGTTCCTAATGACCCAGTGAAATTTTTGTTTATATCGTTCGATACACACTGCATGTGCACTTGGTCAAACAATGTCCCATAGCCTTGCTTGCTACTTTCAATGTTTATACTTTTTTATTTCTCTAGTCGCCACATTAGCTCCCAATCATCCACCGGTGGACATCGACATCCAGCTCAACGCAATGTGACTTGACCAGGAAAGGACTGCCCTCCAGTCCGTCATCAATCCAAAGCCCATTATAGTGGAAAGTATCATATTTCTAAATACCAAAAAGAAGGAACTATTTTAAACTCTTATAAGGAAATTACCCCTTATGTGCATGTAACTTCGCGGGCACGAAGGTCTGTGGAAGTACAATACTATACAGATTATACTATACTATACCATAGAAGCTGTCTTTTAAAAAAGCATTAGCTCTTTCTTCCATTCATTAAGGTTTTTGGACACTTCCATGTTCAAACTGTCGATGTCGAAAGATGTCGAAACGCACGAGAGCTTCGATTCGTTCAAGGCATCTCTTAATACTCGTGTGCGCTTGTATGCATCTGCGTAAAGATAGGCTAGTAAGGCAGTAGTCAGTAATATTTCTCTTCACACAGACCACAACTTGTGTAGAAAATATCACTTGCAGATTTGTGTATAATTTGAAGTGGCTAATTTCGCTCAATATAGATTTCGATTTCCACCATCTCGTTAAAAGAAATGACACTTAAATTAACTTCTGTTGCATCTATAGTTTTTGCGAGCTACGTTTCGAGAGAAACAGCTCCCATCTTCAGGTTTCCTCGGTCACGTCTACTTAATCTGAAAACTGTAAGCCGTAAGAAAAGTATGTCGAGTGCTACACTTGCATGAATACCGCTTTTCTTTTTTTACGAATTCATATTTTCAGTATCGATAAGATTAGTAGAAGTGTCATTTACTTTTACATCTTGTTAGTATACCTTTTTGGTTAAGTCAGGCAAATGTGCTTTTTCCTTCGTCTCCAATCGTTTTCGATAGAGTTCGTGGGTTAATGCACTGTATTTGCAGTCGCACTTTATAACACGAGAAGGATTGGAACCATTCATACTTCGTTTAAGTCTTGAGCGTTGAGCTGTCATTCTACAAAAGTGCGTATCAAGGTCTCCGCGAATCTTGGAAAATCTTTGTAAATAACCATATGGCCCTCAAGAGTTTAGCAATCAGGAAAGCTGTGCGACTTCCCTCAGAAAATAACGGCCATCTTGACAGTGATCTTCATATCATGCATGTCATTCGCAGTTCATATTAACGACAGAAACAGCGCAAACATGTACCCCATTCCCTTGTGTAGTACAACATCAATATATGATGTTTCAAGGCCATGCAGAAATCCAGTAAAAGCGGCACTATCTAGTACTATAAAGGTGCATACTAAAGACTGATCCGTTTCTGTTGATGCTTGAATTATGCAGGTTTGTCTCAGTTTTGACAAGATTTTGGAATAAACTAAAAAAATGGCCAAAAAATGGGCCATAGCCCTGTTTTTTAGTCTACTTGCAACTTCTATCTGTAAGTTCTTGGGACCCTAAAGCAAAAAATAGAAAGGCCAACTGCCTAGGGCCAAACAAAAAGCAGGTCATCTCTGAATTGGGTGGGAGGTCATAAAAAAGATTTTAAAAGATGTTGAAACTTCATGGGATAGTATAATAAAGGAGAGAGAGAAGTTCGAGTTTGTTCTTGCCAGGATGATTTGATTTCGTACATGATCTTTGATGTACAGAACCTTTTCTCAGTAAGCATGAGTAAAGTAATGGTGGTCCGTCTTTACGGGTATTTTCTCCTACAACTTATATGCTCAATTTTACGCCTTCGGGGCCGGCTATAAGCGGTACCGCCATGGTACGATGACACAAAAGTCTCAATGTTCCATGTTGGTAATTTGCAAAAGAACAACTATTTTTCACGAGCGTTTACCATAGAATCATGTAGGTAATTCTCAAATTATCCCCATAGACAGTAGAGCACAAAATGAATATAACTCTTAATTCACTGTTGGTACAATCTTCATCTAAAGATGTGATTTTCGTATAATCATTTTGCATATAATGTGATATAAGATTCTATAGCGAACTTCACCTTATTGCACAACATATTTTCTCATTTTTTGCGAAATTTCAACAAAATTTGCATTTTTAACTTCAAATTTCAATACTTCGAAATCGTCAGTACAAATTCAGCAAAGAAAAACTACGTTTAAAGATATAATAACTATGTTTTTCAAAGAAAAGTGACAAAACAGAAAAGCAAAAAACTCCACTATGGGTCAACAAAACGCCAATATCGCAAATATAGAGTGTATCCTGTAGTTCTCTTGCAACTTCTTCATTTACAAAATCCGAATCATTTTCTCCTTCAGTTTGCTATGGGCAAATATAATTCAACCACATTATAACAAATTGACAGCCGAGGAGTAAATCTTTCCTTTACCTGCTCTTGATTAATTAAAATTTTACGAATCATAAAGGAACATTAAAAACTTTCTAAAAATATTTCCTTTTGCAGCTGATTTCCTTAAGTTCGAGCCGATTAATTTTAACATTTGTAATAGACATTTTTACCAACGAAAATTTGTAGCATGATGCACGAAATATATTTACTATTGTTGTGAATTACATCATACGGTCGATCTAATTCTTTTTATTAATGTGATGATGATTGGGGTTACCTGTATTTTGCTTAATGTCTGGTTTTGTTTTCTCTTTTAAAGGTAGGCTGGCAGAAAACCAGACTAGGCAAGGCAACTTCAAAGCTTGTGAAGGGCATTAGTATTACCTTTTTAATTTCAAGACATAAAAAGGAGACATAGACAAAAGTGTGAAACATAAGAACAAATTAGAACGAACGAAAAAGCCTGGAGGATCTACAAATTGAAGTATATTTCTTTGCCTTTTTTAAAAAAGCTTTCTTTTTTATTCGCTTGAACCATTAGGTTCCCCTCAAAGTAAAAAATTTTGTGTCCAGACTGTATTGAGCCTGTCCTGTACAGACCTTTTCAATGTGAAAAGCGATTTTCCCACTTCAAGTGTGTTGTAGTGCGTTTGTAATACGAAGAAAAGAAGATTTATACAACATTACCTAAATAATTTCAGAGTAGTATAGAACTTAAAAACAGCACATAATACCAATATTGTTTATTTTAACTTAACCCTAAACCGAAACTGTATTTCTCCTTTATTTTGTTACCCTGTCAGATGTGGTAAATTTCTATCATACTCACTACTTTTCTCACTGAAGGCCAAAAACATTGGAACCTCAGTCAGTTAAATTAATTTGCCTGGACGTTATTTACTCATGGAAGTGCAATTTTATTATTTATGCGTGTTACAGATCCGAAAAGGCCAATAAACCTTTTGACTTTATTTCTTTATTGACTACAGCCGTGGAGCATATGTACAAGTGTCAAGGCAATTGAAATTGTACTTGTAGGGGACTTCAACACGGATATAGTCTGAGTTGAAAGTAAAGGCAGTTGCGGGAATCGCTCATTAAAGGGATTTGGCGACGGATAATGGTCTTTCCAATCAAATTACTAAACCGACTAGAGTTAGGGAATATGAGAAAACGTTAAACAGATATAAACACATGCGAAGGCGTGAATACGTTAGACTCTTGGGGCCAACCAAACTTTATTTGTGCTGAAAGTTTATGGCATTTCATAGAATTTTGATCAACTGCAAGAAATGTAGAAGCTTGACCCATCTAACAACAGAAATTTTCTTCATCGAATTAGAGTTGGAGAGTATCATCGAAATCATTGAGTATCGAGTATCATCGATGATACTCTGTAACTTCAATGGGCTTTGGATTGATGACGGGCCGGAGGGCAGTTTTTCCTTGGTCTAGTCACATGGCGCAGAGAGGCCTTTTTATTAGAATCCCGGTTTGAGGGTTCAGCCTCAGTGTTTCCTAACATTGTGACAATATTCGAAGACGTTTTTCTAACCCACGAATGGAAATTATATATTAAAACTCCCCTTTAGAGTGCCACCTTTCTTGCTGTGTATTTAAACTTTTATTATCTGCCATAGTTTGAAAAATAGCAAAGAGCCTCGGGTTTTCTTATGAAAGAAAAAAGAAAGGCGACCTTCAAACTCCTGGTGAAACACCAAAGCATACGAGTGAAATTGCGGGTTTTTGTACCTCACTGTGGACTTTCAGATGAAGTAAGATTTTAGATGGCAAATACTTTCCTGTGCTCCTCATCGCATCCCAAAATATTAAAGTTATCCGACACAATTTTATACGCCGTACCGCCTAATGCTGGATGATAAGACAAAGTTAAGTCATCCCTGGATTCCCTTTTCTCCAAACGTCGAACGGATTCTTTTCTAGTGAGAAGCTCCTCGCGATCTGCTGCCCTTGCTCTTGTCAATTGGTCATATACTAACTTACTATTGTATCCCCTAGCCAACAACCATCCCTCTAATTCCTTACAGCTCTGATTAAACAAGTCAGTGTCTGAACAGATTCGCCTAATACGAAGTGCCTGGCTTTGATTCTAGTCTTAGGTTTGACAGGCATGTCTCTGAAGTAACTCGTAAGGCAAACTATCAGCTATTATGTCTTAGATGCAATTTCTGTAAGTTTAATCTCTGTTCATTCATTGCCATTTAGAAAACAACAGTTCAACCTTTACTCAAATACAATTTGTCAGTATGGTATAAGCATTGGCACTGTTTCTGTTTTCTGTTTCTGTTTTTTCTTGCCTGTTTCTGTTTCTGTTTTTACAAAAAAAACAGAACAGAAAACAGAAACAGGCTACCTGTTTTTGTTTTACCTGTTTCTGTTTCTGTTCTGTTTTTTTTTCTGAGAGGCATAAGTTAGACTAGCGATTAGAAACAGTACCTCCGTGTTCCTCTTTTACAAATGAATAACAGAAACAAATGAATATTGAAGCCAGTCTCGTGAAATGTCTCTTTCTCTATTTTGACTGAAACACGACCTGGATCAGTACGGCATTGCTTCTTAGCCGCATGTTTAGAAAACGCGGCCAATCGATTCGTGTGTGTGCGCCAAAAACGGGTATTTAAAAAAATATGACGACATTAAAGCTAGGATCCAGTCCCTTTAATTAGAATAACGATGTTCAAACAAGGCGCCCTTTGATCGAGTTGCTATCGTTGCACCTGAAGCTTAAGTATCAGCCAGTATTGTTTATTTTTTACTGATACCGCCTTTTACGCTTGTATTGCCGACCCCCATAGTTGTTAATTGGACTGATTCCTAATGATCAGGTGCTTACAGGAATCGTGCGTGAAACTTTGGTAATTGCTAGACAATCCATACATTCGGAACATGATAATATTATATTCTTCATGTAATTTCCTTTTTGTAACAGGTTTTGGTTATCCAGAGCCGTGGAAGGCTTTCTCCGTGGACGAGTGTCACCACCTGACCAATACTTTCTCATTCACAGAGGACTCATCGAGGTATTTAGTATCGTTTTGAAATTGAAATGCATTACCTGAAGTGAGTGCGCTGTACTTTACTTGTATTAACGACAAGCAGTTTATCCTTTTTATTATAGCTTTCGACAGATTGCTATCCCAACATCATTAAAGTAGATCTATGTAGGTATAGCTTAAATATTTCCATGTTTTATTACAGACAAGGCTGGTTACGCCGTTTTCTTCGGAAAGTGCCTAATATGGGTGTTAGCCTCGTACGTCGCAGTCAATCCCTTTCCTTGCCCTTCACCTGACTTCTTAATGAGGTTCAGTGATCTTACATTTGTACGCAATACTTCCTTTATTTAAAATTATTTTTCATAACTTTGTCAAATATATAACCAGTGCATGCTGCGTGATCGTTTTCGTTATCTTGGCATCAAGAGACTAAATTCAATAAAAGGTTATAGCATTTTATAACAATGACAGCAACACAACAAGATTTCAACATGGAGACACGCACGTAAAGTTCAAGTGATGAGTGTTACTGACTACCACTTCTTCATCCTCACCCAGCTGAGCAACTGCTCTACATCTCAACAGATGTTTCATGACTAACTGACTGTGCTTGAGATGTTCTTTAAAGCGTGTTATTAGATGTCGAATTGTGTATACAACGTTTTTCCATTTTAAACTTCAATGCCATTTATTTCTTATACTGAAATTGTACAACTCAACGTTATAATTTCTAAACTAACAACATTCTCATTGTTTTCTCTTGGCAAATTTAGTGGGGACAGTGAGATTCTTTTTGTGGATACATACATGTTAACTAATATATAATGAACTAAGATGGATTAAGTAGAGCAACAGAGTAATAAATAACCATAGCACCAAACAGTAAAATAATAACGATATTAATAATAAGTTATAAAAATTCTATTTACCAAATCTGTAACTCAGGACTAGTCCATTCCTTATCCTTTCTACAAAAGCGTGCTTAGCAGGTTTTCCTAAACTCAGACAGGGCTGGAGATTCAAAGGTGTGATGAACACATTTAGCCGTGGGCTTTTCGAAGTCGACTAAAGATGCTGTCTTGAGAAATATATACTTGGCAGCATTCATGGACAGATTTTCTTGTCTGTCATAAACTAGTGAAGCTTTAGGATACATATTCAACGAGCTTTGTCACCTTTATATGAAGTGCCACAAGAAGATTACCCCAGAAAGCTGGAGCCGCCTCAAGCGCTCCTAGTAACCCCTTTCCGGTGTTCTTAAAATGTAGTATCATAAAAAGACAACTCCAAAATTTAACCCGAGCATTACAGTAAACTTGTGCTCAGTTTACAGGTGTAAACCATGTGTGCAATTCTACTTGCATTTGTGTTGAACGTTACCGACTGCTAACGGAATGAGTTTATGTGAAGTGTCTGATACTGGATCGATATTTCTAGTTGGTTTATATTACATTATTTACAATGTCCAGAAGGTTTTAGGTACAGTGTATAACACTGCATCATTTGACTTGTCAGCTACTTTAAAGTTTTAAGTATTACCCTCCGATAACGCAGTAAATTTCTGCCCGACTGTCCGATACTATATTACCTGTCGAGTTAAACTGTTTTATTCTCTGTAAGATAGAAACAAAAAGTTGCTTTTAAAAGAGTCAAGTAAGAATCATAGTTTACTCTCTATTTACATCTTCAGTTCCAAAAGAATGAAATGTGAGTTTCATTATCACAAAATCAACTAAAACATAAAAATAATAATACATGTTTTTATCATTAAAATATATTTGGTATAATTTGTTACTTCAGCTTACACAGAAGATGTATGAAAATGTGTTACTCCCTGTTGATCACGTCGAGGCCATGCCATTAATGTTGAGCAGGCTGAACATTCCCTTAGCAACAGAAGAAACTATTTCAAGTAGAAGAGGTGTTTGAGAATGCTTCGAAGGCACATGATGCGCATCATGTCCTGCGCATGCGCAATGCTCCATTTGGGGCACTCTTTGATCTGGCCTTTTTTTGCGCATTTTGGCCTGATTTTGTAACCTGTTTCGCCTTCTTTTGTAAACCCCATCTGGCAGCCCTGATACGAATCACTATATGCCATTTTTGGTACCGTTTTTAAGGGTACCATTTTTGTCAGTCCTCCCATCCTTACAGCATCTGGGGACAGACATGTTTCTCACATAATCTAACACCGATTTACGAGGATGTAAATAAATTCTGTGTCGAATTTTCACGGATAGCGTCGTGTTATTGCTGTTCTAGAAGAACGGGAGAGCTTCATTGGCTATCAGAGACACGAATAATATTTTTAACGGATCTTATAGCTGTGTTTCTCGATTTGGTGGCGGGAATCATAGACTACGAAAGTGACAACGTCATCCAAAAGGTTTTTCGAGGAATCGCAATTATAACTATATCACAAAGTTAACCCTGCCAGCAAACCCCCGTATACAAAATATCGTGTTTAAATCTGATATCAGCTAGGAGAAATGGCAGCTTGAATTTGGAAAAGGCCTTGAGGAAACAATGTTAATTTTGCTCGGTTCATAAAAAAACCATATTAATGGTTGCTTTTGTTACCACATATTTCTATGTTTAGAATTTTGAGAAATCAAGATCCCCTGTTAATTTTAATCCCTTTCAAAGTGTCCTAACTTTATGTTGTTTCAAGGACGTTTATCATACTCAAACTAATCTGAAAATCTTTTCAGCCCTGAAAGGCCTGGGTTACATGGTAGGGATCGTATTCTAAATATAGAGTTTCCAAAAATCCGTTGGAAAAATTTCTATAAAATTGGGTTATTACCCTAATCTCAGATAGGATTTTAAAAAGATTTTGCTAACTAAAGAGATAAATGCTCGAAGGATAACGAGTTCAAGTGGCAAAATCACATTAAAATGACGAAAGCTGGTGCCCCTCTGGATGCATATTTCTATCATCATTTGTAATTTCTCATGTGCGTATGAACAACATAGAAGAGTACCCTCTTCCCCAACCCCTAAAAACACCAAATAAACAACAGCCAAATAAGACACCTACCAACAGCTCAATATTATGAACGAGTCTAAAAAACTAGATGACCTTTTACTGCTGGAAATGTACCTCCCTCATTACTTTCTTTGAAGAAAATGGCTGTGAGATTTAAGCTTTCAATTATCTTAATACCATAATGAAATAAAACTTATTTTCTTTTGCTTTATTCTGAGATTTGTGAGATAGCTAAACAATGACAAAGTACTATTTATCAAACGGATAGGACATTTTTATTGACATGGGCGTTAGAACAACTTTCTGCTTTAGCAACAATATGTTCTTAGAGGGAACATAAAGCCATTGTCCTGAAAATGTCAAAATTCTGCTTGATATATTATAGACTTGCTTCAAGTGACGGTATTGAAGAAACTTGCCCACCCTTTCAATTCCTTTTAACTTCAAGGGTACTTCACCACGACAATTAACTACCGACACACACACTGTATTTTTCGGCAAGGTAAATCACGGTCGCAAGTAGTTACAGTTGCCGTCACAAGCAGTTGTAGTTGCTGTCGCAAGAAGTCAGAATCGTAGTCGTTGTCGCAAGTTGTTGCAGTTGCAAATAGTCACAGACGCAAGCAGCCTGATTCGCAGTAAATAGTCGCAGTAATAGTTGTAGTAGCCCTTAAAAGTTCAATTTAATACCTTATCCGTTCCACAGATATCGCAAATACGCCCCTATGACAAACTTGAGTGAATATACTGTCTTTTAATTTAGCTCAACATTTTCAATAACATTCTCTGAAAGTTCTAACGTAAAATTTATAGCTATTGCTAGACAAGTCGATAAAAGCATACATAGAGAAAAAGATTTCCTTGTTTGAATTTTACTGCACAAACTTTAATGGTTCGGTTTTTAGCCAGTGTCGCTTGTTTTAACTTAGTTAAAACACCTGAATACCTGAATGCCAGGCGATAATTTTGACGTTGCTCTTGTGATTCTTCGGCACGCTTTCTTTTTGCATTATCTCTTTGAGCCGCAAGCTTATTTTCACGTTGTTCTTGTGATTCCTCGGCACGCTTTCTTTTGGCACGCAACACATTCCCATTGTTTCTCCATTAAATTTTAAGGCCTTGCAATAGGGACAAATTTGATTTATAACAGTGATAGTACTGATAGTTCTGTGCATCGGTTACCGCAGATGGTTCTGCAGGAAAGGTAGGAAAAAGGCCACAACTTATGGTGTTAATATCGGCATTGATCATCCCTTAAGTCCCATGTAACCTTTATGTCACCCAATGGCTAGCTATTTTATTTCAGCTGCAAACAAAATAGTTTAAATTCTGATTTAGAACTACTTTATTTGTTTGTGAAAGCATCTGATATTTGTGTGTTAGCGGAGCGAAATTACCTCAACTTCCAAGATGTTGCATATTGTCGAAACCAAGGGTTCCAAAATTTATTAATTTTGCTAATTAACCTTGTAACAAATCTAAAGGTATCCGCTTCTGTATTACTGAAGGGCTGTGGGTAATCTGTACTGAGTATTACTTTCAAGCGAGTAGCCTAGGCACACAGCATTGTTTTGCAGGTACCAGTGGAGCTTGTGTTTTTTTCGTTTTGAAAACGGATTTAAAAGTAACATCATCATAACACGCAACTACTGTAATAAATCTGTAATTTCCATTTTCGTTACACGTTTCATTGACCGGTCTTTGAAGGTCAGATCAGAACAGTCATATTTCCACAAAATATTGAAAAGCCTTCTCTTCTTACTTGTTTCTGGAAAAATTAGAAGAAAACATGTAACATGTCATTGATCATTGTTCATTTCTTGTGAAAGGCCCTGTTACAGTTTTTGAACATGTAGATTTTTCTTGCAAATAGCTAATATATTTCGACGCCTGCTTTTTCAAACTACGTAATTCTTCTCACTGGACCAAGTAAGGCCTCATTATCACCACTATGAAGACACAATTCTTGAGGAACGGTCCATGATGGCACAGGTTTTGAGGCAGCGATTGCAGAAAACAGAACACAACTTACATCGGACGACCTTTCCCAATAATCCTTTTCACTCAAGCGCATATTAGAGCCAATGCTTTATCAATAGTTGAAGCAATTGAATCTTAAAGCCTACTCTATCGATGTCTGCTTTGTCTGTACTGCTCTCCTCTGTCAATAAAGTCTACTTTGCTCAATCAAAGCATAGCACATGCTTTATCTATAGTTGAAGTAATTGGACCTTAAAGCCTACTTTAATGAGGTCTTCTTTGTCTATGCTACTCTCCTCTATCAATAAAGCCTACCATACTCAATTAAAACGTGGCACCTCAATGCTTTATCAATAGTTGAAGCAATTGAATCTTAAAGCCTACTCTATCGATGTCTGCTTTGTCTGTACTGCTCTCCTGCGAAATATTCAATGACTTAAATACTTCTTCAGGTCACCCACAGATTACGTAAAAATGGCTAAATTGTAAAAGTGACAATCTGTAGGTGACCTGAAGAAGTCTTTCAGAAAACGAAACGTTGTCAATAAAGTTTTCATATTTGGCGTCTTACCTTCTACATTTGTTGGTGGCCTGTTCACCTTTTTATTCAAAACGTTATCTCCTTTGTTGCCTAATTCGAGTTGAAAATTGCAACGTCAACGAGCCAGTACGCTCTGTGTACCAGACACGAGAAGTTGATTGGGGGTCTCCATTAGAGTATGCCAGCTGTCTCGATTGTGATGGCTGGATGGGTAACCATCCGCAGCCACTTCATAGTATAGATTGATTTCAAGGAAAGCGTCATTTCAGAGAAATCGTTCACGAAATCGTTATGTAAAGCAAATGAAAATGGGTCAGAAACAGGATCTGGGTGATAGAAAAAACTCTTACTTTTACATTTCCCAACCGGACCTAAGTTAAAAGGAATCCATTTCCATGTTACCCTATGTGATTAACTAGCAACAACCTCTGGCATCCTCCGGCATTGTGGTGAGCAACGACTGTTAAGTGCCTATCCATAATGTAATGTACAGATGATAGTATTTATAGTATCAAATCAAGTATGTGACCAAATATGACTATTATGGACAAGTAAGTGATCAAATATGATCAAGTATATCCAGGTATTACAGTATTACAAGGTCGTTCTGAATGATTGTCTACTGCGGGGACAAAGGGGTCACGCCACAGTAGAATTCATACTTTAGACTTCAGATTTCATTAGGTTTCATAAGGTTCATAATTGCATGTTGCTGCCTTGGGCGTCACTGGCAGTCTAAGTGTGCCATAGGTTGGGCGAGAGGTTTTAATGTAGGAATGGTTCTTACACCCTTTCTTACAGTGTTAGTAAGAGTGAATCCGAAGTGGTGACAAGTCCTAGATAAATGATTGACATAACCGGAATGGATCCGCTCTCTTTGGGGTTGTTGGGGGGGGGGAGGGGTTAATTCTGAAAAATTAGAAAAAATGAGGTATATTTAACTTACGAACGGGTGATTGGATCTCAATAAAATTTGATATTTAGATGGATATCGTGTCTCAAGCTCTTATTTTAAGTCCCGACCGGATCTGGTGACATTGGGGGGAGTTTGGGGTGGGGGAACCTGAAATGATGGAAAACGCTTAGATTGGAGGGATCGGGATTAAACTTGGTGGGAAAAATATGCAGAAGTCTTAGGTTTTCAATTTGCTTCGGTTATTATTTCCATCTTCACAGTTATCGCTTTGGAAACAAACTTTGCTAAGTCTTTTAAAACTTTATGTAAATCCCTTAAAGTATCCTTAAGTTTATGATTTCAATATAGCGATATGTCTGGAGTATTATTTCAGTATATCACAATCCCTCATGGAATATCAAGGTTTCTAGATCAAGTACATTTCCTTCATCATCATGATTCGCGTTGTTTGGTTAATATGAGGATGTAGTGCTTTAGTTGGTAGGTCAATGCAATTCTAGAATTCTAGTTTATACTTTTTAGCTGTTAATCTGTGGACTTTGCCAAGTCACGTTTCGGCTGCTTATTCGAAACATAACATGTACTATTAGTTTATTTGCCAAAAGCGTAAGCTAACAAGGAAACTATCACTTCATGGTTTAAAATGGCGAAGTATCAGTCTAGATATTAAAAGCCTTTCATGGGAGACCAATACCCTTATCGGTTCGATCATTTTACGTAATTTTACTGTTGATAGCGCGATGCTATTATTATGTGCAACGGAAGAGGCCAACACGGTTACTATATATTCTTATTGTATCTTGTCTAGGTTTTCTATGCAATTTCCATTATTTTCCACTCAAGAAGTAGCCCATGTCTACACAACTTATCTACGTTACGAACTATCGACACTTGTTACTCTATTACAGAACAAAATAATTAAACTGAAGATAGTCCTCTATTACAAGTTAAAACAGAAACCAAGTGTTGAGAGATACATCGGAAGCTTGGTTATTAAATATATCTTGGTGACATACTTTTCTATTTCTCTAGAGTTCTATTCAAAACTAACATTTTAAATCCTCTCTTCTCGATGATACTTTAAAGGGATTTGGATTGATGACGGGCCGGATGGCAGTTCTTCCTTGGTCAAGTCACATGGCGCAGAGAGGCTTGTCTCCAATTGCTTACGTAAGTCAACAAAGTCTGATGGCAGATGCAATAAACGAGAGTCATACATCGTTGGGGCACAGCAGAAAATAAAGCGCGCCTTTGTAACTATAAGGTTGAAACATTTGAGTAACCTGGGTGCGGTAATGAATTTTTTGATATCAGAAATATTAAAGTCACTCCTGTAATTGTTCCAAACCACCTTCTTACTGCCAAGACTTGACTTCGAAACACTGTGATGATAATCGTTCATGGAGAGAACTGGATGATCTTGTCTTTCCTCATCCTAACCAAATAACTACTCCCCAAAGAGGCGAAGTGTTGTGGTTACAATTTGCTCTTTTCGGCTTCACTTCACCTGTATATATTATAACTCACAAAATGATTATTGCACGAAATAGTGAAAACATTGAATACTTAAAAGCTTCTTTCGTCTGACATGTGACTCTGCCATAGGGCAGCACTTGCTGGAGAACCAAGACTGTGCCAAAGTGTACACGGACGATTACTTCCGATCATAGGAAAGGCCAGGTCTGTATTTCAATTGGTCGTACTTGGGTCAGTCCACAGAAAAGCAAGAAAACCTCTACTATGTAGACAAAGTAGGCAAAGAATTCGTTTTCTCACTAGGCCTATTCAATTAATCTAGTTGCTCAATTCTGTCGAAGTAGGAGAACATCTGTAGCAAAGGGATCTGATGGCTTTTGTTTTTAACCTGAAACCGGGATCCTCCAATTATTTTCTTAGTTCCTACTAATTGAACAACTTCGTCCAAAACCTCCCCATCAAATAGCTGGCCTTTTCTATTATTTCTTTATTTTTCCATCCATTTTTTTTCGTTTTCCGACGATTAATATCGTAGAAGCGAAGTAAAGTAAAGCAGACAACACTACACTATATAGCCTCCTTTCTGTGGCAGACGCATTCAAAGTCGCTTTATCACCCAAATTGACGTCGCCGCTTTCTTCCATAGAATTGCAGCTGTTTAAACACGTCAGACTAGATATGAATAGGGACCAGTGTATCTGAACAAAATATGTTTTTAACATGGTACTGACAGTTACACTAAAAGTACGAGAAAAAGGAAAATAAACGCTACCTTCTAGACGTTACAAAGAGGGTTCGTCATCTTGACTCATAGATTTTTTCTGATTTACAGGTGGAAATGACTCACTACACCAAGTAAATGCTAAGTTGGGCAACAAATACACATGCGGGCTACCCATATCAGGAAAATTTGAGTCAAATGAGTCATAAAGTTGTATTTGTAATGTTATGACGACAATGTAGTACTGTCCTAAAAACTTCATTTTCTCAAAACATCGAAAGAAAAAACTTAGAAAATAGTCTTTTGCCGGTATGAATAGGCTAAATACGGATCCAGGGGACAGAAAATGCTATAATTTGATGATGCTGGTAGGCCTACTTCAAAATGAAGAGAATATACAATTACTAGCAATTAAAGAGTTTAAGAATTGGATCAAAGTGGATAAATATAACTTCAGAGATTCAAACTGGTAACTGCTTTATCCAAAAGTTATTATGACCAATGTAACATCGATCTATTTATTTATTTTATTTTTATTATTTTTCTAAAAATATAACTGTAGTACCTGAAATAGCAATAACTAGGAAAGACCATTAATCTGATCTCCTTGCTTCCCTTAGGTTATCGTTGTAGCTAAATACATGCGGAAATAAAGTGTCTGTAATTTGGAAGATTTGTTATGCCTTCTCTTGTATAACAAAGCCAGGTTGAAGTATTTTGCTCACTGGGAATCTTCTCGTTTACGGTATTCTGATTTTTTTCTTGATTTTCTGATAGGCAATGTTTCTTCCTACTTGTGTTTTTTCGTCTTAATTTGTTATGCCCTTTTCGATCAGACTGCTGGTTTTACTAGTTTATTTAGTTAGTGGTAGACAGTGTAGGGGTAGGTTAGTTAGTGGAAGATAGATAGGGGTAGGGTAGTTAGTGGTAGATAGATAGACAGGCAGGATTAGTTAGGGGTAGTGTAGTTAGTGGTAGATAGTGTAGGCGTAGGTTAATTAGAGAGAGAGAGATAGGTAGGGGTAGTGTAGTTAGTGCTAGGTAGTTAGTGGTAGATAGTGTAAGGGTAGGTTAGTTAGAGAGAGATAGCTAGCGGAAGTTAGTGGTAGATAGATAGACAGGCAGGATTAGTTAGGGGTAGTGTAGTTAGTGGTAGATAGTGTAGGGGTAGGTTTATTTCTCTAGCGTTCTTTTCAAAAGTTACATGTCAAATCCTCTCTTCCCGATTATGCTTTCTACTTTAATGGGTTTTGAATAGATGACGGGCTGGAGGGCAGTTCTTCCTTGGTCAAGTCACATGGCGCAGAGACGCTGGTCTCCAACTGCCTTGAGCTGGATGTCAATGTCCACCGGAGGATGATTGGGAGCTAATGTGGCGACTAGAGAAAAAGGGTATGTTAACATCGGAGGTCACCTGGCTCAGTTGGTAGAGCGCGCGCCGCAAAAGCGTCGGTCACGGGTTTGATCCCCGGAGGTGACATACTTTTCTTACAAACTCCTTATGTCGGATAGTTTGTACTCTGATTCTCTCTAAATTTTGTCTATATTCTTTCTGCACAAATCATAAAAAAGGAGGCTCGTTGAGGGACAAACCTTTGAACTTATAAAGTAAATGAAAAGGCTTCTTATTTACAGTTCGATGGGACAAACTAGATCCCAGACTACTTCGAGATCACTGTCATTTGAAGGAACCGAAAAGTTTAATTCCTACTTTGGACTGTCTGCGGAAGTGCAAGTCTATGGAGGTCTATTGTCAATACACTAATGAAGTATTTTACCAGTAAAGTCTAAAGTAAGGTCTATGGGTTTGAAACCAGAAGTGTTTTCTTTGCTTTAGCTTTTATGTTCCTTTAAAGACTATAACCAATGAATGCCATTGCTTGAATAATCGATGTTTTTGTCTTCCGTACTTCAAAGTGTAGGCAAATTATAGCATTAAGATTATCATTTTAATGTTTAAATACCAATAATTTCTATTCCTGCAATAGCTTTTTCGGTCTTTCTGTTTCATTTGATTGAAAGATTGCCCTCAAAATAGTTGGTCATCACAAGCATGCTGCCTGAAGTCCCGTTTCTCGACATCGTTGCAGGTTAATATGTTCTTTAAAAAGTATTCCATTGTAAACCTAACACATCTAATGATTCTGAGTTACTTTCGTGAACGGAAGACATTTCCGCCATAAAATGGTTCCAAATATCTAAACCCTGCGGTGATCTGGTCCCGTGATAACAAACATAACTGAGAAGGTACGCAAGTTTTTTGTCTGAGAAGGAAATGAAACATGTGCTCAACACAAAAGGGCCTCTATATCTTGTCATAACAATGGCCCTTGTGAGAATTAACGAAGATATTACCTAACTAAGAATTCATCAGGTAGTCTACTCTGACATCAGGAAATTGCCTAACCTTTAATCCAACAGCACATACATTGTCGTAACCAAGAAAGAATTCGTTTTCAAGTTATCAATGTTTTAGCTTGCCATCAATTTAGGTTGTGTAATTTCGTCTACCTCCCCGTTTTGTTGTAAATTTTATCCTATTGTATTATATTGTATTATATTGTATTTTATCCTTAGCTATAAATTGTTTCTCATGTATGTATTCATTACTGATGTAGATAGACTGACAAGAATCGGCGAAAAGCTTTTCGATCAAAATGAGTTGACTGATTAATTGTGTTTTCAACTTGTAAGTTTATCAAATCTATTAAAACCTTTAAAACTTTTTGCATAATACCTCCAACAGTGTGCACATTGCCTGTGCTAAGATATTACGAGGGTACCTTCTACAAGGGCGAGTAAGTAGGGGTAGACAACTTGGGAGGCATAGAATTATGCAAGTCCGACGTTTCCATGTGGACAGGTATAGGACCTGTGACTGCCACCAAAACAATACCAGGCAGGAAGAGATGGCGCTCCATCACAGACCAAGCTCTCGGGGAGCATGCCAGCACAAAGTAAGTAACAAAATGCTTCCCCATAAAGTACTGAAATAATCACAAGTGGCTGAAAAGGATACTCGCTTGTGATAAAACTGACGAATTCCGAAACGCATTCTTGGACATACCAACTATATATAAGAATTGGCGTATGCAAAGATCAGGTGGCTCAAAAATGTAACTGAATTTTCTAAATTGCACGCCCAGAACGACTGAGATCATAAGCCAGGAAGCATAAATATTCTATTCTTTGTATGTGTTAATTATCAATACAAGATATGTATTGCATCTCCCAAGATAATCAGGATGTAAAACGTTATGGTCTACCCGTGGCCTGTTGTTCCTTCAAAACACACTATTTTTCAAAATGAGAGCCTTGTATTTGCATACCATGTTCAGGCTTGCCACAACAATGATAGTCCAATGTGAATGGGCTGCTGAGTGGACATATCGCGTCAGTAAACCGACTAAGTGGTAATGATCGTAAAATTATGGCAATAACTTTGGAAAGGCCATCGGGGATGCATTTATTGAAAGAAAACTGTAAGTATTTTATTTTAGTACCAGATTTCTCTGTAAAGGCCTCAAGAGCTATTTACTTTAACGTTTACTTTTATCGGCTTTTGCATCTTCTATGGCAAGTACTAGTAATTTTTTCCGGGCGATGATTTCATTTGCAAACAACTCAATCAGATGCCATGATAACTGTGTAACCGTAGTGCGTATGTTGTAGCAAGTTGTAAGTTACAAATGACGCACGACCCTTGTGTATGAATCAGCATCTTACTACTTCATGAAGATTCAAAGCAAATAACTTATGCAGCGATACAAAGGAACTTCTTTTCACATTGCAAAACAGCTGCTCATCGGGGGTATTAGATTGGCAGATTGCTAAAAATAGGAATGTGACAGTAAGTAGAGACAGTTGAACGACAACCGACTAAAATGCACGGCCCTTGTGTACGAATCAACATCTTACTACTTCATGACGACTCAAAGCAAATAACTTATGCAGCGATACAAAGGAACTTTCATTCACATTACAAAACAAACAAAACAGACAAATAGGAATGTCTACTTAATTACTTGCTCCATCGAGCTTACCTTGGCTTTGTCTGACCCTACCTCTCCATATTGTTCTATCATCCACAGCAAGTAGCAATTCTTCAAAACAGTAAGGCTCGTGTCATTCCTCAACCGTGCCTGTTCCTTTCACGAGAATTCTCTTTAACAAGGCTATCAGTTGGTGTTATCATGCAAGTAACCACATGGTATCATTTGGATCCTAGCTTCTACTTGGTCACAATGCCAAACTACCCTCCAAAAAGGTACCTAATGTAAATTAATAAGAAGGTTTGATACCACCTACCTGGTAGAGCGTCTTTTAATCAGCATCCACTAAAACAAGATTAACTGAAAAGGCCTAGTGAGAAAACGAATTCTTTCTGTCTGCATAGCAAAGGTTTTCTTGCTTTTATATGGACTGACTCCAGAAGGGCCAAATGAAATGCAGACCTGGCGTTTCCTATAATACGGAAGCAATCGTCCGTGTACTCTTTTGCACAGTCTGGTTTCGCAAGCAAGTGCTGCCCTATTGCAGAGACCTATTGCTTAGTGGTGTTTTTGGTCTTTGAAACACGAGGTGGTTGTTTCCTTTTAGGAGTCGATGTTTGACGAATATACGATGGTACATGCTGCTTACGATTGCCAAGCAAACGGGTAAGGTACGATCTTAGTAAGACAAAGAAGATCCACATCTCCTTGTTCTAACTTCATCTACATATAAAATATTTAAGGGTATCGACCAAGGGTATTTCATCGTTCCATCATTTAAACTACAATCAGTTATTCCTTGTTTGTTTGCACTCTTGCAAGTTATATGGTAAACAAAACATGGAGCAAAGTTAGATATCGGTGTAACAATTATGACAGTGCTGCGAAAAGTCTTAAGTTGGGGAATTTTAATATCCCACAAAATTCCTGCACGGCCACTTTTCAAGGTTAGTATGGTACCTAGACTTCTGACACTGGTTGTCGAAGCTGCAAAGAAGATTGGCCTGAATATCAATGAAGACAAGACCGAATACATGACTGACAACATCGCTGATGGACACCAACTGACAGCAAATGGAAAACCTATCAAAGGGTCAGAGACTTCAAATATCTTGGTTTTTGGATAGCTAATTCACTGAAAGATCTCAGAGTAAGGAAGGCACAAGCTTGGACAGCAGCACGGAACATGGACAACAGCAAGGAACATGGACAACATCTGGAAATCCAACCTCTCTCGGAACTTGAAGGTCAAGTTCTTCAGAGCTACAGTCGAGAACGAACAAGCCCCAAAAGCCTAATATAGAGTAAAGATTGCTCTGAAAAGACGACTCATCGTTATAAGGTTGGAAATCTTTATTCGTATGACTCTCATCAGAACCTGGCATCATAATTATTAACGAAGAAACAAATTTACGAGATCGAAATTTACAAAATGTTGAAAGACTAAGTACGTGGTTGGTTACAAACAAATATTGAATAGACGAGAAACTGCGGACGTAACGGACGACGCTACTCAAACAAAGAAATATCATAAACAAAATCTTTTTGGCGGCAAAGTTAAGGCAAAAAGTGTTTGATGCAAAGAGCCTCCAGACGCTAACGCAACAACATCAATCCAAGAATCCAATTACTTCGGTATATATTCCTGGTTCTACTTCTTGTTTCATTTGTCATATCTTCCAATAGGGAGTATTTTTTAAGGGATATTTTCTGAGGTGGATTTTTTCCATTAGGGATTCTTTCCGTAGGGATTTCTTCTTTAGGGATTTTTACCTCCATTCGTTAGAGCAGAGTAACATCGGTTAACGCCACAATAATTGAAAATCAACGACTGCTAATCTACATACACAGTACCTTCGACGTGGTCATAAAAGGGGAGGGAGGGGGACATAACAGTTTTAAGTAAATTATTTCACTTTCTTTGTAATGTTCCTCTATCGCATCATGGCATTTCTTTTCTTTTATCGTAAATACCCATGTATATTGTGCAGTCCTCTATTATGTATTTCAGAATTGAATTTTACACTGTAAGTATGTTGGTGTTATAATCTTGACAAGAGCCAACCGAAAAGCTTTTGGTTAACAAAATATGTTATTCTGTTGTAATTCTCTATTATAACAATAGTTTCTTAGTTATATATATAATTAACAACTGTAAAACTTTCATCAACAAAATTAATTGCCCCTCATAGGCCTCTGCTGATGGCAGAGGCCTTAAGTCTGCACTGACGAATGAGCACTAACAGTGTCGCCCTGACGTTTTGAATTGCTAATTGTACGCTGGCAATTGTGCACTAACAATTGTGCACTATTGATTTCTAATTGCCATTTATACACTATAAATTGTGCACTAACGAGGTTAACTTGGTATTTGTGCACTGACACTTGCACTTACAATGTCGCCCTGACGATTCTGTCTCCTAATTGTACTGTGATAAATGTGAATTGCAATAATAGGTGTGAAAAAAAATTTCTTCTTTTCTTTTCCGGTGCAATTTTTGGCAATTTTTCTCTGGGGGGGTTGTGGGAAGAAGCTTACGTAAATAGCCCTTTTTGTTGATCCTGTTCTCGTCATTGGGATGTTATTGAATCGACACTTGTGCTAGGTACAAAAGTTGACTTGATGTCATGTCACTTGAGTCGATACCGCAAACCCCAACGTACTAAGCGAAGGCATCCCTATCTATAAAGTTGAAGATGTTAAATACTAGGATTTAAGTCGATACGCGTATACGTTTAAGTGGAAACCCAGCTTAGAACAGACTAAGGGGGGACCCTGGAAGTCTGATATTTCAACAACCACTATGTCACTCAGAACCCGTCACTGACTAACAGCAAACCTACAAGCAGTCATTTTTTTAGTTTTCTTTTTCTCCTTTATTTTTCAGTTTTTTCCTTTTTTTAGTTTTTTTCTTTTTTAGTTCTTTTATTTTTTACCTTTTTTTAGTTTTTTAGCTTTTTTTAGTTTTTTTTTATTAGTTTTTAGTTTATTTTATGGTTTTTTCCTTTTTTTAGTTTTTTTTAGTTTTTTACCTTTTTTTAGTTTTTTTTTAGTTTTTAAGCTTTTTTAGATTTTTTTTTTCTTTTTAGTTTTTTTGTAGTTTTTACCTTCTTTAGATTTTTGCTTCTTTTATATTAATGCTAAAGCCAAGGTTCGAACCTGGAACTTTGTAGAGGTAGTAATGTTACTATGACGTGAGTTGAAGGTAGAAAAGCCCTGAAGACATACAGTTTTCAAGTTGAGTCTGAAGCCGTTATCACATGCTCGTCGCCTGTGTTTTGTTTATCAATATTGTTTGAGGGAAGAAGATGTTAGATACCGTTTTTCGTAATAATTATGAATATTATCTAAGTTAAGGAATGCAGGTGATGCCTTTTTTGTTTTTCTACTTTTATCCTGTTGAAATTTTATACAGGATCTATTCATAGAGTTCAAGGCTTGTGTATTCTTGATGTTTATGTCTGAGGGAAAAGGACAAGCACTTAGTTAGACGCGTAGGCGTTTTCTATGTTAAGATAGGATACATAGTCAACAAAGCTCTCGAATTGGTGTCTAGATCCTAAGTTTTGAAAGGTGTTTATTTCAGAAAACATCGGTTCTAAAGAATATATTGTAGCGAGAACAGTTATTTGAACAAGGATTCGAAATTTTAGCTGCCTTAGGAACGAATTTATGGGCACTTCGTTATTTCAGTATACCGTAGAATCCCGTGTATAAGTTTTAACACAGTCTCTCTGGTGGGACTATACACAAGACTCTTGTTTGGTATTATGTCATTGTTTCAACAGCTATAAGCACTTCTGTCAGGCAAGCAGTTACCTACTTGCATGACTTTGTGCTTGTTTAACTGCTTAACTACCTATTTGCCTACCTGTTTACCTACCCTCTTGTTTACCTGTTTACTTACCTGCTTGCCTACCTGCTTTCCAACCTGCTTGCCTACCTGAAGCGCTGCTGCGACAAAAGCACTGCTGCCAAACCTGTGCTGCGACAAAAGCAATGCTGTCAGGCAAGCAGTTACCTACTTGCATGATTTTGTGCTTGTTTAACTGCTTAACTACCTATTTGCCTACCTATTTACCTAACCGATTGCCTACCTGTTTACTTACCTGCTCTTTCAAAACCATCTGGAAAGCTGTATCTATCCACTGAAAGAAGGTGACATTTGACGAATGCGATTGAATACAAGTGAATATTGATAGACATGCATCCTTTACTTTGCATGCAGAGACGAATGCATTCTTGACTGTCATTTGCAACAGTAATTCGAAGAGATGCCGCCTTGAGTTTTATACCTCTCCCAAAGCCATAGAATACCAAACGGCGGTAGACATTTCCTGAGAGTACAAGATGTAGCTTTGCATAATAAAGTGTAAAGAAGGCAAGAGAAATCAGCAGCTGTACATAATACATTTTTGATTCACTCATTCCTTTCAAATTTCACCTCCCTATAATTTTCACCCCCTTTAATTTTCGTCCCTTTAATTTTCGCTCCCTGAGCCTACATTTGCCCCCTTTAATTTTCGCCCCCCCTTCCCCCTGGGTGAAAATTAGAGGTAGACAAATTTTGGGGTACGTTGTATTTCTTTGCTTGTTCTGTACGTTTTTGAATTTTCCTTAGGTGAAGAAATATTGCAAAACAGCATACCACAGCAAACCTGCCCGTACTGCAGTCCCGGCAATTAGACATAAAACGCCGCTGTGAAGGCAAAGCACCGTGGAAATCACCGCCACACATTTTGGCATCTAAATGGTAGCTGGTATCAAGTGCTACAGTTCATTTGACTGCACTCTCTGAATCTTGTTTTGCTAATTAAGAACCTTCAGTCTTAGGTTTATTCCTATGTGTGTAGGAATACAAATATACGGTTTGATTTTGAGTTCACGTTTCGCTGAATAGAAGCCTTTAGCAATCATCTGAGTACTTCAAATCTGGGTGGAAAATATACATGCAACAGAACGCAATCCTTTCCCGGATAACTTTATCTTTCTCTCAGTAACCTCTACTGAGTTCGGGCTTCTAATACAAACGCATTCTTCTGCCAAATTTTAAATTGGCATGCATCCTAAAGGCCCCCTTAACTTAATTAAGTTTGAGATCTTTCTTATGCCTGTGGCGCGTTTGCCCATTTGTCACTCAAATGCTGCGGAAAGAGATAGAAAACAGTATCTTTAACTATTGAATTGTAGCATTGTAGGCAGCCTTGTGCTGTTTTTATTAGCAAATCACTACATTAGAAGACCCAAGCCTTCTATTGAGGCGCCAGCCTCCCTTGTCAGAGAAGTTTTGTTACCGCAACTAATATTTTATTGCTTCTACTGCTTGACCTTATATTATGCATATATAGGTACCGGTGCATTTTTGATGTATTGATTTCACCTACAACTGAAAACGTCATTGACTGAGCTCCTTTGTTAAAAAGCTCCCCCCCTGTGATCAAAATATTCATCCTAGAACCCCAATAATAAAATACACTAGCGTTTCGCTAGATTCCGCATAAAAAAAGGGTGTGATTTTAATCTGAGAGACAGGAAAAGTCACGGTACTTTAGATAATATTAATAAGTAAAGTTCAAGAAGATTATTTACGAAAATAGGGAAGATATCGAATCGGATAGAATAAGCTTTTTGTCATCACCCACGCCATGGGTCTAGTCTTACTCGAGATAAACAACGCCATATAGGACTGAAGATGCAGTGGCTGTTGATCTGACACTTCATTCAAGCAAAATCTTGACAAAGAATGGCTACAGCGAGAGTTCCTTAACAACTGTGAGTCCTCACCCAAATGTAGCAAGTAACCACATCAAATAACCTACAGAAGTCATAACAGAGCATTACAAGAATAAAAAATACTTGGATTTGCTCCAAGCTGAAATTTAAAATAATTCATGTCTAAATAATTGAAACAGTTCATAGTCACCTGCTTCTTCATAGCATCCTTATTGCCTCTCTTTTTCTTATGATTCTTTCTTTATTATTTTTTTTCTCATTGTTTCACATTTTCGCAACAAGACAAGTTTTTGCTACACTTCGAGGCGGATCAATTCTTAGCTGGTTTTTCAGAGTCAGGAATTGACTTGTTTTTCATCAAATCAGGACTTGGCTTGTTTTTACACAACCAAAATTCAGCTATTTTTCCCAAGAGTGATACAGTGTTTTCTGCGCCATGTCAGGACTTTGGTTTTCTTTACAATTAGCATGGACTTGGATCATTCATGCACCGATTTGGGCTGTTCTTGCCAAAACTTGGTTTATATTTATGCCACGTCAGGATCTAGACAGTTTTGCACCGGGTAAGTCTGTAGGTTTGATTTATGAATTAACTTACGTAACGAACTTCTAAATTTGTTTGTTTTTATTACGGATATGAGGCAGTTCACCCCCTTGTCAATACCTCGCTCTTTACACTAAAGCTTAAATTTTGTCCTAATGCCTTAAGAATGACCCCTGAATCAGAAAGGCCGTAGAATAAATAGTTGAAACTAATAAAAGTTACTTTAGCATAAAGAGCAAGGTATTAGGAGGAGGAGGAACCACTCACATGGGTAATAATTTCTGTTTATTTTAAGTTTTAATGCTGCTCCTTACTTTCAGTTGAAGAAACTTTTTCATATTTATTTTTTCATTGTTACTAGTGGTACCTCCAAGTCACAATCGCTATGGATTGTGCGCTTATTATATTGTAGCTAAAAGGTTACTAGTGATGTAAAAGACCATTACCATTGAGATATTTCAAAAATCATTGAAAACTGTTCAATTGAAATTGCTTAATACACTTTTTATATAGAATCATCCGGTTGTAAACCGACTAAATGTTGCACTGAAAGTGTAGATGTAAAAAGAGTTCATTTGCGAAAAAGAGTGGACTAACCAACTAAGTTATAAATTGCTTTCAAGCGAAAAACTGACCTAAAATTTAAAGAAAGAAGAGGAATTTTAATTCTAATGTCAGCATCTAGTTAACATGGATTTTGGGGGTTTTTATTGGAAAAACGTTAATTAATGTTCAATGTCTATTTTGAGTATTAAGGTACCTGACTCAATTCACAACAAATTTTCCAGATACTTTTCAACTATTTAAACAGCTATTTTCTATCAAAAGTCTCTATTGTTTTTTTAATTGTCTTATTGCTTTTGTACCTTCCTTACCTTTTTGCACAGTTCTCAATATAGTATAATTAGGAAGCAACTTGTTTTTTCAAATGAGGAATCAATTTCTTGATCACAATTTGCTTTCACAGGGTTATTGCAGTTCATTCTGGATGGATCCAGAGAAATACTCGGTATTTGAGGGCCCAATCAATCAAGGTTTCGCCAACGCGGGAGACAAAAATCTAACTCAATTTGAGGTCTCGCCATTTGTCACCGTTGTCATGGGAGATGACGTTGAACAGTGCATGATGCCGATTCGCGCCAACATGGCACTCTATATAGGCGGCATGGGTGCGCGGGACAAAAACTTCTATAACAACTACGCGAAGGCCCTAGGTTTTGAAGATGCGGCCGTACAAATTCAAGATCTGTTCTTGTCCGGCAAGAAAGATGAAGCGGCGGCGGCAGTGCCAGCAGAGTTGCCGACCTGGCGCCACGGGACAGCTATCCGCTGGTCGCGAAATTTACCTCGATCGATGGGCTAACGCTCGGCTCCGACGTTCGCCTGGGCGGAGTCAAAATTGGCACGGTCGCCGATCAGCGCGTCGACCCGGAATTCTATCAGGCTGTCGTAACACTCTCGATCGACGAAACCATCCGCTTGCCGGTGGATTCCTTGGTTACCGTCGTTTCCGACGGGCTGCTGGGCGGCAAGTATGTAAAGATCGAGAATGGTGCTAGCGAAACCATGATGGCCGCGGGCGAGAGCTTCGCGAACACCAAGGACGTGTTGGTTCTTGACCTATCAAAACCTCCGAAAAGCACTAATTTTGCCAAGATTTTCACCTGGGACACACCAATGATCAGCATAATCTGAGTCTAGGTTTCCCATTTGATTCAATACTCTGCCAATCCGTGTAATTGGGGAAAGAAGAGAACCCTGCTGAGCTCCTGACTCAATATGAAGTTAGCTACTACCCTTATTTCCTCCCTTAAATGCAGCAGTTTTGTTCTTGTACATTGCACAAATGACTCTAATGTATTTATCTGGTATAACTTACGAAGATGGGACCTTCACTAAAGCTCTTCTATTGGGTGATTCAAACGCTTGATCAGGATAGAAAATATTGAATTTGTAGCCTTGGACAACTTTTGGCGGAGGATTGTCAATGTCATAATGAGTTTGGTTGTATTTGTTCCACTCAAATCCAGTGTGAACTCTGAAAAATAACCGACATTAAAAAAGATAAAACAACTCGAGCCTTGCAAAATGTCCATCTTCAGGCTAGTTGGGGTATAAAAAGAGAAGAAAACAACACTACTAACGCTAACAAGAAGAATTACAGAGTTAATTATAAAAACTTAAGGCCTTTTCTACTTACAAACCAGACTCTTGGACCACGATTTTGAATTATTAGCAGAAGAATTTGCAATATCTAATGCATATTCATTTAGATCAACTCCGTGAATCTGAAATGAATCCGGAAATAATCTTAAATCTATCCCAGTCCCACATCCAATTTCTAAAACACTTGTACAACGTAATGATATTGCTAGGTCTTTTGTAAATTTTGCAAATTCTTCATTATATCTTGACTCATTCTCATCTGCATATTTTTTCCAAAATTCTTCGTTATAATCCATGAATTTTTTGATACATAGCTGTATTTGATACTAATTGTTAGTGATTACATTTGCATGGAATGAGTTTTGTATCAAATGTACAATCATGTGGGCCATCATAAGTTTTGATCCATGACGAAAAGAGACAGACGTGCAAAAGACAAAAATTTATCAAACTTTCGGCATACATTGAAACACCAAACTCCCATTAAATCTTGATTTAAATATAGTAATGCTTAAAACATGTACAGTTTGATCGATAATTTAGTTTACTTTTCTTTATTACCATAAAATGTGAACTTAAGAATGCATTGTGTATTTTTACGTCCAATGATAACTGCACCTCGATACTGAGTCTGTCTTTGATGGTAAATAATGGATAATTGATAAGAATTGGCTACCGTGCCACAACCAAAGAATTGATGGGGAGAAGTTTGACAGTGGTTCTCTTATTGTTTTTATGCAGTTGTTGGTTTAGATATTCAAGATGAAATGGGCAGGTGAGAATATCTGAAATACAGCTTAAAGTACTGCATTTGTTTTTCGTAATATTAGGTTTGTTATTACCCAGATAATGTCAGGTGCCCATTTTCTGCTGGGTTTTGTAGTATGACTTTTTGGATGGATTATAGCACATGGTCACAGCACACTAGGCCAACTCTCTACTGACTCTACTCATTCATCTTCAAAGCAGCCAATAGTGAAGCTATAATAGCAAATGTATGGCCTTGTCAATAAGCTCTCCTGCAGCTGTGAAGGTACAAAATAAATATTAACAGTGTTTCTTTAAATTCATTTGAACTGCGATCAAAAGGAATTTCCTTCAATAGTTTTGATATGATGGACTAAGAATTCGATATTAGAATTAGAAGTAAATTCCAAAGGATGTTGTTACAGTGGTTATTATTACATAAAATGTGGAACTTGGGTTATGTAACATGCTCACTCATCAAAAGTTGTACCTGACGGGAAACGTCTTTCGAAAACTTTCGTAGTTTACAATAACGTCCGTTAATTTATGTCATCATATGAGCCAGTTCCGAAATTAATTAGCTTTCCGATTAAATGATTTGGGGGAAAAGACTCGGCATCAATCTATTGTTTAGGGCATTAATCCTGACAGGCATTTGTAAAAGGAAATGCTGTATAGTTATTTGATGATACTCAGACATATCAAATGGCTTCTGCAGACCATCAGCTATAGTCTAGAGAAAATATGGGCATTTTATATCAGTAATGCTTTAGTGCTTCTTGCTAATGCTTAGACCTACATGTTAATTTCAAAATGCTTCAAACTCAAAATTGACTCCTACTTAACTTTTGCTCAACCCCAGCAGCAACACAGCAATAACACTTCTCTAGAGAGAAAATACATCTTACTTTTAAAGGGCTTTGGACAGACAGACATTGACAAGTCATATGGCGAAGAGAGGCTGGTCTTATATTGCGTTGAGCTGGATATCGATGTCCACCGGTAGATGGGTGGGAGCTAATTATGGCGACTAGAGAAAGAGAGGTTAACATCCGAGGTCACTAAGCTGTTGTCAAAACTGACACTTCGAACAGTCAGGCAATTTAGAGAGCTGTCGGGTTCTAAAATTTTACACTTAGGGGCCAAGTTAACTAAGTCCTTGAAATTGGATGGAGATCGCATCTGTTTACAACGGAATATATGGTTGGCCTAAATAGCCAATTTTAACATTTAACAGTAGTGACAAGTTGCTGGCAGTAATAATATTATCATCTACCCATATCAGCAACTTCACAAAACCTTCTGCACATTCTTTATGGCAGACGCACATGGCTACTCCAGATTGCGTGAAGCCATTATCAATAAAGAATGTATGTAACATGGTGTTCGAATTTCTACCACTCTGCTTCAAACCATACAGAGATTAATTAAGACGGTAGACTAACTTGTCACCATTAGATGACTTAACCTCAAAACCCTCTGGTTGTTCGATATACAACTCACAATCGATAGGAGCATTCAAGTAGGCGGTTTTTATGGAAGTTTTAAGTATTCTGGCACCTTTTGACTCAGTCATTGCCAGAGATGATAGATGGTAGGCCAAGAGTTTATCATGTCCAGAGTCTCTGTCTTTTCACGACCTCATAAATAGACAAGAGACTGAAGGCATGATAACCTGCACCATCTGTAGAAAGGTAGTACTTTGGTAATCACCAAACTTTGTCGACCAAATGACTGGTACACACACAAGTTAATTAGAGAAACGTGTGGGAAGGTGCAAAACATCAGAGTAAGAGAGAGTGCAACACATTGCCATCTGCTGCTAAACAATTTCATGGACTTCGTGTGGTGTTCAATCTGATTTTTTCTTGTTTGCTTCTGTTGATGTTTTGTTTGTTTTGACTTTTTTTCTCTAGTTCATATTTCCAGAATTTTAAAAGCTATTTGTTTTGCCTTTTAAGGGCTGTATGCAATTTGCATGTTTGTACTTACATACCAGTTATCATTGTCATTTTTTTAATAATATTTGTTGCTCTACCCTTGTGTTGAGCATTCAAAGGTTCTGATATGTATAAGTTACATTTATACGTATCCGTATGAGAATGGCAAATAAATTAAACTTTTCATGCCAGTTTAATAGTCATTTGTGGATCTAACAACAACATATTCTAGTTTTGGGGTAGGAGCTTTGATCTCTCTTTAGTGTTGATACAGAATTTGATTTCATTGTTATGTAAATGGACTCACAACACTACTTTCTTTTGATGTTGTGTAGCTCATATTGGATTCATTTTTCCTCAGTGGCAAAAGATACTTATCTCTTTTATGATACATGATATGAACTTAAAATTAGTTCATATGAAAGTTTCTAAAACTAAAACAATTGCACTAAATGCAAATTCGACAAATTTGTATTTGTTATTAGTGATTGCTTAATATGAAAGATCTTCATAAAGTAAGTGTAATGTAAAATGCATGTAATAGTCTTTTAATTCTACTGGCCGTCGTCTCGTTTGAAGTTTTCTTTTTGTAGAGTTTTATCTCTCTTGATTGTTTATAGCAAAAGAATAAGTCTGAGTCTCTCAATAGTGATGGTCTTTGCTTCAAGTTTTTTGCTTATGAGTGTCCTGAACTACTAAAACATTTGCAATTATTGTTTCAGGTGTGTTTGGCACAGTCCATTGTGCCAGATGGTTTTTTGTCCGGTTGTATATCTCCAATAGTTAAGAGGGGTAAGGACCCCAGTGCTTGCTCTAATTACCGTCCTATCACTGTGTCTTGTTTTGTTAGTAAGCTAACCTTGCAATGGCCAAAAGGGTACGCTGGTTGATCAGTGACGTTTAATGCGGTGTTCAATACCACCTTACTGATTTAAAAGAAGAAACTAAAACTAACATCCATTCCATTAGCGATTCAAAGATGAAAAGGTAAGACCGGTGGATCACAGACAGTAAATACGCGGCTCAGTTCTTCCTTTTCGATAACTTTTGATTGGCTGCATAACTGTTTTAATACAACGAAACTAATAATAATATTCATTCCACTAAGCATGCAATAACCAAAAGGGTAGGATAATGGATCACCGAGTGTTAATACTGAGTTTAAATCCTTGGCTGAGCTTACTTTGTTTAAGGGCCAGTAATGTTCAAAGTTCTTTGTTGGGAATATTTGGGACTTCCATGGACCCCTCTTGTTTTTCCTTTGGTTATTTTTCTGAGGCGATGGTTCTGCATTTAATACGTCGTGCAAAGACATATTATGAGTTCCATCAATTACCGAGGAGACACTGTCCTGCCCCTTTGCTGAAGCCATTCTGTTCTCAAATTCCTCTGCGACCAACGTCCTTGGAATACGTTGAGATGAAAATCTCCTTCGAAACTTGTTGGTGTCTGATTGTATCAAAGATTTATCGAAAATTAACCTTCTGGAAACTCTCTTTCGTCATATCGATTCCGAGGCTACGAAATTATGTCGGAGCCATCGCGGTATTTCAGACGGCTCGCTCCATGGTTTGCGCCGTTGGCTATGTACGTCCGACTTTCCGGATCGAGCAACATTAGATTATGTTCCAAGTGCAGGGGCGGAGCCAGGATTTCAGAGAAGAGAGGGCGCGGAATTGATAATCTAAAATTTGGAAAACCTTTTTGGGTCATTTTTTTTAAAGGTCATAATTTTTAATAAAGACGCGCGGCTCCGCTCCCCACTCCTAAATCCGCCTATGAGGTGTGTAATGAATTGAGCATTAATGTATGTATGTATGTATGTATGTTTGTATGTTTCTATGTATATATGTATTTATTTACGTATGTATGTAACTATGTATGTATGTATTTAGTTATGTATGTAAGTATATATCTATGTATTTTGGTGTGTATCAATTTATGTATCTGTGTATTTATTTATGTATGTATGTATGTATGTATGTATGTATTTATGTATGTATTTATTTATTTATTTATGTATTTATTTATGTTAGAGTATTAAGAAGGAAACGAATGGTGTCTCAGGAGGTTCCGTTTACGGACAGAATGGATGAAGCTTCATTAGGGAACAAGTTCACATGCCCGATCCTGTCATTGCAAGCGCAAATAACCAAAACGGACCATTTCACGTCAGAATTTCGTTGACGGGGGTTTACACCCATCTTATTGATTGTGACACTTTGGTCTACAGACTTCCAAAAATAATCATCATGCCAAGGATAGAACCCCCGCGCTTGCTAAGGAACCTGATCTCCCCTTAGTATCATAGAATTTCCGCGTCAGAACAAAGGAGGCACCAGCAATTCAAGTGATCGGAAACCAACAGAGAAAACTCGTTGGAAAAGAACAAATTTTTTGTTACTTTCCGACGGCTTTTGCTTTGGCATAATACTTGGAGTTGCTTCTTTTTTTGCCGAGAGGCGCCTAAGGCAGTAACGGCAGGCCTCCAATTCTTTTACCAGGTACCAGAGCTCATTCATTATAGTTTAAGAGGTGTTGCCTCTTTTTGCAGGGTGTGTTTCCCTGTCCTCCCCCCTTTGAAGACCGGGCGGGGCCCAACCTCACACCTCGTGTGGGAGGCGTCCTTCATTTATAGGGGTCAGTATCTTGATCTCCTTATTCTGATCTTGTTGGTCACCAGTGGTTATTCAGTACTTGTCGTTATTTGGGAATTCGTCACTCCAAATATCAAACCAAATAATTGTAGTGCAATATTCTTGTTTTGTACAACACACAAACTATGTAATGCTCCTTTCGTGGTTTCAGAAGCACAAAAACACATATTAAGTTACCTTCACAGTTGCGTTAGGGCATTATCTTTATATCTACTGGCGGTGAAGTGCTCCCATTTCTGTTATTACACGTTATCTGCCCCTTACCTCTTATCAACAGGGAGGTATGACATGCAAGTCACCAAAGATGAAGATTTCCAAAATCAATCAGTCAGTTGGCACGGGGTTGAGGCAAGTTTACATTAATTTATGCCCAAGATTGTAGCTTTACATTACTATTGAACGATCAAACCTAAAAAATGACGGAAATGTTGGAAACGACGCAAATCTGGAAAAGCGACGGAAATGTTGGAAACGACACAAATCTAAAAGTGACGGAAATGTTGGAAACGACGCAAACCTCGGAAAACGGCGGAAATATAGCACACGACGTGAGGTGTGACGTGTTAAATCGTGATTTCAATGGTTATGCAACGCTGCCAATTTATGGCAATTACAAATTGCTGGAGGTTTTCATTGCAGCCAACCCAAATTTTGTAAGGTTTTAATGTCTTGAACCTCAATTTCTTTTGTAGAAACTACAATTAAACGTATTGTCGGAGATAAACAGGACTTATCAGTAAGTTTGTTCCAAGCAATGGATATATTGATTAATCATTCTAAACATGCACAGTGGGGATAGAGTAAATTACGATTCAGTATGGCAACAGAACAGACTATCTGGAGCACACTTCTTCATTAAATGATTTACAATGGGTTTTTATTGACTTCTTCATTACATACTATTTCACTGCTTTCTCTATTTCAGAAGTACTTGCCAAGATGAATGTCAGCGGAACTATAACTCCAGCTCTGTCAAATGCAACA
The DNA here is from genome assembly GCA_010016025.2 of Alatinidae sp. Z8VKAUB7J3. Lineage (NCBI taxonomy): Eukaryota > Metazoa > Cnidaria > Cubozoa > Carybdeida > Alatinidae > Alatinidae sp. Z8VKAUB7J3. Next base: position 60,919,530 of record JAAAKM020721499.1, read on the forward strand.
ACTGGACGACCATTTATACCTGACTTTTACGAGCCTTATCAGTCGATAGTTCAGCAGGAAAATTGGCATTTTTCATTCAAGGCAACTTTTTAAGTCAAAATCGGTAATCAACTTACCCAACTGCTTGCGGATATTTTCGGTTTCATTCTATAGAGAAGGAAAACCAAGCAATTTTAACCAAAAAAACTTATTCATGGCAAATGTTTATACTTTACCTATCTCTTGTCATCTGCAAATTCTTTTGTTTTTTTTAACGTACTATATGCCGTTAACATTTCCCCAACGGTGCAGTCCTCGAGGTGCTTAAATTTTTGCCCACTTTCAGTTTAGGAGCTTTTTGACCAGTTGCTTATCAGCTAACTGCGGTAGACACTCTTTGCCTTATCAACTTGTTTAACTACATTGTTTACATACCGTCATATGTGTAGCTCTTTAGCCCATCTTGACCAGATTTCATTGTCTTCCTTTATTTATCTGGAGGGGGGTTCATCTCTTTTACTATCGCATTTGAATACCCTTTTCATTTTCGGTTTATGTTTCTGTATCTTCTATCAAAAACATTCAATTGTGTACATCACGACGCTAGCATTCCGAACTTGGCCCTTCCAGTTTTCTTTCTTTCGCTCTTTCAGTCTTTTTATAATCCGTATATAATGTGGTTCTTATTCAAAGGTATACATAAACTATGGGCTCATGCCATGTGCCTATCGTGTTTCTAGACCTAAGGGATTCTACTTAATAATTAATTTTTAACAATGCTGGTCCGTGGACTTTCAGCTGCGATTGTTTTGTTGGAACGTGTCTGTTTTCGGAATGAAGTATGTGCGGAAAGGCCTTGGAATTTTGTATTTGTATTAGAGACGTGGCGTTAGAAGTTAGTTAACGGTTTTGGTAGAAAGTGTGAAAGACAAAATATGCCCGGTTGCAACCTCATCTGACACATAACAACCTTGAGGAGGCTTGACCTTCCCAGAACCCTCCATTCCTGTGAAGCTTGAAGAAAGATTTGAAGGAAACAGGAACTTCCTGGGAGGGTGTAAAGAAGGTGGATTTGAATAGATTGGGATGGAGGAGGAGCGTGCGTAGCTGTGTTGGCCTCAGGTGGCTTGGTGGTGCGGTGAATTGTTAGTAGTACTAGTATCCGTAAATACCGAACTAAAAGATAAAACTCTAAAATAGTAGCTAACCAGGAGTGGTTTTCGATACTGAGTGGCCTCCTCTTAAAAGAACATAAAGGTGAAACCCTAAAATAACTATGGCAGAATTTAATTTCAAGACGTTAACTGATTTTCTAAATGAGTGGATATTTTCATTAACAATGCCATATATAATCAGTATAGAGAATGTATCAGTTTGAAATGTCTGTATGAAGCCTTTTTGCCATGTCCTAGAGAGCGCCCAGCCAGACAGAGTTAGTATTTGATAGCTTAAAAAGTTTCGATAATAAAAGTGTGGAAAACGTACTCTCGTGTTTGTCAGTAAAAGCTTTTCGCCGATTTCATGGGTAATTTTAAGTGTGCGGGTTACAGTATTTATGCTTCAGAATACAAGGTTCCAAGTTACAATACACAGAATACAATGTCCTAAGGAGCAAGTAAAACTACGACGTCCTAAAGAGCAGGATAGCCACTAATCATATCCCCGTGACCAAATGGACGTTATGCAACACTAATCTGCACTCATGATAGCAAAGGACCACAACGAAATTTTACACAAACTTTTCTTCCTTAGGAAAATATATGTAAAATAAAATTATTCTTTGATAGTTCCTTAGCATGCACGTTCCTCCCCCAACCTGCTTAAGATAGATTTGATCGTAATCATTAAAAGACCATGGTTAGTCCTTATCTGTTAGTTGTACTTGTTGTTTCAACAAAATGTTTTTTATTTCAGGTCAGCAATTACATGTTACAAGGAGGTTCTAAGGTTTGGACTACACAATGTTTTGAAAAGAAAATAAACTTGTAAAAATATAAAAGATATATTTAGTATCAAAATTGCAATGAAATGAATGTGTGGAATTGTGTGTCACTTGCAATCATTTGTAATCCTAAAACACTACAAAGGCACTTTTACTTTCCCTAATATTAGTTTAAATTGCCAACACAATTTTGAGGAATTTTTCGCAAATTTTAGTGTGGTCAGGCTTTTTAAAGGGGAAATTTCCCGTATTTTTCTTGTTATCTTTAGAAAATATAAGTAAAACAAATAATAACAAAAAATTTCTTGCTTTTCAACGCTTTTTATAATAGTTTAAACTATTTAAAGTTAAACTCAATTATATATTTTACATCTCGTGCTGGCATTAACATATCGATTACTTTCGGAACATTGGCTATGGAGGCTGGCAAAGCATGGAAATAGTCCAAAATCAATACGGCTCATTTGGTTTGTAGCAGATTAACATTGGAAAAAACAACTTTCATTTTGCTATTTTTGACTTGAACATAGGTTGGCACACGTGTAGTCATTCATATGGATGATCCAATAATTTGGTTAGCTGACCTGTTGCAAGCTGAGTATATGTTTTGCTCACGAAAAAGAAAAATGTACTTAAGATACTTAACTAAAATAGAATGGAGTGACAATCCATCCTGCAATGAAGCTGTGAGAGTAGCATGTAATCGCAACAGATGGAGACCTGTGTGATCCAACCCATGCCATGTGAACGGAACTTAGAGAAAGAAGAAGAAGAAGAAGAAGAAGAAGAAGAAGAAGAAGAAGAAGAAGAAGAGGAAGAAGAAGAAGGAAGCAGGTGTATAAAAGTTCATCGCGAAATAGTTAAGTTTTAAGTCTCCTGGTTATCAACTACGTCAGGTAGGATTGCGAGGTTTGTTCATTGTATCTATATCTAATGTGATGGCCGGGATGAAGAACTTATTGATAGGGCTAAAGGGATACCCAAGTAAGGTGGGGTAGGTATATCACACAAGGGGAATGTACCAGGGTTACATATCTACAAAATAAGTTTCGTGTATCATTACAGAATGACAATGGTGTTGAACTTAAAGGTTTACATTTTTAAAATTTGCAAAAGAATGTAACTTTCATTCCTTATAAGTACCGATAACAATTTTAAAATACTTTATTATTACTGTGTCAGAGAGACCTTGCTTGGAAGTCGAAAAAAGAAAGCTTAACTCTATCCGCGTATGGAGATTACTTCCCATTTCATATGCGTTTATTTTTTTATGTGGTTAGATGAGCAGTGGGACCGACATAGAAACTACCCTAAAAAGCCAGAAAAACACCAAACAGGCTAACTAATAAATAACGGGCAGCTGGGACGTCCAAGGGTAGGCTCAACCGCCCAGTAGGACCGCCTCTGCGATCAAGTTGCGCTTACTAACATGAGCCAATCAGGGACACAATCGGTGGTTGCCAAGGTACGGAGGGTCTAATAAACTTATCAGTGTTTCGGGTTTTATGTGAATAAGCGACGATAAGATTAATAAAATCGTTTCATCTTTTGCTGATTATCCATTCTATATGTCTGCCATGCCGCTGAAAGTTGTGGTGAGTACCTAACTGTACCTTTTGTTATTTGATAAAACATACCTAAATGTAACGAGAAAATTAAAGTATCAAATGCTGTTACCTACACTTACAGTATCTCGTGTCGATCATAGTTACTTTTTACTTGCAAGGTGGTATGACGCTGAAGAAACAGCACTTGCAGGCGTCATTTTACCTCGTCATAGTTGGGTTTAAAGGCCACTGTAATGCGAGTCGGTTTAAGAAAACTTCTTTCTGGTTTCTCACGAATCGAAGGCTAAACTTATAGCTACACTCTTTGCTAGCAATTGTTAGTGTCTCTGAAATTGTTTTATTTCACAACAAAAATGCCATGAAAATAGGAACATGGGATGTTAGAAAAATGCGGGAAGTTGGCAAATAGAAGGTATTATAGTCAACATATTAGGAGTCCGTGAAATAAAATGGTCCAAAAAAGAGATTATGAAGTGGAAAATCACAGATTAATATATGCAGAAGCAGGAAAACACGAAAAAGGCTATAATACCAGACAAATAATGTACTGAATTTGTCCACAGATACTGGCAATTTTCAGACAGTGGTCTTTTTGTTAAACAGCATAATAAATCTTTCAATGTGTGCATCATCGTTGTATATGTCTTATAGGCATTGTTATTAAAAAGTGGTCGGAGAACATAACGATAGCGAATTTTAAACTTCGCTTAAATTGCAATACGGTTTTCCACGGTAAATCCTCTACCGCAATAGGTCAATATCTCCTCGTAGCAATATAAAAGTTTGAAATCACAAACTGATTCCTCAAATTTCTTGCCTTTGTTTCATCAAAATCAATACTGAGCTGTTGGGACAGTGTTAAAGTCAATAAACTGCTCTATCACAGTTATTAGTGTGGCATAGTTGAAAAGAATCTCCGTGTTTCATTTGTTGTTATTTACGTATAACATTCTACATATTGTGATGTCACTATGCCAAAAGTAACACAAACACTCCTGTGGAGAGGGGGATGTAACTCATGCTATTGAACTGTGTTCATGAAATGACGTAACTCGTGTGTTTTTTTGTTGTTTTTTTTTTAAACAAGGCTCTAGACAATTTTCTCTAGCTCGTGACCTATCTAGACCATTTTTCCAAGAGAGAAATCCCACGGTACTAATTAAAAAAATGTATGGAGCCATTTAAAAACATTTTGTAATAACATTAATAAATAAACACACAAATTGAAAATATACACACAAATTGATTGAAAATATTGGATATATATGTCTTACTCCTCTTTTTTTATTCAATGAGAGCTCGTTTCTGGTAGCAATCTGGAGCCTTAAACATGGTTGCATGAATGTATTTAAACAAACTTTGGAGTTTAGATGGATATAGGCTCTGATAGCCCAATGAATTGCATCAGAAACTAAAACACTACCAGCTGTTATTGCAAACAGTAGCAGAAACATATTATATCAGCAAAAATGGCTTAGGATGGAATGTTTCAAATTAAAGGCCAGCAGGCAAACGTATGGGTAAGAAGGGACCATTATGGAAACAAGGTCTTCTGAACCTTTTTAATGCTATCCCTGCCAACTTTATCAATAGGGGTTTATAGAAAGCCTCTTTAACTTCTAATTCATAAGGAGTAAATGCTTTATTACTGATCGTAAATGACCCCTGGCTCAATCCCCCTCAACCTCCACTTTCCCCAAGGTACCTTACATCTTGTGTATTTGCCAAATCCTTGGCTTTTTTTGAAGTGTTGAGATAGGTGTTCTGACAAACGTACCCCCAACATCGGGGGTGGGATGGCACAGTTAACAAGACACTTATTCAAACTTAACAGGGTCGCGCGGTCTCTTATGGTTGAAGGACCAAAAAGTTGTGGCCAAATTTGAGATGGTATTCCTAATTTGGTTCTTATGACCTTTCCAATCTTTCTAAACAATATGTCTTTACGTTAGCAAGTGATGCTAATTATCATATAGTCTAAGGATGGGCGAGCTTTTTTCCGTTGGGGCCAAGTTTACGATGTATGATATCTAAGCTGGATAGCCTTTTTGCACGAACTAACTGAGTCAGTGTAAAAGCAAATTTAATCATATTGCATTTTGGTCATAATACTTAATTTTCATGAGGTCACGATCTGTAGGTTTATTAAAAATGTAAGTTTGCCTTCTGCCTTCTGATTGCTTTAACATTTAGGAAACTATGCAACAAGAAGCATCAACTAGAAATTTCCTCGTGAGACGTTAAGAATGAATGAAATCAATCCCATAATAATAAACAACGTGGCATCTGCCTCCTAGTATCTTGTGGCATCTTTGTATTTGTTTGTTTGTTTGTTTTGAATATTTATTTGGTATCAACTACAACCACTTTCCTACGATTCCTTTCTTTCTGCGTGTGTTAACATTTGCATAGTGTTACCTTAAAATGATTCTCTGCTTCTAGATAAATGATCTTCATAAGTGAAACTCCAAATGTGGAAACTTCATTGACAAAATTTCGTCTAACAGACTTCTTCAGGTCACTACTGAAAATTGACTAAATTGTCTTTAAGCCACTTAATTCAAAATTTAACCTAGACTTCAAAAGGTCATTCCTGTGTGACATATACAACTATTGGTGTCAGGTACCGTAGCCAGGGGATGCTTGGTATGCTTTGCATCATCTAGAAGTGGACTTCCAGGTAAATTAGCCACCCCACTAGTTCATGGTCGTGTGTCCTAGAGTTTTGAAATGTGTCAGAGAATTTCTCAGACTTATATATCCTTTCCAAGATATCCAATCTGCACACTTAAATTTTGAAGTGTAGTTAACTAAAGACACCTGGTTTCTACGAGTGCCCCTGCCCCACTTTTTAAAAGGGTGCTTAACAGCTGTTAATCTGTCATTATTGAATGAGAGTTTGTGTCCTAGGTACACAAAGTTGTTCACATGCTCAATGAAGTTGCCATTTATTTTAAGATTGAGTTTACTATGTGGATCAGTTGTAGTGCATCTTGTTTCTGAGATGTTGATGTGAAGTCCAACCTCTGCTGAGTACTGTACTGGACAGTGAAGAAATTCTTAAATTTCTTTCTAGGAACTATTTGTCAGTACAATATCATTTGTGTAAGTGAGATTTGAAATTTGTTGGTCACAGATAGTGAACCCTGACTACAGTCTGACTCAGCTTCCATATTTTTTGTTGCCAAGAGAATGTTTCGCGGTCCATAGACGTGCTCTTGTCGAGAGGAGTCTGCCGCAGCTGCCTTTTGCGCGGATTGTTGCATTGATAGAGTACTAAAGTGAGGACGCCACAAAAACTTTTGTCGAGGAATCGCAATTATAACTATATGACAGTGTTAACCCTGCCACCAAATGCCCGTATACAAAATGCCGCGCTCATGTCTAATATCAACTGCGAGAAACGGCTGTTTCAATTTGGAAAAGGCCTTAAGGAAACACTGTTAATTTTGCTCAGTTCATAAAGTTATGAACTGGGTTCATTTAACAAGTAGTAACACCCGGCTTATGATTACCATACTTTATCTTTCGATCAGGGGCAGTTTTCGTACGTGTGGGATCTTGGGCATTTTTCCAACGCGGGGCCCTATTAAGGAGATGTATATTTGTCAATATCTCACTCAATTTAGCTCGCATAATATGGGTCTTTCACAGTGCCTATGGTGTGTAATAATTCTTATATGCAGTGCAGCGTGTGTATACATCAAAGAGTACGAAAAGAGAAGCTGGCTGAATGGCCGATGGACGTTTTTGGCTGTGATACTCAAAAGTCCCGAATAGACGGGGCTCTAATAAGCGGCGACGATACATCGAAAAGCAAAGAGAACAAGAGAATAATGACCTAAAACATTGTCTTCGTGAAGCTGCATCCAAACACAAACAAATTGTCAGCCAAAACGAAATATTGAAGCAACAACTTCAAGAATATGAAGAGCATCTGCAGTCCAAGGAAGCTGAAATGGAGAGACTTCGACAACAGGTGGATAATTTGAACGAGATGGTTGAGTCAAGGAAATCATTCAACCAAAACACCAAGAGAGACGGTTGCAACAACTGGAACATTTCGTCTGTCAGCGACGGAAAGTCAGTTGTTGTGGACCCTAAGTTACATGTCTGTGAAGAAAAGAACATTTTGTTTGCTGCTCAGCAAATTCTTTTGCTGAGTACTCATTGTGTATACCAGTAGGCTGTACGACCCGACATAAATTCAGCAACATAATTTTTTCATTAACTGACGCAAGGGGTCGCTAGTTCTCCACGCTGAGTGTTTTGATTAAGACACCATCTAATCACAGTTCTCTGGTAACTAGAGCTGATGTGCCCGCCTGTTGTCAATATCAATTTGATCATCCGAGCCATAACTTGTTCTCTGAACCCTTTCCAAAATTACATTGGTGGCCACAGGAACTACTGCTACCCTGTGAGCATAGTAGGATAGTGTGTTAACATCGGAGGTCACCTAGCTCAGTTGGTAGAGCGCACGCCGCGTAAGCGTGGGTCACGGGTTCGATCCACGGTGATGACATACTTTTCTATTTCTCTAGTGTACTATTCAAAGCTAACATTTCAAATCCTGTCTTCTCGATGATACTTTCTAACTTAATGAGCTTTGGATTGATGACGGGCCGGATGGCAGTTCTTCCTTTGTCACGTGGCGCAGAGAGGCTGGTCTCTAATTGCGTAGAGCTGGATGTCGATGTCCACCGGTGGATGATTGGGAGCTAATGTGGCGACTAGAGAAATAAAAGTGTAAAAAGTCTACTAATCAGAACACTCTACTTTTTTCTAGAACTTTGTTTGCAAAGTCTGTAAGTTAAGTTCAAGATCATAACTACGTTACATTTTACAACTTAGAAGTATCACGAAGCCAGTTAGGGACTGAGAGCACTGTCATTTTATAAAACGCTATTCAAGTCAGGTGTGTCACTTTAAGTCAGTATAAATGTTAAGGGATTGCGGGCGGCGAAGTGGCTTAATCAGTTAAGCAATGGTCTAACAAACTGAAGATCGGTGGATCGAGCCGATGCGCTGGCGTCTCATCTTTCAACTCTTATTAAAGATACGGCTGAAACTGTCTTTGATCATGTTTTAACCTACCTTCATAGTAAATTTTTATGTCTTAAGAAAATCTAGAATTTTAATTTAAGTTATTGTCCTATGTACTTAACGGAATTTGAAAATATGGACAAAATACCTGCACATTTCTGAAATATACACGTGTTTCACCTCTTATCTCTGCTTATTAGCACACTTGACAATATTATGTTATTCTACTCCATTTTGTTTAGCCACTTAACTCATTGGTGAAGCACTTTGCAACTCAAAATACAATTAGTATTTGAGTACATTCTGTTTCTGTAATAAAATGCCGTAGGTTGCCGTTTGCCAGCTTGATGGCTTTACGGTTATATTGGCATGCAGTCCTTTAACATATTAGCTGCTCATTATCAAGTTGTTGAGCAGGTTTTGGGGTTTATGGTGTTTTTTGGGGGTAGTTTCAAAATTGGGTCCACAGCTCATCAGGTGTCTGAGGAAAGCTAAAACAACGGTGACTTTTGCAAGCTACTGCAAAAATTGTAATGACGCTAATATTTCCCATTTACAGACTTGGTGCTATGAAAGAGTCGCTTCAATCCTACACCAAGGCCATTGAGATCGATCGCTTCTTTGTTGATGGATACATCGGCAGAGGAAATGGTAGGTTGATTAAGAGGAAGACCTAGCTACAAGATGCTTGTGACTAAGAACCTCAAACCAATTATCTATTAAAGACGATAGTATTCAGGTAAGTGTCAAGAAGGAAGAGAGCTGCAGAGAGTATTAGTTTGAGAAAAGAAATTTCTGGCAGTCCCTCAACCTAAGACCCCTGATGAGCAGTGGGTCCCACCTAAATAAACAGAAAAAACACCAAACAGGCTATCTAATAAATAATGGGGAAAAGACTTTTTCACTATTCAATAAATAGATTCAAATCTATTTGAATCTAGAATCAAACTTTCTGTTTGATTCTATATCTTGCATCTTGTAACTGTGCTATGAACCACGTCTATGGCTTTAAAAATTACTTGTGTCTGTTATGTTAAGTGCTGGCACTCATAACCCTAAGTGCCCTAATTCAATTCTCAGATGTTAAAAAGTGGCCACACATAGTCTGGTAGCAACCGTAATTCATGCCTAGGACCTTAAAAATTGCTTATTTGAATAGAGGTTAGCAAGACCTTATCTGGACTCTTCAATTCACAACAATATACTTTGTAACAACGCTTGTAAAATCAAATTTTACTTCTTATGTATCTCATACCACTTAACACAAGACGGACTCCCTCTAGTAGTAGTAGTAGTAGTAGTAGTAGTAGTAGTAGTAGTGGTGGTAGTAATAGTAGTAGTAGTAGTAGTAGTAGTAGTAGTAGTAGTAGTAATAGTAATAGTAGTAGTAGTAGCAGTAGCAGTAGTAGTAGGAGTAGTAGTAGTGGTGGTGGTGGTGGCGGTGGTGGTGGTGGTGGTGGTGGTAGTATTAGTAGTAGTAGTAGTAGTAATAGTAGTGGTAGTAGTAGCAGTAGTACTGTAGTAGTAGTAGTAGTAGTAGTAGTAGTAGTAGTAGTAATAGTAATAGTAGTAGTAGTAGTAGTAGTAGTAGTAATTCACTTTAATAACCTCTTGGGGAATGCTAAAAGAAAAATTTGACCCAAACTAAGAACTTGAGATAAAAGTGCAAAAACCGTGTATGTTGCGTGAATTTTGTCAAGTTTGCAGTTATACTTATCATTAGTTTGCTGATGCAATTTGAATTTTTTATCACAGTATATTTTATTGGACACCATAATACGGAATGAAGAAAGTCCCCTTTACGTTCAAACTATTATCTTTCCTTTGATGTCATAATGTGCCACATACTGTAATTGTCAACTCATGTTCTGTCTTGGATCCTTGTTCATTCATCGTGTTGTTGCCGATGTGATAGATAGATAGATAGATACAATACAAATTAACTGCGTAAAACTTGCGAATATACAACATTCTTCGCTGTCTAATTCTCGCTGCATATAAATAGATTGTCAGGTTTACCGACCCTCGAACATGCAATGTACAATTTTCCATGGGAAAAACAATCAGTATTAAGACCTATACCACATTTTTCTAATGATTGACCTTGAGCTTTGTTGATGGTGATTGCAAATGCTAATCGAATTGGGAAGGCAAGCATTCATTTCGTCTGCAGGGGTTGATCTAGGTATTATAGGTAATGTTTGCCTGAAATCTCCCGCAATGCCTAAAAACCGGACTTCACTGTGACAGGGGAGTGACATTGATCGACATGAATTATAATATCGAGTCAATATGTGCATATAGAGAAATCGGTCAAACAGACGTTGATCATCTTTATGCAGTGTTGTTATAAAAACAGTGTCGTCGGCAAGCTTGAACCACTTTCTAAAGGTAAACATACATCAAAACGAAGCAAAGACATTTGATGAAGCAAAGACATTTGATGAAGCAAAGACATTTGATGAAGCAAAGACATTTGATTTACTTACACTTGATAGGTTTATACACAATATAAATAGAAAAAGATGTCATTACCGGTTTGCGACTTTAAATTTTTTTAATCACCATAGTATATTTAAAACAAAAAAAAATTAAGAAAAATGATCAAATATATAAAGAAGTGATCTTAAGCCAGGACTGTGAGGTTTCAGGTACCCAGTGCCAAGAATACAAATTCTCAAACACTGTATTACTTAGATACAACGGTTTCTAAGTTCGTATTGCACATTTTCCCCAATTGCTGATGAAAATCTATACTGTTTATATTTTATGTAATATATTAAGTGTTATATCTAAGTAAAAGGGTATAAATACTTCAACTTCTATGTTGAAAGTTTTCTGTCACTTGTACAAGACTACATAGGAAAGATAGTGTTGAGGATGGAATTGCCAGGAAAGAGAAAGAGGGGTAGACCAAGAAGACGTTACATGGTCTCAATCAGGGAAGATATGAGGAATGCAGGAGTGAGTGAGGAAGATTCACATGACAGGAAAAGGTGGATGGATTAACTCGCTGTGGCGACCCCTAAATGGGATAAGCCGAAAGCAGAAGAAGAAGAAGAAGAAGAAGAGACCTTTGCTGATGCTATTCAATCCATTACTTTATTGATGAGTCTAATAGTTATCAAGGTGGCCACATACATAAGCTTCTCAAACCTACTTATCATATCATTATGCTATTTGTTGATGTTCTACTTTCGAGCGGGTTCTGATAATGTTTTTCTTACCATTTAGGTAAACAATTCAAGTAGCAAACATATCTTCCTCACTTCAAGTTATATGGAATCGGCCCAATTTAGCTCCAATCGAATACAAAAGTTAATGTTTCATTGCTGAAAGATGTTGCCTTATCATGCCTTATAATGTTTTTCTTGTATCGGACGGTATCTTATAATCAGTACATTTTTCCCATTTAGGTAAACAATGCAACCAAGAAACATATCATCGTCGCTTAAACATATATGGAATAGGCCTACTTCATCTCCAATAGGTGCAATTTTTCAGTCTTTTTATCAGTTAATTTGAACATCCAAAAATGAAATGTATAATAAAATGAGAAAATGCCAATTTCCACAGCAATTTGAGAGATAGAAAAATATATAAAAGGATACTATGCAAAACCTAGGACATTCTGAAGGGGAGCCTAGGAATGAGGTATTTATCATGGTATCCCCTTAGGAACAACTTAGTAATTAACGAATCCTGAACTGAGGAGGGATCATCATATGAACCTGATTCATAAATGGTAACTATTCTTTCGGTTAATTTTAATGATAATAGTTCATTGCGAAAATAAATCTTATGATGATGTACTACACTAGCATCTGTTCAAAACTGGATATCCTACATGCTAATCAATAGTTTTAGCTCATTTCCTGATTCATACTATATCTAATTTCCACCACAGTACACATTCTATTGCAAGTTTCATACATGCCAGTATATATGTTGTGCCAATTATTGTAAATGCATATCTTTATTTATTCATCTCAGGAAGGTCTTCTCCAAGCCTTAGAAGTGATACAAAATAGTAATAAATGGATTGAAAAGCTATCAGTGACAACTAACCTGGCAGGCACAGAACTTCCTACAGTGCCTGATGATACTCAAAAGGCTGACTTCTTTGTGCTCAATTGACACTAGAATACCTAAACATGATACAAATAAGGAAAAATTGATAAATCTTATCCTAGTACGAAACTATTCAAATCTCTTCTTTTACAATTAGGCACCCTTTCATCAATCTACGTCCTTAATTACGCACAGCTTTAAGAAGCATATCTTCGAATAGGTGCATTCCGGACATAAGCACGTTCTTTAAATTTAGTACATCATTTAAATAGGCACCTACTCAAATGTGTGCTTTCTCAAAAATGCACATCATTGAATCAGCACACTCTATGTTTTGTTCCATCAAACTATTATAAGCTTTGTCTATTCCACCCCAAACTTGCTGCCTGTTGCCCCCAAAATGTACGAAAACCGGTCAATGGCATTTCACTAATAAGTCCGTTTTTAGCATTAATCTTGTCATAACAAAAAAGACCTGGAAGCGAGTGCTGAGCAACATTGAACTTATGGGATTTGCGGCGTGTCGGTTGTTGAATTATTCTCTAGGCGTAGTCTCAGCTTGTAATTTTTTCTCACAAATACCTTCCCAAGCCTTTACCAAAAGTGGAATCATTTCTATTGCAATTTGTTTTTCGTTGATTGAATGATTTACGATTCATGCATTTCTGGTACCATGTCAACAAGCTCGAGATTCATGATAACAAACTTGCCAATAATATTTTTATTGTTTACTTAAGTAAACAAACAATGGGGTTTTGTTTTGAAAATCTTGGTACCTGGTTTGATTTTAAAGTTAGGACCGTGAAAAGTTACGTTTAGCATGGGTGTCCAGCTTGTTCTTTTTGGCTTTATGGTAAACATTGAGGTTCCAGCATTTCTGGTAGGCTTACTGCAAGGTGTTCTTTTTATTACCGTAATTACTACAGTAACAATCCCGTACTAATAAGCGCACCTCCCGGTTAAACGCACCCTCAGATAACAGTGGAGAATTCTTGATCCACATCTAAGAGGAGCCTTTCTCAGTTGCCTGGTTTTAGTACTGCTGCTAAATTACGACCTGCATAGGACAAAATATAGAACACAAAAAGCTGGCATTTCGTGTACCTTGAATTTTTCTTGCATTGTTACGCTCTTACGTACGTGCTAACAGACTGTGTCACCTTAGTTGGGTACCTTAATAAATATAAACTCCTTGAGAACATAGCCAGCAGGGTTAAAGGAGTTAACTCCGGAGAAAGTACAGAATTACATGAAACTGACCTTCTCCTTGGCCTCCCTCTCCCTCTCCTACCTGGTATTCTCATGAATCGATGGACAGTATGACGCCTTAAACTTAAAACACACACAAAATGGAGTTAGACAAGGATGTGTACTGCCCCTACAGCTGCTTAATATATACAGTATAATAGTATTAAGGAATAATAAAGGGAGAAAACGAAATTGGAGTTGGAGGTGTAAATATTAACATGCTGTGATTTACTGATGACACTATTCTGATTACTAGTTATAAACTGTAAGATTGTTTCGAAAAGTAGTGACCAGCAACATGCAACATCACCAGCAAAAAGCAGCTGCTCCAGGAGGTAAACTCTTTCAATTATCTTGAGGTCATAATTACCGATGTCTCCATGTTGTAGGTCCTTCTTAGTAACGTTGATACAAGGTCTATTTTTGTACATTCGAGCTTTAGTCGAACACATTTGTCAGTAATCTTTGTAGTCCCTTGGACCGTTGCTATGCAGCATACATTACTTGCCAGCCCAGTTGAGATTTAGCTCATGGCACAAAATGCGCATAATTTGCGCTCTAAGGGGTGGGTTACCATGGGAACTGCACTTTCATTGCTTTTGGCATTTTTGCTTTTGAACAGGTTATGGGCACCTAAATATCAATTTCGTTGCGAAGGGCTAGTCAAGCCAGTTGTTCTTGAGCTTGCTGTGATCTCTGTTGAATTTTGATGGTTTCCTATCATACATAACATACAGGAATTTTGAAGGCAATGACAAATAAATATATAATTGTGTGACCTCCAACCTTTCCCGAAATTATCACTAAGCAAAGCATTACCTCACATCTGGTTGTCAAACTATCTGCCCACCACTTTACGGGGGGTAGGGGGGTGTTAGTAGGCTCGCGGCTGTGAATATTGTTTAATAACTTTTGAATACTTTCTTCTAAGTTGCTGAAACTTTCTGACTTTTCCTAACTTTAATCTGGTAAACCTTCGGTAACATAAATTAGGCCGTCACTACTGATTGTACTCGATATTCTGACTACCGAAACTCTCTTCTTTCTACTCTATAATGAAATTAATATAAGTATAGCAATCACTTTTGCCGTGGGAAAGCTAACATGCATGTATATTAAGGTGGTACTAATGTCTGATAGGCCTACACTTTGCAGTGCCTTTAATGCCTATAGATTTCTGTCTGGTATTCTTACGACACAATATGGCAGGCAGATAAGAGATTCACGGGTTACCTATACAGCACTGTTTATCGGATAGCTCCTCTATACCTTCTAGTACCTAATTGTATTGAAAAAGTCTGATTATTAGTAAACACTATCACAATGTGGTATTTATCATGGGCCTGGACTCTAACCTCGTTACCTCGCATTTATTAAACAGGATCAAGGTACTCTAAAGTATATCCAAGTGTTTGCATATTTAAGCGAACATGCCTACCTATAGATTTATATTTAATCCAAAGTAAGTAAGCTATGTTAATCGAATTAGGGGGTAACCAAGGTGACTTTGCAAAAGTTTGAAATCTCAATCTCATGCAAATGTGATTTTAACTGTTGCGGGTTGGCTTTAAAGTAAATCTGTCAGTAGCTCTGTTACACATGATCTTGAATTATAGACATTTTCTTCTAGTGTTCATCGCTAGATGATTGGGAGCTAATGTGCCGAACAGAGAAATAGACTATGTTAACATCGGAGGTCACCTAGCTCTGTTGTTACAGCCCACGCCGCGAAAGCGTGGGTCACGGGTTCGATCCCATTTGGTGACATGTTTTCTGTTTCTGTAGTGTTCTTTTCAAAAGTAATATTTCAAATCCTTTTTGATGATACTTATAAACGTAAGAGGTTGAGAATCCCTAGTTAACAGGAGGATTTGGTAATCGATTCATAGCTGCGACAGTTTCTGCCAGGAACTGGTCGGTACCATTTTTCAGATGGCTGTGCTATTTTCACCCTCTATCATATCAGGAGAGGAATTAAGACCTGATATGATTGTCGAGAGTAATGATTCACTTTTCGTCCTAGGGCTTACGGTAGGCGTCGACACAAAATTAAAGCGAACTATGATCGAAAATCATTGAAATATGGCGACTTATGCAATACCCTTAATCAGAGATAGTATCGTAAATTTATAAATCTGAGTTTGAGTGCGATAGATGGAATAGCAACCGAAAGTAAATCGTTTCTAATAATAATAATAATAATAATAATAATAACGATATACAGGAGCTTTCCAAATTACATTGACTCTTCATCTCCCTTAATGCTTGGCTGTTGTATCGCCACCATTGTACTCAGTTAAGCATTCCAAACAAAAAATGTTTACTCTTGAGGCAATTTACTGCACAAATTGCTGAATCGTTACGGCTCAAAAAACAAAAAGATACTGAAAGGAGGGCAGATCGACCAAAAAGGAGTATTTCATCCACCCCAACTGTTGGCCGAAAAGCATCTGTGCCAGCACCAGCCCCACGTGTGCGATTGGATGTGATTTTTCATTGGCCAGAAATTGATGGTGGTTGCTCACGGTGCACGAAATGTGATATGACTTGCACCGTCAAGTGTTCAAAATGTCATGTCATCACCATCATTATCATTAGCATCATCATTACTATCATCATCATTAGCATCATCATGATCATCAGCAGCAGCAGCAGCATTAGCATCATCATCACCATTATCAACATTGTGATCATCATCATCATCGTCATCATCATCATTATCATCATCTTCATTATCATCTATCATCAACTTTATGATCATCATCATTATCATTAGCATCATCATCATCATCATTACTATCATCATCATTAGCATCATCATCATCATCATCACCATCATTATCATCATCAGCAGCATTAGCATCATCATCACCATTATCAACATTATGATCACAATAAGATCACGCCATCCAACTTCCAAATTCTGCTTGAAGCATTTATATCTCCCAAACCGCAGGTACGTGAAGTTGGTATTTTGTAAAGTGTTTCGATCCTTTTGTCGTAGCTAGTTAAATATTAAAGTATGTATATCAAGGGTCTGAAACTCAGTGTAGGTGTGGGCCGCTGGAGGCAGAGTGTGGGTGTGGCTGGGCCGCATCAGGATATCCACAAGAAAAGCGCGGATAAAACGTTCCAAAGTTCTCAAATATCTTTATTTTTACCGCGAAATAATGAATTAAAAAGATAAACTAAATAAATGAATTAAAGTAATCCTACGCTTCTGACAAATTCACTAGCAATAAAGATTGTTGCGTGACCCCAGCCTTGCCGTTTACTAGACAAAGCAATACCTAATAAACACTGCTCTCTGATAGGAATGCTTTTTTTTCTATTGCTTGATACCTAACTGGCAGTCATTCATTACTAAATTACTAAATTCTCCAAATAAGTCGATTCTTGAAAAGACGTAGTGCCTTGGTTTACATAACTGGTACCATCTGTTAGAAGAATGAAAAACGGGAATAACTACTTACCATTGAAAATACAACAGATGCCATCTGTGCTGCATCACCGGCACACTGCCTTCACCCTGAAGGGTTCCAGTCCCGTTAACGCCATTATCTTCAATTTCATGATTTGACATTTCACTCTTTTCGAGGGTGTGTTTTAAGGTTACCACCAACCAGTGTTTTGATCGAGACGCCATTATTATTATGATCATGTTTCAAAGCTTTTGCACAGGCTAATGGTATTGCCGATTATTTGATTATTTGATTATTTGATTTGATTATTATTATTATTATTATTATTATTATTTTGTTTGTTTTTTGTTTATTGCTGCTATTGTATTCGTAATTAAACACTCCTGTATATCAATCCTGCTGTCCCATGTACCAAGATGAGGATCACCATCACAGGGGGCAATAACGGTTAGTTGAAATTAAAGGTCTACAATTGTAGACATTGGGAGGATCTGATGTCATAAGTTGAAACTATGTTATTGTTGTATCTGGCTAATAATATACTCCTGACAGGCAATAGTGTCTTAGCCAAACTCACTCATTTGATATAAGGGGTCATTCAATAATTATATAACGGTCATAAGGGTGGGGTAGCTGATAATGTTAGGTACCATTACACTATTTCAGCATGGGTGGGTGGGGGGTGAACCTACAAATTATGTAGTGCGCTAGAAAAAAAATATGTTTCAGGGCTTTTTCTTAGTTTTGATCAGACGATTTTGAGAAATAAGGGGTGGGGAAGGAGGCCTAGTTGCCCTCCAATTTTTGCGGTTACATAAAAAGGCAACTATAACTTTTAATTTTTAACTAGCGTTTCTATTAGTAAAAAATATACGTAACTTAAGAACTAACTCACGTAACAAACTTTTATATTATTATATTTTAACTATGTATATAAGGGGGTTTGTACCCTCGTTAATGACTCGCGCTTTACACTAAATCGTAAGTTTTGTCTCAATTCTTTAAGAATGACCCCTGAATCAGAAAGGCCGTAGAGTAAATAGTAAATAGAAAAGGTACAACAGAGTCACCTTGTGGTACTCCGATAAACATTTTTTAGAGTGACAAGAGTTATGGTACTTATCACTCTTTCATGAGCCATTACACCATAGGGTTGACTAATGTATAGCTTCTTTACGTAATCTTGGTCCATCATAAATAAAAAAGGTACAAGCCAGTCACATTTTAGTACTCCAGTAGACATTTCAAAGCATGACAAAGGTAACGGTGCTTCTTACTCTTTCATCAGCTATTACACCATAAAGTTGACAAATATATAGGCTCTTTCAGTAATCTTGGTCCATCATAAATAAAAAGGGTTAGCAAACATCGAGTAACAGCTGTTGCCCTTCCCAGGAAAAGGGGATTCCTTTGCTCTCTTCTGAAGACTTGAGTTTAGGTATAAATTATCATAAGAAATATAGAGAGCCTTTTCACGTGCTTCACGTGTTCGAAGATTCCTAAGTACTCTAACACTTCTATGATTGTTTTGCATCATACATTGCAACTATACTTGATTCTTTACGATATTATAATTATTTTGGAGGTTCCTTTTTTTACTGGGAGAGAAATTAACGATGCTTTTCCTTCGGTTCGCAGTATACACTCAATTTTAATTTAGGCTTTTAAAGTTTTTGTTATCATCCAATTTAGACCTGAAGAAGAAGAAAATGGTTGACGGAATTAAAACTAATTCTGCCCTTTCGTTGGCAACTATCACGGTAGTATACGAGATGGGCGTCACTCCTATATCAAGTCAAATTTGACCCCTTCTCCCAGCATTGCTAGTACTCATTCCACCAACCCCTCAACGATAAAATGCTGAGTGAACAGTAGTACCAACATCTCGAATGAAACCCTGATCGTTTCAAAGGCAATGCAAATGCGATACCACTAGACTAGTGTACCAATGACTCGAAGAGGTCCTTAGATGGGACTGAAAGGTGTTGTGAAAGATCTTGGCCAAGCTTATTCTCAACAGAATCATCAAACACCTTGTTGATGATATCTATCCCGAATCTCAGTGCAGTTTCCGCGGTCGGGGTACGATCGACATGATATTTTCCTTCCGTCAGGTCGCCGAAAACGTTCGCGAGAAAAACGAGGAGCTGTATATGGTCTTCATTTATCTTATAAAGGCCTTTGACACAGTAAACCGAGCAGCTCTCTTGAAAGTGTTGAAAAAGCTGGGAATACCAGACAACATGCTGAATGTAATTATATCTTTCCACGATGGAATGAAGGCATCGGTTGTTTCAAATGGAGATTTTGATGTTTCCCCTACCTTATCGCTGCGGAACACACACTAGGACTTCAGCCCTAATGCAGCCCTATGTCTCTCTGGGTTAAATGTTGCTCTCATAAGTTGGTCCGTGGTAAAATTTTCACCAATTTGTCTCTCTATTACCTCCAGAAACATCTGAATTCTTTCATCAGTCTCTTCCTCTTTCCAACGAAGGAGTCAGTCAAATGTTTTCACGGCCTCCTTGCCCCATAATTTGGCCTAATAACAATGCACTTCCAAATTTGTGTTTCATATTCAAATAAATAAAAGTGCAATCTCTATGTGTAGTTATTTATGGGGATGTGATATGGTAGGGTATCATATGTCCTGAGCTACAGTAATGTGAGGTAGGGTGGCTAGTGCCTTTCCTCGCAGCCTTTTGCCCTTCCCAAGTAAATGCAGGGCATTCATTTTGCTGCTGGGTTTGCAGTAGGAGGTTTCATATGGACGGTGGAGCATAGACTGGAACATTCAACCTTCAACTCCTTCGACCGGCCATCTACCGACCGAGCTTACTCGCCTCCTCTTTTAAGCATACACCTATATAAGACGACGATCGACTTCCACAATGAAGCTAATTTGTATGATGTAAGTAAGGCCTCCGGGGATTGTGCGTGCAAGATAAGTTTGGATATAAGATACTGTGCTGAGCAGGTCGTTGCTAACACGTAACCATGGATACTCTAGTATCGGGTTTAACTGCATATGAGCTAGGTTTTAATATAAAATACTGTGCTTAGCATGTCTTTGCTACCGCGTTGCCAAGGCTGTTCTAACTTTGGGTTTAATTGCGTTTAATCTACGTTCTCATACAGAATACTGTGCTAAGCATTTCGTTGCCAAACCTAGCCAACGCTGCTCTAGCTCTGAGTTTTATCGTGTATAAGCTAGATTTTGATGTAGAATATTGTGCTTAGCATTTCATTGGCCGCCCAAAGATTTACAAACTCTTAATTTTTTCCGTGACCACTTGTCAGCTTTATCAAAATTGCGATTGCGATTGTGACGTACATTGTGTCACATTCAAAGCAAGATATTCATATCGACGCGAAACACCCCTTTCCACACAATAACCAAAGGCACTTGAGTGGAATGAGAAAAAATCATTTTTAACCCAGCCTACTTGCCCCCGCCCCCTGCTTTACCTTCCCGCGTCCCTGCACGTTGGTGCTAGTTGGTTTTGGGTTGTGCTTATTGGGGGGAGGGGTATCGAAATGTTCTGACCTCCTAACCACTTGGCCTTGCAGGACCCAAAATGGTTCCCATTGTCCTTGTGTGACGTCATAAGACAGGAAGTGTCATGACCTGTGTTTTATAGGCCTTGGCTATAACATGTTGTACAAAGTCGAGTAAAGTCTAGTAGAAAGTCAAGCCCGTTCGTACAGTGCTTAAGCAATTAGGATGATTCGAAAGAAAATTCTTGTACCTGCATTCTTACATGATTTTATGTTTGTCTCACATCAAAACCAAGATTGAAATAATTAAAAGGTATAATATACATGTCGAATTTACATCTGTTATTGTATGCAAACGCATTCAGTTACCTCTGTTAGGCAGTTTCTATTAAGTTGCCTTTTGAGTTGTCCAAACAGCATCGTAACCGATACTTATCATTATATTAAAACGTCGGATGATCAGGACTTGTGTAGTAGAGAAGAAAACAAATTGGGGATTCATGCGACTGTATCCACACTGTATTTGATAGGTCATTTACTGTATGCAAAATTAGAGCGTAACTCGGCTGTAGACTATCATCTGCTTAATAACTTAGCATCAGTTTATAAATATCTAGAGAGGTCCCTTTGTGGGTATTAGTAAAAGCCTAGTATGCGTTGTGGAATCCTCTTCAAGCTATGTTACTTCGACACAAGTTGATTAGCCTCGTTTAAACTTGGCTCTACTATTTCTGTTCATTTTATGTTTTAGTGTTGCTCTCTACTGTCTGTTTTATTATTTTATAAAAGAACTGGGTAAATTTGTAACAATCGTGCAAGTTTTTATATTAAGAATTGGTAGATCCATCAGCCATCACCACATTTTGCACGTAGCTAAAATAGCACGTTGCACATAGCTAAAAGTATATATTCCAAACCTATATAACTTGCCTCATTAGTGGGGATAAACTCTAGTTTTGGGGCTTTTTGATACCTTTTAAAGTAGTTCAGCTAGGTGAATGAAATTCAAGAGCTACGGACCTAAAAAATGTCCTGTATACTTAAAACTACTGTGGCATGGAAACACTTCACTTAGTTTTGAAAATCAGGTCAAAAAGGCCATAGGGAAGGGTTTTGGCGCTGTCGCTCCACGTGCAGTTTATACAACTAAAAAAGCAGTATCAACCAACCACAAAGGTTGCGTGCCTTCCACAAATTCTAGCTCTGTAGTGTATCAATTCTCATGCCAGTGTGGGACTGGCTACGTTGACCGCGCGACTTCGAGGCTGGTTGACCCAATTAAGTAGCGTTTACCATCCTTTATTCGCCACACATCAACTCCTAAACCTTCCTCTCTTTTTTTCCGGCCATCTCTCAATGCACGAACAGTGGGGCCATTCCTAAGCGTCTGTTCTTCCGAAGAGGCAAAGAGGTTTCTCTAGGTTTCTCTTTTATTCCCAGCACCACCTCTGCTGAGAAGAAAATAATTTAATGCAGAAATAGAGAAAGGATTTAATATGCAGACTCTTTTAGTCTCTTGATGGTTATCGTAGCGTAAACGACTTACAATGGAAGAGATTTCTATTAAGACAACAAAATTTCTAAGGAATTTCTTTTTAAAATAAACGAATAGACAAAAATTTACGAGATTTCTTAGTAGTTTCTCGAAAATCTTAGCAATTGGTCACTTCAAAATCATCTTGCACTTAACAGAGAGAAGACATATATTATGCTATTTCAATCTTATCGACATCGAGATGCTAGTTACGATCTATCATCGATCAGAATAGATGATCATTCAATTCAAAGGTCTGCAACTACAAAGCTACTCGGTGTTCACTTTGACGAACATCTTTCCTGGACCAACCACATCAATCAGGTATTATCATCTTGCTACGCTATCTTACGAGTATTAAACAAGAATAAATGCTTCTTTCCCTATCATATTCGAAAACTGCTTGCTGCTTCACTTATACTCTAAATATATAAGTTTCTTCCATCAAAAGCTATGAACCTGAAAAAATTTGCCCTGTTTCAGAAAATAGGGGGAAACACCCCCTCAAATTATCTTAACAAAAATCATACTATCAGATTTAGGGTATCATAGAACCCTACTGCAGAAGTTCTAAGCTCCTATCTACAAAAATGTGGAACTTTGTATTTTTTCCCAGAAGACAGATAACGGATGCGTGTTTATTTGTTTTGTTTTTTTCCTCAGGGATGATGGTAGCGACTCAGTGGTTCTAGAATGTCGCAAGAGGGCGCATTCTACCGGAAATTAAAAGTTCGGTATTGACAAAATTTTTTTTCTGTCGGTATGGCCGAAAGATTTCTTTAATCATGTACCAAGTTTTGTCTCAGTGAGTTAGTAGTGTATATGTTTTAGCGCAACAATCTTAATGCCAGTGCTGCTTCTCAACCCCTGTTGTCTGATTCTTCCCGTAACTTCGGGACGAAGATTCGGGAACAGATTTTCTCCCTTCGAAATTGGGGGAGGGGGAATTGGCACCAGTACAGCAAAAGTGGGAAACTGATTTCTAATCGCCTGATTAAGCCAAATTATAGTATTCTTAGAATTAGACGGTTACGGTTTTCTTGGAAGCACAAGGCAGCAGTTGTACGCCGTGCGAATCCTGTACTCCCGTGGATACGTGGACCATCAGCAGGCTAACTAGATTTTCCCGCGTCTCGATGAGAAGGGTTTTGGATTGAGCGCAGTTGCTTGTTGTTCGCTTAACCCACAATAAAAAAGCAAAAGCAAGAATCCCTGCTGGGGCAGCCTTTACGTCCTTCCATCGCCAGGTATCAAATTCGCTGTAAGTCGCAAACAAGGTACAATTAAGGGATAGCTCTTCAAATCCATTTGCCACTATAAGAATTACATCGGGGCCACCAATTTGCTGGTCGCTGATTAGGTATTGTTCAACTAATGGAATGCACCCCCGATAGTCCAGGCTAGAAATGGTCCTGTCTTGTATGTTCTTTGTTTTAAGTGGTTTGGGCCTCGTAGACGTAAAATCATCATCATAAATGTCGAAATGGTGAGTTGTGTGCGTTTGCTGTCAGGTCAGCTTAGCTGTAGCGATAAGGAAAGCTGATCATCTTTTCTTGTACTGCTTGTTGTATCTACAATTCTTTTGTTCGTCTTATTATATATATATTTTTCATAATCAATTTGTTATAATTGTCTCGAGTATTGTGACTCTACACCACTTCGCAGAAAATCAAGCTAAAGGAGACAAGTTTGTAGTTTGCAGATAAGAGATGGATACAATCTAGGGGGAGTATCCTTAAAAATGCTCCTTGCTTTGTTTCAATTGCATCGCACTGAAAACAAGTACGCTTTACTGACGACCCTAAGGTGTTAAGGTTTCTTAATCTAGAAATGGATCAGCACAGCCCTACCCTTTTCCCCTTAGAAATTCTTCTTTCTGAATAGCCTTACGTAAATTATATCTTCCATTTAGCAGACGTGCAACTTTCTCTAACGCAGTCAATGCAAATTTCAAGTAGATGACTTTCATATCACATCTACCGAATGGAGGTCAGGGATTGCAAGGTTGGTATAAGCTAGTTTTCTTGCTAGAAAATTTATACACAGAGTGAAATTGTTTTGCTGTCTTAACACAGTGTGCCTTGATGGCAATTCAGACAGGGCACAAACACGTTTCAATATGAACAACTTGGAATTTGAAATCTCAAAAATTTAATTACATGTTTGAAAAAGGCACTGGATGGAACTAAATAAGTGATCTCTGGGACTCCTCTTTTGTCTTTGACCCCTCGAATTGAGAAAACAAAATTGCTAATGAGGGTTGGTTTATAGTCCGGCTGTGTTCCAGCGCAGCAGAAAATATGCTATGTTGCTTTTGATGTAACGCTTTTGAAGTTGTTTTGTGTTGTTTGCTGAAATTCGGCTAGCTTTGTCTTGCTAATTGGCAACTCTGCTTCAATAGACATAACATAAGAGTTCATTTTCACTTCAGAAATTTCTGGTTTACAGTCACTCAAGTATGCTCAACTCAGTGAAACACACATATTTTTCCTGGAACATATTCCATATTAAATGTGAACTTTTGAAGTCTGAGTAAAAATTGTTGTATACGTGGAGCTGCCTTGATAAGAGGCTTCATAAAAATTGCTTTCAAAGTTTTGTGTTCATTTTCAACTCTGATTGTTTTGTTTTTCCGTAAAGACAGAGACTTTGGAAGGAGCTACTGAAGATCGGTGTGTCTTTCAGTGATACACTGACATGTTACATATGAAAATGTCAGTGTGTTTTTCTTGCTTTCGATGAAAATCCTATTTGCTACCTTGCCACATCCTTCCAACTGTTACTGTAAGCCCACAATTTGAATTCTGGTTGGTAGAAGTGTTAATTGTGTTAGCTTATTGTTCACAGAATTGACTTTCTCTGCAGGTTTTAATAACTTTGTTAGTATGCAAAGTAACGAAAGCTTGCAGAAAATGTACAATTAAATTCCTATTTTACTAGAAATTATGAATGAATGAAGTAATATATATTTCTCTCAACTTTGCAGATGCCGAGGAGAAGACACCACAAGGGTAAGAATAAAAATGATTTCTGCATGTCTATTGTTATGTTTTACTGACAGTCAATTTGGTAACTAACAATGCCGTAAGGCCTTCGTCAGACGCCATGCGTACAATTGTCATTTTAAAGTTAAAGTCGTTTGATGGTGATCAGTAATAGTTAAGTTGAGTTTGTGACCCCAACGTAAATTGAACCTAGGATTCAAAGGATAGTTGGTTAGTTTCCCAATACATTAAAACTTGCTGTCACATTGCGAACTTTCCAATGCTCAATGCTAGGAGCAGACATAAACTTACTTAGCATACCCACACTAGCACTAAGATCTGGCCTTGAAGTAGTCATGGCATAAATTAAACACCCTATGGCAGACTGATACTGCTGCAAATCTGCAGCTTGCTGCCCATCAAAGAAAGATTCAAACTTTTCTCCATATGCTAATGGAGTAGATAATGGCTTGCAGTCTGTCATGCCAAATCATTTTAGAACTCCTTTGAAATAAAGTTTCTGATCGATTTTAAGAGTACGCTTCTCTTTGTCTCTGACAATGCGCATGCCTAAAATGTAATGCGCTTACTTTGCCAAGTCACGTTTCGGCTGCTTATTCGAAACATAACATGTACTATTAGTTTATTTGCCAAAAGCGTAAGCTCACAAGGAAACTATCACTTCATGGTTTAAAATGGCGAAGTATCAGTCTAGATATCAAAAGCCTTTCATGGGAGACCAATACTCTTATCGGTTCGATCATTTTACGTAATTTTACTGTTGATAGCGCGATGCTACTATTATGTGCAAAGGAAGAGGCCAACCCGGTTACTATATATTCTTATTGTATCTTGTCTAGGTTTTCTATGCAATTTCCATTATTTTCCACTCAAGAAGTAGCCAGAAACATGATATGGGTGCGATGTCTTAGCAGCAGAAGTTCTGAGAAACTTACGGCTGAAGGAATTGTTATTAGATTGACTTAGTGGGAATTGATTGGAAGAACTAGCTATTGTGATTTCAGCGGAAGTGCGAAAAGCAGGGAAACGGTGCTAGTTTAAATTTCGAATTGAAGATAGAATTTGACCTCATGGCTACCAGTGTTGGTTACTGCCACGGTAACGTGAACAAGGCTTTGTGCAGACGTGTATGTAGAGGAATGTCGTTTTCGTGTAGCCAACTAGCCCTACGATGTGGGATATTTCCTACTCAAGGCTTGTAAACAATGTAACACAACTATCCTATCCTTTAAACATGATCAAATTTGTCAAGTCTCAAGTCATAGACAACGTTTTATTGTCGCACAAATATACAAGGTACAAGCCTTGAAAAATTATTTGCACAGGCACACTCATTTTCATGATTTATTTTACTTTACTTTCAAAAGTGGAATAAAAATCTAGGCTTTTGATTTTATGTCGATCAAAAGTTTAAAGTAAATTTTAAGTAAGATTGTGAAACTTTTTGAGTTATTTTATACACGAAGATTTTAAGTAAGAATTTTCGTGCATTTTCTAAGAAGCTCGAGGATGTATAGGGAATAATGTAACTGCAAAAAAGCGTAAGGTCACACTAGCCATCTGAAAATGGAGCGGGGGTCGAATATTCGCGACTAAAGCTTATTCTACTCATGTAATACACACAACGAAATTAAACCGCAGGCTCGTAAAATGCGGCCTGCAGTTTTGTACAGCAAAAGAAAAGTTATCATCTGTTAATGTCCATTTAAAGTCGCGTTTAGGTAGTCTTATAAGCATTGTAATTAAGAACACTAGAAGCGATTACCTTAATACCCTTGGAACATTAGAGCCGTCTCAATTGAACTTGATAGGTAACGGAATATTCTTCTCACTCTGTAATAATAAAAAGCTAAGTCATGTGAGCTATACACGAAGCGCCTTTAAAACATATTTAGAAAGTTTACAAGCTAAAAACAAGTGCGTAATACAATATTGAACTAAAACAAGAGCTGCCATAAAAATAAAATAAAATTATGCAAAATTAAAGGGACTTACCTTGTCCAATAGCAAGTTTTTAAGTGCATTTTTACTGATATATTTCACAGGATTCTAATTTCCAATTTTCCATGAAAGACTCAACAACATTAAAACTAAGATCAGAGTAGTCCAGATTTGAGATTAAATGCCAGCCGTATCTATATGTTATTGCTGCTATTGTATTCGTAATTTAACACTCCTGTATATCAATCCTGCTGTCCCATGTACCATGCCAGGAGAAACCAGCGGGAAATGTTATTGTAAAATGAAGATGAGCAATAAAGGCATTGAGTTTAAAAAAAAAAAGTATTATTATTATTATTATCAAACTCGAGGATTAAACTTAATAACTCTAGAAATCTCAACTTTGAGTTTTTTTACCAAGGATTCATGCGATTTTATGGAATTTGTTAAAAATTTAGAAATAGATACAAATAGGCTGATGATGAAGTGCTCGGAAGTAGCCATAAGAACGTCATATAAACTTGGATATGTTGTCAGAGAAAAATCCCAGGGTTGAAACTTCGACGGTTATCACTTCCAACTCGCAGACAGGGCCCAGGAGGTCGTAACTGATATTTTTGTATTTTTCAGCTTTGTAGAGTTGTGATTTCTCGAGATTTGTTTCGAAACATACTGTCAACTTAATTACAATGATCTTGTATAGGGAATTTACGCTGTAAATAAGAGCTATATCTGGTCGTAGAGACTTAAATAGAGTGGATGGATTTTTGTACCCAGGCAGATCAACGAAGAGATTAAACGAGTTCGCTGTTACAGTTGACAAGTGCGAAGTAGTTCATCTGCTCCGAACAGCGGACGTACTAAGCAAGTATTCAAATATGCACATGTGATTGAGTTGCACAGAGGTGCGTATTGAATGCTTAGGGCTAAAGATGGATAAAGGACCATGAAATAGTAACCAATAGTACCAAAAAGTAGCCATACATGCATATATAATCTGATTTTGAAAAGAGGAATATGCACTTGCCAAGGGATGGCAGAGGTGGGCTTTCATTGTGCCAGAATGGGCAATTGTAAACCTAGCGCCGTAGCAACTCGTGCCATCGATACAACGACGTATGAGGAGTAAAAATAATGCTGTATTTCGAGAGTAGTGAGAGTAGAAAGTCAGAAGAAAATTAAACTTTCAACACATATGATTTACAGCTGAAACGTCTCTTCCAAAAACGGTCGTGAGATAATAAAAATATAAGCAATGAAATAATGCCCGGAAAACATTGAAAATTATGTGAACTGTAAAGAGCTACGTGCTACGCACACGCCACGAAAGCGTGGATCACAGGTTCGAGTGACAGGTGTGCTTCTCTAGTATCTTTTCAAACTGATAGAAATAAACACCCTCTTGAACATACGCAGGGGTCCTTGAGGACTGTTGTCATTATCATATGAATTGAATTGTGTGGCGAAAAAGTGCGGTTCATCCTTGAGGGCGAACTGATGAAACGTCAACAACTCGACAAGGACCTTGTTTCTCTGTCAGAATGGTTGCGAGTGACGGAGACGGTGTTGCGGGAGAGAATCAGTAACCACACGCCCGATGACCGTGCATTTAATGAGGTGAGTGTCGTGCCAACGGAAACATTGTGAAAGATAATTTTGGTGATGATGAGCCGTTTATAGGTTTTATCATTATTATTATTAGTAGTAGTATTGATAAGTATAAAGTTATAAATGAGTAGGATTGTTTTAACGAAGAGAAGCATGTTTCTCATGTTTAACTGGTAACTGTACAGCTGCTTGATGAAGCATTGACATTAAAACACCCCTTCTCATTCCAGGCTTCCTGCACGGCAGAGAACAATATAGGTACCAATAAAGTTTCTTTTAAGATGAGATTGATACCTATCGAACACACTGTAACTGGGGGCATTAACTAACTGGCTTGACTTACCAACTTGCTTCCTTGATATTTGAAATATTCAGGCCCCTTGTCTTACACAATAACACATAATACTTTTTTATGAATGACTCTTGAAAGAGTTTTTCATTTCCATCACAGTTTGTGCATAATTATAGCTACGCCAGTTGACTCACATAAACTGGGGAGAAGAAAGTTCTCCCAGATCTTTTGTCCTATTAAATTTAAAAAAAAAATATTTTTTCGAGAGAAAAGGATATTTTTCTAAAAAGGTTTTTGTATTTTCATTGAAAAAACTGAGAAGCGACAAATACTTTCCTCCTAGAAATTCGGAAATACATTGTATGTCCCACTAGATTATCTTGGATTGGCACCACTTCTAGATGTTGGGAGGGGGAATAAGGGGTTAAACTGGAAGTGACTTTGAAACAGCAATAAATAGAAATTTCTTGAATGATAAGGAATTTGAATATTTTTGAAACAGAATTACGGGAACATGGTTATTCATCGACCCCTTTTCGACCCCTGGATATTCATCGACCCCCATTCGACCCCTTGGGTATTCGTTGACCCCTTGGAAGGTCTCATCGACCCCTGGGGGTCGATATCAACCAGTTTGAGAACCCCTGGTTTAGAGCAATCAACTAATTTAGCTCTCAGCTACTTTATCTTAAAAATGACACTTGTCCTTGGGATTTAGGTTTTGGCAGTGCATGTGTTGTGTCTACGATATCAAAAACATATTCTATTTAATAGAGTACGAGCATCATATTGACAGAAAATAATAGACTTAAGTTTTTGTCTAAGGCTTAGTTTGCATAGTTTGCATACACTCTAAGCGTTCATTCCATGGTGCACAAAGCGTTCAAAAGAGGCTAATCGGGAAAATTTGACCTAGTTTGCCTACACTAGATGCGTACATTATATTCTGAACAAAACGTTTAAAATAAACTAACAAGGCATATTTGACATAGTTTGCATACACTATATGCGTGCATTCCATGGTACACAAAACGTTCAAAATCGGCTAATAAGGCATATTTGACATAGCTTGCATACATTATATTCGTACATTCCATGGTGCACAAAGCGTTGAAAAGAGAGTGAAAAGGCATATTATCTATGATGAGTTCAGTCGAACAGGTAAAAAAAATGTATATGATTCAAGACTAAAATTAACACACTTGGATTAAAAGTGTTTAGCCACTTAAATAACTTCAGTATTGTATCAGCATGATATTGAAGCAACATAGGATCTGACGTTTACTTTAGGTTTCTTAGGAAAAAATGTCTTTATAAATCGTATGGAGAAAATTACACAAACTTGACAGTTCCGCGTATTGCTTTACTAACATTTTAAATATTTCATTATCCTCAAGAATATACGAACAGCTTTATATCCTGTGGCAAAGATATCTATAGTGATCTTATTTCATCTGTGTTTGAGGAGATGAAGTATTAAAAGCAATCAACCCGGGATAATACTAGAAATTAATTGATTTCGTAATAATCCACGCTTTGCAACACATAATGATTTGAGGTATTAAGGCCTTTGTTTCATTTCTTTTTTCGATGTTTCATTTTGCTTTGCATATTAGATTAAAGGAATCCCTGCATGGAGATAGAGGACGTGTGAGAAATACAAACCAAAAAGGCCCAATAGCACTTCAAATACTAAAAAGTAGAGAAAAATTTAGAATATTCTTCTTTCTTTATTGGTGTGTAATTTTTAGAAGGTCTTGAATAGAAACAAGGACAGCATCACTGATAGACAGTGGTGTGCTACGTGAGTATATTACTCAATATACCTGGCAAGTATCATCTAATGAAAGTTTATTCTACCATTATCCGTAATCTTAGATTAATGCAGCTATCTCCAATCCCTGACTACAGTTGCAGTTTGAAGTAATTTGCGAATTGAATCTTGCCTCTATATCTTCTATTATGCTACTCTTCCTAGGAGCAGTTCCTACAGTTACGGATTCCCCACCCGATCACCTGCTACCCTTACCCGTAGTCATGTCGTGGTGATGTCTCCCTGCTGTTAACTTTGTCGTAAGTCATTGATGATGATGTTGATGATGCTATTGATGATGATAATGGTAATGATGATAGTGCTGGTGTTGGTTTTGGTGATGATGATAATGGTGGTGATCATGAGGGCGATCACGATATGAGTGATAATGGTGGTGATCATGAGGGCGATCACGATATTAGTGATAATGGTGGTGATCATGAGGGCGATCACGATATTAGTGGTAATGGTGGTGATCATGAGGGCGATCACGATATTAGTGGTAGTGGTGGTGGTAGTGGTAGTGGATATGATAGTGATGGTGGTGGTTATGGTGGTGATAGTTATGACGATGACCGCTTGTAGCGAAGAAGAAGAAAGACAATATACTGCAGATGCTTGCTGTCAATCAGAATCACATGGGTAATTTGCAAGTTGTTATAGTACAAATGTTGAATAGCAAGTAGTTACGTACAAACGTTGAATCTAACGGATCTCTAGGACCATGTGTGACAAAACTCAAAGTGAAGCTCCCCTATCTACTGTTTTTATCTCATTCAGTCTTGCTCACGTCACTCATTTTCTGCTCAAATTAAACAATAGGAGGCTAATGAATTTTTCAAATCAAACTTTTCAAAACTTGACTTCATTAGGGTCTTTAAAACCTTGGGAGTAGAAATTCTCGCCAGCGGCGGGCGAGGAGGTCTCGGTCGCGTTCCTCGACGAGAACTGGGGCAAGCCGGGAACACCGCGGCGGCCTGCGATCTCGGTCATGGAAGGGCCGTATCGCTACCTGCGCGGGTCCAGCGCCTCGGGCACCCCGCTCGAGGTCGTCCTTTCGACCGAGGACGGCCAGGTCGTGAATCGCATCGACGAGCTTCCGGAAGTCGCCGCTCGCCTCCGCGAAGAAGCCGACCGACAGCTCGAGATCCAACCGGAGTTCGAGGCCGCGGACGTCGAGCTCGACGAGATGCAGCTCAACCAGCTTCGTGCGGCAGATGGGCATCTTCGGACGCATCTTCACGTCGTCGGGCTCCCCCCTCACCGGCGCCGAATTCCAGATCAACGAGGCCTGGATGGCTTCCCAGTGGCGGCCCTTGATTGCGGCTCGCCCTGCGGGCGGTTGGGTCGTGGCCTGGTCCGGCGACTGGGACGGCGACCCGATCTTCCGGCTCCTGGACACCGACGGGACGTTCCTCACCGGCGACATCCACGTCGACACGATCGGCAACGGCGGCCAGACGGACACCGCTCCGGCGATCGCGCCGGACGGGACGATGTTCATGGTGTTCGTCGACTATTCCGGCTCTCTGCTGGTCCTCAGTATAATGTAGATCTTTACTTTTCGCTAAAAAACCTTTTTTTTAAAGTTTTTTAATTAAGAATTCAGTGGTCACCATGTATTTTCAATTAGATATAAACTCTAAAGAATCTAAACTACACATTAGTACAATTGTCGTGTCATTCTGTAGTTTTAATTCATAGGATGATTAATCAGCAGTTTTGATTGAATCTAGAAATTCTGGTGAGAATTCAATTCTTTCCTCTTGTTTATTCATACGCTAAAATAAAACGTTTCTTTATTCTATTGTAATTTTTATTTTTCTCTTAAGCACAAATTTTCGTTGTTGGTAGCCCTTTCTCATTCCTTTTCCTCTGAAATTGAACTATCATGGAAACCTGTTGTTGGTTCTTCACCCGTATTATGCGCCGAGAGAAAGCTTTCGCTATTTTCTTTAGGTTAAACCGTTCATGCATTCCGTCTTCCTGGAAACTCAAATCTGAATTACTAGTCTAATGTCATTTTATTTGTTTACGGTGCTTATTTGACATCTATTGATGTAATAGTTTGAGAATTTTTAGCAGAACCCCACCTTGGCTAATCTCTATTCAAGTTTAGTTAGACTTGTTCAAAGACATGTTTTCATTGTCTAGCGTTGTCAACTAAAACACTTATAATTCATCAATGGTATTATCATTATCATAGGCCTTGACATTCCAGATTTTATCAATTAATCATTTCATCCGTATTATTTTAATCTGTACAGATACTCCACAATATTTTCCTTAATAGTATATAGGCTATTTTTTCATTTCAATAATCCACCTTGTCTTATCACAAGGCCTGGTCAAGCAAAGGAACTAGACGCTTAAAACACGGTTTTACCCGAGGTACCAAAAGAGATAAAACGTGCTAAGAAACAGAGAGAAGGGGGTATGAAGAGTACCTGGATGGCTAGTTCGAAATAGGAAGTTTTACAGATATATTATTTTACGTTTATCACTATATGCTGCTTACTTTACAAAATTCTTGCATGTCGAGATAGGATATAGATAAAGTAGGTAGACAGTGCTGTCTTACTCTTATCAGTAGCAAAACCTAACGATCGCCAAAGACAATTCCATTGGTCCAGGTTAAAAATGAAATTTCGTTGAAACTTTGGTTGAAACTATTAAGATTATTATTATCATTATTTTATTTTCGATGACACTTTCGAATAAATTATTTTATTGTAGTGCTAAGATTTACATTTTGTATGCACAATGTGAACGGTAAATTTTAGTTGATGGATGGAGAGCTCCCCAAAGCGATCCGTACTCTGGCTCAGACGTTCTGCCGCTTCACCCAGCCCAAAAACGCCTTATCGGCGCTCTGTAGGCTCTTGCGCCCGGTCTCGGCCCAGAAGCTGCGCCATTGGGCTTCCAGCGCATAGACATCCGCGCCGGGTTTCAGGGCGCGGGCGTGATCCAGAGCCTCCGGTGACAGCTGCGGCGCGACCGCATCCGCCACCACCTGGCCGCGGCGGCTGACCACAATCAGATCCCCCGGCGCTTCGGCCAGATCATAGTCCGGCAGGTTGGCCGCCACGATCATCTTGCGCAGTCGTACCTTGTCGCGCAGCGCCGCCCCGGTGACCATCCGATCCATGTCCTCGCCGTCGAGAAGCGACCGGGCCAGGCGCTCCGCCTCGGCGTCCGGAAAAGCGAACGGGCGCAGGAAGCGCATCGAATCCAGCATGACGATCGCAGCGACCGGGCGGCCACGGCGCTCAAGCTCGCAGGCGACGTGGTAGGCGATGTTGCCGCCGCCGGAGTATCCGAACAAGACATAGGGGCCGTTCGGGTCGGTCGCCGCGATCAAGTCCGCGTAGTCGGTGAGCCGGGACTCAGCCTCGATGAAATTGAACGCATGCAGCTCGGGTTGCACCTCGCCAATAACCGCGCCACTCTTTTCCATCTACCACGAAACCCGGCGTATATACCGCGCCAACATTACGTTGAATATTGTGCTGGCGTTGCCGCGCACTAAAACTCGCATCGCTAAACTCGTCTGGCCACCCTAATTGATTCCAATAATCAACATGGAATGCAACTGGCACCCACTCTGTCCAAAGCTCTGGACTTAAGCTGAGTTTGGACAGCCATCGATCCGCGGGCGGACAACTGCTGCAACCCTCAGACGTGTACAGCTCGATTAATGAGACTCGCGAAGGGCCGGACGTCAGGGTTTGCTGTAAGAATTTTATTGTTTTGGTATTTTCTTTCAGTTTTGTACATATCTTATGGCTACACCTTAGCCTATCAGGGTGCATTGTCAGAAACATAAATATGATATTTGAAAATTGCATAAAATAAGGAATCTTATGGTACTGTTTTTGTTTCATTAAGATGTTTCCTTCTGTTGAGCTTCCAGCTAAGAATGTTCCAATATTCACTTGCCCAAACTCAACCATCAGGCCTTAATCTATCTGCAACATTTCAAAGATTACCATAGGAAAAGAGCCTTTAAGCCCATTCTTTACCATGTGCAATTATAAAATAGTCTAATGTCATCCTTAAAGACATAGTTATTAGATTTTTAGTCTACATTGATTAAATGGCTATTCAAAATTTCGATCAAGTGATTAGGGAAAAAATGAGCGTGGGAGGGGGGCTAGCTGCCCTCCAATATTTTTGGCCACTTAAAAGGGCACTAGAACTTTATAATCAAATCAAATGAGCCCTCCACCGACATTCTACGATCGCTGGTTCGATACGATCACCCCTGAAAAAGAAAAAAACACACACCCATGATTTTTCTTCTGGCAAAAACTTTCAAATTCCACATTTTTGTACATAGGAGCTTGAAGCCTCAACAGTTTTTGGGGTATTAATTTGAAAGTTTTGGGGATACTACTATTACCACTTCTGCTCTTACAATTCAAATAAATAAAAAGAGTGTAAGTATATCCAGGTTGTCAAAGAGGATGGATAGAATTTTCTGGAAGTGATATTAAGTTTTATTTTTCAAGTCAACTTTAGAAGCTATAAAATTAAACTAAAAAATAATGTATGTGCCAGGATTAAAAGTTGTTGAAATGGTTTCTTCGACATACAAATAGCAACCCATACTATGGATTCTTATAAAAAAAATTGGAAAGATATAAAATATCATTTTTTTTCATGAAAAAGACTCAGTGCAAACAGACCCATCATGCATTGTTTTCGCTCCTGGAGTCCATTACGGGATGATATGGCATCTTGTTGCAATTTGAAGGTCGCCATTTAAATCAGAATGGTCCAAGTTTTTACTTATGTTTCTAAAGAAAGTAAACTAGGCTGATTACCCAAAAGTTTAAAAATTACTCATTTATATAGGATTCAGAATTACTTTTCTGTAGAAAATTCTCACTGCTGCACATTGTCGAACCCGGAACCTCATGAGTATTCTGATTAAGGGCATTTGAATTTTTTCAAAAGAAAATCGTTGAGAAAAAGCCAAACTTATCAAAATAAGACAATTCTGTCGGAAACGACCAAACAGAATTTGCGATCGCTTTATGACACTTGGTAGATAACAAGTGCCATAAAAATTTAAGAGCTTGTCATATACGAGCTACTTAGTGCTCCGACAGCCAGAAATTATGTTAAGGGATCCTTATAAAAGACTGAAACGGTTATCAATGAGAAGCTAATTTGGAGAGTTAAACAGGATTAGCGCCATTTGTATTTTTTGGTATTGCCGTTTTTTGTACTGGATTTTTTTATATTAAAAGTAGTTTCTTTTTGCTTTAAGCTGATAATTTCAAGAATTTTATTTAGGCTTCTTGGGCTCTTGTTGAATTTTACACAATATAGTTCCATGATTATGTTGCATTCCGTTATTTATCGATACCTCAATAAGTGTTAACGTTATATTTCCTTATATAGTGATAATGCAGAACGTTACAACTTTCTATTTCCTTATATAATAATATTATAGAAAGTTCCAATTTTTTATTTCCTTATATAGAAAAACTGCAGAAAGTTCCAATTTTCTATTTCCTTATATAGTGATAATGCAGAAAGTTACAACTTTCTATTTCCTTATATAATAATATTATAGAAAGTTCCAATTTTTTATTTCCTTATATAGAAAAACTGCTGCAAGCTCATGCTAAAAGATACTTATGGTTTTGTTCATTTCGAGCTTGAAAGCTTTCATTGTTGACTTGATTGGATACTTTTGGCAGTAAATGCAAGCTCATGCTAAAAGATACTTATGGTTTTGTTCATTTTGAGCTTGAAAGTTTTCATTGTTGACTTGATTGGATACTTTTGGAAGTAAATGCAAGCTCATGCTAAAAGACACTCATGGTTTTGTTCATTTCGAGCTTGAAAGTTTTCATTGTTGACTTGATTGGATACTTTTGGAAGTAAATGCAAGCTCATGCTAAAAGATACTTATGGTTTTGTTCATGACGATCAATAATGTTATCAATTTACGCCTTCATCAGTATTACTGTCAAGATTATTGCGCGTCTGTGGGCCGCTTTATTATAACCTCTAAAGGCGTAAACAAATGCACTACAAATTCTGATTGATCACGCCAATAATTTTTGTTTATTACCATAGCTACCAGCTTCGTCCAACTGCCACTTTAATATCTAAACCTTAAACGTCATCTCAGTAACCTACTCTTCATTATGTATAAAAGTTCACTAACGTCTGTTTGGTTTCCTGACTCTGAATCGTTTCACTGTTAATAGATTTCCTTTCTTGAAAATGACGCTCGATGGCCAATTTTCCAAATTTATATATGTAGTATATCAAGTATTTACTAGGGCTGTCTACGATTAGTCGACGACTTTATAGGTAGTCGACGACCTCGACTAGTCGATGACTTCAACAAATCTATGCCGTCGACTAGTCAATGACCGTCGACTATTAGCAGGCAAAAATTATTTCAATCGTCAAACTAGGTGATCCCATTGACACCTTTACCCTAGTTTTCTATGTAAGTTACAAGGTAATAATAAAACCTACTTTTAATTCCTTTCTAATCTTAATAAGACAATTTTACTTATATTGATTTAGAGGCAGTCATAACGTTGGATCTTTATAGGTAGAATGGTACAACAGAATCCAGAATATACCGGATATTCATAAAATAAATTTATTTCACATCGGAGAATTATCTAACGCGGTTATTATGAAGGTTTCACTTGCATAACTAAGTTCTCTTTGCACCTTTAATGTGCTGATCGTAACGCACAGTGGAGTTCATTATGCAAGACATCTTGCCTTACTGCTTTCTATCAGAGACAGAAGCATCTTAAAGGAAGTCACTGACTTTAACTGGTCTTCTAACTGCATTGGTAAATCCTTCGTTGAATCTAAACCACACCATACTGTTTATTAGGCTCCATTATGTCGTTTGTTACGCTCCTTTGCTGATTTACAAGATCTTTCTATATTTTGCGTGTGTGCTCCAGTTTGAGGTTCAACAAAACTGACACTGTGGTTCACGGTCAAGTGGTTGAACCCCATACCCTGCATTGCTGCAATTCCACTGTACGCTCTACAGAGGTCCGATGTGATGGTAGTTCCTGGACGTATTGATGCTTGAATTATCGGGAGCAAAGTTGCTGCGCTGAGATCGAGAACGGCATACATAAAACATTCTTTTGTCTCCCGACACCATCCACCAAACACCCACTGTTGGGGCAACACACGTCCTAAAGCACATTATAAAATAGAACACTGCAATTTTATTACTGTGCGTAAACGAGATATATCTCCCTGCATTACCGTCCTGGCGTTGTTATACATAATGATGGAAGAAGAAATTGCTTTATGATACTGCGTATCAATAATTTTGAAACGCTTGATCGTAAGATACTGACAAACTGTACTAAGTCATTTCCTCCAGGACTTTTTTAACTTCCTTTAATAAATTTAAATTTATTCTGCATTCTGCTGGTTTCCGACGATGAATCCATTAATTTCCTTTGGGTTTGAAAAGGGAAAATCTGATTGAGAATTTATTAAACTCTATCATACGGTGGGCAAATGATCAGGTGTACAAAGTACGGAGTGTTGAGTACGAATGTGCTTGGTTTTATTAGTTTTAATTATTTTTAGGCGCATTTGCTATACGTGGTCACATACCAGCTTTATGAAATGAACAACAGTTTTATTCGTCCATGAGATCTAACGCCTGAAAGCTTATAGGTCTGTAGGCCTACAAGCATATACGTCTGTACACCAGTACACTTGTACAGCAGTACGCATGTACACCCGTACGCATGTACGCCTAGATTTTAGACACTGAGCTTGAATACGAATATACGCCTGTACACCCGTACGCGGCAAAGTCCCTCCGTGTCCCCGTATGGTGACGTCTCCAATTGTAAAGTGTCGTTCTTTAAAACAAGCTGTGAACATAAGAATTGTGCAGGAACTCAAGTACTGACCTAACACTAATGATGCTGTCAAGGGGACTGCCCCCCCTCCCCCCAGGGATAATGGGTGTATAACCGTTAAATAATCCCAAAGACGTACTTAAAAATTATTTTTTCGATTGCGACTTTGCAATCTCATACTGTACAAAGGCGGGCATCATTACTGAGACTACCTATGGTTTGGTATATTTGTGATTCGCACATTCTAACTCTATTTTATATTAGTAACTTTATATGTGTCCTCAGCTTCAATTTTTCTATAAAATGTAATGATTCCAAATCTGTGATATGTCTTGTATGTTCGTAAGTAGTGATCTCAGTAACAGCTAGAAAGCCTATGGCACCGAGAATACGTTGAATAATACGCAGACGAGGTTGCCCCCAGCTTGTTTAGATCTCTTAGATATGGATACAACCTTCTAAACGTCTTTTACTCCTTCATTTTGTGCTTGTTTCTGTAGTTTCAGGTTGGGTAGTTCGAGGCACGTGTTTCTGAGATTTGAGTTTCCTACCTTTGTAAAGTTTATATTTTTATTCTTGACCTTGGAAAGTGAGAAAGCAAAAGTGGGGTTAATGCAATTCTTAAGCTATGGACACTAGAACAACGTGTACTCCGGACTATAGTCATGGAAACTATTCACTTGGTAATCATTTTTAGAGCTGTCTCTGGACGGACAACTGTTGTGCTTTACCTACCAAGATGGAAACTTGGACGCGGCTCTGAGGCAAAGGAAAAAGCCGTGTGTCAGTGATGTAATATCGTGTTAGCAACGCAGTCCGTTATGCTTCACCTACTTACCTACCTTGCTCACACGATATTAAATCACTGCGAGGGATCTAACCACCGAGGTGGTGCTAAGACAAACCAATATCCACAGGACTTGATTCGAAAATAGAGTACTTGAAGAGCAGAAGCCCATCTTGACGTCCCCGACTGTCCTAAGGGTTTGGCAACTTGACCTTCTGGCATAGAAGGTAGGTGGAGTATCCAATAGACCACCCACGATAGCATTCCACATCGAATAAAATACAACATCAATGCCATTATTATAAAAAGGGTTCACTCCAGATTAGTAACAGAAGCCGCGTTATTGCAAGATGAAACGTTAAAACTTCACATAACGAAGTTTCGACCTCATTCCACTATGCCCTCGAAATGCTTTTAATTCCTCGCGCCTAACCCCAAATAACTAACTTCTCTCCCAACGCTGCGTTCGCCAAGTACAGAGATTCCAGTCACCGACTGTGACAGGAAAACCTTTATTGCCCTCACCACTCATTAATTCTTCAACCTGGTCGCAAATCATATCAATGTCTTTCTCCGAGGCATCTGATGTGGGCATACATACAACAATGAGGATAAGATCTATTGATTCTGCACTCAAGCTGACTTTTTAAAAGGTCTATCGCTACTGAGGTTGATCTTCATTACGCCGCTTGCAGTAGATTCATGTTATAGAACAAAGACCCCTCTTTGATTTACACCAGCATTCCTTGTTGGCGATCTATCGCACTCTAATTTATTATTCTGACACTCCAGTCTGTTACAATCTTGGTCGCTTTCTCTGGCGTATACATCAAATTCATCTAGCATATATCAAAAAACAGGAAATGATTAAACATAACTTTCAATAATCAAACAACAACCATTATTAGAAATGCGTTAATGACAGTGCAATTACGTTTGTGTGTTATCGGCATAGGATATACTAAAATAATTTTCCTACTTAACATGTTAACAATGACATAATCAAGTCACAGCTATCTACGGGGTTTTCCCAATATATATCATACAAAAAGCGTTCAGAATAGGCTAATAAGGCATATTTGAAATAGTTTGCATACACTAGATGCGTGCATTCCATGGTGCACCTAGCGTTCAAAATAGGCTTATAAGGCGTACTTGACATAGTTTGCATACACTAGATGCGTACATTCTATGGTGCACAATGCGTTCAAAATAGGCTAAAGGGCATATTTGACATAGTTTGCATACACTCGATGCGTACATTCCATGGTGCACAAAGCGTTCAGAATACGCTAATAAGGCATATTTGACATAGTTTGCATACACTGGACGCGTACATTCCGTGGTGGACAAAGCGTTCAAAAATGGGCATTAATTGTACCACTGGAAGAGACACGTCTGTTTCATTGAGTTGTGTAGCATATGTCAGATTTTCTACGTGCTAATAAGTGTGGAGGTAAAAAGACAACAGGTTCTATTAATCAGGCAGCATACACCCATCCCATATCCATTGTCTCGATGTACCTATACCCATTCCCATCTCCATTGTCTCGATGTACCTACACTTGCAAAGTTAATTGAAACCACACCCACTTCTTACCAAAGACAAGTACAGGATAACGACCGACTTGAAACACATTTGTATGTAGTTCTACGTTACCATGATGTCATGTAAGAATTTCTCACCTTGACTTGTTCCTCCCAACTCAATGATGTATCCACGACAACATTAGGGTAATCTGGCCACACCTACAACGCGTGATAGCAAAAGGGAGTCAACTTCTCACAAAGAACAACGAGTAAGGTGTATTTTTCAAAGTGACAACGCGTCTTGCACGTCAACGTATATGACAGTGAACGCATGAAACATCACTTCGTCCGTGTGAGCAGCATTCATTCCTTTTAGACTACATGTTGTGAACAAACAGTAAATCCGATTTGCCACCAAAAAGGAGAAAGACCATAGGCCACAGTCAGAGCTCTCGCAGATCCCAACATCATATAACTTTGCGTTCCTTTAATTAAATGAAGTATAGAGGACTTTGCAATTTAAAGTTTCAAAGAGTGCATAGTTGTGCGAATTAGTAGATTAGGCACTAGACATTTGATTTTTAGATTGCGCATTTATAGGCTTGAAATGAAAACATGCCCTGAGTTCTTTATTCTACTATTTTCATTACTTTCAGTGTTAATCCGAAATTTACAGACATTCTATCATCGATTAATGATAAAAAGTTTAGCGCTGTCGAAACATAAAAGGATAACAGTTTATATCTTTGTCTCATATTCAATCAATTTAGACTGCATTATAAAAAAACAAAGACACCAGGACAAACACTATACAGAAGAAAAAAGACGAAAAGGAAACCCAAATTTAAAGTAAAAACCCATTGAGAAGATTAAATGAGACAATAGCAGAAATCTTGTCTTGTGCTTTCTGACTTGTTGAAATTTTATTTGAATGTGAGTTCCCTTTTAATTTTTTTCCCTTTATATAACGTTTGTGTTGTTACCTTTGTTTCTGTCATGTTTTGTTAGGCTAGTTTCTTTTTTTCCAGTTGATAAAGGCTTCCGAATATGGATCTGAACTATTCAAATTTTTCTTTATACAAAGTTTTTGTTTTAAGCTCAAACTGACCAATAACGTCACGGATCGAAATGGCTTTGTAAGTATTACTAAATCATCCTTAATTGATATATCGTAAAGCCTCTATATTATGCTACATATCTAGCTTCACTTTACTGGATCTTTTCTACAATATTCTTTGGCGAACGCCTACTACGATAATATTTTGTTGCTTCAAACTCTGATCTTATAGATTAGTGTGTAGATAAAATTTTGAAGTACCAACCAATGTTGCCAATTTTAAGCTGATAAGCTGAGGATAATTGAAAACATCTTTATATTTTTTAAAAATTTTAGTTAAAGGCTGACTTGAATTTCTGTCAGCATTTTAAACATCATGGACAAACTTTTCTTAAATTTAAGCGCCGCGCTCGGACAAGCCGACCTCAAGAATTGGATCTGTGCGCAATCATTCTTCCGAGAGTGAAACCAGAATCTTATTTCATAAGCTGCGGTCACACTGCCACTTTTGACCCGCAGCGAAACAGCGGGTTTTGATTAGAGAAACAACTTTTTGTGTGTGACCGCAAATTCCACTTCAGATCCGACGATGTTGAGTTTCCATAGCAACGTCAAAGAGAACAAAAGGGTTTCGGGTTACCTTCACCATGTGTAGTGAGTAGTGCGCATTGACACTAATGGGTTTCAAATCCAATTGAAAGGGGATTATACCACTCCTAACTTTACAGAACACACGGCAACGACCGGAAAGCCCCTGTCCCTCACATTAACTTGAAAACGAAGACCGCCAGGACGAATATAATCAGTCTGACTTGTCCTAGCCCAGTGTTTCGCACCTTTTTTGGTTTACCACCCCCTTAGCACTCACATGTCTCCAACCCTCCCACGCCTTTAAATTTGACAAAAACGAACAATTAATTTCTGTGACCTCAGTTACCAAAATACAGCCCCCTTTAAAAGCGTAGCGTGGGCAAAAGATAGCAATATTACAAACCTTATTTTAGATCTAGATCTTAATTATTCGTTATTATCATCATTATTATTGTTATCATTATTTATTATCATTACCATTTTTAAAAGTTGTTATTATAAGCATTTGTGTTACAACTGAGTAAGAGTTAAGAGTATTAGTATCATTAGAGACATGTACAAGGAAATCCAATGTTCCATTAATATGATCCCTCTTAACAAGAATTGCTATATTTAGCTTTGGTGATGGGCCGCATCTGTTTCTCTTGCCCCTTTCCCATGGCAAAGTTTTTCTTGACACATTTGTTTCTTCAGTTTTGAAAAGCTACATCAAGCACTCAGCGTTTAGGATTGAAATTGCGACAATGTTTCACATTGGAAATGTCTACCATTATTGCTGCAATTCCAAT
Source organism: Alatinidae sp. Z8VKAUB7J3 (assembly GCA_010016025.2). NCBI lineage: Eukaryota > Metazoa > Cnidaria > Cubozoa > Carybdeida > Alatinidae > Alatinidae sp. Z8VKAUB7J3. The sequence continues at coordinate 60,963,133 of JAAAKM020721499.1, forward strand.
GTGTACTTTAAAGTTTTCCATTATCAGTGAATATTTGTGGACGCGTCTCACCATCGATTTGCAGATATAGTTACCATGTTGGAAAGAAAATTTGAAAGAAGCGAATTGAAGAAATACTCAACTGAGTGATCTTGAGAATTTGACTTGTGTTATCTGGTGTCATTCTAAGAATAAATTTTCAAAAAATCACTATGATTCCAGCCATAATATGTGGTGGTATATCGATATGGCGCTTCTCTTAGACACGGAAAGCTTTCCAGTTTCAAGCTCAACCTTACACTTGTCAATGGGCTTCTGATATACTTTTACGACATACTGTATGCAGGAATCCCGTTCGTTGCAACAACAATAATTACAATAATGTAATAATGTAATCGGTCTTTATTATATCCTTATTTAATCACTGTGAGTGTTTACTACGGTCTCGCTGCTAGTGCATTCGTGAAATTGGCTCTGCAGTACATGTAGTGGCATGGAACCTCGAGTGACTTCTCTGAACAGGGCAAACAAGCAACCCGATCAAATTAATAAACCTCACATTTTATGCGAAGGACTTTTGTTTGGGGGGGGGGGGTAATAAACAAAATGGGACATTGATTATGTCAATATATAATAGAAGAAGACTTCATATTAAAGGGAATGATGCTAAATATAATATCATTTACTTGAGGGGTTTCTAACTTTCAGAAATCATGTAGGCTAGGCGGAGTGTGCCAAGCGTGACAAAAGTGTGACACGCATGTTGAAACTCTGCCAAATATTGCGATGACTATGTCACCTGCTGCGGAACCCTGCGGGACATGTGTTGCTCCGAGATCTGCATCAGATGGTGGAAAGTGGACGATCCTAGAATTTACTTAATTGTACCATCTGCCGACTATCTGTTTGGAAATTTGAATCGCCTTTGGAACAGATTCTGTTTGATTTTGGCTCAATCTTATAACGTTGTGAATGATTTACAGAATCGATTTACTCCTTAATTGTTACGGCTTCGTGTTTTTAAGTGGAGGTTATTGCTTCACCAGGGACGAGGAAAAGGGGGCAGAGGGGGTCATGTCCCCCAAGATTTTCCAAATCTCAATTTTTTCTGTTGCGACTTCTCGTATTTATCAAAATTGAAATTGGTTGCGACCGACATTGTGTCATATTCACAGCAAGATATGCATATCGCCCTGTGTACAGAAATGCCCATATAATCCTTACCTTAGACTGGACATTTTCGACATTACTATTGAGAATAACACAATTCGTCCAGGATATCTTAGCCAATATATGTTCCTTTATTATACTTACTGTGTTAATGTTCACATTACGCTCCCAAATTAAATTCCAGAGGAATAACTTCTTTAAATAGTGATTTATTGGTTAAATCTAATACCAAAGGATCTCATCAACCATGTCTAATATAGTTAAAGAGTCAGGTAGTTGATCCCCTAAGATAATCCATGCTCCATTTTAGCACAAGTGCCCTGCAGGGGAGATATTTCTTTTCTAACAATTTGATGGTAGAACGCGGCCGGATGTCACAACACTGAACTTAATACACTTCTTACTCAATTTTTCCTTGCCATTTCAAGTTTCTTTCTCAGTGATGACAGTCCAATTGTTGCGCTAGGTGCAAAGTCAAGCCCTCATTCCTGCTGACTGAAAGTTTTGTTCGTGGGAAAACATTACATATGATAATTCTCTAAACCCGATCTTCTCTATTCACTTAAGCAAATAAATAGTTTTTGTACGAAAAGTATATCATTGAAAGTTAATCAGAGTCCGAAATCTGAATTTATCATAACCTCTCTTCACTCCGTGGTGGCGGAAAGCCAAACGTGATTGTCAAAATGGAGATGAAAAGGCACGTTTAGAAAACACTAGGGAAAATTGCGCAAACAAAAAAAAGACGTTGGGAAAGTCCCGGGGATGGAAGGGCGCTCAACACGATTACCTTAGTTGCTGGGGGCCCTGAAATGAAATTTTTAGCATTCGGTTGAGGGACCTTTGGTCGTCCACCGCGACTGTCTATTCCTTACTCTTCAGCTCGGAACCCACTATATGTACCCTTAACCACGGTGATTTTAATAACTTGAGTCCGAACTGCCACCGAGAATATGCTTATCGGATTTTTGCATGTGTCAATAGAGTAATTGATACTCTTTTAAGTCTTAAATAATGGCTCTATGAATTACCTCTTTATCGGAAAACTCTATGTTAGCAAGAGTCCATGCATCATCTTCAAGATGACTTGGAAACCAGTTGTATAGATGTATCATCGTTTTAATTGAAGTGTAGAGAATGCAGTATTTAACTAAATCAGCAAACTTGATGTTAAACTTGGAAACAAGATTTAGATTCTGAATTTTTGTTTCGTTTTTGGAAGGCATCTTTATTACTCAGCAACGTTAGACTGGTGAATTTAATGGAAACTGAATCAGTTAATTTTTGACGACTGTTTTGAATTGTTTTGAAAATGTTTTTGGTGACAAAGATGATGATTGCAACCGCAAATTAGAATACAAAAAACACAGGGCACCAAGCAACACTTAGAGGCTAAAATGTAAGCAGAAGCAAGAACGGTTATCATTTTCCAATGCACGTGTTAAGTAGCCTAATTCATTGGGCCTTAAATATTAAAACACTCTCATCTCACGTGAATTCGATACTAAAGTACAGAACGTACTTTTGCCCAAGAGTGCAATGGATTTATGTCTTGTTTTGTGTCCTTTAATTTGGCTGAAAACGCTACTTCTCATATTTATCGAATATATCTGATCTCAAGAAACAATTGCATGCACTTGAGCATTCAGGGGCAACTATAGGCTTTTATGTAAACTCAAAACATTCAATAACCCAAAGTGTTCATGTAGAAATTTCTATTAAATCCTTGGATTCCCTAGCTGAGCCGTTTTAGCTTCTCTTAGAACTGCAATTCTTTCACTGGTATCTAAATTTATCACACGTTTGCACCATATGTTTTTCCCCACGTAGATTGCATGTGATGAGGTAAACAAGATATTTAAGCGCACAGTTTAAATGGTAGTTAATGATAAACACTTGGTTAGTAACTTTACTCTTAAAAAGGTCAAAAAGTCAAAGAAAAAATCACTGAAGAAAAAAGTCACGTACACTTTTTTTGCAGTTATTTGCCCCTCGCTTTCAACGAGCTACTTTGTATCTACCTTATAAAGGAACACCAATTAGGTCCTGCAACTGAAGAGGTTTCAGCTATAATGTTTGGAACCCTAAACTGTATCTTGACTAAGTGAAGAAACGAACTAAAACCAGTCAATGGAAGTCTGAAAGAATTTTGATATTTCCGTTGCTTTATACTTTAAGCTGGTATCTTGTTTATTAAAAGAACGATGTAAAGTAGCTGATTTGCTTGATTTTTTGAGTCTAATAAGAAAAAAAACGAGGAAGGAAAGTCCAAATATTAACGTTTTGGCGTAAACCCATCAAAAACAAAAGTAACAAAACAAAAACTAACATCGCAAGAACTAACAAAATGCTAAAAAGCCCATAAACCAAACAATAAAAGTAAAAAGTCCATAAAACTAGAACACAAGTAAACAGGCCACTATGTAAACAACACTGATACGAAATCCACAATCTTAATGACAGACGTAATTAGTCCATAAACTGCATGGAAACTGTGGACCTACTTTACGTACGAGTATTGGATACATATAAAACCATAAAATCAAAAATGGTGTTAAGTTTTAAAGAGAGGATTTTTTTTTTTTTGAATTACTGCATATAGCTAGATTTTGATGATTGCATGTTCTTTTTGTGTCATTTTTCATTTATATTGCCCAACCCCAACATTTTTCTCTTGGCTTCAAAACCCTGCTCACTTTATGCATTTTTAGTTTGTTGAAGGGGATTTTAGAAAGCTAAAATAAAAATGGATGTGCTTCTCTAACAATAAGAATCTTATACAGTAATCCTATATACAGTATTATGTATTTTCGACTGCTTGTGATGAAAGTAAAGCTTTACCACCAAAAGTTTTAAGACATGTAAAAAGTTAAGGCTTTGCCGTAAATGTGTAGGGAGAAAAAAAAATTCAGGAAGAGAGTTATGTGATTCGTGCTTCGTTTTGCTTATAACATACGACGTTATGAAACGTTAATGAATTATAATAATATATTGCAGGAATATCAATCTTGCAGTCCTTAAAAACATTTTCTGGCTTGCAGGTAAGTTATGAACCTTATTGACGCTCAACTTTGTTAATCTACACCTTTATAGCAAGGGCGGGGGAACAGGGGGGCAGAGGGGGCCATGCCTCCCTAAAGATTTGCCATATCTCAATTTTTTTCGTGACCACTTTTCATTGTCACAATAGTAGGCTCGTACAAATGACCAGGGTTGGGTTACCTCGCCATAACCAATCCTTTAAAATGCGAGATGGCCCGAAGGTAAATCTGAAGAAAGAACTACCTGTGACCATATTTAATATGTTAATAAACATTACTTTATTTCCAGCATCACCTGTGCGGCACGGTCAACCTCAAACAAGTACCCCTCCTAACAACAAAACTTATGGTTTCATTACAAAGACTGTAATGACATGTATGAAACAGTCAAACAGTATATCGAGCCCTTGTTTGATTGCATATCTATAATCACTATTTTGGGAAAATCAAGCCATAAAGGAGCATCTCTTTATAAAGGAACTATGTGCACACATAGGCGCACGGCCAAAGGGGCTGAGGGGGGCGGCAGCCCCCCAGTTTGTTAAAATGTTATATTTTTTCGGGCAAAAACTTTAAATGAAATAATTTTAAGTCTTACCCGTCCTCTGAATTAACGTCGACATTCCTACCGAACTGAAGTGCTTTTAGTCTATCCATGTCCCAATAATTTGCGGCAAATGTATATTTTTGCGGGAAAATAATTCACAGCCCCCCTCCCCCCCAATATTGTTCGCCCGTTTCGCTTATGTGTGCACACGCACCTTTCGCTCGTCTTCAAACTCACTCGTGGAAACATAGTACCCGCGTTTTCAGGAAGTGTTGTCCTTTTCCTGGGCCTGAACTGGTTACTCCTCGCAATGTCTTGTTGTGCTCTTTATTCATGTGCGAACGTTCTCAGTTATCGAGCTTACTTCCCTTCGGCTCCTGAGGTTTTCGCTCTTGAGGTTTTCGCACCTTCCCCTTTTTATAACTGCTGAACTTTTATATTTCAACTGAAGACGTAAGCTGATGACGTAAGCTGATGACGTAAGCGTTTTTTGCCATGATCAGCGATTTTTGCCGTGATCAGCAGTTTCGTTCGTCAAAAGTTGGCTTACTTTGTATTAAAGCGACGCCATCGAACGACCAAACTATCATAGAAGCAAACTTGATGGTGATGATATGACATATTTTATAGTTCGCTATTACCTTTTCAAAACATAAACAAACCTTTTATAAAACCATATTATAAATTTCAACTACATCTTTCCCAACTCATTCGTTCAACGTTGTAAATGTAAACTCTTCCTGCGCACATCAGTAACTTACCTAAAGTGTCAGTATTTTACCCTTTCGCGTACTTAACGCCGATAAGAACTTCAATTCTTAGCTTTTGCACACTTCTGGCAACCTAGAGTCCTTCCCAGCCGTTACTTACGAGGAAAGTAGCAGATATGTAGTGACTGATGAGCATATTCCCACAGTGAGATAATTCCATAAGGCCAGACAATGAGCTATGACAATGACTTGGGATATGTACTGCGAGACGGAAGATAGCTTCGTAGTCGCTACGAACTTTATAGACACAGAATCTAAACAATAATACTTGAGTTTTACTGTCGGCCATAATCAGTTTAAGCGGCCGGTGGATTTTGATTATAGATGGACTATATGGCTCTATTGTATTCCCATAATTACCCATGGAACGATTTTTCAACATAATATTTTGCAACACATAAGCAATAAAGTGGATGGATGCCATACAACAACAGGCATGACCACTTGCTGAAACTGGTAGTAGAAAGGAGATTCGAAGGAAGGAGACCTAGAGGGGAGAAAAGTGCTAACGGGTCTTATGAATTTAAGAAAAAGGTCTTCAAATGGCAATTTTAAATGAGAGGAAACCTACCAATAAGCAAAGCAGTAAAAATGAAAGAGAGAGATATTTTGTAAACCATTGTAACGGCGCAGTAAGATGAGGAGGGACAACTAAAATATCAATATTTTATCACGTAAAGCAAAACAAAATCAGCAGTGTCACTACTATTTGCTGATGCCCAAGGCTCATATTATGGTTGCTATATCCCAGAACTGTTACTGACTTAAGAAAAGTCTTGAAACTCGTTTCTCTCATTCATGGAATACTATTCCCAAACAAAATTATTGCTGTGCTTTGGAGCACATTTCTCCATCAACTTACAAAGCCAGATGATTCGTTCTTTAGCACGGAGCGAAATTCGTTCTTATAGATATCAGCTTATCTCTACCTCTTCAAACCGTCTACAGTTAATTATTGACCAGTGTAGTCTTTGAAAAAGCTGACTCCCTAGCTAAGATCACTTCTGTTAATGGCTCCTTCGCAGTATGTGTACCGTGTATAGCAATACATGAAAACTGTATCTTTATCCATTTGTTCTAGCTTGGCCTCAACATGACTTTTTTGTACATTTCAAAATGGTGATAGTGTGTTAGCATTCCTTAGCAGCATCAACAAAGTCATCAAGATTTTTACTGCAACACCTTTGGCTAAACTCATGCTCAACACATCATGTTTCACCTCGCCACCTATCCCATCTATTACCACCTTGCCATGATTTGAAACAAAAAGTTTCAGGATAATTGTTTACCCAGCAGTGTGATACCACTCAACATAAACCTTTGCTTAAACTGAGAAGCTGTTAAAAAGTGTATGAAGTGATTGAGGTAAGACTGTGATGTAAACTCATGATTAAAAAGTGTATGAAGTGATTGAGGTGCAGGATAGTATATTGGCCAACCACCCATTACATTTTCGACAACATCATTTCAATTTATCTTTAAAATTCGTTATTTTAGGTATAGTAGGGGTGGTAAAAATGGCCAGGTTCGGCCTATAATACAAATGAGCTATTTTTTCTGGCCATGTAAAATTATTGCCACTTTTCGGATTTTTTCTCAAAAAGCTGTGGTAAAAGAGTTGGTACTATCCGTATTAAACATCATTTAAATGTAATCTTACACATTCCCTGTATATACCGTTAGATTTAATAAACCACAAATACGATTTTGATACCACAAATTTTATCCACGATTTTACTCTGTTACTATTTTGAGGTTAAGAGGTTTGAGGAAAATGGCTAACTTTCACAGACAAAAGCTTTACTGTTTCTAATAGGATAGTGGTATTAAAGCTAGCTTCAGTTTGTCTATTTCCGAGATCAGATTCCTATTTTCTAAGATGTTTCAGTTTGGGAGAATCAATCCTTTCAGTTCTATCAAAAGCAAGACAGTGTTTCCATGTGACAGGTCTTTCACTTATTGTTCACTTCTCATCAGAGTCAATACTAACTGTGTCAGTCGGTTCTACAGAGGCAAATAGCGCCATAGTCGATAATTTGCGCTTATTAATCGTAAAATGGGCAACTATAATTAAATTTTTAGAGCTTCCCCAGCCTAGGCACGACTTAGAAGTTTTTTATTCATTATGAGCCCTAGTCCATGCCGATGCACTCTATCCTTCCTGCCCGAATAAATCAATTCTGTATCACCAAATTTCAGGTTTCCTCCCTCTTGAAGATAAGTTTTTGAAACTATTAACTAATAGAGTTCAAAATACTAACATAAAACAATGCTTCTTCTCTTTTGGCTGTACAAGTTATACATTTTAAAATTTGATTGTGAAGATGTAAATACAATGCAGGAATCCACACGTTTGCTAGTTCTTTGATAGATGAGCAGGCAACTAAAAGCCATCAGAAGGTGGTTTTCAATAAAAAAGTAAAAGAAAGGCAGATGGAATTAAGTTAACAAATAGCTTTCAGAATTTTAAAACATATGTATCGATTAACAATTGATAAGTACAGCAAACCACTAATTGCTCACTTATTAAAAAAACTTTATTCAAATTTTGGGTCTTTCATTACAATTCATGCCATTTTTGTTCGTGTAAATTGAAAGTAAAAACACTTCAGACACGATGGATTGGTGAGAAGGACACAAGCCTAGTTGGCGTCCCCGAAACGGTCCTTTCTCCTTCGTTGAAAATAAGCAGTTGTGTCCATGACAATGTTGAAAATCTCTCTGAGAAGAATCCTCTACGAAGGTCTGCAGAGCTCTTGCTTCCATATTGTTGAGTCTATTCTAACCTCGATGATACTTTCTAACTTTAATGGGCTTTGGATTGATGACGGGTCGGACGGCAGTTCTTCCTTGGTCAAGTCACATGACGCAGAGAGGCTGGTCTCCAATTGCGTAGAGCTGGATGTCGATGTCCATTGCAGCGCGGTCAATGATAACAGTGGGTCTTGCTGAAGTTGACAAATCCTGTATTAAAATTTGTAATACCTAGCCTCTTATGAATTCAAGAAACAAGCTAAACACAGGGAGTGTTGGAACTCCATGAGATGGGACGTGCCACATGGCAGAACACCGAAGAAGACTGGTTGCACAATATTACTATAATCTAATATTCACAGAAATCTGGAGTGATCTACTGCAGTGTTTTTGTCTAATCATACCTGTTTCTGATAACTCTTGTATTCTTCTTCTACAGTTGAAATCTCTGTTTGTGTCCTGCAACAGCAAGAGGTTGTGAACCAGCATAAAATATGATACGTATTTATATATTTTAGTCAAAAGTGGGGAGCCAAGGCCCCCAGCTCCACCCGGTCACTATTGTCTTTGGAAAACCTTTGTATGCTCATTCTAGAGTCGTGGTTGACAGGTGCCATATTAATCTAGTCTATGCCAAACAAAGAAAATATATGAGAAAACTCAAGTTTGCACAAATTTCCAATGCACAGTGCCCTGGCTCAGTTATATCGTATTACTCGGTTCATACTGATTCCTGATCTCTATGTCTCTCCTGTGGTCCATTACCAAAACTACACAGCAAAGTGTTTTGAGTGCCGAATTTCCTAAGACTCCTAGCCAGTGGAAAAAAGTGATTAATGTCGCGAAGTTCGATAGATCGCCTACGGCCTTCGTTTTGCCAAGCTCCGTTCTAATCTGTTGCCTAAGAAAATCACGCAAGGTCATGTACCTCCCGTTTGTGTTGACCGTGTCAAAAGAAGTGTAGAGAGACTTAAATCGAAATCTTATGATATAGACGGCATCAGTGCTTTTCACCTCAATACCGAATCAGAGGAATTAGTTTATCACTTGCAGTTACTTTTTCAGATGTGTTTATGCTCTTCTTTAGTCCCTGATTCTTTTTTAGTTGTCTTCAAAGTCGATGAGAAGAGAAAAAGCAGTCTAAAAAGTCCTAGTTTGTCACATTATTTACTCCCTTACCTACTATAGGGACACCAGTGTCCCAGAGCAGAAAAATGGTTTTGCCGGATAGTGTGAAAGAGATGGCGAATCAAATCCTCTCATGAAGCATTCCTTATCGTTTACAGATGTAAATAAACAAAAAATTATTTCATGGGTCACATTGGCGATATTTTTATAGGCCATTTTTTACGTCACGTGACAAGGCAGCAATAAGGGTCAAATTTAACCACGCCTAGGGGGACCATATAAAAATATTTGACTTGAACAGAAGAAAGGCCATATGCTCAGAAATGTTTGGGATGTGTGAGAGTTAGGATGTAGACGAAACCAAGTCGATGTACCAGTAGGCTTCGATTTTATGACACAAAATCCCAAGGAATTTTTGGGAAAGATAGCTTGGAGAACCTAGAAATCTCCTGGAATTTAAACTTGGGTTACCATCTTAATTGTTTGGTTACTTTACAACCCTTGTACCTTATCATATTTCTTCTTTTTTTTCCCTTATATCATATATAGGATTACGGTAAAAGCAAACCTCCACCAGCCAGGAAGGAGCGTCCGGATGAAGCATATTCTTAAAAGATTAAATTTTCACAAACGTACTTTAATGATGTTTAGTTATGTGCCTCTATTTTTGATTAATTTACTTATAGGTAGGAGATATAGAGTAAGTGTTAGATGTCGCAATATTTTTGGTGATATATCTTTCATGTAGTTAGAGAGTAGTTGTTAATAATTAATAAGAATGAAAGTACACTTGCGAGGGGATACCTTACTTAAGAAGATCAACTTTTCTTATTCAAATTTTAGTTCCAGGAAAATGTCCAACAGTCTTGCTGATTCACAATCTCCTCTTCTCTCTCCTTGCAAAACAAAGTATTTGGTACAGATTTGATGACAAAATAACAGGGCAAAAGGCAGACTTTTATTTTAAAAATGGAAATGATAAAATAAATTACGTTGATAGCCGTACATAATTCAATTTTACTGCAGAACGTCGAATACAAATTGAAGAAAAAAAGAGCATCTATAACAGCATGGTTGATCAGTAGATATGACCAAGTCTAAAATTCTCTGAGAGTAGGAATTTGTCCAAAGGGAGGGGAGTTGGGTACAACATCATTTCTCGTCCCTTTATTGTATTATCTTGAAAGGTTCAAGGCTTATGTTCCTTTCATTTGTAAACAAGTGGATGCAGTACCTATATACATACATACATACATACATACATACATACATACATACATACATACATACATACATACATACATGTTGATTGCTTAATCTTCACGGCTGATCGCCGTCTTGTACATCAACATTTCTGTTTCCATTATTACTGTGTCTTCTCATATGGCTGTGGAGATGGGACTTTAGGCCAGTAGCTGTTTTACAAGGTCTGGAACAAAGATGGCAAACGTACTCTAGTGTTCTCACAGGGTTCATTGGATCTTGCTGTGGAATATTTGCTTTGTGAATGACCATGTGCCTCTTCAGTCCAGCAGTTGACTTGCAAACTTTGGAAACCTAGATACAGCAGACTATCTTGAACCAAACCGCTGCACTTCATTTACTAATTACAGCAACATTCGGACAGAAATAAATAACTTGCACATTATTTGCAGGATAGTTGAGTACCTAACATTGCGAGCAATGATTGATGTTTAGGAATAATGATGAAGAGATTCAAAAGAGCCCCGTCGATGACATATTTTCTATTTCTCTAGTGTCTTTCCTAAACTGACATTTCAACTCCCCTCTTCTCAATGATGTGATTCTTTGCCTCGACGTTCGGTTCTGGTAGTCTGGTATTCGCATCCAGGAATGTTATTGCATTTTATCGGCTTACTTAAGTTGAGCTACGGGAGATTATCTATTTTAAAACCAGCAAATAAAGTAGAGATAATCATATTGCAAGGCAGGCGCAATAATAGCAATATGCCCCGCTTTTAACTTTCAAAAGTGAATGCTTAACCAAAACGTGTTCGATTTACTGTAAAAATCACACAAAGCAGTTGTAACACTTGGAAAGGCAGTGCACGAACTGTTAGACAATTTAAAGGTCTTAGAAGTAACACGATATTGAACGATAAATGTCGCAAATTCTAACCAATAGTCACGGGGAATACACAGAAAGCCGAAAAACACTAGAGTCCGTTATACCTGTAAAGAGAGTAATGGATGTATTTTGATATAGGAAAGGAAAAAGATTGATGAAGTTTAAAAAAAATAAATTATTATTGACCCTGTTTGTGAGTTGGTAGTGATAACCGTTGAAGTTTCAACCCTGGAATTTTTCTCTGACAACATATCTAAGTTTATAAACCTTTTCCAACACTTCTTACTGGACGAAAACAGGATCTTACAAAAATCGAGTAAAGTAGCCTTAATATCTACATAATATCTGTCTTGTCGAAGAAACAAGGATTGGAACAATCCATCATGCTTGAACTACCACTAATTTCCGTCGTTTTTGATAATTAATTTTCTCCATCTGAACAAAATACAGGAATCACTGAAACAAGATCTCATTAAGGTTATGGTCGTCAGGGAAACATAAAGGGGAAAGAGAATTCCAGGGAGCAGATCCGTAGCCATTGGGGATCTATACACGAGTAAAAAGTAAACACTAGTATGGCTTTGGTTACACAGTGTGCTGTACGACATGGTAATATTTTTTCAACAAGTTTACAGTTATCACTTATCAAAGGATTCCCTTCACCAAATGTATTTGTTAATTTGTTTAATATATCAAAAGGGTTTAACATATCCTGTGTGATACTAAAATAATGAAATGGGCACCGAACCACACTCTTCTCTGATTTGACTTCCTTTGAGTTTTTGAATGGTTGGAATTTTGCACTTAAAACCATTTGAGAATAAACAGATGCTAGATGTGCACAATGTCTTGAACCTATTTTTACTGTTTTGAATGAAGAGATAAATGTGATCATCCATTTGAAAAAGAAAATCCATTGGATTCAGGTAGACTGTATCATCTTTGGATGTGAACTATTTTGCTTGCTTTTGTGATGTTATGATGATGTAAAGACTTCATTGAGTACCAATTTGTCACCAATTTCCCAATATTTATTCTTAGCTTACAAATCATCTGGAGTGATGTAAAGTACTTTTTCACAAAGAATTTATGGGATGGGAGCAGATTGAAATCTTCATTGAAAGAAACACGAGTATTAGTGAGACTCCTTCATTAATGTTATTGCAAACGGATTTTTTCATAGACATATTCTCTTCGTCAATACATAGCCCGGGTTTTTGTATAACGCTATCCAAGGCCTTCTGCCCACACCATACCAATTTTTGGTTTATTGATTCAAAAGACATGAAACTTAATCAAAGTAATCTGTTGACGTTAGGCTACACGATGAACATTTTTTTCTGGTCAAATATAATTTAGTTGACATTTTTAAACAGCAACATTTCTTTTATCTATTGTTTACGTTTTAAATTCTTGTAGAAAATTTTTTTTATTGTCTTAATCATTTTAAATTAGGGAAGGAACTTTCTGTACAGTTTTAGCCGGAAGAAGGAATTTTATTCCGAAGGCTCGCCTTGAGCAAGAACCTGTTTTTAACGTTTTTATAATTCTCTTTTAACATAGGTTTTTATAGTCTGTTTAGTTTAGGCTCAAAAGCTAAGGTGAAGATTTTAGTGTCAATCTTTCGCGAATTCTCCCCCAGTCAGTGGGCACGGGGAAATTAATTAATTTCGTGTAACGGGGCAATCCGATATCCTTGGATTTCACAAATCTATATCACTCCTTGGCGCAGAGAGGCTGGTTTCCGATTCCGTTAAGTTGAATGCCGATTCCCGTCGGCGAATGATTAGGAGCTAATGTGTGGCGACTATAGAAATGGAGAACATCGGAGGTCACCTAGCTCAGTTGATAGAGCATACGCCGCGATAGTGTTGGTCACGGGGTCGAGCCCCGGTAATGACATATGTCTAGTGTCTTTTCAAACCTGATGTCAATATTTTTTGAAGTTTGTAACAGAACGACTCCGATAACAATTATGTTACCTATATATCTATCCCGGTTTCTCGCATTTTAAAAATGTTCTGCCCATCTTTCTTTTCCTTACCACTAATTTTGGCCCCGTTCCTATCTTTAACTGTAACAAGTCCCTCTCATTGACTACTCTGTCTGTATTTATTAACATTTCAGTACAATATTTTACTATTATGTTGTCTAGCTGCGTCTTGTCGCGCTGGTGTGGGAATTCTGTGTCTAAGAGGCACAGGTTCAATCCCAGTTGTGACCAGCTATTTAGTTTGGGACGGGGGTCAGTGGCATGACTCTTATAAGCTCAGCCAGAGTCGACCCAGCTCTAAATGTGTTCTTTGCTCTCATTATAACTATTATAACTATTGCTATAACTATTATAGCAGTTTCAAAAATGAATAATTAAGAGCCGCAGTGCAAGAGGCAAAATTTTGATTAAAGTGCCTCGTATGCTGTTCATAATCGTGTCATAATAATCGTGTAATAAGTCAAGAACGTTGTGACAAAACAAATTATTGAGTACGTATTTATGCAGTGATCTCTACCCTGGATCGAGGCAACGAATACGATTAATATTTCTTCGCAATACAAAATGGAAAACATTTTTTGTCGGACAAAGTGACGAAATTATTCTCAGGTGAAGAAACTTAGAGAATGTTTACATTCTCTTCCAAATAAATTCCCAAGGACGTTCCTAATTCTGGTAAATTATTTTCCAAGGGGGGAGAGGATATCTAAGAAACAAACAATAAACAATATTTTTTAAAGCTGGAAATTACTATAATCCCTTTTTAAAGCCGGAGTTTAAATTACTATTTACTATTCCCTTTCCCAAATAGGAAATATGCGCTTGTATCAGAATCTAAAATTCCACGACGTGACAAAAACAGCGAGAAAAAAAAGTAAAGACGTTGAGATGTATTTTCTCTTGACTAAATAATAAATTTAGCGTTATTCCTAATACTGTAAAATCTAGGTCTGTTTATGTGATCTCGTTTCTGACATCTTGTTAGAAATTAAAGAATGTCACACAAGAAGCTATCTGTTGACTGAAATTGACCGATGGACTATTATATAAACTTAAGGCAGGTTAGTGAAGGCGGTCTGGTTGGAAATCACGGCATTAAAAACCGTATAGGCATCTAATTTGGGCATACGTGCCCAGTTAATAGGTCCATCATAATTCTCTAACAGTACAAGCGGATGAAAATGCCTTGACCCGAAACTAAAACTGACATGCCATTAAGAGAGCATGCGAACTACTTTGCTTCAATCCCTGAGCCATCATTTTATTTGTTTGTTTTTTAATATAATCGGAACCCTTAGCCAAATTTCTCACACATTTCTTCGTCTCTTTTTTTCCCATTTGGTCTTGATTCAATCTTTACTCGAAGTAATCTTTCAGTTTGATTTGCAAGTGCACACTGCCGTTAGGAGAGGTTTTGAAAGCAAGATTTTCAAGCTTTTTGTATCTGCTTATAGCAGTGTATGTCAAGCCTACAGGAAACTAATTTTTGCCTAGATTTATTAGATTTATAAGGGCTTCACGAAAACGGCACACCTCTAAACACTTTTCTGCTCCTGATCGCGGCGACAAAGACCGGGGCCTAGTTTTACGCCTTCGTTATGTCAAAGGAAGTTCTGTCGGTGTTCAGTGTTGTTCAATGGACTGTTGATCTTTTTTAACCAAACGTACGTAAATATTTCGGAAGAAAGAAGGTAGCAGAAGAGAGAGGATAATAATAATATTAGATATAACCTTGGAGTCCATGTAGAATCAAGGTAAGTGAACTGCATTCACTCAGAATAAATATGAGAGAGAATTGCACTCAATATAGATGTACGAGGTGTGCTTAGTTTTCCAATAGCCCAACATTTTGGCATTATTTGTTGGAGGAAATGCAATAATAGATGTATCTCTATGTATCCTCTCTGGAAAGGTTAACTTGCGAGACCGATTGTAAGATGATGGGTGCCTCCATAGTAGAAAGCGATGAAACAAGTTCATCTGTGGCACGTGCACGATGCCTAGCAAACTGGACACGTCTCTTTTGCGCTAAGGTTGATACTCTTGGTAGGTCTCTATTTATCATTTCTAGAATTGGGTGGTTTCGCCATGAAAGATTAAGTAATCTTCGAAACTATACGACGTCAGAATCTGCCAGTATGTCTTTATTTCTTTGTAAGCTCACTTCAGCACTGGGCCAGGAAATGAATCAGCTTTCTTATCAACATGTGGACCTCCACTAAGACTCCGTACAAAATAGATGAAAGAGCACATTATCAGCAGTCATAGTAGTTGGAAGACAGGGAACCAATAGACTCCAGTCCAGTCCAGACTCAAGAGGCGAATAGGAATGTTGAATTACGTTTTAAGCTCCAGGACTATGTCAACCCTTTAAAAGAGATGTTCTGTGTAAGATATGCTTTGCCAATTTTTTGCCAATTTGCCAATTTGCCAATTAACCACTCATACCTACCTGTAAAATATCGCCACTGGTCGTACCACAATACATGACTTTATCATCATTTGAAACCTATCTTAGGGAGCTTCACATTGAAGTGGCATATCGCAAAGGCAGACTGAAGTGGCAGATGCCACGTTGCATGTTTGAAAAAGACCTGCTGAGTAGAAAGATGTATTCCTCAGATGTTATTTCTCTAAGGTGTCATAGATGGGAGGAAACGTAAAAGGAGGTGATGGGTGCATCTCATATCTCGACAGGCAATGTCGACTTGCACGGCGCTTTCATAGTCTGAAAGGGCCTTAAACTACACCCAAAAGATGTCCCTCCTCATTTCGTGGCCATTATAAAGCCTTAATTACTGAGGTAGGATGTTAAATACCGCAGTTCAAATATATAGCCCAAACTTGTTTCTAAAGTATTCTATTTTCATCACGTTTTGTCTTTTTCATTAGGATTAACCTAACTTTACTTCTTGAGTGTTGGCGGTATAATACTGAAGCATCGGAACAACAAGTGGACAAGTCTATAAATGTTCCTGGGGACTATGTTGTAAAGTAGCCAAAGTTCAATATTGATTAAATCAATTATCTCGGATGTTTCGCAGTTTGTATTGTTACTTATTGAATCATCAATTTTTTTACAGCTGTTTTATAATACCAATTCTAAAAAAAAAACATAAAAAGTCAATTTTAATTTATAGCAACGATACATTAGCATTATTTCCGGTGTTGCGCTTCAGAAGGTTCCGAGCGAAACTCATGAGCAAAATTCCCTGAGAATTTTCTGGTTTTCCCTGCTGCTTCTCACATTTGCTAAGATTTTGAGGCTCATCGGTTCAGTGGTACCCTAGTCCCGTGCTTTGCCTCAGGACTCCAAATTCTATGGATATATATTTTGTGGCTAACAAAATTCCAGGCTTTCTAGCTTTAATAATCATACTCCCTAGCAATTCCCGGCTTTTAAGACTAGGCAATAGAACTGCCAGAGATTTCCTGGGTTTCGACCTGCTGTGAACTATTAGAAGAATTTTCTGTTGTTAGTATCCATCTCAACTTTGATATTTATGAAAATCGTTTCTAAGGTAGCTCTCGCCAATTCTTTTGTCCTACACCTAAATAACTAAACTACGCGCAAACATTTCTTTCCATTTTAGGCACACCTCGCAGCTTCAGCGCCCGGGTTCTTGCTATGGTATGGGCTGCATTTGCCATGATCATAGTGGCAAGTTACACTGCAAATCTGGCAGCCTTTCTTGTGCTCGACAGACCCAAACCAGTCGTAACTGGAATCGACGATCCCAACGTAATTATTTATTTTTTTCTTTTTCTTATAATTTTACAGGGATAGAGGATTTTCAGCGAGGATGGAACTTTCTGAAGAAAATTTGACGGGGGAGGGATGCACCTTAAGTTGGATGATAATTCCAAGGAGGAGTTTTCCGTGAATGGGAGGGGTCTATTGCATAGAGGGTCAGATTTACCGGCATAATTTTGAAAAATAACATAAATTATTTCATATAAGAAGGGTTTCCCCCTCCTCAATATCTTGCTGTTTACGCTAAAGTTTGACTGTTTGTCCCAATTTTTATGGACAACTGCTGAAACACGGGGGTCATTTAATTAGAAATGGAAGCTCTTTCAAAAGTGCACACTTGTAAGTAGTGTCAAATAGTCATAGCCACTGTTACAAGTAGCCACAGTGCAACCATAGTAGTAGTGGCAACTTTGGTCCTGAAAGTAAATGCTGTATCGAGGATTTTTATTTGGGGGGTATTTTTTGGAAGAGAAACAAAAAAAAACTCTAAAAACGCATCAAACTTTGATTATATGCTTTTTATTACCCCCCCCCCCTCCACGCAGAATACAGCCTTGCAGAAAATGTAAAATTAATACCCTTAGCCGCTCCTAAGATGTTTTGTTAACCTTGATGCATTTAGTGTCTTTTTATTCAGTCTAACTTTCTAATGCTGGGAGAATGCTATTCCTCAATAACTTGTTGGGTAAAATGGTATCCCCTCTATTTTTCCTGTAAACAAGAACAAATGTAGGGAGATTCAGCTTTGATAGCCTTACAGGGTATGAAAGCTCTTGCATGCCAGATATCACTAGTGGTATGTCTCTGCATATCCCCACAAACTTTATGTCTTTTTTAAAATATGGGGAGGCAAGAGACATTCCAACTTCAAGCTTAGGATGCACAAGTCCCTTATATAGAAGACTGATGACTTTAAGGGAACAAGTAGAAATAGTACACTTAATCAGTCCCATGGTTGAACTGCAATGTGTTTCTGATGGAACAAACCTGGGGAAGTATCAAATGAATGAACATAAATAGAATAAGTGTAAATAACAGACGTACTTGTTGTTGGCAACAAAAGATTTGTTTATCTAATCTGACATAAAATAACACAATCAGACCTTTGGACAGAAAATTGTGACACATTTTCCTAACTTTAATAAAAACATTTATGCAATCAGTTAATAACTTAACTCTTAATACATAATGGCAGCAATGCTAGGCCACCCGAACTCAGTGAAATTCAAGTAAATGTGGTGCTAAGCCTCGTGTGCACAGTTGACAAATTGGAGGTGCTTCTAAGTATTTGAATTAAAGCAGTAACAAAGTTTACACATTTTCTCCTTAACTTCGTTACAGACGGTAGCATGGCTCCCCTTAACTTGTTTCTGCATCTGACCTTCAATTTCCTAACTTCCCATTAACTCCATGTTTGCTGCCTCATCTATAATGCTCACGATCAGATTCCCGACAGAGCATTTTGTCTAGGCCTTATAGGTGCTACTCCTTGAACTTAGCTTTGGAATTATACCGGATTACTTTTGGGCTCATGTTAGCTACATACCTTACGCCTTACTATGTACTTCATATTCTTATATCTACTTTGCTCCTAACTGTTAGTAAATAATAGAACGATATACAATAATTGATTTCTCCATCTTTGGCACATCTTCCACTACGGATCTGGCGGCATTCCATTTAAGTGAGAAATCTCGCAATCCATTTTGACACAAAAATAACCCATTCCAATTAAGGCTATGTCAAACGGATCTCGCAACTTTAGGCCCATAAATAAATCCCCGCTTTTAAAACACGACCTTGTTAATGACTTCTTGGCAGCTGATACCACTCATGTTGGTTTACTAATGGCATGTCAAAGATTGGATTTCCAAGTTTGGACGTAGACGGCTAATGATGAAACTGTTTACGGATTCACAAGATATCAGTACATTTGTTTGGTGCTACAATAATGAAAAGAAAGAAAGAGAAGTGATAAATATAAAGTTAGCATGGTTTGATGCCGTTGCGCAGTATCGCCGCTCTGTACCGCCGCGTTTTGCCGCATGCTGCGTAGCAATGCCGCGGAGTTGTAAGGATATCGGAGGGGTATTAGGCACAAAAGAGACATTTAAGCCGAGGCTCCCATCTCTTGAGGCTGCAGATCAGACCGTGGTGCTGCTTAGGAAGATTCTCACTTTAAGGGACTGCATCTAAAACGTTCACCCTATCATCTTGGTATGTTGTGCTCAATTATGTTCACGATCACAACAAGGATTATGATGATTATAATGGTGGTGATGACCATGACGAGGATGAGAGGTATTACTATGGGAGTCAGGAAGAAAATGAAGAAATGGAGGCAGAATACGGGGGAAATAAAAGGAAACTGCAAAGATAACATTAACAGCAAAAAAAAGCTGAGGGAAAAAAGAGATAAAATGGTAGAAGAGAGAGGCGAAGTGAAAATGACTTAAGGGGAAGGACGTAAGGTGATAAAAAAAGACATGTAATTTCGAGGTATTATGGAACAACAAGAAAGAAAGAAAGATTGCGAACAGACGTGAAGCTTGAAAATCAGATATGTAACGAGAAGAAACCCATATGAAACTAATATCATAGGGAAACAGGAACGAGAAATGCTGACTAAACTCCCGAGTGAAGTATGAGTTCATGAAAAAATCGATTTAATTCTAGAATTGTAACAAGTGGAATGTCAAGCGGAAATCGTAAACAACCAGGCTTAGAATAGTTAAAGAAAGAGACATATTGACATTTTTTTCTTCTTTAAAAAAAGAATATTTGTTACGGTTACATCATGCTCCCTTTTCTTCCGCCATGGCTGTCTTCCGTCGGTTGTTTTATATATTGTTTTTGAATAACTGTGGCATTGTTTGCAAACTGTTTATAAAACTACCTATTGTTTCAAAAGTAAGCTATATTGATACAACATTTGACTTCTTTCTTGCATATCAGCTTCACCTGTGCACTCACTTGGCAACCAATGACACAATCGCCTAAGAACCAAGGTTTCGTCTTAATTATTTCGCTATGCTTGTTATTGAAATATATCAAACTGTGTTCAATGACGAGGACGAGAAAAAATGATAAAAGTTTCTCATTCAGATAATGATGGAAAACACTTGGAAACTTCTAACTTTAAAAGGAAACTTTGATCAGTTGCGACATTGAATTGGGTCTAGAAGGTAACCAGATACAGTGCTTATTATTGATTAACATCACATCCTCCATTACACGATCAAAGAATAATACGGAACAAAAAACTGTTGAATTAAGAAATTTTCGTGGCAAGGTAAAAAGACGATGAAAAGATAGAAAGTTCGTATTTTTTGTATCTATTCAATTCTCTACCTTTTTTGTACATTTTCATCATCCTGGTCTTGTCATTCCTAACGTTCGAACTGAAATGTTTCACCTCACTTAAACTCATAATTCTTGCGTCTCTTTTTTATCCTCCCTTGTTCTCTCTCACTTTAGAAAGTCCAAAATCAATGCCAGATCAGCCTCTGAAATTGAGGTAACAAAGCTGGAAAAGTAGCAAGAGGAGTAAAAAAAATGACGATCCTTTACGCTACTGACGCTGATCGTGCATGGAAAAACACCGAAAGAGTTTACAGCTTCAACTTGCTGAAGATGTTTCTTTCACCCATGATGCCGTCTTCAAAAGACATTTTTTTCATCAGTCGTCTCGTGACCTTCAACGAGACCATTGTACCAGTTGGGACAAGGAACCCGACTTGTCCCTCGTATTGTGTGACTTGGCACGAGGCAATTTCTGGAAGAAATGCGGATAACATGCTTCACATCAACGGTCAGGTCATTGACGTCGAACATATTGATACATTTATCGCTAAAAGGTGATAATTTCTTTCGTGTTACCTCAATACTTCTTGGATCCTTTATTCCTCACGAAGAGTCTTTTCATTCTTTCCACAAGGTTCGTTCCTGAAAGTTGCCGTTGGCTTTTAAGTCAAGGCCGTCTCGATGAAGCAGAAGTGGTCCTTAAAAGGATGTCTAAACTAAACAGAAGGCCTGCACCAGACCTTTCAAACATCAAGGCTGTAATGTCAAAGGAAGTAGAGCAGGCAAATAAAAAGCATAAATACTCCTTTGTTGCCCTTGGACGCCTCGGCTGCCCATTATTTATTAGTTAGACTGTTTGGTGGTTTTCTGTTTATTTACGGTAGTTCAAATTTCGGATCCACTGCTGATCAGGGGTCTTTGATTGAGAAACTGCTGTGGGCTATACCACAAGAATTAAAGAAACCAATTTTGCTGAGCAAAACGAAGAGGCTTATGCCAGATTGATTGTAGCACATAAATGACTGTGTTAGGTCTAATACGTTGAGTTGGCATTGAGTTACAAGTGAGCACGAGTGAGTGAGTTGTAAATAGATTTACAGATGAATATGAGTTACAAGTGTATTTAGGAAATGGTTACAAATTGGAGAAAGACTATCAGAACTAAAACATATATTGAAAAAGTAAACTAGTCACTAAAAAAATTAGGAAAAGTCACAAAATTTCTTAATAATACGTCAATTCGTTAAATAGTTATGAAAAGAAGAATGATGCCGTAGCGTTTACTAGATCCCCCTCCCCCCATGTAGGGTAGGGTGTTAACGTGTTCAAATTGCCCGCTGCCTCTTCGCTTTGGCCATGAATCGTCAGTGGGCACTTGAAATTCCTCCTCCTCAATCTATGTACAGAAAGTTTACCAAGGACACTCAATAAGCAGAGAGGTTATTTGGTACAAGGAGTACTGTTTCGCTGGAGCAAAACGAAACCAAGTCATAGAAAGAAACCATAAGTTTAGCAGTCTCATAAAACTTTTTCCTAAGTATTCAACGGTAATCCAACGGTAAAAATCACCGTTATTTATAAATATTCACTTTGCTTTGACTTTGATTTATTTTTATCTTTAACTGCTCTTTGCTTAAACTGTTCTTAGGTCCTTTTTTTTAGGAAATTTTAAGAATTCAACGGCATTCAACGGTAATTTAACGGGAAGCATAACAATTATTTCAAAATATTCACTTTGCTTTGACTGAGTAAAATCCAAATTCTAGCCAAAATAGGACAGGCATCTAATTGAGGGAGCGTTTAGAGGACGGAGGCGTAAATTGGCGGAGCGGTTTAAGGTAAGGGGTCCTATTTTGAAGCATAACGGTAATGGTAAAACCATTAAAAGCATCTTCATTGTCACTGACGTTCTTCTTTTAAAGTTCCAGCGGCCCTGCTCTTCCTGCCAAATTCTAGCCAAAATAGAGGGGTGGTTTATTTGATGGGGTGTTTAGAAAACGGAGGCGTAAATTGGCGGGGCGATTAAAAGTAGGGGGTCCTATTTTGAATTGTTACGGTAATGTTAAAGTAGCGAAAGCAGGATGAGCGAAAGCAGGATGAGCGAAAGCAGGATGAGCGAAAGCAGGATGAGCGAAAGCAGGATGAGTGAAAGCAGAACGAGCGAAAGCAGGATGAGCGAAAGCAGGTACTATGGGCAGTAATTAGGGGGGGGGTCAGTAATTTGGGCCATTCCTTTGAGCATCTTTATCGTTATAACGGACACATCATAATAACTGATACTAGACAAAGTAAGTGAAAGGTAAAACAAATAAATGCAGAAAATGTTACATACCTTTTCACCACTGAGAGCAAACGGTGCATTAAACCATTGCTCAAATGTTGTAAAAAAAGATGTGAAGTGGGTAACAATCAGATAAGAACATGTAGCACCAAATAGCTTAAAAAGGTGTAGCTTTTTTTTGATACTGTCGCTGTCTACCGAAATCGAGTAGGTCTCCAGGATAAATTGATATGATAAAAAAAAGATGTGAAGTGGGTAACAATCAGTAAAAATCAGATAAGAACATGTGGCACCAAATAGCTTAAAAAGGTGTAGCTTTTTTTTGATACTGTCGCTGTCTACCGAAATCCAGTAGGTCTCCAGGATAAATTGATATGATAAAAAAAAGATGTGAAGTGGGTAACAATCAGATAAGAACCGACATATGCAACAATTCCTTGGCGATCGCCCTATCGAAGAAACCTTTTTCAAGCAATCATTCAATTAGTTTGGGTTTTGAGACGAAGCGCTCGCTGCTGTAGTTTCATACTATCAGGGTAAGGTTTATCCGTACAGCTAAGTCAATGTTCAGGAAGTTGTGGTGCACGCTATGGTAGCTTGTGCATCCTCGTCTCTGAAGATATTGGCAGATGTTACAGACTGACACAATCTATCAGCAAATGCAGTGTCCAAGTCATCTGGTTAAGTTCTACCAATTGCTGTACTACGGCCTGAATCTCGTCTAAGACAGTTTAGCTACTTTCCAAATCTTTAGGGAAGGAAGTTGGCAGAGTGTATAATTTTTCTGTTGGCCAATCCCAAGAATATACTTACTTGTACTTGTTGCACTTTCAAGCCGCCTCCAGGCTCATCATGGCACCCAACAGACGACAACATGTTTTCTTACGGAGTTTTCGCTCAATTTGGGAGGCTCTACTATCTGCAGCCACTTATAATCCCAACGCTGAACATATAGTCTGATCCCTTCGATTGACTCCTGATCAAACTTCATGCATATAAGCGATTGAACTTTGTAGATTTGTCAGTTATATGCAGTGATTACTGCTAGCAAACTTTGAATCCAAAGGTCTAAGAGTTAACATGAATAAGACCAAAATAATGTTTAGCTCCTATAGTGTATCAAAGTCAGTTGACAAGAGTCAATTCGCCTGTGGTGTTTGCTGCAAAAGAGTCGGAAGAAACCCTATTATGTACAGCAAATGCAATCATCGGATACACAGGCACTGTACCGACATTAAAGGGGCACTGAAACCTGATTCGACCTTCAGCTGCAGAAAATGTTCAGACAAGGTAGTTGCATCATCCCTCCCTGAAACTGAGTCAATCAAGTTTGGAGAAGCACAAATTGAGATAGTAAAGTCTTATTTGCTTTCTCAAAATATTTCGCGCTACCGCCAGTGAAAATGTCGATCTCTTTGTGACTACAATAGATCTCACCTTGGTACTCACCGCATTCCCCACACTGAACAAACTCTTTCACTTCATTTCCACTTGCGTGACACACCTTCTTCAACTTCTATCACGCAAACTTGGAGCATTTATCTCAACATCAGGCATCAGTCTCGGCATAGATGCAATTATTTCGCGTAATTGGATCCTCACGAATTTGTGGCCTTTAATTAATTGCCTCCGAACTATTGATTGTCGAAGCATGTGAAACTCCGCATACTTTAAATGATCCAAATTGCGCATAAAAAATATCAAGGAAAGAATTATAAGTTTCCTTTAACAGAATTTAGTGGCAAAAGCGTTCCTTTTAGTCTGATTGGTTTGTCAAATACCCTTGGCTCCATTATGATAAGAAAAGTGACAAAGTGTTTTCTTACCCGCATGAAGGCAAATCAAAGATGAATGATTACATCCCGCAGGTCAGAAGCAGCATTTCTTGAAATAGGGTTTAGCAACTGGAAAAAGGCAATAGAGGAAGGCAGAGGATTTGATAAACACCAGCTTTCTGATAGCCACAGAGAAGCTGTTAGTCGTTACATAACCATTATTTGAAAGGGAATAGATCTTTATTATGTGTAGTACTATCAAATAAGGCCAGCAATCAAGTACATAGCAAAAGAGCTGACCAAAACGTATATACAAAAAAGCGTTAAGAGCATCTCGTCTTAACAGTTTAATTTCTTAAAAGCGAATTTCACTATCACTGTCTGACATACAATTGATATTCAAGCTGACAAAAGAAATTGTAAAAATAATTAAAAGTCACACAAGACCATAAGCACAATCCAATTCATCACGTATACAATAATAGAATCAGACAAAATATTCAGCCAATTCTGATCAAAACTCGATATTCAGTGTGATAACAGTATTGTAAGACATGATACAAAGAATAGACACCCAGGTGGTACGATTGTCAATTATATTTTCATCAAGAAGCACTTTGAAATATTAAGGCTCTAATTTAAAGTATCAGTGACTTTTCTCTATAGTTAAATGTCCTGCAGAGAGTTATCATGCCGCTTCCATTTGCCTCTATTGAGGTTTTACTGTTTGGTTTAACCTACGTGAGACAGGTTAGTAGAGGCACAAGAGATGCTCCCGTACTGATGTCTTCTTAAACACAAATGCTGGTACTAGCTGAGCACGTTCACAAGGCTTGCATTCAAGGGTTCGGTAAAATGGCTCATTAAACTATAGGATTAACGCAAATGATTATTCATAAAAATAATTTTTCGGGACAGTTTAAAATTAACTCACGTGTTCAGGAAGTGTTTCAGTCGTTCTGCCTGGGCATGTGCCTTATGGTTCTAGAAGACGCGAGGGTGAGCCATGACAGTCTTCAGTTTTGTTAAACTTGTTAGAACAAGCCAGAATTGACATATACTGACAATTGTTTCTTGAGGTTTTGATGTTTTCTTTATTTACGAAAGTAAGAAAGGTAAAACATTTCAAACATGTTTTGTTCCCAATAAATCGCAAATTTTGTAAACATGACCATCCATTTGAGAAAGCAAATCCATTGAATTCAGGTAGACTGTATCATCATTGGATGTGAACTATTTTCGTCATTTTTGTGATGTTATGAAGATGTAAAGATTTTATTGAGTACCAATTTGTCATCAATTTGCCAATTTTTATTCTTGTCATCAATCGCCATCATTTAGATTCAACTGTTGCGTCAGTTTTGGTCATTCTCGTCTCATTAAGTGAACCCTGACTTTTGCTTTTTTGGTCCACCCTGACTTATTAGAGGCCATCAAATTTTTATGGTGCACCAAATTATGGGGGGACCTGAGAAAATAACATAACCAGACCGGATCTGCTCTGGATCCGGTGACATTGAGGGGAGTTGGGGGGACCTAAAATATTGTAAAACGCTTAGAGTGGAGGGAGCGGGATGAAACTTGGTGGGAAAAATAAGCAGAAGTCCTAGATACGTGATTGGCATAACCAAAAGCGGATCCGCACTCTTTGGGGGAGTTGGGACGGGGAGGCTAATTCTGGAAAATTAGAAAAAATGAGGTGTTTTTAACTTATGAAGGAGTGATCGAATCTTAATGAAATTTCATATTTAGAAGGATCTCGTAACTCAGATCTCTTATTTTAAATCCCAGTTCAGAGAGTTCAAATCAGGTATATTTTAATTTATCTAACCAACCTCTCAAAGTTGTTTTCACGGTTATTTACTACAGTGCTAAAATTTTGCACTACATTCTTCAACACTAAATATGAAAGTTCAGAATAGTAAATTCAATTTCAGCATCTGTCATTTAGCTATATAGAACATACAAAAGAACAGAACAAAAAACGTTACCATGGCAAGCAAAACAATACCTTCCCTTAGGCGTTGTGAATTTCCGTGTAGTAAAAGTCTGCTAGCGTTCTATTTAGTTGTTCTTTTTAACTGACATTTTACTGTTTAATTATTGACAGATTTCATCAAATTGCCTATAGAATAAGCTACGTAGCTTATAACTTTTATTTAAATACAAATACGTCATCGATGATTTTGGAGGGGGATGGAGGGGGGGGGGGTAGGAAACGCCTGCTTGATGTTCATTCCACGAAGAAACATTAGGCCTACACGCAACCAAAAGAACCGTCCTTAACACGCGAGGATTATTTTGTCCTCGTAAAGCAAATTAAGGGTGGAGTATTTAAGGGGAATGTATACGATCGTGGCTTCATTGAGGTACTTCCGAACGAAGTTCCTGAGAGGCTGCAATCTTTTGTCAACAACCTTGTTGAGTACGAGCTGTCTCATCTCTGATGAAGTTACTCAATGAACGCGCATCACGTTAAACAGGCGCAGTTTAACACATGACCAAGCTGCTCACGCCCCACCGGAGGAAGTAATTAATTCATGGAGATTGGAAATAACAACAAACCTCAATTCTTTCACTGAGTAGCTATTTATAATGTGAAAGCGTCAATACATTTATAGTTTGTAGGTAGGTGGTATAAAACCTTGGCAGCAATCTAAAGGCGGGGGGCTCGTACAAGGTCCTATAGGAGATAAAATCTATTATGATAATATCAGGCCAAGTGGTTAGGAGGTCAGTTGCAAAAGGTATGTTGGGTTGCAGTAAAACAGGAGTTGAGACCCCAGGTAACTTAGCACCGCCTTCCTTCTACTAACAGCGTTTTATTTGCGGTGCTCTTTTTTTGACGTAAGGGCATATTTAGTTTTCTTGTATTGCTTCATACTCTACCTAAAAGCTGAAGAATATTAATAACTCGGATTGTTAAATAAACCTTAATAAGTTAATGGCAAGGCTACAGCCCTTTTAGCCACTCCAAGACGCGATTTCTGGAGTGTAGTCTCTTGCAACAGAAGACCACAAACATAACAACACACTTTAATATTTACCCCTAGTGATTGTCACGGAGCAATCAGCTAAAGATCAGGACGAATATGATCTCAACTGGATAGTAGATTCGGGTGCAACATGCTACATGTCGAATGATAGTCAAATATTTGCGAATTTTCACAGGTTGCATAAAAACGCATGAGGTTACAGTAGGAGATGGTGGTCAACTCGTAGCCATTGGGCGAGGTACTGTAGTATTGGACATGCTTTTACCTAATGGTGTAGTAATAACTCAAAAATTACGGGATGTATTGTATGTTCCTAAGTTAACATGCAGTTTATTTAGTATCTCAAAGACATCCGAGCTGGGTAATACAAGTTACATGGAATTCGTGAGAAAGCATATAGGACTGCGGAGATGTAGAGTTTTTACATAAAAGACGTGATGGAAGTTATGGCTGTTATAATTGTAATACGAATTGGTCCAGTGACAATATCAACCTATTCTTACACTGCTGTACATTACTTGGGTCAAAAAGGTTTGGTTAAGATAGGTACTGTATACTTCAGTTAGATACGAGGTACAAAGTGCCTTTCCACATCACTGAGGGAGTACTGAAAAGGCGGGTTTTAAAAAGCATGATCTGGTATGCATGCAGTTCACACAAAGCCGTACGTTATCCTCGAGGAATGATCACTTTCTTACTTGTGTACCTATGTTGCCTGGAAAGGTGCTGTGGACCTAAGGTATAAAAGATACATTTCATGGTATCTCGCAACTTTTAATATTATTATTCTCGAGTGAACTCTGGTCCCTTTTTACTCAGGAGTACTTAGAAATCGTAAGTGTCCTTACCTATCCTATAGTTTTAGTAATATCTTTGTGTTCTTCATATTCTGGGGGACGAATATTCCCAGTAGCCTATATCGAGCTAGGAGAATGTATCGTTGTTGTTGTGTCAAATAAAATCTATCATATTTATATTCAGCCGCTATAATCAATACCCAGTATGCAACGAATGCGATAAAGCGAACCCAGGGATGGGTCAGCATCTCCCAAAGTCCAGAGTTATGATCGGGCTGAAAACTGACTTCAAGGGTGCCCCAGATCGTGTCTTCGGTCAGTATCGGAACTTGGATATTGTCCAAGGTTGAACGTTGGCCAGGTGATGAGATCCAATGTTCATCGTGGGGACCTACGATAACCAGTATCGTGCCGTCTGAAAGACGGAGTGCCGTTGAAAGGATATCGTTATTCCGATTTACCAATAGATTCATGGCGGCATCAATCGTCTGAAAATCTTCTTGGACTGCGAGGGAAGAGTACATGAATATTTAATATATAATGGTGTTAATTCATGGAAATATCAGTAGTTCAAGATTTTTTTCGGAAAGTTTTTTTTTTTACAATTAAATCTGTACGTTTTTGAAGGCCAAAGTTTTATTATTGGCTAACATAATGAATATTTCTCCATTTTTTCATGTTTTTGGGTTAATAACTAGAATATCCGATTTTGATTTGAATTCTTATGTCGCATAAAGAAATTTAAACATTGTCTTCAATTGTACTCAATATAGTTGTTGTGAAAATCTCGTTCAATTTGAAATCGATATTTGGACGGGTTTTTGAACTCAGATTTGTTCTTGCAAGGTTATTTTGTTCATTTCCTAATTTAAAAGTTTCAATTATTTTTGTCAGGCTTCTTTTTTAATATAAAGAAAATGGACAAAAAGTCTTTGACAAGAAAATTAGAAGTGTAACACAATTTAAAAACTCTAATCGAATATTAAATTTTGTTAACGTGAACCGATATAAAATAAGGAAACTACTGGATCAAGGTTACAAAGTATCCATTTAATTTATACTATTTTACAAACAATTTATAATCATGACATCATCGGGCCAAAAAGAAAGGACAAATTAAAATAAACTTTTTTTCATAATTTAACACGAGTATCTTCAAGGTCAGACCCGCTACGCTTCACCCGAGAGTCGATGGATGTTTCACGAAGTGAGCCGGGTCGACGTTGTGGACGGCAGCAAAGCCTATTCCAGCCGAGGCGAGATCGCAGCCGCAACGAACAGATTTATCGATGATTTCCTGAGACCAGCCGGCCTCTCGGAACGTTGGCTGGCGGATCTGCCCGGCAAGATGAGAGCGCGAGACTACTGGCTCTCGGGCCGACGACTGTTCAATGACGGCGCCGGCGTCATCCAGAAACTGATTTAGAGCCCCTTCCTGTCATTTTGACGAAGCCCGCCGAGCTCCCTTTGTAAGCTCATTTAAATATACCTTAAATTTAGGTATTATAAAATGATTTTGAAAGATTGACGGGGCTAAGAAAACTGGGGGAGTATAAAATCTTTTTGAAATGTAGGATATTTTAGGACCCTCATTTGAAAGAATTCTTTAGATATGCAGATACATATAAGATCCATAGGCGCAACGGACAAAAAATATTTGGGGGGAGGGGGATGTGGATTATTTTCTCTAAAAAATACTCCTCTGCCCGAAAATTTTTAGGACATGAATCGACGGTTCTGCAATTTTTTGCCCGAAAAAGTATAACATTTTAACAAGCTGCCAAAGATTTCCCTGACCTCGAAGTAGAAGATCAAAAATTATGCAGAGTTCAAAAAACAAAATATCTAGGTGTCATAATAGACGAAAGCATGAATTGGGAAGAACAACTCAAAACCGTAAAGCGAAAGATAAAAAACGGTTTAGGGGCGATGTTTAAACTCAAAAACATCCTTTCCCAGAAACAATTGGCAACTGTTTATCGAGCATTAATTGAAAGCCATCTGAGATATTGCAGTGTCATTTGGGGATGTCTGTCAAACACAAAACTGGAATCCCTACAGAGGTTGCAAAACAGGGCACGCAGACTAATCGAATTTTTCAGGTTCTGAGAATTACCAAAGCTCCTGCAGATAGAAATTTCTACTTTATTACTTTATTAGTTATCGATTATTGCCCTGAAATTCAATCTGGTACTTTTAATTTGAAAATTGTGAACCGAATTATAAGCGATTTGGCATGTGTTAATCTTGTGCTTCTTCTTTTGCAATTCGTCTGTTGTAAGAAGTGAGAATGGGAAAATAGGACCAACTTAATTTATTTACTTAATTAGACCTACATTATGAAACACAACTGCCCTTTCTCTGAATCCTAATAACTGAATACTCTTTGTATATACAGCTAACAAACACTTCATTGTGATTCCACTCCTGATTACTGTCCGTTGATCTGGCCATCATTGTGACATTCCCGTCTTTCTGCAAAAGTTGAAGTAGAAAAAAGAACTTAAAAGGCGGGAATTGCTATGGTATTACCACAAGAATTGAAGTTAATTGAATTGCGCAAAATACTACACCGCGCAATTTGTTACCGAGTTTGCGAAAGGTGACGGATGATGCTGGTTACGATGTGACCTTTTCAAGTGTCTAATTAACATAAAGGGGAAACGTGATTACATTCTCTTTATTAGTTACATCTTGAATTTACCTAGCTCTCTTTTACTGCCCGCGTTTTAGCCTGGATTGTAGTCTCGAATCTAAAGCATCGTCAGGGCCAGTTCGGTGCCCACTTTACCGTCACTTTTCAGCAGCGCCATTTGCTGTTCGTCGGTCGTGCCCCGCAGGTAACCAACCTGAACTTCTTCGTCCCAGAAAATAGGTCGGCGAAAGTAAATATCCGCACTGAACGCCTGCGGTGCACCGCTACGCCACAGGTGCGCCATCAAATAATGCACACCCATACCACCACCGATGAGGGGTGCGCGAAAACCAGCCCGCTCCGCGGCTGCCTGTTCATAGTGAATAGAATTACCTTCGCTGCTGTTGTGCATTATCTGTTGTTTTTTTTGCCATTGCCCCTAAGTGGCTTTTGTTGCAATAAATATCTATATATCTATATGTCTATGTATAAAGTAATTTGAATAACAAAAATATCCGCGACCACACGTAACTCTTCAGGTGTGTTTTGACTGACATCCAATTCGATGTAACCATTGGGTTTATTCTTAAATGCTGAAAATTCAACATTTTGGTTCACCGGGATATATTTGCTGGTTTAAAGTTAAAAGAGAACTTGAATCGCCAACAACCCTATAGATGATATAGTAATTATAATCCAATGCAACTGTTCTCATGCGTTTGAAACATCATTGCGTATTTCTGTAAAGACAATACCTTTTTTGGTAGTTCATGAACATTGTACTTTATGACATGGTGAAAGTGCCATAAGTCATGTGTTACCCCATTTGCTTGTGCTTCTGGTTGTATTTTTCGTATTTCTAGTTGAAAGAAGGTATAAAATAAGTAGCTGCTGAGCGAATACCCTATCTATAGAAACTTTTGGCTGAAAACATCTACCTATCTAAAGCCTACCTGTGGTATGAAATATTTTAAGACACAGTACTGCACAACTGGCTAGTGTATAGGTCTATGTCGGTTTGATTCACAGTGATGGTTTTCGCTATAGGGTTCTCCGATACGCCGAATGCGATGGTGTGATTTTTCTCACAAGGCAAATTTTCTCAGGCTCGTAACTTTTGATGACAATGACTAAATTTGATGAAACTTATATATTTAGAATCAGCATAAAAATTCGATTCTTTTGATGTATCTTTGACATGTTTATATTACCTCATTTTGTCGATAGCCCAACTGTACTTTTGCGCGTTTCAGCTCGTTTGAGAGAGTGTAGTAGCATTGGTTAGAAACTACCCATTGGCACACATGAACTGTTTATTCCTAGGCTATTATAGAGTCTGATTAGGGCTTCTAACTTGATGATTCGATAAACAGTCTCCACTCAGATACATCGCAATTTTCGATGCCCAGCTCAACCAAAAATTTTTTTCACGTTTGCACAGAACACAAACAAGTTATTTGCTTGAAAGAATTGCCGAAATGAGCTATCCCTTGATTTATTATAGTAAGAATCGCTTGGTGCCTACGTCAAAATATTTTTGTCTTTTAATCTTTATGCTAAAATTTGAGATTGATCTTTCGATAGATTGAGATTGCAAATAAGACCTTTGAGCTCAGCTGGATTAATCGTCTGTTGCGATGACTGAGATCAATGTGTTGGCTCTTGTGATATCAAAATTCCTTTTTTTTTAAGTTTTGGTTACTATTGAGCCGGGTCGCGCTTTACTACAGTTCGTTACCACGAACTGTTTGATAAGCATATACATATTTTTGAAACATGATCAATTCTCTCGTAAGAAATATTGAGTCAGTCAGAAGAACGAAAAGCTTTGAGTCACAACATTTCTTCAGACGAGCTATAGCATTTTGTTTTTATGTGGTGGCAGTTTGGATTAGACACAAAACGGGGCAGGTGGCAGTCTGAACAGAAACAATAAGAACAATAAGTCTGGCTCTCACTTAATTTTGACGTTAAGGACTATCTCAAGTATTAATCGCTAGGGGTGACTGATAATTATTCTCGGTTCATAAATTATGAACGAAGTTTGAAATAGAAGGGTAGTGTTTGGCATGCCCCAAACATTAAAAATGTGTGTCTCGATATTTTTGCAAGACATCACGCTCAGATTGCAACAAACTATCTATGTATTGTAAAGATCACTGTGATTTTACACCCAAATCTGAGGTTCCCAACCAAAGAGGAGAAAACTCTTAATGGAGTTGTATCCTCTTTCCTCTTTCCTGGATACTATATTACTAGTTTGAAGGCATAGAGGTGAGTAAAAACTTAAACAGGACTAGATACGTACATTCCATGGTGCACAAAGCGTTCAAAATAGGCTAATAAGGCATATCTGACATAGTTTGCATACAACAGATGCGTACATTCTATGGTGCTCAAAGCGTTCAAAGTAGGCTGATAAGGCATATTTGACATAGTTTGCATATATTAGATGCGTACATTCCATGGTGCACAAAGCGTTCAAAATAGGTCAATAAGGCATATTTGTCATAGTTTGCATACACTAGATGCGTACATTCTATGGTGCATAAAGCGTTCAAAATAGGCTAATAAGGCATATTTGACATAGTTTGCATACACTAGATGCGTGTATGAAGCTTTTTAGGGTATGCACCGTTGGCCAAAGGAATCTGAAGAATAAAAAAAAAGTGTGGTTAAAAAATTTCAGTCCATAAAATGGGCCTTAATCTGTATAAACGAAGCTAATCATCAAGTTAATGCAATTCAAGGCATCACTCGATGATAAATAAAAAGAGATTGATGAATAGTTGAAAGTACATAGCGTTGTGGTTCCTCAGCTAAATTGTTTCGAAATTGAAAAAAATAGGGTTTGGAAAATCCTGGAATGGTGCCAATTTAGGCTTCAACTCCCTTTGGGTTTCCAAGCTATCTAAATCATCATTCCTAACACTTTCTACAAAATACTGTAAAACAAGCCTTGTTTGTGACCTTCTTGCTACGTTTACGTAGATAAGCAAGACAATGAATAAATGTATCATGTAGGAACTCGGGCTAGAGGGATGGCGTTTTGTGTGAGACTTGAGATTTTGGAGACATGCTCTATGACTCCGCCAGTTGGTGGTTGACCTCTTCTTGAATACGAGACAACGTTTGCTCTTTCAAAAAGATGTTTACAAACGCTTAGGAGAATACATGTGGCGGCTTTCCTTTTCTTTGCTTCAATTTAAATGTACCTCCAATTCTGAACATTTCATTTTGTACTCAACTGAAAATGAAGAAGTGCCAAAATCATCTTGCAACAACTTCAGTGTTGTAATAGATGAGCTGTTGTCTTCCTTCGTTGGCGTGATAAACAAGATGACATCTCGTTGTAACCATAGCAAATGGTGCACTTGCAATGACATACTTTCAATTCTACGAAGAGAACGTGATAAAAAGTAACATTATTGAAATTTTAGCACGTTTTCTACATCCAGTGGCACGTTTGTAAGAGACGAGGATGAATCAAAAATTGAAAACCATAAAATAAAACATCAACAAAATAAGGAAAAAACAACAAATATGATAAACATGATCACCAGTGCAAGGAAGAAAGGCTTTAAAGTGGACTTTGTATCTGAGACCCAGTTTACACGATACTCATCGGCCTTGCGTTTACACGAGACTTGGGGGATCCAAACGAGTTTTGATCTGCTGTCCCTACCAGTTTGCGTTCTCTTATGAAAGTGGACCAGCATATTATATAATTGAGCTTCTCTTCAACTAGCATCATCCTTGTAGAATGATAATTGCAGTAACCCCTTTTTATTATAGGATGCGATTACTTTTGTTGACATCAAAGGTAAATAATTACGTACGAAGAAAAGGAGACGAGACATTAGAGGCACATCTATGAACGCAAGGCAGATACCGTCTTCCATTGAAAGGAGAGGACCATTATGGAAACAAGGTCTTCTGAACCTTTTTAATGTTATCCCTGCCAACTTAATCAGTAGGGGTTTTTTGCTTTCTATTCTTTTTTTTTTAATTACTGACATTTTATTTTTTACTCTTTTAAGTAACTTATATATTTTTTGTTTAATTTTGTAAAGTAATTTTTATCTTAAAAATTGTAATTTTGACTCTTTACAATTGTACAATTTATTAGTTATTTGGTTTAGTCACCATCATGTGTAACGGTGCTTTAAAGTTACATAAGTTTATTCGTAAACAATAGCTCAGACTTTTGAAAAGGATTCTTGAACGAATGGGCCTGCACGTGGGGTGAAGGGTGTTGGGGGGTTTCATTGATCAAATTTGAACGCTTGACAAAAATATTCCCTAATCGTTTAATTGCTGAATTTTTAGAGAAAACGTCGGGAAAGGCTACGTATTTACTTGGGAAAAGCAGTCAACAGTTTTTGTTGTTTCTCGGCTTTTTCGCAAGGAATGGATGTAGTATCTGTTCTGATGATCACAGATTCTTTCCCTTATCCTTGAGAAGCGGTCCTACAAGGTAGTCGAGCCTGTCTCCAGGCTATCATCTCACATAGCCCCCAGAAGGGCAGGTGTGGTTCTGATTATATGCTGCCACCCTTCCCTGTCATGTGAGGGCCAAACAGCTTCTTTCACTGAGCAACCTAACAGTTGTATGATGTCATCTATCCATGACTTCGCAGGTCTGCCTCTCTTCCTT
Organism: Alatinidae sp. Z8VKAUB7J3; assembly: GCA_010016025.2. Taxonomy (NCBI): domain Eukaryota; kingdom Metazoa; phylum Cnidaria; class Cubozoa; order Carybdeida; family Alatinidae; species Alatinidae sp. Z8VKAUB7J3. The sequence goes on from JAAAKM020721499.1 coordinate 60,998,802, forward strand.
TTGCCCTCAACCATGCCCAGTATTAGTTTTTCCAGATTTTATCCAAACTTGTCATCATTTTTCCTGCAGGCCTAAACATCGTCGGATTTCAGCTGAGCTACCAGCATCAGTGTCTATGATTGATCCTAGGTAATTAAACAAGGTAACTACCTCAAGTTGTCTTCAAAAATATTTCCACATACAGTAGAACGCTCAGCTTTCAATAAAAAAGAAGAAAACTTAAGGAAGGTGTTAACTTTATAATCGTTACACAAATGTCAGTCAAGGAGGTTGTGAAGGCCATTACAAAATATTTGACACAGCGTTACCCACCCCAACTAAGACAAGTAGCCGATCTGCTTACATGAAAAAGTCGTACACTACATATTGATAAAAAGTATGGCCACGTTACTGATATACCTTGTCTGCTAACAAAGGACACTGCATTGTGACATTTCAACGACTTCGCGAATGTCCATCGCTCTTGCTCCGGGCGTCAAATGGTTTCTAGCCTTCTTGAATAAATGCTTTTTGTTTTTTTTGCTTTCATGTTTAGTAAGACCAATTTGCAGCCATGGTGTCCCTAGGTTTATAGTAGATAAAAAGCAAAATAAGGGAACTTTATCGACAAGTTTTCGTCTTCTATGGACTTCTTCAGGTTATCTACGGATTCTTACTGAAAATGTGGTACATTCCAACTCTTTTCCATTGTTGAAAAATGCCAAAATTGCCATTGGTAGCATCTGGGCATTGCAGAATGCCACTCAGCAAGAAGACATCAATATGAAGCGAATATTCTTGATAGAATATTATAATGAAATCAATTTATAGAGGTTGTTTCCCCCATGGATATTCTTGGACCTATGTTACAGATTCCTGAGACGGTGCCACATTTATATATTTTCTCGTATTTGGGGAAATGGTTGTAATGTAGGTATGTAATGTCTTTTTGGTTTGACTCGTATTCAGGCCCATTATTCAGACGCGTTTGAAAGAAGAATGAATTGTTTGAACTCTTGCTATGCATGAAGGAATTGTCTAAGCTATTTCTATTTGATTTTTATTGCCACAGATTGATTTCATGTGTAAACGATTTCTTTACTATTGAATAGATCTATCAAAGTAACCCTTATCCTCTTAATTCCACCTTATCCATCTTCAGCCCTAAACCCCGAAACACATTTCTTTTTTCTTTGGACATTGTTTTTAACATATTGTTTTTAAAATACCTTAAACACTGGTCTTGACCTAATTACAAATTCAAGGACTAAACAACAAATAAAAAACAATGGACTGATTAGAGCATCATTAGCATTGATGACATTTAAAAATGTCGCTAACAAGCATACCCTTGAACATTTGAACAATAACAGCCACTTGGTAGTGGTTTGAGGGTTTCGCTCTCTAAACTACAAACGATTTTAAATTTCTTATTATTTAGTAACTTAAACTAAATTGCTAATCACGTATAAAAGTTCGTATTGTTAGCAGTTTACCTTCTTTTCTTTTAAATCTGTTAAACAAGTAAAAACTTCACAAATGTCCCAGCAATCACATAAATGCGTCGATAGAAATAGAAAATTGCTGAAACATTTTGAGGTTTTATTCAGAACTAACAAAACCAGACGTATTGAAATATAAGATAAATAACAATTGTCTGTTTTTTAGGACACTTCTTTCTAACCCTGATCCTCTGAGACTTGTGAAAAAACTTGTTTTTTTATTATTTAAAGTGGCCAATTCAAAAGTCAAATCTAATTCTTTAAAACTGACCCCTGAATCAGAAAGGCCGTAGAATAAATAGTTGAAATTACTAAAAATACTTTAGCATAAAGAGAATCAATATTTGGAAAACACTGTTATTTTCAATTGATGTCTTAAGCGGGGAAAAATATTGGTTCATCATGACCCAAATACTGGCATCAATTATTTGCAATTCGTTTGCTCCACGGGTATATAACCTTTAATTTATATTTCTGTTTTTTTTTTTTTTTTATATTTGGAATACATGGTATATTGAAGATTTGAAAGCTGAATTTGTCAATTCTTTTTGTTTTTTTTTAAAGTTTTGATTAAACGCTCTTTTCCTATTTCAAAAGTCTTAGTTTTCGGGGGTAATAGCTACGTCTGTGGAAAAAATGAAGATGTTAGACTATTTTATGATTTCGCATGGTAAAGAATGTGATTAAACGCTCTTTTCCTATTTCAAAAGTTTTAGTTTTCGAGGGTAATAGCTATTTCTGTGAATAAATGAAGATATTAGACTATTTTATGATTGCGCATGGTAAAGAAGGTGATTAAACGCTTTTTTCCTATTTCAAAAGTTTTAGTTTTCGGGGGTAATAGCTACGTCTGTGGAAAAAATGAGGATATTAGACTATTTTGAGAGGCAGAAATCAATGGAAGTTTAAATAAATTCGGGTTTGGAAATCGGAAAGTCGCGTATACTTATTTCTAAACAGTAGGAAGCAGTTAAATATTTCATCACTACCAAATTACGTTTGGTGATATCAGCAACGGCCCCCAATATATCTTTTACTATTATCTGTTTTCGGGAGGGAGTTTCCGGGTGGGAGATTTCCTAGGTGGGAATTTTCTGGGACGGAATAGTCCGGTGGGAGTTTTCCGGAAGGCAGTTTTCCGGGTGGGAAATTTCCTAGGTGGGAGTTCTCAAGGAGGGAATTATCCAGTGGGAGTTTTTGATTTGCAAGATTGACAAAATCATATACTTACAAAACTATTAAGGTATCCCGTATCTACCTCCCATATATTCCAAAGAGTCTTCTACTTTAGATATTGTGATTACATTGAAATTTTCCGAAAAGTCGACGTTCGTAGTCGGCAATAATAGCAACACACAAGAAACTAAGAACGCAAGTTCTGTTTGCAAAAGTGAAAATGTATTTTATGTCTTCTCTATTTTTTCAAACTTTTTACAGTTTTCTTCACGGTAAACGTAAATGAAATAGTTCCCAAGTTTTAATCTTTAAGTTTCGAATAAATGAGCGAGCGTCGGGCGCTTATTTGGACTGGGCACTTATTAAGGAAAGGAAAAATAGATAACTAAAGATACATGATCTTTCTATAGAATAGATTGCAACATAACGTTCAATCAATCGATATATCAATCGATCAACACATCTTGATCGTCCTCCATATCATCATCTGAAAGCGTAAACTCTGGAGCTGCTGCATGCACTTCTTTGGTGTGCACACCTGGGCGCTTATTTGGACCTGGGCGATTGTCAGAAATATTTTTTCCAGACTGGGCGCTTATTTGAGCATGGGCGCTTATTTGAGTGCTGGGCACTTAATCGGTAATTTACGGTTCGTTCGCAGTCGGGAAGAGTCTTCTTCAGCCTGCGAAAGTAAATAGCTTTGACCGCACTACCTAGTGTCTATTACATTGAACGTACGTATGTCTATTCCTACTTTCTCTAAAATGTCTACATATTTTCTTGATCTCTGCCTGTTGTCAATGAAACAATAAAATAAGGCAGGGGGAACAGTCTGCAGTTCTGTTGTTATTAACTTGTGTTTGCGCGTGCGTGAAGCTTCATGGCTAACTGTCACAGGAAGTGGTATTCACTTGGAAGCTTCGTACATACCCTAGTTGTGTCGTAAATACCAGAACATAGCTTACAATTCTGACGTTAGCACTCTGAGGAGTGTATAAAAAAAAGCTTTTCAGTACACAATGTTTTCGCTATTTCGTGCAATGTTTTACGATTGTATAGTTGCGATTGATTCTCCAGGTGAAATTCGTATTCGAATAAGGAATATAAAATCCCAGGAAATAACACGTAGTAGAGACATATCGGTATACATTTTTCTGAGCTTTCGATTCTATCTTGCATCCTCTACGGAGAAATTTTACAATGCTGCTAACAACAACGTTTTTAAGAGACAGAATGACAAACTGACACGAAAGGGGTCTAATGAGAATAAAAACAAAACAATTGCTTTGGTTGACGTCACTACACGTGCAATTGAAATTCGGAAATGGTTTGTCGACTCCTGTGACTGAAATCGTTGAGACGCTATCAGGAGAAGTGTGGTCTTTACCGAGGGGTTTTCAGGTTACAAGATAAAGTGTGCGAGATTTCTGTTACAACAATACGATTTTTAAAGGGATTTCTGAATGAACAATAAAATAGACGACGAAAGTGCATAGGATTTCTTGATAATGGTTTACCCCTCCTTCTTGACCCAACTCACCTCTAAACCAAAAGACAGGCTTTGGTTACTCAGTATAGTATTTTCTACAACATTCCTTTTATTCAACCTGTACCTATTAGCAGCAACTTTCTTCAATATATTTTCTTATATATTCAGCTAAACGTAAAACAGCAGCAATTTTAGATTTACGTCCAGTAACCAATGCTAATTTTGTACTTTTTTTTTTTAGTTAAAATCCACTCAGTGTTCATAAAAACTAGCAAATAATAACTTAGTTACAATATTGCAATGTACACGGCCTAGTATCTTAACATGGTCGTCACCTTAGCTCAGTTGGCAGATTAATATGCAATGATATAGTGTGCAAACTAGGTGGTTTTATTTCTTCATTAACTTTCAACGAGCATTATGACGTTACTCGTCAAATCCTCAGCAGCTTCTGTTTCAAGCTGTTGTGAATGCATACATATTGTCCGCCAGTTCTGCACATTACCTCACAAAGCTTGCTCTTAAATAATCTTTTCTTGCCCTCAACTGCTCTTTGTCTCTTACTGTATATCTGAATAACCAACAGAATCGAACAACTCGTCTTAATATTATAAAGTGACAACTCAAGCATACTTGGTGCCTTGATTTCCAGAAAATTTGTTTATCAATCAAGTACTTTTTTCTGAAATGCAAGTCTATCGGCCGGCCTTTAAAATGATAGCCACCTGAGACAATGGAGTTCTTCCTTGGTCAAGTCACATGGCGCAGAGAGACTGGTCTCCAATTGCGTTGAGCTGGATGTCGATGCCCACCGATGGATGATTGGGAGCTAATGTGGCGACTAGAGAAATAAAAATTATGTTAACATCGGAGGTCACCTATCTCAGTTGGTAGAGCGCTCGTCTAGAAAGCGTGGGTCACGGGTTCGATCCCCGATGGTGACATGCTTTCCTTTTTCTCTAGTGTTCTTTTCAAAAGAAAAACTTTCATAGATGAATCATAATAAAACAAAATATTTTTGAGCTTTAGATGTATTCTATAAAATATCTTTGTGATTTCATGGAGGCAGAAGAAAACAGACGAATATGTCACAGAAGAAATCAGAAGAAAGTATAGGAACTAGACAGCCGATTGTACATCATAAAAATAAAGAAGCTGACGTGGTTTGGGCATGTGATTAGAGACAAGGGGATGATGAAGAACACCATCGTTCAAGGGAGAGTAGAAGGAGAAAGAAGCAGGGGAAGACTTAAAAGAATGTATATTGATGATATTAAAGAATGGATGGGGAAAGACATGATAACAACAGTAAGAATGACGGAAGACAGGCGGAGGTGGAAGGAGGAAGTGCTGAAAAGGGTGCACCAAATTTGTCCAATTGTATTCCTATCTAATTTTGTGTTAAGAGCTTGATCTAATGCAAATGATAATGATAATGCAACAGCACTACTAGAACCTAAACCGTATCCAACTGGAATTGAAATTTCATGTTCAATGTTAAAGAATTTATCTTCAAAGTTTCCAATCTTTAGAAATTCATTTAACACAAATTCTGAAACATCTGTTTTATCAGATTGATACCCTTTTGTTGTAATTCTAAAGTTTGAATCATGATTGTTTTTTCTGTCAATTGTTACTCTTGTTGTAACGCCCTGCTTGATCGAAAATCCTGCTCCCATTGAACGATGCGCTTTTACAATCTTACGACAACAACATCTAATCAACAAACGACCTCGAAGGAACACTGATAATGATATAATACTATTCATATATACTTGCTTATTTTTCATACATATTTTAAAAATTGTTATCCAATTCGGTCTCCTTCTTCTTGAAATGTTGTTTTCTGAATTTGTTTAATTGTTGCCTAGTAGTCGTCAAGGGAACGTGCTTAGTTTCTTTTGGAGATACCATGGAAAGTAACCATGGTGAACGATAGCTTTAGGAACTGCTGATAAAAGTGGATGAAAATGTTACTAAGGTGAAAGGGACTGTGAAAGGCCTCACAGGACTTCTCCAATTCTTTGGAAATCTCAATGATCGTGCGTCCAACTTGTAATTCTGCCATTCGCCGCCGTCGGACATTGCTTTTGAGTTTATTTTTGCGGGCATTGTTCATCGGCAACATTTTGTTGAGATTTTTCGTCTCCACAAAAATATCCTCCGTGACGCCGATTTCAGAAAAAGAATGGCCGGAGCCGATGGCGCGTACTTTTAACCCATTGTCGGTCGCAATTCGGCAGATGGTTTGCAAATGACTCAGGGTATTCGGCTTGTAAATTTCCAAGGCATCCACATGTTGAAATTTCAGGTTGAGAAATAATACCTAAAATGACGTTTATAGAGCCATATTGCCCCTACAGATGTTAGAATTGACAAAAAGTAAATAGATATGAGCACTACCTTTTAATGAGCCATTAAACATATCTCTACGAGTTTCTGGTAGCCCACTAGATCCACCATTTGAGAAATGGGACCTAAAGCACGTAAGTATGAGCAATAGCTTTTAAATGAACCATTAAACATCTCTGTGAAGTTCTCATAGTCCATTAGCTACAGATTTTTGATTTCAGTCACGGCACCAAAACTGCCATTATAGGGACATATGACACTTAAACATTGTATCTTATGCGAAATCATACTAATTTAGCTGATAATATTTTATCGATCTTTCAAAAGTGTAGACACACGGGCTTTCCTTTCAGCTATGGGACAAGACGGCATTTGACGTATTGTCGATGTTGATATTTGTTTGGGGTTACGTAATATTGTAAACTGACATCCCATCGACTTCCATTCGACCCAATTCTGTCTGCTCAAAGGTCAATTGTTTATACCGATATTTTATCAACGTCGACCCAACGACGTTATTTTATTGCAAATGTTACCGAAATTGGATATGCGTTAATACAACTTCTTCCCAAGGTCTCAAACATGACACCCTGGAAACATGCAAACGGAGGCCAGAACTGGAGACCATTGACTAAACATACATTGTGTATCAACAAGACTACAATTCTAGTAACCTTCCATCATAGCACATCAGGGAAACACATATCAATTTGTTTTCGTTACAGTTCATTACACAACATTTCCGAGGAATGTCTCTGTCACAAATTGCAATAATTTCATATCAGATTATCCTCCTGAATAATGTAAACGTTCAACATCTAGACAAACCTCAACAGTTCTGTTGCATTTAGGCGCCACAATCGTTCTAGGAAAAATCGCGGTAGATGTCTGTGATTTACTCTTTCGCCTTGTGGAGAGGGTAAAGATTAAAGTCTCGATTGCCCCCTAAACCGTTCACTGGCCAAATTGGAGAAATCACAGATATTTTAACTTTGGAGGACTAGCAGGCTAACTCAAAAGAAATATTGAAAATCATAGAACGGCGCCTTTCTGTATTTTGTGAATGAAAAAGCTTAGTTTTACAATTAACAACTCATAGCAGCAATAAATCCCCTGAAGTCAACCCAAATACGCACACCCCTCCTCTCCTTCTCTTTGCCACCCCCATGGAGCACCAATTTCCTTTTAACCCTTTCTATTACGACCACTTCCCAACCTATGGTAACATTTGCGTTACACACACTGGTTTGTTTTCCTTTTGAACTTATATTCTTTTTGTTATATATTCGTGTATATTCTTTTTGTTTTATATTCGTGACACCATTGCTCTTAAATCTAAAAATTATGAAATATCAAATTAGAAATCAGAAAACAGTGGCATCGTTTAGGGAGGCAAGGGGGGGTATTCAGCCCCCAACAATTTTTAAAAACTATAATTTTTAAGTAGCTTTAAAACTGTTGCTCGTTTTAAGTGTTAAATTTGGTTTTTACTTTGAGCAGATAATTTTTTAGTTAATCCATGCTTATTTTTAACAGCCAGTATGTTGCAGAAAGGAGGTACTGTAAAAGAGCCTGATTATGGACAGATTATGAACTGGCAGGAGAAACTTAACCACTCGGCTCTCTTTTTGACCTGGGACTAGAAAGTGGTATTAGTTGGAAACGATGAGAATCAGACGCAACGCTAACACAATAGGCGCATCATACCAGCTACGTTACTTTATACAAAGAGTGATTATATAGAGCAATACATACATATATTATATGATGACGCATAACCTATACTAAATTGACTACTCGATGCAATGATAGCAAAAGAGTCACCTACAATTTGTATCACGGATTTATCGCTACTACTACTACTACTACTACTACTACTACTACTACTACTACTACTACTACTACTGCTACTACTACTACTATTACTGCTACTACTACTATCACTAGTACTACCACTTCTTCCTTTGCTAGCAACATAATTGCCAACACTCCCTCCTTTTTCCCTATTTCACAAGTTTAGACATAACGAGACGAGTTTATTTGATTTAGTACTATTATTTAAAAGCTAAATAAATAGAGGAAGGAGTCACAAATCGTCGAAGAAATCGTCTGTCGAAAAAGTTTGAATAGGGGAGATTAGCTAATGATACGCTCACAGGTTCCGGGGACGGTTAATTCGGAAAAATGAGAAAAATGATGTATTTTTAACTTACGAACGGGTGATCAGATCCTAATGAAATTTGATATTTAGAAGGATATTGTGTCTCAGAGCTCTTCTTTAAAATCCCGACCGGATCCGGTGACATTGGGGTGAGTTGGAGGGAGAAACCTAAAATCTTGGAAAACGCTTAGAGTGGAGGGATTGGGATTAGGCTTAGTGGGAAAAATAAGCACAAGTCCTAGATACGTGATTGACATAACTAGAACGGATCGCTCTCTTTGGGTTAGTTGGGGGGGGGGGTTAATTCTGAAAAATTAGAGGTCGAACGAGAAATGCAGGTTTCAAATAGTCGAACTCCTTCTGTTAATTCTTAGTTTAAGTTTGGTATCCTTTTATGTAGATCTTTGAAGCAATGTTTCATGTATCGATTTATTGGTGCTGTAAAGCTACTTGCTTACTATTTTTACATTTACAAATTCATATTTTAAATTGTTAAAATCTGACGAGTTTCACTATTCATAACGTATTAGTTACATTTTTTTAAAATTTAGTAAAACGCGAATGACACCTATCTTCCACCTTACAGTTTAAAGTAGCATTTTCAAAATATTATGATAGTTATTCAAAGTAAATCCCAATTTTCACTTTTTCCAAGATTTCCAGTTTCCCCTCCAACTCCCCCCAATGTCATCGGATTTATTCAAGATTTAGAATAAGAGCTCTGACGAACAAGATCCTTCTAAATATCAAATTTCAGTAAGATCTGATCACCCGTTCGTAAGTTACAAATACCTCATTTTTTTCTAATTTTTGAGAATTAACCCTCCCCCCCAGCTCCCCCAAATAGAGCGAATCCGTTCTGGTTGTTTAAATCACGTAACTAGGTCTTCTATTTTTTCCCACGAAGTTTCATCCCGATCCCTCCACTCTAAACATTTTCCAAGATTTTATTATTTCTAACAGGATTGAAGGATGTAAAATCGATCTTCTCTCATAACTGACCTACAGAGATTAACATTAAAACTGAATCGATATCTACTATTTCACATTTCCAATTGATGGTATCTTTATGATCTCTAGAGGAGGTTTTTAATCTGATGTGAGTACAACTTACAGGAACCAGGAGAATCTAATGGCAGATGCAGTACATTTCATATCTCGACAAAGAAATGCTGTAAATAAGGTACCTTTTCGAACACTACCTACGACTTGGATGTTGCTACCAAAGTCTAATCCTAGCTTTGACTTCCATGTATTATTAAAGATGACTGTGGTTAAATCTTGTGCTGAAAGTACCAGAATTTGGAAACTTGTATTTGTATCCCTAGAAGCTAACACAACATCCATGTAAAATCAAAGCTAACTTCAAGCCAACACAAGTTGACCCCTGTTCTTTCAAAATTATTCAAGATTGAAAGTTGATCTTTTTAGGGTGTTACACAAATTCATCATGCATGACCATTTGACACATAGTGACGAGCTGCCTTGTGATGCACTGCTCAATGATGCCTCTAGTGTGAATCCAGCTTAATACAGTTTTTTGTTTGGTAGCCTACTGGGCGCTCCCCAGTTGGAAATGTTGGGATGCAATGGCAAAGAGTCGATCTTAGTTAGAATTTTATCAACTGTATCACAAAGTATCTTTTTATGATCTACCTTATCCGTATTGGAATTAAAATACCTACCAAGATACCGAAAACTAGAGTTAAGTGGAATAGCAGGAATTAAAGTTCCGTTGATGTATAACTTAGAAAGAGTGATAGATTTTATAATACCAAATGACATTTATCCACTCAAATCTTCATACGACACCAGGCACACCAAGCAGAGAAGGCGTTTAAAAGAATCTGGTTTTCGTACTCCTGTCCAGTTAATACCGCAGCATCATCTGCAATAACATACTCTATTTTTCAAATCGCCACATTAGCTCCCAATCACCCACTGGTGGGCATCCATCTTAATGCAATTGGACATCAGCCTCTCTGCACCATGTGACTTGAGCAAGGAAGAACTGCCTTCCGGCTCGCCATTAATCCAAGCCAATTAAAGTTAGAGAGTATCATCGAGAAGAGAGGATTTAAAATATTAAATTGAAAAGAACATTTGAGAAATAGAAAATATGTCACCACCGAGGATCGAACCCGTGACCTATGCGTTCGTCACGTGCGCTTTGCCAACTGAGCTAGGTGACCTCCAATGTTAACATACTAATAAGTGGATACACGACACAAAATGTTCATATAAATCACTTTTTAATTAGATTACGTGAAGAAAACAGGTTAATTTTGCCAAGTTATAGGTTGTTCATAATTAGTTTACAATTATAAGTATAACTTCAAAACATAAGAATAGTTTCCAGTACTCACACGGCAAAATTTTGTTTTTACCTTATCTCGGAAAACACACTCCCATTCGTGCCTACAGCACCCTATGAGGGTGCATTGCTGTTTTGATGATATTTTCTTTATGAAAGTTAAATATCAATCAAAAATGTGCTCAAACACTTATTCGATAATGTTTCTAACACTGGCCATTCTCCCGTTTTTATGGCACTTGGTATTAACCAAGTGACATATAGCGATCACAAATTCTGTCAGTCTGTCTGTCGGTCTGTCCCGTTTTTGCTACTTTAGGCACTTCCAGGTAAGCTAGGACGATAAAATTTGGCAGGCATATCAGGGACCGGACCATATTAAATCAGAAATAGTCTTTTTCCCGATTTGACCATCTGGGCGGGGGAGTGGAGGGCCGGTTAATTTGGAAAAAATAGAAAAAATGAAGTATTTTGAACTTACGAACGGGCGACGAGATCTTAATGAAATTTGATTTTTGGAAGGATCCTATTATAGGTCCATAAGCATAATGCTCTTCGCCCTATTATAGATCCATAAGAATAATGCTCTTAGCCCTATCATAGATCCATTAGAATAATGCTCTTCGCTCTGTTATAGATCCATAAGAATAATGCTCTTTGCCCTATTATAGATCCATAAGAATAATGCTTTTCGCCCTCTTTTAGATCCATAAGAATCATGCTCATCGCAGTATTATAGATCCATAAGAATAATGCTCTTCGTCCTATTATAGGTCCATAAGCATAATGCTCTTCGCCCTATTATAGATCCATAAGAATAATGCTCTTAGCCCTATCATAAACGTATCATCGAGAAGAGAGGATTTGAAATGTTAGTTTTGAATAGAACACTAGAGAAATAGAAAAGTATGTCCCAAATTGGGAGTTAATGTGGCGACTAGAGAAAGAAAAGTTTGTTAACATCGTAGGTCACCTAGCTCAGTTGATAGAGCGTACGCCGCGAAAGCGTGGGTCACGGGTTCGATCCCCTGTGGTGACACACTTTTTTATTTCTCTAGTGTCCTATTCGAAAGTTATCATAAGTAAAACGCCAAATGTGGAAACTTCATTGACAACGTTTCGTCTAACAGACTTCTTTAGGTCACTACTGAAAATTCTGATGAAGATAACAACGTAAAGATAATGTGTATTTTCTGAGCTTTATATAATATTTATACGCATAAGTGGTAGACGGCTTTTCAGAGTCTATATTTATACATATAAATATATATATGATGGTGATGGCCCAGTGTTTGAGGTATTGGTTTAGTAATCATGAGGTCACGGGTTCGAATCCCCTCAGCACACTGAAATTGCATGCTGCTGTGGTAATGCTCCACTTTGGTAATTGAAAATTATATGTAATTGCAAAATATTTGTTGATTTGTGTCTCATTGGTCGTCTTAAATACCAAATATGGCTTTACAAGATTCCTAAAGGCGGCATAGGATCAGGTTAGCTACAGAAAGTATGCATATTTGTGCAAATCACATCAAGAATAGTATTTCCTTTTGTTGGGGTATTTTTACTATCTTTTTTAAATTAAGGGAACAATGGGAATTTAAATTTAGCTCATTAGCACCACCTACTAGGAAAATACCGGTGTTTTGGAATTTGCAGACGATAAAGCCAGCCCTACTATGCAGTTGCTGGAAGAACCGCTGTCTTTGCGCGGCGTTTTGATTTTGGGAATAATAAAGAAAGGGAAAAAAAAAAAATCAAATTAAAAGGGTGAGGCAAAACTTTCCTGGGCATTTAAATTTGATTTTTCGTCTTTGGCACACAAAGCCTCTTCTAATTAGATTAACGTCAATACATCAATGAGACGAGGTACTAATATTTAATAAACATAACTGTAAGAATAAATGCTTAAAACAGCTGTTTCTTTCTTCCATTTTGCATGGCATATTATGAGGATGGTTTCGTTAGATTTACTTCATACATTGTACTACTAATTTAATGCACAGGCACCTAACAGGGGGCTGTGAAATGCATTTGAATATTCATCTAAAGCCTGTTGAGATCTTGCACGCTTACAATCCGTGTCACAAAAAAGATATGATTTGACTTTTTTTGCTAATACTTGGCTTGATGGAGCTCTTTACTTTCCTTTGAAAAACTTGTCTTGTGGATTTTTTTTTTAAATTAATTATCAATAGCTGATGACAAAAATATGACAATGTGATAGTGCTGGTAAAATATATCTTACTATTCTGCTGAGAAGTTTTTAAACAGATTCTAACTACTTTTCTTAAGCATGCAAATGAGTTTGATTAACTATTAAAGAGAGCAGGGTAACTGTTAAGGCCCTTCTTTGAACTAAACACTACAATAGCAAAGGTGTCACTTTATCTCATTCACAGAATTTATATTTAGTGGAATGGAACGGTACAGACTGGCCAATTGTGGAATCAAGCTTAAAAATTTCTTCTATTATAAATCTTCCTTTTCTTAATTTGTTGTTGCGTCGGACCACAGCTGGAGCATAGTATTTGATTCTTATGGCCAGGGCTTGCGATGTCCGGCCAACTTACTGAGCTCCTTATCACATATTTTACAGGTTTGATAGATAACCCGTAGCTGGCATGATGTTCTTGAGTTTTCGATGGCTTCCTTCAGTTTCTATTCGAACCTTTCTGATTGTTTTCCAATCCAGGGTAGCCTCAAATATACTGGGCAACGTTTCGGAACCTTTATTATCTGTCACTGTTCAGTGGTCCAATTTGCAATAAAAAATACAAAATTGTTTGGATACTTCTTGGGGGGGGGGGGGCTACTACATAAGAGCCCCTGAATACCATCCTTCATTAAACTCTTGACCGATGAGCCAATGGTTGAAAAAGCCTCATTTACTCACATTTCTTAAAATGAAGGCCACAAGATGCAATCTGAAATATCTCTATAAGACTGTACATGCATTTTTCTCCAAAACAAAATGGGAACTTGACGTCAAATGCGTAAGTAATAAATGTACACGTTCATACCTGTTTAGAAAATGAAGTCGGAGATGCATGTCGCGCGCTATGTCGATCAGGGCAAACTGGAAGGTTTCCGGCTGACAGCCGTTGCCGCATCGAACCTGGAGCGGGCAAAGGAACGTGTCGCCGACTTCGCGGCGCCACCCGCTGTGACGACATCGGGCGAACTCGCCGATCATGCGGATGTCATCGTCGAGTGCACGCCCTCTGCAGCCTTCGCCGAAGTCGCAGAGCCCACCATCGCCAAGGGTCGCTGTCTGATGCCGCTTTCGGTGGGCGCGCTGCTGAAGCATCTTCATCTCGTCGAAGAAGCCCGCAAGACGGGCGGACGCATTGTGGTGCCCTATTGTATACATTAAAACAGTGAGGCATATCTTCAAAACAAATATATAAATCATTTATACATTTTCATTTTCTGTCAGAGCATAAGGTTGGCAATGAACACTTGATTTGGCCTCATAAATCTTGTTTTGTTGTGAAACCTCACAATGTTTTCTTAAATGCCCCTCCAGGAAATATAGGTGTGTTTCTTCAGTTTTCTCATACCTGTTAGTGCTCATCCAAAATTGCTTCGTGCTCCCTTTTGCTAGTCACTGGTCTAACACTTCATTGCTGTATTTTCATTAGATATGATAATCACAGAAGGTAATTTTCCGGTATATTGACTTGTAACTGTCTATTTAAGATCAATCACTCAATAGGATAAATCACTCAATTAATTCTAGAAGAATATTTTCGTAAAGAGAGTGAACAGCTTGTCTAAGGCCTTTGTAATCTAATAGTATTTTGAACGAATTAGGGGAACATAGTTTTCTTTACCAATAATGGTTAATAGTCCTACTTTTGACATCAAGTTTGTATTTGATCTGTGTCATGTCAAATGCAGTTCCAAAATCAAGTCCAAGATCAATTTTCTATTAAAGCCAACAGTTACGTAAAACTTAAGTCAAATCTATTATGTCTTCTCCGATAACTACATTTCATGAGTCGTCAGTTTGTTTTAATGACATCAATGATGAATACAAAAAAGGAAGGAGCATATGGTAATCCTAAATATCATAAAATTTGAAACCAGTAGGCCTACTTGCCAATATTTAAATGAAAGTTCATTCAAAATCAGTTGTACTTTTCCTTGTTATAGGAAAAAATTGACAACCTAGTTATGTAAAAATTTCAGCGACATTTTCCTTATTGTGAGCAGTGTATTACAGTAATTAAGACTTTCCATTCATTATAGTTATCTATCGTTCAAACATGTTTGGCAGCCTCCCTAATGTACTGTCACTTTGGCAAGATATTTTAGATTTTGAGAAAATTATTTTCCGAAAAATATGAGTTTTGAAGCTACCGAAATGGTTTCTTACTTATAATCCACCGGTTTTTATTTATTTTGAGCACTATGAATAAAAAATGACATCCAAACATTAAAAATATAACTCCTAACTCACGGTACAAAATTCATCTAAAGATGTGATTTTCTTGTAATTATTTTGCATATATTGTTATATAAGGTTCTCTAGCGACCTTCACCTTAATGCACAACATACTTTTTCATTTTTTTGCGAAATTTCAACAAATTTCGCATTTGTCACTTATCACCTTTTGAAATCTGTTTATTTTAATATTTATTGTTCATATTTGATAGCTATTTTTGTTTGATGTGATTGTTCAGCCTAATTTCCGTTTTTTGGGGTTTTATTTTGTCATTGATAGTAATTCCTGTTCGTTTTAAGTTTGAATTGTTGCAGGACATAGTTTGCGCTCGTGTCAGGTTCTTCATTTTTCTTTGAAAGTCTTTTTTAACAAATTTTCAATTTGTTTTTATTTGACATAGTGGATTTTTGGCTGGGAATACTTGTCATATTTCTTTCGAATGTGTGGCTTTGAATCAAAATGTTGGACCGAAAGTCAGGTGTTGGGTAGATAATAGCAAGAAAGAGACAATTTCATACATTTATGACGAGTAAACATTTCAAAATGTGAAAGTATGGTAGTAATGGATTACTTTTAGTCTTAATCATGTTACTCTGTTTATTTAAAAGCAAATTTTTCAGCAAAAATTACGATTCACAATAGACCTATACGTCGATGTGAGGAAAGTCATTGGAAAGTCTTGTGTTAGATGTGAACCATTATCACCCATTTCACAACTTTAAAATCGAAAAATAAGACAGACAATATCAATTTACAGCTGTCTTTACCAGAATACTTGAAAAAACCTTTGCGTCTTCAACCGCAAATACCTTCAGCTGAAAGTTTTGACTCAGCGCTGAAAATTGTTATTAGAAATTGTCATTTCCTCACTCTGACATTAATTAGCTAAGAACACCTTGATATATCATTTGCCCTATCTAGCCCGATAATTCCTGATTCCGGACCACTGAATTACAGGACTTAGTTCCACTGTGGAGACAGGTCTCCCTAGATTGCAATGGAATTGCATGGCGTGAAAAAACTACATACTCGTTTGATGACGACCTGTATATGTACCAATGTCGTTTCGGCAAATCTATGAAATTCACCAAATAATTTAATGTCGTCGACGTGTTTTACGATAGGATCAGACCCTCTGGGTCACAACGTCCACGTATGTATGGCCTCCCTAAAACACATAAAAAAGAAATTTCTTTTCGACCGATTCTTTCTATGATTGGCTCTTCACAACATGAAATGACCAAATGGCTTTCAGAAATTTTACAACCCCTACTTCATCTTTTTTCGGAAAATTGTGTTAAAGACTCGTTTACTTTCGCTAATCATACCCAAAACCTTAATTTCGGTTCCAGCGAAAATTTTTTGTGTTCTTTTGACATCTGTAACTTGTTTACAAACGTTCCTTTAGATGAGACAATAAAGATATGCGTAGATGGTCGTAGCGAAAGCACGTTGAACGCAACTAACAGTAGATGGTTGTAGGGGTAATACATTGAAAGCAACAAGTGGTAAGTGGTGGTAGGGTTAATACACTGAAAGCAACAAGCGGTAAATGGTGGTAGGGGTAATACATTGAAAGCAACAAGACCAGTAGATGGTTGCATTAGATGGTTGTACAATACTGGCAGCTGGAACCTGCCTCCATCCTAGATCAGGCTTGCATCGTACAATCTGGTCTGCGCAGCTTCACGGACTCTACACTGGAATCAATTTCGTCTTTGTGTAGAATATTGACTTACTTAGGCGACATGGAAGCAGGGCACGTGTCGCCGATAGATGGTGACACACAATGCAAATAGTGTCGGCTGATGAGGGTCCGGATGAAGACTGCTCGGTGTCAAGATTATCTGGTGTGATGCCGCTGTCGTACAACGTCTAGAAAAGAAACAGAGGGGTAGTATAATAAACATTGCAAAGCAACAAAGAAGCAACATAGACGATATGACGACTTTTATTTCTTGAGGATAACAGATGAAATAACATATGCAACTTTTCCAGGTTTATCAGAAGAATTTGATAATGTAGAACAGATTTTGTTGACAGGAAAATGAACAAACATGAGGAGAAATTAAATCTGTGTACGACTGATCTGTACTATTTGAACACTTCAAATCCCTTAATTACATTTTAAGGGGCAAGTGCTCCACTGATGTATCAGCCAGCTGAAACGAGCCTTTGAGATCTGTAAGGCCATGAGTTATACATCCGGTTGCATGGTATTGTTACAGAGAAATGCCGTTTGAATTTTCTGTCTTTCGTGAGTGATGAAGTTTGTGGGCCTTTAGCTTATTTCAAGGATTATTTGCTAAATCTGTCACTAACACACGATTTGTAATTTCTACATTGCATGTTTACTGATCACTCTAATATTTTTCCGTTACTCTTGAATGAAGGGAATTTGGTGATACACTGTCAGGGAAAGTAGAATAATTTGGTTTTTATATCAATATTAGTGTTCATCATATTTCAATAATAAGGCCCAATTTTTTCAAGGTCATCAGGTCATTTCTACTTGTGTATTTGTAAATTATATTTATACGGATCGAATTTTTGTAGTAGCGTTTGAGCGACTTCCTAGAAACGTCCTGTGATTTCGCTTAACATGTTAATAAATTTTACAGTTTAGTCTATCCCTCTGCCTCATGTTTTTATGTTATGTACACCTCAGCCTAAACAGAGTTGTAACCAATCGCAGTTGCCAATGAATTCATTGGACTTAATGATCAGAGAAAGCACTATTTTGGACAGTTTACCTCCTCTGACTTGATGTGCCGAACTGACTTGACAAATTAAGTTTCTCTTCAAATTGCTATCAGATGTTGTACTTTTGAAAATGTTATACACTTATTTTATGATTGATTCCGCAAACCTTGTTCTTTAAATGTTTCTTATAAAGTTGCGAATGACCGTATTAGAACTTTCCGTGGCACCCCCACTTTAAATTTCGTTTCGCCGGCCCTGAACATATCAGCTATCAAGCCTCTTTGTTGTTTCTATCTTTGCTTTGTAGAAAGGATAAGGAATGGACTAATCCTGAGTTACTTATTTGGTAAATAGAATTCTTTTCTTTTCTTTTTTTTTATTATTATTATTTTTTTTTTTTTTTTATTTTTTCTCTCTCTCGATGATTGAAAGTATTCTTGTTACTAGGGTTGTATATCGTAATAGTATTGATATGCCTTTTGTAAGAGAGTGTCATACCGTGTATTGGTGTTATGGTGAAATAAAATTTGAGTTTAAAAATTATGCCATGAGCGAGGTCGGTCACGTCCTCTACTGGCTAATATTGTTTGACTGTTTAATACTTGGTATATGTCTCTCCAAGAAACGATGAAAACAATGAATATAAAAAGGGCCCCAAACAGAACCTTGTGGTACCCCTTATTTAACTTGAAGGCTACCGGACATTTCTCCTTATAGGCTAACGAATTGGCATCGACTTCAAAAATTGCGAGTAATGTTACGTTCACACCAGAACTTAAAACGGTTTCATCAAGAATTTTATTATGGTTTACACTGCCCATCTTTTCATTAATCTGTTTCGAAAACGTTTCTACAACACCACTCGTTTATATCGGCTATATTGCTGATTTCGAAACAATTCTGAAGAAAAGCTTGGTGTTGTTGGTGTTAGGTGTCTCTCATGTGTTAGGCTAGAGAGAGTATCCTTTGTGTCTTTGTTTATATTCAGTGATGAGGGTAAAAAGTGATACGAAACGGTAAAGAAATCCAAAGAGACGATTTGGACAGGACTATATTTTGTGGCAAACTAAGAGTGTACCTTGATGTGTCTCTCATCTGTTAGAGTAGGGAGGGTATCTTTAGTGTAGTTGCTTATAATCAGTGTGGAGGGTAATAAGTAATACAAAACGAAAAGGAATCCGATGGAAGGACTTGAACAGGACTTTATTTGGTGGCAAACTAAGAGTGTACCTTGACGTGTCTCTCAACTTCCTTAGATCAATGCCACGTCAGACCAAATCAACCTAACTGTTGAAAGTGTTAAGTAAAGGTGACAACAATCCTGTTATAGCTTAACATCTATATCATTTTAAACACATCTAAATCAATTAATGCGATTTACTATTCTTTTTCTTTGTCAGTATCATATCAATTCATTATCGATTTAGTAATTATCAAGTTTATTGTGTTATCTAAAATTCTTTTTGAATCAGAATTGGCAACTAGTGGCAGCATATTAGGAAGTCCGGTAATTGTTACGAAATGTTAGTTATTCTATTCTTCGTTGTGATTGCTGCAAAGAGGATAAAAAGAGATGAAGAGAGAATCAAAAGAAAGGGAAAGAGATAAAGAAGAACTAAGAGATAATATATAGGAACTAAAGAATAAAGAGGAACGATAAAAGATCAAAATGAAGTATACGAGAATAGGAAGCGATTAAGAAGGGATAAAGAAGATGTAAAGAGGAGCAAGTAAGAAAAAAGAGTAATCAAGGAGAAATACGAAGTAATGAATTCACGAAGAAAAATATAGAGCAATTCAAAGAATAAGAAGACAGGAAAGTAATAAAAACAAATTATTGGGAGATGAAGTAATAATAAAGGATAACAAGAGTAAACTAGATACTTGTCATTCTAATAAGTTTGAGAAGGTAAAGCTTATTACCTAGGAAAGGATGTTTATAAAGTTGAAATTTGGAATGTGTAGGAAAGAAAGTTTATATGATTAATCAAACTAGTGGAAGATACAGAAATTTAGTAGTCTGAAATCCTTTGCAAAGAATTCTTAGGTTTGAAGTACTCCACTCTAAGTGCCTGTGCTACTATACCTACCTCAAACATATTCAGCTCGCTTCTTTAAGTGAAGTGCTCTTATACATCGGCAGAGGAAGCGGCTGTGAGTGGCTAACAGCTGAACATTGACACATATGAACCAAGGTTCCAAAGAGGAGTACGGCAGGGATGCGTTTTCCCCGGTCGTGTTTGTCCCTTACAAACAATATAGGTCTAAGAA
Source organism: Alatinidae sp. Z8VKAUB7J3 (assembly GCA_010016025.2). NCBI lineage: Eukaryota > Metazoa > Cnidaria > Cubozoa > Carybdeida > Alatinidae > Alatinidae sp. Z8VKAUB7J3. The sequence goes on from JAAAKM020721499.1 coordinate 61,019,200, forward strand.
AATAGAAGTCTATTCTACTACTGCAATTACAACATTACTTACTGCGAGTAAACAGTCTAAACACAGAAGACCGAACGTTACAAATCAGATGGGGGAGGGGTGAAGAAGGTAGTTACATCAGTAGGGGGGTCGGTTTACATCAGCAGCCTTATCCAATGAGTGCAGACGACCGAAATGAAAATACAAAGATAAACCAAAGAAGGTCAATTATGGTGTTAACATCGGAGGTCACCTATGCCCACATAAACAATGCAAATATAAAAGTTAAATTTACATAAAACTGTACAAATATTAAGGAAACTGAAGTATTTATAATTATCATATAAAATATGATGACTTTAATGATGATGATCACAGCTTATTACCAAATAAGGGATTAGATGAGATGTAGGCTACTTGGAGGGCTTACATCAACGTTTCTGCTGTAAATTGTCAACTTTGTTTAAAATTCGTATCCATAGTATAAATAAAATTATCAGCATCAAAGTAGAATAGTTTATGTAATAAAACTCTTGTAGATATTTAGGTATTTCAGCTTATCTACCACAAAAGGGAGGGGTAACTGCAGCTGCATCTCATTTGTGTGCAAAAAGCTTGATACATAAGTATGTTTACCCAAGAAAAGAACACGGGGCACATGAGCCTATAAATAGACAATTGCTAGGATTGGTATGGTCTGACCTTTTCAAAGAGGCTTTAATATATTCATAACAATAAAGAGTAAATAGTCCTGGTAACCATGTATTTGTTAAAAAGTGCTATTATGCCCCATAACTGTGCACAGGGTACTATAGTATCGGAACAACGAAGTATCCCAGTAGTTGGCATTGACTCTACAAATTCTCAAGAAAAGGAATTGGACATTCCTCTTTGGTCTTTTCTTTTTTTGTTGCTTTTTTTGTTATTGTTTTTATTTGTATTGTGTTCATTTATATTTTCTGTACTATCTGCATGAAACCTAGATAATTTACTGTGTAGACATGGACTTCAACTGTCAGTGGAGCTCAACTGTCTAGAGTCTATGGCATGTTGCGGTTTTTTGTAGTAACCTTGTTGTAAATTAAATCCTAGAAAATCTTAATTCCATGGTTTTCACCCCAACGTTTCCTGTTCTGCAGCTATTTATTTTAATACTGAAAAAAGTCAAAGCTGAACACAAAAAAATTAATTGTGAACCTACATTAAATCGTTGTGTTGTAGCTATAAACTGAATTCCACTCCCTTGCATAGCTCTTCAGGTGTTTGACCACTAAACAATTTATCCAATCGCGTCTTTCTTGCTGAGAAAGGTAATGGTGAATCCTGATGATTATAAACGTTTACCCTGAAAAACCAGCTGAGCTACCTTGAGATTTCACCACTACTTACACGTGGAAAGATAAATGAAGGGTTAGAGGCTCTTGTGCTGATAACGGTTTGGCTGTGTGTCGTCTATAATTGGCAAATTCTATAAAAATGAGGATAACGGTAATTTGGGCTGATGTTTAGTAATGGTCCCTATAGCTGGACTACATCAAGGCATCTGTTTCGGACTTGAGATGCTCGAGTCCAATTTAAGTTGATTTTAATTAAGTATTTCTTATAGCGATTTCAAAGAACTGTTTCATCGCGTGATATTAATTAAACAGCAAGAAATAATAAAGGTGTCGCCTTCTGCCACAGGGGATTACCCAAGACTCTTACGTGATACGACCTTGCACTATCATAACGTACGCTATCTAAAAACTTTAGCACTTCAAAGTGATTTCAGGCTCATTTTGTGGCTTCGGTAAAAAAGTGAAACAAAATGAAGATTGAATAAATAATATCTAGGTAGATATATCAACTGAAATATTGCACGAAATAGCCAAAACATATTGTACTGAAAAGATTTTTTCGTTTGACACTCCTCAGAGTACTAACGCCAGAATGACAGAATTGAAGTGTGTGAAAGAGTATACCCAACTGTATTTGTTGAAAGAGTCAATCAGAATTTGAAATGCCTGAATGGCTTGTGTTTTCGAACCAATCAGCATCCACGAAAACAAGATTAATTGAATAGGCCTAGCGAGAAAACAAATTCTTTCTGTCTGCATAGCAAAGGTTTTCATGCTTTTATGTGGACTGACTCCAGTACAGTCAAATGACATCAAACTATAGCTATAGACCTTGCCTTCAACAACCTCCTAAATATCAATGATCTCTTTTTACTTTTCTGGTACAATCGCCAACTATACTTAAACAGCGCTAAGCAGACTTTATAATACCCTTCTTAAGTTAAAATGAATATTGATTTCAATGTAATTTAAATATTCGCTCTTGTTATAATTTTTTTTGCATTTGCATATTTCCTATATCTTAATTATAGTAATGGCCTCCTTGAACAAGTCTTCCTCTCCGTCGATGGCACCAGAAAACATCAAATACTCTAAAGTAAGTACACTATTTGGTTTCTTGTATTAACCGGCCAGTGACGACCAGGTGATAAATGCATTTTATTGTTTCTGAAAGTGAACAGGCTAGAAATAGACGCCACCTTTCATTAACATTTGAATAGCATGATGGTCTGCACAGGGTCTTTAAGCATGCTCGCTATGTCAAGGTAAATTGTGCTCAAAGCATGCTTAGTAAGAGATTTGATGAAGGCTCACTAATAAGCTTATGATATGCTTATTTTTTTACCAAACCTGAGCCTGAATATGCTTATAAAAAGAAAAGCATGTATGCATTTAGTATGCAGATCTGCAACTCAAGTTGATCGAGTCCAACTCATTACAGGACATCTAGCTTATGTTTTAAAGAAGGCCACACTTAAACAAAGATCTGTAGTTGTTACACTTCTTGACTTAAAAATGCTTTTGGTGAAGTTGACCATTCCTTCATACCAGTTGTTCTTAAATATCACAAAGTCCGAGAATTCCTTATATTGGTTTGGAAAAGAACACTAGAGAAATAAAAAAGAGTGTCACCACCGGGGATCGAACCCGTGTCCCACGCGTTCGCGGCGCGCGCTATACCAACTGAGCTAGGTGACCTCAGATGTTAACATACTTTTATTTCTCTAGTCGCCACATTAGCTCCCAATCATCCAGTTGGGGTATACTCTTTCACAATTTCCATTTCGGTCATACTGACGTTAGTACTCTGAGGAGTGTCAGACGAAAAAAGTTTTATGAGTACAAAATTTTTACACTATTTCATGCAATATTCTTGTTTTGTACCACTAACAATACTATTTAATCCTTTTAAACTGCCATCTCAAGCCTCCCTTTACGTATTGATGATTGCTCTCGTTATTAATGTGATGGAAATCATGAACTTCAAATTTCAAAATCATGTGATGAGATTTATGACTGGTAAGAGACTTACAGATCATGTTTCGATTAAAGAACTCCTTGAGACAACATTTCAAGTTTATAAAAGCATGGTTTCTTCTCACGTACTTGGTCAGTTCGCCCTCCTCCATTTTTATGACGTGGAGGGTATCTTTTGATGGATCTCTACAAGAATACAGCGGACAATAAAGGTAGATGTTTTTCTACCTTTTATAATCTGCCATTCCGAAGTCTTCTGCTTATCCCAGCCTTTTGTGAGCTTATCAAATGCACTGCCTTTTGTCCTTCGGCGACCGAAATGTTCTTAGAGGATCTGTAAAGAGCAGAGAGTCCATCGTAACGTACGGAAGCCAACAAATGTTTAGGAGGAGAAATGCCACAGTAGCTGAAATTTCTGTTGTATTTACCCAAATTTAAAGACATTCGAAGCATCAATTTTGAAGAGTTTCGAACATTCGAATATTTAGAAAGTAGAAATTGGTAAGAAAACATCGCTTTAGTAAAAGCGCTGTAACTTTTCTTCCCCGAACGTTTTTTTCTTGGGGTTTTACTATGTTAATTTACCAAAAATGTCCGTTCTAACGATACCAAATATCCAAACATTTACAATTTATTCGAGGTTCGGCAAAAATTCTCCTGGACTATATACTTACAATTATGCTTTGTGAAGTTCACGACAGGCGAGACTGATTTGTTAACAAATTGGCACGGATCCATTAATCCATTCACGGATCCATTCAAAAATTTAGGTATTTTTAACTTAAGAACGGGTGACCAGATCTTAATGGAATTTCATATTTAGAAAGAACTCATGTCTCAGAGCTCTTATTCCAAATCCCGACCAGATCTGTTGACATTTGGGGGAGCTGGGGGGGAACAGAAATTTTGGAAAATTCTTATAAATGTCAGAGATACGTAACTGATGTTACCGGACTGGATCCGCTCTCTTTGGGGGAGTTAGATGGTGGGGTTCAGTGCTTTGGCGAGTTTAGTGGCTCTGGATGTACTAGGACGATTCGAGTTAAGCAACAAATCTGAGCCCAACATATGCAAGAAAGAGACTTTCACTTAGGTTCTATCCAAGAAGAAGATAAGTCTTGTGTGCAACATCGTGATAGAGGGTGAAGCCATTAAGCAATACAACTTCACGTATCCTGGAATGGAAATATCAGATCATCTATTGGTAAGCTAGATTTCAAGGTCACTCATAAATCTATCAATAATGAAGGACCCAAAACATGCTTAGCTTTATAGTGTTATTTTTTACTACAAGCCATTGCCAAAAATGCAAGTTGTCCATCACATTTCCGCCATGTTGTTGACAGTAAGTCGCAAATGAGTGTAAGTTGTAAAATTAAGGTGTTTGTACTTTCAATATGCTATTTCACAGTTGCCACGAAGAAGGCTTCTTTTGCTAGGGTCAGTATGATCGAAAACTCAACAGAAATGTGTACTGTGAACAAAAGTACAACAACATTAAAGCTATGAAATTTTTGTAATAAGGGTGCGTGATGTAATCATACAGCCAGGCGAGGTTCCAAATTATACACTTATTAATTGGAGCAATGATTGTGACTCTCACGTAAGTGGTCAACAGAAGGAGAACAGGAAGTGCTGAGAGGGTTACAATTCCAATACGGCATTTTAGACTTAGTTCTTTCAAAAGTTATTTCCAACATTCCATTTTTTACATGTGACGCACAAACAGATTGCATCTAGTCTCCCTTCCGAACATTTGCGTAGGCTTTGTTTGTGGAAAGCTTACGCATGAAATAAAACGTATTTTCTTTTGATATACAAACCGATTTGCAACTACAGTCAATGGCAGATTCAGCAATTCACTCTGAGGAGGGAAGATTTCAAATGGACTAATTACAAAAGGGATATCACGGATTCTCCTCTGCTACGCTCTCTCTACTGCCTATATTGCATTATAATTGTTATTACTAAACATTCTAAAATTTAAATCTAAGTAGGGGTCTATAGCAATAATAGGTGAACAATCCATACACCTGACCTTTAGTGGAAAAAAATCTGACAACTTTGATCATGTAGTTGATACTGACATATCGATATACTTAGGCACACGGGCAACTGCTGTTCGGTAGCATTTGTTGTTTTGTAGTCGCCTCCGTTTTCTCTTTGATTTCATTGGACAGTGACATGTGCTTTGTTTTGCAGATGATCCCATAGAATCCGAGGACATAGTCGAAATATATTTAAAGCCGTTCGTGCCTATGATCACATTTACAGTTAACATGATATGAACAGAATGGCTATTTCTCCAGAAACTTTAGCGACATCCAAAAATGCACGCTACGCGGCACGCACGGGAATTTTTAAACTGTCTTTCAAAAAACGTCGTAATTTCAACTTATCTTTTCTAATCGGTTATAATTACGCAGGTGAGCTGTTGTTGGCTGCTAAAATAGTGTTGATATCAAGAAATACTTAAAATTACATGTCGTCGGAATAAACAGAAATTCTCATACCTGTCTTGCTCGAACTTCAAATTCACTGACACCACGTGGTGGAACAAGCTGCTCATAATCGGTGACCGCTGACGTAGCCGTGTAATCATTTCCCTAGCGGTGCCATTTGGAACTTGCAGATGGTGGAATTTATAGGAAAAACGCAGATATGAGCAATATATTTTATGTGAACTATAAAAAATCTTTTTATGATGTTCTGGCAGCCTGCTTGAGAAATGGAAGTGAGTGCCCCCCCTTGAGAAATGGCACAAAAAGTACAATTTTAGTGCCATGTGGCACTTAAAGATGGTGAAAATTATAAAAAGCACGTATATACAAGAAATAGCTTTTGAATGAGCCATTAAGCATCTCTGTATGATGTTCTGGTAGCCCACTAGGCCTACTGAAAAATGAAAACAAATGAGAGAAGAATCACGGCGCTGACCGGATTCGAACCCGGGACCTCATGATTACTAAACCAACGCCTCAACCATTGAGCCATCAAGGCTCAATAAGCTAAGGTGAAGATTTTAGTGTCAATCTTTCCCGAATATATTTATATTCCATAAATGTAAATATAAATATAAAAATATATAAAAATATTTTATATTTATATATTTATATATATATAAATGTAGAAACAAGTAGGTTCTCCATGGCAGACTTGGCAGTGGTCCCCAATCTTGGCTCCGCAAAGTATGTCAAGGGGTCTGGAACCTATTAAGGATTGGATTGAGGTAAATGGTAACTATTACACTTCCCATCACACGTGACTTGACTTCCTAGGTAATTAAAATGTTCGACTTCGTGGATACGTTCATTGTTGAATGTGATCAGCTTATTTTTAGGCAATCCACTACAAGAAATGACTAGATACTCTGTCTTCTTTGTATTCAATTCAAGACCCATCCTTTCACTCGCTTCAACGACTATGTCTAAAAGCTGTTGTAATTTCTCGTCGGAATCAGCAATGAGAACTGTATCGTCTGCATAACGTATGTTGTTAATGTTCACGCCGTTGATAAGAATACCTTGTAGTTCTCGGATTTTACGAAGGATGATTTCTACCGGATGTAAGTCTGATCGAAATGGAATGGAAGTTGCTACGCTTTATTTCATGAATTAAAAGCAGCAAGAGTTACATCAAAAGCTGTTTTGAGCAATAGAATAGTTTTCGATGCTAAATATCTGAGAACCATCAGTATTCGTGACAAATATCGGAACCAATAGTAAAGATGAGAAGTCTCAGGGATCGTAGCTGAACCACTTGAAAGAAAAGATGTTGATTATGTGTCACGATACGCATTTTTTGAACAGTAACATGTGGTTATACTTGTTTTAAATGCCATTTAGCCCTTTTTATATATTTGGAACCGTTCTCCATCTATGAACAAGCCATCTTGGCCAGCATATGCAACAATCATTTCTAAAGAATGAAACATCGATTACTGGTGATTAAATCGTAGTTTTATTCAATGAGTGGTTGATATTAACGATTTTCAGACGGGCAGAAATATCCGAACAGCCTTCCTCGTATGCTTATGAAACTGTTTAATGAGTAGCTAACGGCGCAGCGAATTTGAAATAGCCGCGAAAGATTTCAAAGAGCAAAGGAAACGAATATCGCTACCAGGTAACTAAAGGTCTTTCCTTTTCACATAAGACAGTTGTTGTTCTTGTAAATTCTGCAGTAGAATATGGCGTCAACTGGAAAAGAAACGAACGTAAGCAACATTTGCCTTGAATTTGGAAACATAAAAGAGTGAGGTTTTAAGAAAAATTAATTAAAATAAATACAATGGCCATCCATTTGAGTGTGTATAAAGCTAGTATTCTTTTTTACAAGGAAATATGTAGAAATTTCACCTTTTATCAAACGTGCCTGAAAACAGACAGCCGCTACAGATTCATACACTACATGGTAAATATGTGAGATAACAAGAGTAAGAATGCAGAGAAATTACCAAAAACTACGTTCAATTTCTTTTATAAGCTTTAAGCTACCAGACGACCAGTTTGGGTCCACTTATGAAAGTGGACCAGTTTGGATCCGTACCCGTGTAAACGCTTGGGATCGGATCCAAACAGGTACTGATCGAAAATGAGGTAAAAAAATACGACTACGAGGTAAATTTGATGTAATCCCTATTCAAATTCTATTTTCGTCCTTGTGTTGACATGTTTATCCATAATGTCCTATTGTTTATATTTCAACCGTTGCCACGTATCGCAGCTCGTATTACATTAGCTAACCGTTGATTTGCTAATTGGATTAGCTTGCAGAGGACTGGATCCGAATGGATCTGATTCCCTTTCTAGGGTGTTGATTCCCCCCTCCAACTCCCCCCAATGTCAAAAGATCTGGTCAGGATTTAAAAAAAGAGCTCTGAGACATAAATTCCTTCTAAATATCAAATTTAATTAAGATCCGATTACCTTTCGTAAGGTAAAAATACCCCAATTTTCACGTTTTCCAAGAATTCTGGTTTACCCCTCCAACTCCCCCCAATGTCACAGGATCTGGTTGGAATTTAAAATTACAGTTCTTAAGCACAAGATGCTTCTAAATTTCAAATTTCATTAAGATCTGGTCACCCTTTTGTAAGTTACAAATACCTTATTTTTCCAAATTACCTCCCCTACTTGCTCAAACTGCCGTCGTAGTTTCTTTTAGATTGTTCTGTGAAATATGGAGTTCCATATTCATAAGGAATCCTGTGTAGATCTCCATGGCCTCCATCTTGTCTGTGATCATTGGCAAGGTCATTTGGTAGCACAAGCTGTGTCCGTTTTTCGGCTTAGGCATAATGGAATTATAATTAAACAGAATATTGTGTAACAGGTTCTACTCTTGGCAATTTTCATGGTTTTTAATGATCTTGTTGGTAAACAATATGGGCTAGTCCAACAGATCCAGAACAGATGAAAATTGTTCCTTTCATTTCCATCATACAAATTGGACTTTCACCTATGTTCCCCGGTCTCCATTTGCCAGTCCAAAGTTTATTTTATCCCAGTTTTCCATATTATACCGGAGTTTTATGCCAAAAGACAGTACGGAATACGAACCTTTTCACCAAAATAAAAAATTTTCCCATAGAAATATTAAATTTGACTTTTGCTTTCCTTTGAAAAGACCAGAGGATGGTCTCTCATATTTTTTTCGGAAGCGGACAGTAAAGTAAAAAGGTAAAGGATATGGCATTAGACTTTACAGTCCTTACCGGTGGTGCTGATCTCCGTTTCTTGGCCCTTCAGCCAGGAAGTGCCAATGAAATTTGATATTTAGAAGGATATCATGTCTCAGAGCTCTTATTTTAAATCCCGACCAGACCTGGTGACATTGGAGGGAGTTTGGGGTGGGGGAACCTAAAATCATGGAATATGCTTAGGTTGGAGGGATCGGGATAAAACTTGGTGGGAAAAATAAGCAGAAGTCTTAGATACGTGATTTACATAATTAGAACGTATCCGCTCTATTTGGGGGGGGGAGTTAATTCTGAAAAATTAGTAAAAAAGAGGTATTTTTAAATTACGAATTATCTTCATAAAATATCACATTTAGAAGGACCTCGTGACTCAGATGGAGAATCTTTAAAAGTTATAGAAATATCTAAAAAGATACCAGAAGCAACGATAAGATGGTTACGGGCACATCATGCAAAGACATGAAGAACAGCACATGGCAAGAGGGGTAAGACAGAGAACTAGATGGAAGGATCAAATAGCAGCAGACATGAGGTAGAAAGGGCTATGAGTAGGAGCGTGTGAGAATTGAAACATCTGGAGAAGGCTCATACAACACAGTAACACAGGAGAAAACGGATAAACTGAGAGGAAGAAGAAGAACAAGAAGAAGGACAAAAGAAGGAGAAGAAGAACTTAGTTTGTAGAGTCTAATGGGTGCGGAGTGGTCGTTTAGTGAATATAAAGCATTGATGTATATGAACAGTTCCCACTTTGATAAAGAAAACACATAATATTTTCATACAATATTAAAAGATTGGACTGTACTAAACTGTAAGAATGGTTTTAAATATAACTCCGTAAACAGTTTTTTTATGTTTTGTTTGGTTTTTGTTGTTAGTGCATATAAATGTATATTTTGACCTTCCCTTTTGCATTTTTTTTTTTTTTTAATGCATGAAAATTTCCCCTAGTCATAACTCAGTGTCCAGTAGCTTGACAGGTGTTGTGGAAAAAGTAAAAACCAAATAATTATATAAATTATTATTGTAAGAAACTTCATTATTGGTTGGAGAATGCAAAGAGTGCCCCTCTTACTTCGATGTATACAATGATGCCACATATATATACAAACCCCAATCTCTTTGGCAGAACAACTAAACAAAGCAAGAACTAGGTATTGCGTTTCTGACGAGTCAATGGCAATGTTTGCATGCAACTTCGTAGATTGTGTTTCTTTACCGAAGTAACGTGGAAAGAAGATTTAGTAGGCTAGTAACAGCTTTTCTGTAATTTTAACAAGGCAAGAGGTAGAATAAGACTGACTTTTCCTTCTTAAATTTGTTATCAGGTCCAACGAATGTTATGGGACGAAACACTGGAATTTATGAATCCATTACCAAAGGCCACAGCAGAACGAGGCTGCGGCAAGGTCCGACCCCTTTATGTACGACAGGACTTTCTGCTTCATGATACTATATCATATAATAGTCATAGCTTCACTGAATCTGTAAAATATAGTCGCAGAGTCCACGCGTGCCAGTTGACGTAACGACAAATTTTATAAATAGACATAAAGCGTAGACTCCGACTGTACTTTAAGAGTATTATAATCATTCTTTATGCCAGTGCTGACAACTACGATGCGGTACAAATTACATCAAATCTGGACACCTAAATTTGAAAAATTTGAAGTGCAGTTAACTGCAGACAGCTGGTTTCTACGAGTGCTTTTGATAACTTCCAATTCTTATTGAGCTCTCATGTTTTTTTTTGTTAAAAATGATGTCACTTATTCAATGTTTAGTGGCTAAAATATGGGTTGAGGCCCCCACAATTTTTTCGCTCCGCAACCCCTGACCCTCTTTTTAAATGGCTTTTTTGCCGATTTTCCAGAAGGGGTTACACAAAAATTACGTTAATTGGTGAACAGGCTGGCCCGTACGCCTTAAAATTATGAAGCATATCCTATAACAATATTTTGATCATATGCATTTGTTGAAAAGAGGGTGTTTGTGCGTGTGCATGTGTGTGGGTGGAGAGGGGTGTATACCTTCTGATCCTGTTTGACTCAAGAAAAGTAATAGAACTATCAAAAATCCAATCAAATGGGGAAGCTTTGAAGTTTATACGACCCCCCCTTATATAAAACCTTATATGACCCCGGGGCATAACTTAAAACACTTCCCCACAGGCTCTGGGGGTTTGTGTTGACCAATATTTAAGTTATTTATAACACAACAGCTTTCTCAAACTTTTTATCAATTGAATTAGCGGGAAAAGGGAGGGCCCAGAATATACGCCCCTGTACTTGTGTTTGAATAGCCAAGTCTTGTCCCACTGTTCAATGCTTGTATGTTTGGCAAATACATGAAGGGTACAAGTGAATGTGATCTGCTCAGCTACTTCTGCTATATTGAACGGCTAAACTCTTGCACATCACAATCAATGAGACAATTTATTATTCAGGTACAGTAACAAATTAATTTCTGCAGTAGTTACATTGATATACCTGTAGTGGCAGTGGTATCATTGTTGTTATTATCATCATTATCATCATCATCACTATCATCATCATTATCATCATCATCACCATCATCATTATTACTTTACTGACAAGAAGTGTAAACTCTACCATCAGTTATGACTAAATACATAGCAGAAGTATATGCAAATGAAAAGAGTTTGAAATTTAATGGCAATGAAGAAACTTAAATAGAGCGTCCAGAGTCTGAAACTCCGAGAAAGCACTGATAGCGAAAGTAGTTAGAGCCTAGTCTCCCTACAACTATTTATTCAGGTCATATTTATCGTGACTATTCGATTACTCAACTGTTTTTATTTATTCGATTATTCGATTATTCGATTATTCGATTATTCGATTATTCGATTATTCGATTATTCGATTATTCGATTATTACTGTACCTTCCAATATTCTGATTTTAATTTGCAGACTTCTCTTTCTATTCTACCAAACTTTTTAAAATGTTTTTTCTTTCTTTTAATCCTTCTCCTATATCTCTGAGTGAACGTCCAATTTTAGGTAAGTAGCCCCAATGCTACCTCCAACTTCTAGTTCTAGTACTAGTACGTCTAGTACTTGACCCCTTGCGGTAACGTAATTCCTTTTGTAGTTTAATCGATTGTGTCGTCAAAATTTTCTTGTTGCCTTCTCGTGACATGCTGTCTTCCGAGATAGGATCAAGTCATTTTTCTCTATTATTGTTTCTGTCTATTAATGTTTTCTTGATGAAACATGTTGTATGCTGATATTTTTGGTTCCTGTAACAAAATGGGAATTGTTTTTTTCTGCGTGCAACTTGTTGTAGGCTGATTTTTTCTTCGTGAACCTTATTGTATGATAAATTTATTATTTGGAAAACCTCTTGTATTTTGAATTTTTTTTTTCATGAAACTCGTTGTATATTGATTTTTTCTTTATGAAACTCGTTGTATACTGATTTTTCTTAATGAAACGTCTTGCAAGTTGATACTTTGACCGTGAAACTTGTTATATGTTGATTTTTTTTTCTTCGTGAAACTTGTTGTTGCACACTGCGTAGCATAAACAATTTTTTGTCAAAACATGGAGCCTTAGTGCAGGAAGCTAGTAATGATTCAAAATTTCAATTAAACGTCAGGGCATATTTCACAGAATCATATCAGTGATTTTGTATTTGCCATAACGCGAGAGTATGGTAGCAAAAGTAAAGTAGAATCTTGAAGAAAACGTCGAGCACTCGGTCACAGCAGGACTGGTAACGTTGAGTGTAATAAGCGGGACAAGTTATTGTTAACACCTATGCTGCAGCAGTTTAAGAAGAATTCATTAATTAAGGGTGGTTTAGTGGAGGAAGTTATTGCTGTGAATTAAGCAGATTATGTAAGGCGAATGCTTTCTCGTAAATTTTAACGTGTTTCACTCAATCAGGATAAACGCTGAAGTCTGTCCTGAGGTCTACGTGTCGCCAATGTCGTTAACGGAGCTGGTACTCCGTGAAAGTTAAGAGAAAGGCTCATCCCTAAAGTTGATCTTTTTGTAATCCAGGAATTGAGATCTTTTCGGCTTCTTCTTACATCATTTCATCTTGGCAGGATAACTTCCCCTTGTCGGTTTCCTTAATTAAATTGACATTAGGACACAAACTTATTATGTATTTACTTACTTTTACTGCATTGAAATGTACTCACCAATACGTTGCCAAACGCCAGATGAGACACCAGTGTACGGTCTGAATCTGATAAGAGAGAAAGTGGCATAAGTTTGTAAGAATTCGCGAAAAAACCCTAAAATGTCTATGTAGCCTCTCTTTGATTTAGGGGCATGTAACTCGTTAACCATGCTAGCATTTGTTAACAACTTCCACCAGATCGAACATCCATTGCTTGTACATTCCGTAAATAGCTTCTTGTGTACGTGTATGAAGGGTATGGAACAGAAAACACATTGCCCGTTCTTATGTTGCCTTTGGTAGTGTTTAATATACCAACACAACATCATATAACTTTGCGTTCCTTTAATTAAATGAAGTATAGAGGACTTTGCAATTTAAAGTTTCAAAGAGTGCATTTTTGTGCCAATTAGTAGATTAGGCACTAGACATTTGATTTTTACAGTGCGCAGTTATAGGCTTGAAATGAAAATGTGTCCTGAGTTCTTTATTGTACTATTTTCATTACTTTCAGTGTTAATCCGAAATTTACAGGCATTCTATCATCGATTAATGATATAAAGTTTAGCGCTGTCGAAACATAAAAGGATAACAGTTTATATCTTTGTCTCATATTCAATCAATTTAGACTGCATTTTGATTTCAATCTGAAGGCTATGGAACATCTAACATTAAAACCTAGTATTTAACGAAACTGCTGTACGATGTCTCATGATATATGGCAATAACATAACAAAGTTAAACTATCATACAACAATAACTAGCAAATGTAAATTACCTCTTTGTTTCAGGCAGTCTTTGTGTCGTCTTGTTGAGGACTAACTGACTGGCTTGAGTAACTCATGTCTATGTATATAAGCTGCGATACTTGACGTAGCACTTGCGCCTACTCGAAACCTACTTGAAAACGGAAAAAGCAACTTCTATCTAAATTAGATCGCAGTTACTAGTATAAGCGCAATATTTTTAAAGAAGCTGTCTATAAGGCTCAAATACTTCGGTGCATGAAGTTTCGTGTATCAGATTTTCCTTGCCACCTTTGCGATAGCACCAGTGGTTTGTTCAAAGTGATGTTTCCTTACGATGTTTCAGAAAATTTACATTGAGCTCTTCTGATTTCAAATATCTAGTTAATGAGGGGCTGTGCGCGTATTTCCAGAATGAATCACTGAAACCCATCAAGGACTTTGATTATTACGTATTAGAATACGATGAAACAACAAATATTTCCATCCGTAAACAGCTTCACATATACATAAGGTCCTTATTTAGACAATTTCAAAATTATTAACGAAAACGTAGGACACGCTACGGGAGACGAACTAATTAAAGAAGTGGCCGGCCGATTAAAAGCCACTTTAAGAAAAGAAGACACCATTGCGCATATGGGAGGAGACAAGTTTGTTGTTTTGTTAGCAAACTTAATCGACGCTAGCGACGCGGCCAAGTTTTGTGAAAAGCTCTTCAAAGCTTTTGAGAAAAATTTTATTCATAACGATCAAGAAATAAATATTGAGTTGAGCGTAGGAATCTCTTTATACCCAAACGATGGGAAAGAATTTGAAGTATTGTTTAAAAACGTCATTTTCCCTTTGCAAAGTCTGCTTTTATTAACAAAGCAATGTGTCCTTTATTTAATTAAAATTAGAATGTAAAACTTTGCTCAGTGAAGTGTCCTGAACTAACGACAGTATAGCAGTGTATAACCATAGTAAACTATGACATTTGAATTACATTTGAAGAAATGTTTAACTTTGTCAGCTGAGTTACCAATGTTTCAAAAACTGCTCAACTTATGGAAAAATTGAAGAATTCAAAATTCTATTAAAAAAACTAGACAGCGAAGAAAACAAAACTGTTCCTTGTATATAAGCTCTTTATTACAAAATGTTTACGATAGAATAGATTAAAACATAACGTTTAATCAATCAGTCAATCAATCAATCAATCAATCAATCAATCAATCAATCAATCAATGCATCTTCATCCTCCTTTGTATCATCGTCTAAAAGCGTAAACTCTGGAGCTGCAGCATCCACATCTTTGCTGTCCAGAACTGGGCGCTTATTTGAACATGGGCGCTTAATTGGACCTGGGTGCTTGTGAGAAATATTTGTCCCAAACTTGGCGCTTTTTTGGGCATGGGCGCTTAATCGGTAATTTACGGTATTGGTACTGTCTTTCTGTAGTAACGAATCATGGGTAGAAATTCGTAAAATCCTTATTTTGGCAACTGAGCATTAAAAAATAATAAATTCACTGCCTTTTGCATAACAGAGAGCTGGCAAATAACAACAAACACAACGTTTAAACCTTGTAGAATCTTCCATAGTAGAAAGCAATCAATTATAAATAATAATGAATTTAATGCCTTTTAAAATTAATATTAGACTTACTTAGACAGTGAGAAAACAGGAACTGCGTCTAATTTGTGCCTAAGCAATACACGTTTGAACTTTCCTGATTAATGTCGTAAGTTGATCCTGACTTTCTCTTTTTAGTATGGTGCGTTTGCATAAGAAAGCCTGAACGTTAGAAAATAACACCTTTATTTTAAGAGGATAAACATGAAACTTGTGTTTTCTATTCTAGCTGAGACAAAACCGTTTCAAGTTCGAGTTGTTACAGATTCAAATGAAGTCGTGAGCTCCGGCACAATTCCCTTGGAGTCTGGAGTCTATGGATTTTGCCTAAACTACGCTCAACAAGCATGCGTCACTTCTGGATAATTTTTTCGTTTATCATAAAGAGACATCAAGCTTTTGCAGAAAGTGTAGAAAGCTTTTATAGAAAGTTGTAGAAAGGCTTTGTGAAAGAGTGTTCAGACTTTTTCCTCCGGGTGAGCTATGTTGCTCAAGTGGTTGAGGATTTGTAAATTTTATTTTTATTCATCATATTTTTTCTAAAAATCCACAGGCATTTTTTTCTATAAGCGTTTCGAGTTGTTAGAGTATTCGAATTTTTGTTGACAAACAACCATTAGGAACAATCTAATAATAGCATTGCAAATTGAAACAATGCTACAATTTTTTTTTAGAACAGTGGAAACAGGTCTATTTTTTTGTCGACTTTTAAATTTTCAGGACAGGGATTGAGGGTCAAGCCCAGGTAGCAATTGGATTAGAACATGATATGTGTGAATCAGAACTATTTATACCCTATTTTATTATAAAATATCAATAAATATGGTAATTTCCCCTTCACATAAACACTTTTTTTTCAGGTAATAACTCAATGTGGTTTAATGAAACAACCCCCCTTGTTTCCTTAAATTGATGTCCTTAATGATCTAACATATGCGAGAAGAAAAAGTGTTCAAAAACAATATAGTCATGGAGGGTAATTTTTACGCACTTTTCAGAAACTTTCATTTTTTTAAACTTCTAAATTGCAAACAGTTTGCATACACTAGATGCGTACATTCCATGGTGCACAAAGCGTTCAAAATACGCTAATAAGGCATATTTGACACCGAAATTACCACATTTTTAGATTGGGATCCTCGCCAACACTCCCGAGCATTATTTACTTTCCAGTTACAAAAAGACCTTTTTAATGATATGTACAGGTACATTAAAACTTTCCTTTATTTCCGACCCTTTCCTATCAATTGTTGTCGATGTAAGTTTCTAGGTCCTATGGAGCGAGTTAGGTTAATGCACCTCATGCCATCTCCGCTGCAGGCTAAGTCAATGGCTAATAAGTGATGGACAATTATTGGTAATAAAGAATTCATTAAAGTAAAACATTGCGTTTAGAGGGGAAATGTAAATCATATAAGGCATTAAGTATAATTTTCATGAAAAATTACGAATCACATTTTAAATAGAAAAATTCTTCATATGTACTTGTGGAGCTTTTGGCTGTAGTGGGTGCCAAGTTAAAAAAAAGAAATGTGGGCAAAAATTATTAAAAACTAAGATAAAAACACAAGGCACTAAGCAAGTTAAAGAAGGTGAAGGTTTTCTTTGAAGATACTACTGTATTTGGGAATCAAGGTATTGCGCAATGTCTGAATTTTTACCGACGAAAATAATTATAGAATTTATCTATTATTTTTTCTTCTTTATTTTCTCGGTTGAGCATGGCAACACTGGCGAATACCTGACCGTCTTCTACCTTTGTTTGATTCAAAAGTAAAACATTTTAAGGCAGAACACATGTCACAAGAGCTGCATCTGATCTGGAATTCAATTTGTCTTCATACCAACGTAAACCTAGATTGTCACAAGAAAGCACTAGATATGATAGCATATAATTTGTGACAACTCTATAAAACCGTGATACCTGACATGGCAGCTGCAACGCCATCAAATGTATTGGTCACTCGACCTATTTCTCTCATCTATGATTATCTTGATTTATGATTTTCACATCAGCAAGATTAATATTTGCGCTTTAACTAACTGTGATTCTCCCCGTTTGTAGTTTCTCTAGTTTAAAAAACGCGAGGGAAGAATACGGAAAGCTGCATTGCTGTTGCTCAGTGATGATCAATGAGGGATAGGATGGATAAGTTATTGGTGTGCGTAGGTAGGGTATGTCATGTCTTTAAGGTCTCCTGTCATAGACGCAAAGGACGAAAACTATTGGGGCATGTATAGACTAAAAGCACTTCAGTTCGGCAGGAATGCCGAAGCTAATTCAGAGGGCCGGTAAGACTTAAAATTATTTCATTTATAAATGGAATTATAAAAGGGCCCGAAAATTTTTTTTACCCGAAAAAATATATACAGAAATGCCCATATAATCCTTACCTTAGACTGGACATTTTCGACATTACTATTGAGAATAACACAATTCGTCCACGATATCTTAGCCAGTACATGTCCCTTTTGTATACTTACTGTGTTAATGTTCACATTACGCTCCTAAATTAAATTCCAGAGGAATAACTTCTTTAAATAGTGATTTATTGGTTAAATCTAATACCAAAGGATCTTATCGACCATGTCTGATATAGTTAAACAGTCAGGTAGTTGATCCCCTAAGATAATCCATGCTCCATTTTAGCACAAGTGCCCTGCAGGGGAGATATTTCTTTTCGAAAAAACACAAAAGAAATAAATTACTAACGGGATTCGAACCAGTAACTCACACTTTTGAGGTTTGTGCTCTACCAAGTGAGCTAGGTGACTTGATTGGAGACGAACCTGCGCAATGTGAATCAATGAGGGAGGAATTGACACCCGGTTCATCATGCTGTGCAAAGCACATTGGAAGTTACAAACAAACTTCTATATTAATAGTAAAATGATCAAACTTTTGATAACTAAATTGACTCTGAGCAGCATAACGAAGCACCCATTCTTCCTAAAAACACCATTTTAATTATAATCAGTGACAATTTCAGCCTTTCTTTTTTAGAGCAACAGAGTTTGGTGAAAAGTAGGACAGTGCCGATGACCCTGGGGCAGAGAGTATTTTAATACTATTACTATCTATTGATAATATGAGAAATCCAGGGATCAGTGATACTAATGCCAACACGACGTGTTTCGCTGTTATGACTTAAGATCTGTTAGTACTTAATATCTTGGTTTATTGCAAAACGGGGAGTCATAATGTACATGCCTCAGGTATAACCAAGTTCTTTTTCGACAAAACAATTCCCAGGCTTGGTTTTAGAGCGACTCGTTCTTCTGTTGTCTGAGTGTAACAAACCAGTAATTTAATCATTCAAATAAACAATAGATTTCAAACAACCAATGAAACATCAAGATACAAACTGATAACGAGTCAGTCTAAACATGCCGTGATTACAATAATAATAGGAACAGTCTTAAGTTCATGTTGCTATTCAAAACAACTAGGCATGGAGCTTGTTTAGACTGGGACTACTTGCTGAACTGCATACCTCTTGGCGAAGGAAATCTCTTGATGTGACGTCAAAGCCTTAGCCGAAGCATGATGTCAATAGTATGATTAAAATGTGATTTATTTTATCCAATGACGTATTGTTAAGTCATGGTACTTTGATTTGATTTTGTGACCAATGTAACAATGTTATTTCCTTTGGGAAGACAATTAAATTTTAGCGTCAAAATTTTTGCAAGGCTTAGAAACCCCGGTGGCTGCAGAAATGGCCACTGTTGGTGACTTTAAGTAAATTCATTCCAGATAGTTAATAGGATTACGCTTATTCAATTTCTAACCGGGACAATTGTGTACACTGTTCTTTTTGACGTCAACATTCAGTTAGTGTCATTATATACATATTAAGAAGTGATCTGAAAGATCTGCGTAGTGAGAATTCATCCTTCAAAGTAATGTGATATTTTTAGACTATAGTCAGTAATAGGTCTTGAAAGCAGTACAACCTATAGTTTTAGAACCAAATTTTAATGTTGTTTAGTACCAAGCACGTAGTTCCTGAGTCATTTGGACATAATGACATGAGTCATTTATTACGGGGAAAATATATTTATTCAAAGGGTCGTGCCTCCTTTGCCTTTGTGCTTGCCTCGCTGCAGGTTTACTTAGCATGTTATTTTATCATTAATATCTAGATAACAGGGCAATAGTGCAGCAATTTAGTAGTAACGTTTGACCGCAAGTCATTCTAAAGCCTTTCTTTTTTCGAGGTTGCAGTGGTAACGAACTGATAAACTGGCAGAGGGGGTTGGATCTTTATAGGTAGAATGGTACAACAGAATCCAGAATATACCGGATATTCATAAAATAAATTTATTTCACATTGGAGAATTATCTAACGTGGTTATTATGAAGGTTGCACTTGCATAACCAAGTTCTCTTTGCACCTTTAATGTGCTGATCGTAACGCACAGTGGAGTTCATTATGCAAGATATCTTGCCTTACTGCTTTCTATCAGAGACAGAAGCATCTTAAAGGAAGTCGCTGACTTTAACTGGTCTTCTAACTGCATTGGTAAATCCTTCGTTGAATCTAAACCACACCATACTGTTTATTAGGCTAAACCAACCAGAGCCTGGGAAGTTTGCAGGACCGGTTGTCGGGTTAGTTCGTCTGCATTTACGACTTCCACCGATCCGGTAACGTTTACCTTTTGCTGCGTCGCATATCCCACTACCACGACTTCATCCAATAATTCTCCTACTTGCAGTTGTACGTCAATGATTGTTTGCGTTCCAATTGCAAGGGTCTGCGGCGTATATCCAGTATAAGAGAACTGTAATTGTTCGGCGCCTTCGGTTAGGGTCAAGGTGTACTTACCGTCAAAATCGGTAACCGTTCCCGAACTAGCGCCAACGATCAAAATGTTTACCCCGTATTTTGAACCAAGTGTACTCTACGCATTTGAATAACACAAGGCTTAGAGGCAAGTCAATAGTGTGGCATTAGGATTCTTCTCTTCAAGTACCTTTACTATTACATGTTACAAAAACTAAGATGAGTCACTACTCATTCTCTAGGACTGGTTCAAAGATATGGCCTGGTACGGAATCCTACATTCATACATTACCAAATCTTAAAGTGGGTATTTAACTATGTAGACGTATTTTAAATATTATGCAAAATTGGAAATCATATTCTTCACTACCAAAAAAAGACTGTGGAATCAAATGTCTTGGCAAGTTTATTCCACCAGTAGACATATAAATTTGAGGAAGGGCTCATTCAAACAAAAATTATGAGATCTAGTCTTGTTTTAAACAATGAACACACCAGACCATCAAACAATGCTTTAATTTACATAATAGAATATAATGTCATAATATGATGGTGACTGCGACCCCAATAAAACCCTCATTCTCAACACGTAAGTTCAGCTTTTTATCAAATTGCTTTGATATTTAAGAACTAACGTTTCCCGTTTGAAAATACCGTTTCTACAATAAGAAGGGCATCTTCATCCCTTCAGTACCATCATTATGCACTTAGTCTAAATATATTTCTCTACAACAACTAAATCATAAAAGCGGAAATGATTGAGTGTCCAATCAGTATGGCCGCAAGCACAAGAGCGCACAGCGTTGTACTGAGGAGTGATGTAGCTGGGCTGCAACATCCAACCAGTGTTACCAGGTGGGCGGTTTTCCAGCCCAATTGGGCTTCTTTCTGTTCAGATGTGCGGACATTTTTTCTCCTGGGCGGGTGTGCGGTTTTTGGGCTTTTTTTTGGGCCGCCAGATATCTTTTCAATAAAATAATTATATAGACTTAAATATTTATAAAATGTCTCTCAATTAAAGTTCGCAAAAATGAATTTTGAATTGGATCGCAAAAATGACTAACGTAGTGGTCATGCAAGCCGCAACATACAAGAGGAAGCTGCTAGCAACAATAAAAAAGCGACAGGTCAAGTTTCTAGGCCATGTCATCATAAAACGCCAACTGGAACAGGTAGCCCTGTCCGGAAAAATCCCTGGACAACGTTCTTTCGGGCAACAAAAGTTGAAGTTTATGAACCAGATCAAGGCATTGACTGGTCGTAACTAATTTTTCGGGCATGCTTTAACAAGAAATTTGGTTACCGATGTCAATTGATATGGCAATAAAGAAAGTGCCAGATAACAAAGGTTTTCAGTCCTAGGAATGACGACTCTGTGGAACCAACACCTAAACTATCAATTGTGATAAGATGTGAAAATCGACAACCTGAACCATTAGTAGCGGCAACACCAATACGGGCAGTTAAAGCAAAAGTCATTGCTAAAGTGTCTGAAGTAAAAATAATTCAAAAACGTGTCAAAAATGAAAATGAACAGCAAAGACACATGCGGTTAGAAGATAAGTGAAAACGAGAAATGAAGCGTATCATAAATGAAAATGAAGAGTAAAGACACACGTGGTTCGGAGAACATCTTCGTCACCAGTCAAAATCTTCGTCACCAGAAATTGGTGCTTTGTGGTTGTCCTATAGTCAGTATTATATATTTTAAACGGATTATTTCAAATAATGGTGAGGGTAGCGACTAACGAACTGTAACAGAAACCCACTACTTTTTAACTAATCGATTGGTACTTTGAAAGTATTTTTTGATTGGTTTATAGGATACATCAAAAAAAATATTTTAACAGAGATGAAAGCTGCAACTGAGGAACTTTGAAGGTGACTTAGTACTTCCAATAGGTAAAAGAGAATAACTTCCTGTTTGCTGGATTGAGTTACAGTTAAAGTGTAGACCGGGATAGAGACAAAAAATATCATCTTAAAGGTCATAGAAAAGGGGTAAGATTTGCAAACACCTGGTTTAAAATCATTAATTGTACATCTGAAGACATCTTTAGTTTCTTCTAGAAATTCACATCCACCATTTTTTTGTTTCAAGACAAGATCAATTAGACCCTCTTCAACCTCAATTCCCAAAGAATAATCTTTTGCTCCATAAATTTCTAGGAATGTTTCAGGAGTTATTTTCAAACCTTTAGAAATTCTATAGATGTCATGAGCATTGACAAAAATCACATATTCTTTACAGCAATCAGTATGACAAGAATCACAAGGAAAGTTTTCAGGCATAGAATTTTGATGCCTGTCGATCTCAAGCGCGCGACGCAACAGGCCAGATCGTAAGGCGCCCGAGGCCTCGGACAGTTTGACACGGCGAACTTGTACTGCGCGGGTCAGCGCCGCAGGCAGACGTTCCCCCCACAGATCCAGACGTTGCCTTGGCGCATCCAGCAGGCTGTCTTTGCGTGGCAAAGCACGCGAAATATCGCGCAGGCGCTGACCGCGTGCGGTGATGCCCGATGTCAGCGCATGGGTCAGCCGCGCCTCCTGCCCGTCCAGCCAGGACATCAGGTCCAGCCGCACAGGCACGGCCATTTCCGCCGCCGCCGTGGGTGCTATTCTTTGAATAAACTCTTTATCAGAAAGGTTATCAGAAAAAAAATGTATGTGACTGACATTTTAAGATCAAAATTACAGCGTTTTCCCCTCAGAAATAATCATATCGTTTTTTCGTATACGTTATGCATGCAGGATCTTACAAGGTGACAAATTACTACGAACAGCTAAAGAAAAAAGCATGGAACAAAAAACAGCAAAAATTACATTGAATTGCAAAGGAAAACGTTGCACAGTGAAATCTGCGATGAGAAAACAAAGCAAAATTACAATGGAATGAAGGAACGTATTAGTCGAGCTTGCATGAATCTATGTCTGAAATTCCAAGCAAGGCTTACCAAACTCCTTCCACTTTTAAAAGATTCTAGGTAGGACCAAGCAATCAAAGTTCAAAACCCAATATTGTCAACATGCAACTAAGCCTACATTGGCTAAAAGGACAGAACCAGAAAATTTTCTCTTCAACTGTAATTATTTCTTTACTTTTAGGAATTCAGGTTTAGAACAAGTGCTGAAGACCCTCCCTCCCCTTCATTAGTCAAAGAAAATCACTACCACATCATACCCCCCAATACAAATCACTACCACAAACGTTGCAATTAAAGCAAAAATATTTTAGTACTGTGGAGCTCCATGTCATGCTGTGGCATTTGGAGGAGATGTGTTTATGTTATGTTTTTTGTTAAAAATTGCTACTAATAACTCACCGCAACACCAAGCCGCCTGAGGCCAACACAGCTACGCACGCTCCTCCTCCAACCCAATCTATTCAAAGCATCCCTCTTTACACCCTCCCAGGAAGTTCCCATAATAATTGATATTAAGTAATAATTATATATTAAGTAATAATTGATGTTAAGCAATAATTGATATTAAATAAAATGTAGTTATTATAAAGTATCGTATATTTATCATAAAGTTATAATAAAAGTAATAGCAATTATTGTCTGATCTTTGGGACAAGTAGAATTAATTGAGGGTAAACGTAAGAAAAATAAGTAGTTTTTAAAGAAAAAGTAGTTAGTAGTTCAAAATATCTCTCAAATAAACTAAGTAGCTCTTACATATAAAAAGGTAGTTCTTAAAGGGTGTGAATGAATCCATCATATTTAGGGAGATCGTGTTTTATTGAGTAAACACAATACCAGGGGCGTTATTAGCTATGGGCCAGGGGGGAGCAACTGCCCCTCCCTCTGACCTAAGATTGTCCCCCTGCTGATATTTAGTTTTTCCAAAAATCTTGTCATAACTAAGATAAGATTTTTGCAATTAATCTCTGAAATGAACCGGAGAGAAATAATTAACTAAAAGGTTGGACGAAAAGGTGTCTCTGTTGCAGTAATAACTTGCTGCTGAGTAAGAAGTTACAGAAATTGATAACCTAGGAGGACCAACAAGGTTTACTTGTTTTATACATTGGAGCTTAATGTAGGGATCACATTCAGAGAAGCTGAAAGCATTACTTCCAACTTGGCCAAAATCTGGCCAGTTTTGGTTACAGTCAGCTAGCGTCTGGCCTTCTCCACGAGCCCGGTTTCATTTTAGCCACGATTTACCACACTTACAGCTAGCGTGTCATGTCCCCTTGAATAATGGGTGCCATTAATGGTAAGGCGATCGTCGAATGAGATGTATATGGTGGGAAGAGAAATCCCACCTGAAATTTGATAAAAAATATTTTATCCTTATGAACATTCACATGCTTAAAGAAGAGTTAACCTCAAATAAATGCCACTCCTTTTAGTCTATCAAACTTAGAAATTAAGCGAACTTGGAGGAAGAAGCTCGTGACAGCAATTTATTCATTGGGTGCCAACTGGATGCCGTGTCTTATAACATTTGCTGTCTTCCTCTTGATATTATGTCTCAAAGTTGAACCTATTGCCTACTGGAGTTTTTTGCTATGACAATGGACGAGTATGTTTTCTGGATCTCTCCTCTGGACTCCTCGTCGGAGAACTCAGCTTCCCTCATGGAATTGAAAGCTCAGCGCTGCACTACCTAGATAATAAAATTGGCTTGTTTGTAAGTGCACAACCTCTCTGTTTCGATTTTCAGTGTCTGTAGAAAACTTGTAACGTCAAAAGTGTCACTATGATATATGAACACAGTCCACTTGAAAATTACCTTTATAGATTGCGAACGTCATTCAGGCAGCAATATTTTTGGTGTTTTTTAAGCTCGTGCCAAATCACATATATATCTAGTACAATTGAGAAAACCAGTGACACTGTTTTAAGTTACAACTGCTATTTTCTTTACTTCATTTACACCAAGCACCACCGTAAGGGGAAGCACCGTAAGGGGAAGCACCATTTAAAACTGAAAGTCTTTCAAATAAACTTCCACAAAGTCACAAAATTCTGAGTCTTTTTGCTCTCTGAGAGCTATCACACTATTTGGCCTAAAACTGTTGCTTCATGCCCTAAAGTTGCATATTTTTATTTTGTTTTTAACTAAGATTTATTTTGTTCTTTTGCCACTGTGCTACTTCATCATGAATAGGTTGTCTAGAATTCTCATTTGGCGCCTCCCGCATATACGGCTCGGACGTCCGGGTTGCCTTTGATCTCATCCAGCGTGCCATTTGCCAGCAAACGGCCCTGGTGCAGGACGATCACGTGGTTGGAGAGCTTCTCCACCACCTGCATGTCGTGCTCGATGATGACGACAGTGCGGTCATAGGCACGCGAAAGCTCGGCGATTGCCTTTATCATTTCGGCCGTTTCGATCGCTGATAACCCGGCGCAGGGTTCATCCAGAAGCACCATGTCCGGTTCCGGCAGGTTGGTCATCGCGAATTCAAGCATCTGCCGCTGGCCGAGTGACAGATCTTATAGAAGTCATTTGTTTTCTGGGTAATATAAAAATGAGAGAGGGCACAGTTATTGAATTGCCGTCGTCCTTTCAATCCTCTAATGCTAAACACTGTGTCTCACGATGATTGAATATTTAGTTTATTTGTTTATTCTATCCCATATAATTTAATATATACTTTTTCAGTTAAAAAATGAGTAGAATTAAACCATATAATCTGGGGAAAGCATACGATATTAGCATAGGTAAGTGATATGCAAAATTAGGACCCACCCCTATTAACACCCCTACATAAATTGTGCACATTTGATTAACCTTTGGGTGCATAAATCTTGTCTTCTGGCAAAAAATGCGAAATTCCTCATCTTTGTAGACAGGAGCTTGAAACTTCTACAATAAGGTTCTCTGATACGCTGAACCTGATGGTGGCATTTTCGTTAAGATTGTATGACTTTTAAGGGGTGTTTCCCCCTGTTTTCTAAAATGAAACAAATTTTCTCAGGCTCGTAACTTTTGATGGGTTCAACTGATCTTGATGAAACATATATATTTCAAATCAGCATTAAAATTCGATTCTTTTGATGTAACTATTATTATCAAAATTCGATGTTTTAGAGTTTCGGTTACTATTGAGCCGGGTCGCTCCTCCAAATTCGTGATAATGTGTTTTCGTAGCAATTTTTATTATTTAAATAATAAATAGCACTTATCATTAATGAATTAGTTTGAAATTTGAATGATTTTTTGAACCTACATGTCTTAAATCAATGGGTTTAGAACCACTATTTGAAGTTGAAATAGCAAAAATTATCAGCGGTTTGAGGGGCTCTTCGTTTTCTAGTCCAGGCCGTATTTCTACTAAGGCAGTTAAATTTATTCTTCTTGTCATCGTTCCTGGCCTAAGGAGACTTTTCAGTTTTTCGTTTGAAAATCGTGCATCTTCAAGTACTTTAAAGCGCATTGAGAAAAGTTAAAGAGAATCGTGAGTCCTCTGTGACAGCAATGGCTCAGGAAAATCTTGTTTACTTTTTTTCTTTTTTCTTTTTTTTCTTTGAACCTTTTATTTCTTTCGAGTGAAAAGCTTTATGCAAAGAGGCAAATAAAACAGGATACGATTTCAAAGTGAGGTAAGATTTAATCTGAAAGAAGATACACAATGGTTTCTTTGATCTATTCCCAAAATATCTACTTAGAATAGTAAATAGAAAAATTTGGAGATTCAAATAGCAGTAGCCATATCAAACAGTTCGTGGTAACGAACTGTAGTAAGGAGCGACGCTTGACTCCTTCGTTTGCAGTTGTGTATCAGCTGCTTTAATCATTTGAATCCAGTATCTCATTTGTTGTTTGAAGTCCAATTTTAAATGCTTTACTATGATGAAAAGTACCTGATTAAGTAGAATAGAATTCCATTAATAATAACTAAGGATATTGAAAATGCATTTTTTTAAGCCTCATTCTCATGCGTGTCTAGCTAAGCATCTGTGTTTACACGCGTGCCAGGCAATATATTCGTGTCTAAACATATCTTTTTCCCACGTAGGCATAAAAACCAAATGCCAATTTAATTAATACATGAAAATCGTTCTTCCATTTTTAATTAAAACCTGTGTTATTTATTTTATTTGTTAGTGGTAACTAGTATTCATTTAAATAGATTGCCATTTTTGAAACTTTTTATTGATTGTTTTTATAAAATGACGGTGCATTGCTTTACCAGTTTTACATATGGAAATGTTTATAAGCCTTTTATATGTTGTTCTACTTTTGGCTTTACTTCAGAATGGAAATTCGGCCCATCCAGGCTTGTGAATTATTTGTAAAAAAAAATTATCTTAACTTTTGCATTTGCTTAAATCTTCTTTTAAATCAAAGAAGAAATTTTAAATATTTGTCAATTTTAGCTGCGGACTAAGTCCAGGAATCAGTCCATTAACAAACTCTCCT
Source organism: Alatinidae sp. Z8VKAUB7J3 (assembly GCA_010016025.2). Classification (NCBI taxonomy): domain Eukaryota; kingdom Metazoa; phylum Cnidaria; class Cubozoa; order Carybdeida; family Alatinidae; species Alatinidae sp. Z8VKAUB7J3. The sequence goes on from JAAAKM020721499.1 coordinate 61,046,880, forward strand.
TCGCCAAGTAGTTTGAACGCATTTTATTTCGGGCGATTATCCTCACCTTTAAGTCCCTCTTTATCCACCTTACGTGCACCCTCCCCACACCTACATGTACCTGACGAAACAAGAGAAGAACCATGTTTTGTTTGTCAGTCTTGCGGACAGATGTTTAATCTTCAAGACAGACTAGCAAAGCATATTGCATCAAGACACAAAAGTAAGCCACGAACATTTGATACAGCAAATACTTCAAAAGCGTACTCTTGTGAAATATGTCAAAGAACTTTTGCGGGGGTGCAGGATTTTCTAGCATTATTTAACAAAAAAAAATGAGAAAATAAATTAAAAAAAAGTTTTTCAACTGGAATTATGGAGCAGCATTAAAACTTAAAGGAAATAAAATTATTACGTATATAAGGGGGTTATTTGTTTCTAAATCTTCCGATGCACTGATATTGTCACCAGTTACTTCACATTTTTCAGTTGTTCGGCTTCTACTACCTGAACTTTCCCTGAGTTACAGATACAAACAATGAGCCGTGTGTAGCTTTGCATCCTTATTCAGCCCGAGAGACAGTTCAATATCTTCCGCGTCACTGTTACTTTAATAGACTAAACTTGGGCTTTGTTCTGAAAAACCAACGCCATCTAGCTTCATCCTTGAAATTGCTAATGATGGTAATAAAATCCTAAAAGGAAATATTGGTTTAACCGAATTAAAAGTTACATGAAAATACGACTGGATGATCAGCCTGATCCTGGTAATTTCATTTTACAATTATTTGTTTTGCCTAACCAAAAGAAAATAATAGACTAAACTTGGGCTTTGTTCTGAAAAACCAACGCCATCTAGCTTCATCCAGGAAATTGCTAATGATGGTAATAAAAAACTAATATGGAACATTAGTTTAACCGAATTAATCAGATTCTATTTATCCTTGGAAAATATTTGCTATGCAATGATTAATACAAATGCGCTACACCCCCACCCCTTTTGATTTGTTGTTCTTCATAGAAAGATGTGTCTTTCCTTTGTTTCATAACAGATTTGAATTTCTTAAAAACTAGAAGGCTTCTTTCATGCAAAATATAAGAATAGAGTTCAACGCGTTCTTTTTTTCAAACAGTTCGTGGTAACGAACTATAGTAAGGAGCGAACCCGCTCAATAGTAAACGAAACTCTAAAAAATGGAATTTCAATGCTAAAAGATATATCAAAAGCATCGAATTTTTATCATTTATATTAGTACTTGTTGTATGATTGTGTTTTTGCTATGTTTTTTAAATTTAATTTCTATTCGTTTTGGGTTTCATTTACTCTTTAATAGTAATTTCTGGTCGTTTTGAGTTTGAGTTATTGTCGGTTTCTATTTCTTTTGATCTTGCGTTTAAAATGACCTTTACTTTTTTTAAAAAATTCGTTTTCGGAACGTTTTTCAATTAAGTTCAAGAAAATGTCAGTCTGTCGTAATTAGGTTTTTCAATGAAGCTAACTATCGCGCTCAAATAAGGGCAGCTAATTCAAGTTTTATATTGAACACTGTAATTTAGCTCGTAATTTTCTTCTACTTCTACATAACGTAATCTCTTCCTAACAAACACCAAATTTATGAAATCAAAAAAACCAGCGGTGGACATTTGAATACCCAACTAAATTATACTCTAGTTCGTAAGAAATGACAGAACGGCATTAGACATTGTTGTCCATATTATTCGTTTTCCACAATCGGATCTGACCATCTGATTGTCACAACTAATATGAAACTGAGCCTAAGGTTTTTCAAAAAATCACCTGCAGACCCTGTGAGATCTATTGATTGGAGGAAGGTCTCTCAAGACAAAAATCTTTCCCCTTAGTATGCGATCTCAGAAATTACTTAATTTTTATGGGATACATCTGAGAAAAAAAGGGAGGGAGGAATATTTACCCTCCAATCACTTTTGAGGCTTTAAAAGGGTAGCAGCAACTGTGCAACAATAGGGTGTTGTCTGACTTCGATGACCTCAGGAAATAATGCCAAAATTCAGCTCACCAATACCGTCAGAAAAATTGGAATCAAATGGCAACAGAGAAGACCACACAGTACTCAGAATTGAGGTAATTCGACCAACTTCTTAAAGAGGCCTCTGGTAAAAATTCGAATCATAAAACTTCGATACTAGTAACCCTCTAACACGTCCCAGGTGTTTTTTTCACAGTTGAAAAAAATTCTGAAGAATAGGAAGATAAGTCTGCGAACCAAGATTGGAATATCGAAAGCTAGAGTACGGTTCTGAAGCGTTGGCACTTTAAAAATGAAGGAAGATTTGCTAGATGTTTTTCTGAGAAATTTCCTACGGATTTTTTTGGTTAGGCCTGCCCAACTGATTGACCGGATCTCAAACAGTAGATTATACGAAAAGTGCGGCTCAATCCTACTTTCTAGGGCTATTGTATGAGAAAGTTTGAGATGGCTAGTCAATGTTCTGTGGAAGAAGGATGATAGATTGCAAAGCCCTGTTTAAATCAAATGGCGTTGGCGCGGATTATGAGGAATTAAAAAAAAAAAAAAAAAAATAAAATACCAACACTAGGTCACATGGCAACGATCCATGTATTTTTTGCTTTTGATGGATCACTTTCGAATGGGATAATAAATATCATGATTTTCCGATTTGTGCTCCGATTTCGCCAATTAAGATATTTTAGCATTCCTCTTCATATAAATGGGGACTCACCTATTTTTGACTCTTTATAAAACGCCCAAATTAAAAAAAAAATGTCACTCGAATGTTTTTACTATTAAACCAAGCTTGTATATTTATCTTATGGTTATGTCAATCACGTATCTAGGACTTGTGCTTATTCTCCCACCAGTTATCATCACGATCTCCCCACTCTAAGTGTTTTCCAAGATTTCCGGTTTACTCCTCCAACTCCCCCAATGTCACCGGATCTGTTTCGGATTTAAAATAACAGCTCTGAGATACAAGATCCTTCTAAATATCAAATTTCATTAGGATCCAATCACCCGCTCGTAAGTTAAAATACCTTATTTTTTCTAATTTTTTCCGAATTATCGAATTAGGTTCCCCAACTCCCCCAAAGAGAGTGGATCCGGTCCGGTTATATCAATCACATATCTCGAGGCACAGGCCAAACTAAGGTAAAAAATCATCGGAGGCAGGTCTTCAGCTTGAAAGAGCGTAAATATCATGAATCTCTTTTGGGAAAAAATATATTTAAAAAATTATATTCAGCTTAGAATAATAACTTTAATTAATTTCCTTTTCACCTGAAACTAGAGTAATAAAAATGCACCGTCTTTAAAAGTCATCTGCATGAAAATTCACATTCATTTTAGATATTCGATGTTATTTCCTTGCAAAATATATTTAGTGACAAGGAGATTTTTTTAATTGACTTATTTTGTACATTCTGAAGTTATCGGGTATCTCTGCTTTTCTGTCTCCTAATATAAGTTTATTTTTGCATTTTTAATTATGTGAGTTTCATGTTACTTGAAGGTCAACTATTCGACCTTTAGCCGAAATTTTTGCTATTTCACACGGGAATTCTATTCCTCTCAATGTTAATTAGAATCGTTCGATTACAACTATTTTTTCTGGTGGAGATTTTTTTTACAATTTCCACACCCTAAACTTTTCTGCTGTTCCAATACCATATCCCTTCTCCTTTCTATTGATAGCTTCATCTTCCATTTTTTTAAATTCAAAACTACGATTTATTTTATTACTTCCCCCTACACTAGCTTAGGGTGTCAAATTGAAATTTTCAGGAAATATTGAGGAGAATAGTAAATTAAATTAAAACATGCTGTTTGTAGGCAGGCTGTCAAAAGGCTTTATCAACAGTACCTCAAGAACGGCTTTGGACGTTAGGCATGTTCTGGGGTGTATTGTGGTAATAAGAATGTCTTATGTACATGTTGGTACTGCAAGTAGTCTTACTATTATTAGTGCTGTTTGTACCAATAATAGTAAGGGTAATTGTATTAATTTGGAGCTTTCAGGGGCTGTTGAGAGGAATATTGGACTAAATTAAAACATATTATATACACACAGGTTATATAAGCTCATAATCATCTTCGGCAATGGAAAGTTCACAACTTTTACTAGTTGGTGTACCTATTATTTGTTTTCGGTGTATTTGATGGTAAGACCAACGTGGTTCGATTGGTAAGACATGTAGGGGACTTGTAAGTAATAATCGGCTGTTAGGCTACAATCATCTTCAGCGGTGAGGGGCTTGCAATTTTTGCTCGTTGCAATGAGGGGTTTGCAACTTTTGCGAGTTGGTGTACTTAGTATTTATTTTAAGATCCTTACAGATTAACAACTTCAGCATTTAATCGAGGGGAGGAAAGGAAACCAAAATTTTGCTCTTTTTATAAACAAAAATTGCACATTTTCTCAAATGGACTGACACTGATCAGAACAAACAGCACACCATTGGAATCATGTTGGCCGAAACCCAATACAGGAAACTTACAGTCCCCTAGGTTGAATAGCAAGAAAAATCACTTTTTTGCATGGGCAGCTCAACTTTATTCTCCTTTTTTCCGTTTTTACCTCTACTGCTAGCAGGGCAGAGGAACATCATAGAGAGCTATTCATGAGTTCAATTCGAAAGAAATTAATATATCTAGTACATTTTGTAGTAAACAAAACCGTTTCTTTTGACAAAAAACTGAATCTTCGCTGGCTTGTAATTTTTCTATGCGGCGAGTTGGGCTCTAGCGGTATCCATCAATTTCTTGAAGGATTCTTCGCTTTGGATAGCGATTTCTGATAGCATTTTTCGGTTCAATTCGATATTTGCTTTTTTCAACCCATGAATGAATTGGCTGTAGGTCATCCCTTCCGCGCGAACGGCGGCGTTGATCCTGGCGATCCACAATCTTCTAAAATCTCGCTTTTTATTTCTTCGATCTCGATAAGCATAACAAAGCGCTTTCTCTACCGCTTCTCTTGCTTTTCGATATAAATTTCCTCGGGACCCGCGAAAACCCTTGTTTATAGATTTGTTTATGGACGTACCAGCTGTACGAGAAGTCTATTTGCTGTGATTAGCCTAAGAGTAGTTCAAACATAAATTGAATAATGCATAACCGCTGGAAAGTTTTTCTCTCGCGTATGTTTTAAAGAGCATAACCAACTGTTGGATATACTCTTTCACATATTTTTTTTATCATTCTGACGATTGTACGCTGAGGAGTGTCAGATGAAAAGAGTGTCTTAGAAAAACATAATGTTTTTGCTATTTCATGCAATATTCTTGTTTTGTACCACAAAGAAATTATTTGATCACCCAAATCGGTAAATGTTATTTCTCCTCGGCTTGAAAATAAAAATTTTGGTTGGATGGCTCTACTTTAAGCAACTGAAAAATGAAAAGTTTCATCAATTCTTGCAAAAATTCACAAACAATGATGGCAATTTAGACTACACTTTAAAACATGGTATTTGGGCAAAATCTTACCTAAATTATACCAACCAAATGACCGCTGCAATAAAAATAGTCAAGGAAAAACATCTTTATATACTTTGCTGCTTTGGCTAGGTGTAGTGTAACAGAAATTTGACGCTTTATATTATTTTGAGACGTGGAATTTTGAATCCTCAATTTTAATTCTCTCCGTATTCTTCTAAATTCGTATATTTTTATTACGTATACGAGGGGGTTTGCTCCCTCACCAATACCCCACTCTTTACGCTAAAGCTTAAATTTTGTCCCAATTCCTTAAGAATGACCCCTGAATTACAAAGACCGTAGAATAAATAGTTGAAAATAATAAAATTACTTTAGCGTAAACAGCGAGGTATTAGGAAGAGGTGAACCCCTCATATGCGTAATAATTTCTGTTCGTTTTAAGTTTTAATGCTGGTCCTTGCTTTCAGTTGAAGAAACTTTTGCATATTTATTTTTTCATTGCTCTTTAAAAAATGCTAAAAAATCCGCATGTGAGGGGTTCACCTCCTCCTAATACCTCGCTCTATACGCTAAAGTATTTTTAGTAATTTCAACTATTTATTCTACGGCCTTTGTGATTCAGGGGCGATTCTTAAAGAATTGGGACAAAACTGAAGCTTTAGTGTAAAGAGCGAGGTATTGACGAGGGGTGAGCCCCCTCATATACGCAATAAAAACATATACGAATATAGAACTTCGCTACGTAAGTTAATTCGTAAGTTACGTATATTTTTTACTTATGAAAACATTAGTAAAAAATTAAAAGTTATAGTTGCCTTTTTAAGTAATCAAAAAATTGGAGAATGACTTCTGACACAGAAATCAAAATCAGTAGGCATTCCAATTCATATGCCAAATCATAGAGCAATATTCAATTCAGAGGGTCCAGGGTGGAGCAAATAGCCGTCAGGAAATACTGAAATCATCGGGAACAAGGAAAATGTAAGGACCCTCACCTAACCCCTACAATTTGCGGGTAAATGAATACAGGCTGGTGTAATGCAGTGCTTGGGGGGATCCTTTCCCTCTTCTGCTTGTTCCCAGTATAAAAAAAAACAGATACACCTTAATGATATGGGAACAAAGATGGTATTATATGAAATTGGCAATATATATGAGCATCTTAAAAAAATTTCTACCTACAGAAACTCACAAAAAATGTATTTTAAAAAACGATTTTAAAAGTTAAAACATGTTTTTTGTACATAAATTTCTGTGTGTTCATTTTGCAGACAAGTAAGGTCAACTCATTTCAAAGTGAAAATATTTATCCTTTTTTATATTATCTCTAACTCAAAATTCACTTAGTATCCGCCTTTCTCTGCTATAATTCGAATGTTTAAATTGAATTTACGCTGAACATATTACTTTCAGTGGTCCCATAGTAAAATTTAAATGATATTCAAGAAATTTCAAGCTATTGTTGGAATCCGGCAAAATATTCCTCTTCTTCTAATTGCAAAAGAAATTATGTTGAATTTATAGTTATATACTTGATTTATCACATTTCCCCATTTATACGACGTATTTTCGACGTAATACCTTAAATTATATTCTTTTTTCGAGTCCAAACTGCTTTAATGCTTGATTGGCAGTGTGGTCTTAGAAAATTTTTTTCCCAATTTAAGATATTAAGTCAAAAATAAATTGAGCCATTGGACTCAAAAAGTGCCACATACAATCTTGGTGAGGTGCTTACTATGGTTGAGGAGTTGTAACAGAAAGTGATATTAGAAAGGTGTTTATTTGAATTGTATATATGTTTAGAGACGAATATGCCATCACGTACCAGTACGATCTCTTAAAATGGGAGGATATTTAAATATCTGCGAAATAGTTCTAAGACAATTGGCTATCTTAAAATTTTGTTCGGTAAAATTTTGGCCATACTCGAGAATGTTCCTTTGCAGCGTAAAATGGCAAATAGTGTGAATTTAGCCGGGCATGATCTTTAAATTCTTCGGAATCTGCATTAGAGGTCTAGATTCTTGTTTGAATGAGCCCTCTTCAAGTGACAATTCGTCTCGAGAAAAATGCGAAATTCTATGAGTTTGTAGATAAGGACTCACTTCCAAGAGCTAATCACATTGTTCCCTAAGCGTACATCAGAAATGAGCGAAAATTATATCACCTGAAAGCCACCGGTGATATTTTACACCAATGAAAAGCCACAGGATTGTTTGTATGTAGTTCGTCTGTTTCACTTTGGCAAAACTGTCAATCGATGACAATTTGTCGTTAGAAATTAAAATAGTAAACAAATACATGAACTGGAAACAAAGGAACCATTTTTATTATCGAGTTATCCAGTTAAAAAAAATTTTTGTTTGCAGTTTTTTTGTTTTGTTTTTTTTGTTGAAATCAGAAACTTATCATCATTTCGCGAGAGGATGGCGGACGTTGCGCCGCGATCGAAGCGCCGGAGGCCGAATTGCAGGGGGTCGACAGCAAGAGCGACCTTGCAGCGGCGGAAGACCAGTACCAGCAAAGCCGCCGCCGTGCGGCGCTGGATGCCGGCGTCACATTGCTCGATCCGTCGACGGTTTGGTTTTCCTACGATACCCAGATCGCGCCGGGCGCCGAAATCGGCCGCAATGTCGTCTTCGCGCCGGGTGTGACCGTGGAGGAAGGCGCGGTCATCAAGGACTTTTGCCATCTTGAAGGGGCCATCGTGCGGCAGGGGGCGGAAATCGGGTAGTATGCTAGAACTTTCGGGTCATGTTGAGAGCGATAGTGAAGTAACCAAGAGACACTATGTTAAGAAATAAAAACCAAATGATAAGTTGAAATTAAAAAAAAAAAAACTTTGTGAAATAGAAGTAAAATCCTATGTGTATATTTTCTAGAACGTTATATAAGCTTTACGGCAAACAAAATACATTTTAAGCATGTTTCCCTTTTATAAATATAATCAATGCAAGATTTTTGGATAGTGGCACTCTTGATAAACAGGATTTCAAAAGCTAGATCAATCATCTTGCTACGATACGAAAAATAACCACCAAGAATGTCGAAGCTCTCGGCCGCGGTACGGCGTGGCTAGACGCCGGCACTCACGCATCCCTACTCGCGGCCTCCAACTTCGTGGAGACATTGGAGGAGCGGCAGGGCTTCAAGATCTCTTGCCCCGAGGAGATCGCCTATCGTCTCGGCTATATCGAAGCGGACCAACTGGCCGCCATCGCAAAGCCACTCGCAAGCAATGCCTATGGCGAGTATCTGCTCGAGATTCTCGAGGAACCGGAGGTGAGGTAATTGGCGGTTATCGGCAGCAAACGAAACCTCGTCTTGGGCAAGGCATAATGACAAACGACACCGCACCATTACCACAATAGCTTGCAATTTAACGGCGCTGATCGACCTCGAACCCACGACCTCTTGGTTACTAAACCAACGCTTTAACCATTGAGCCACCAGGCTCAAAATGCTAAGGCGGAGATTTTTAGTGTCAATCGTTCGCGAATTCTCCTCCAGTCAGTGGGTACGGGGAAATTGATTAATTAATATTTATTCGGCCCTGAGCCTTCATCAGTGCCAGACATATACATATTCTTGACAGTCACATTGCAATAATATATAATTCTCAAAGAGTGGAGGATTACCACAATAGCTGACAAGTTAACGGCGCTGACCGGATATGCGAAGTCAAGAATTTGAGCCTAAAAATGCAGCTATTCTGGCTCTAGGGACCCCCTCCCCAACTCCTAAACTAGTTTTTAACTACGCAACATTGAATGAACATTAGTATTACTGAATAAATACTACTAACTACTAATAACTCACTGCAGCACCAAGCCGCCTGAGGCCAACATAGCTACGCACGCTCCTCCTCCTAGTTCGTGATAACTGTTAACCTTGTATATACTGCATATTTTCTAAGGGATAAATCCGCTACTTACCGCTTATTACCATGAATTGTTTGATGACTTTAGAGTTTTTCAATTTCCCAACTAATTAGCTTTCCAGCACTAATCTTCTCCGTGACCTGACTGCTTGTCAATCCGTCATCTGTGTATTTACGCAAAACTGTTTCTTTTTGTTACTCGATTTGTAACTCGTGCTTAGTTTTAAAATTATGCGACATAAAGCGAAGCAAACTCCAATATTGTCTACTGTAAGTGCTGTTACCGAGGACACATATATTGCTAAGTATTCAGTGGTAAATAGCATTCGGTTTTTATTAAATATAAGGGGAAAAACGAGTCCTTGACGTGGTAAAATTTCAATAAGAAAAAAGTAATATTAAAACCAAAAAATAAATTGCTACAATTAGAAAAATAAGTAACTTGTTTTAATTGCAGAAAAACTGTAGCTTGAAGAGTGAGGTGTTGAGGAGGGGGCATCCTCCCTCATATACGCAATAATTTCTCTTCGTTTTAAGTTTTAATGTTGCTCCTTATTTCAGTTAAAAAGCTTGTTTTTTATTTAATAAAACTTAGTGACAGACATCTTTTAAAGGCAATAGAAAAAGTATTTCAATCAAAGTAAAGGATATAAAAATGAAAAACGTATATAATCACAATAAACACACAAAACAATAGCCTACTTACAAAGACTAAGCCATTAACTCCCATCATTCAGTATGTCTTAGAAGAGCACTTCCTTAACATCCTTGCCCAGAAATGCCCAAGATCCATTTGTTAACTAAGGCTTAGCCGAAGAATAAGCAGTGAGCACCTAATATACAATGAGTTAAAACTAAGTACCGGACTGCCGCAAAAAAAAAAGACCTTGAGGCTTTGGGTTAATTATCGAAGCACATACGCAAAAGGGACAAATCATAATCGAAAATCGTCCATCCCCCTAACAATAGACCAAGGACAGTTGCAGAATGTGTTCCAGTGTGTTTCTGGTGTCAAATAGGAGTGAACAGCCAGTGTCTCGTCTCAAGTAGAAGCTCCCTCCCTCTGAAATCTTTTGTCTGACAATTAAAAACGTAACATAGGAAATGATACAAATTTGTAGCATAAGAAATTCAAAATAAAAATTTTCAGAAATCAAATTAGTGCATCTTTTCTTTTTTCTCAAGATGAAAAAAATAGTATAAAGTTGAATCTAAAGAAGAATTACTTTTTAATTTGTATTATTCGCCGTAATGTTTCTTTGAATTTGTGTTTTCGGGTATAAAAAAAAAATTTATACCCGAAATTTGATTTTTCGGGTATAAAATTTAAAAACAAGCAGTAATTAATTTTCTATTGTCTTTTATTTAACTAGCAATGGGCCTCAAGGCTCCCCGATGGTCAACCCTGCCCCAAGCTTCTGTCGCCTGTCGAGAGCTTATACGATGCAGTTGCAAAACGCAATGTTCTGGGCGCTGCAACTGCAAGAGAAGATCACTTGAGTGCACAGAGTTATGTTCTTGCCACGGGTTCAGCCAAGCTTAATGAATTTTTATGAATTATGTATTTTGATAACTTAATTATAAGCCTAACTTATAATTTCGGTTGTTCAACGTGTGATCCGATATCTCAGCATAGTACCATATTATGTGTTTGCCTTATTTTGTATTTCATTTTCCAATAACGAGGTAGCTACTTCAGAATGCCTTCCCAGCTCATACTTTAGTTTTTTTTTCTTCTCTGAGTAAGTGACTCGTTTGTCTTCCCCCTTCTTTACAGGCCAAAGAGCCTTTGGGGGAATAGTTAAACGTAATATCGTATGCGCATTTCATGATGAATAAATCCTATCTTGCTTGTAGTATATACCACTATTGTTACTAACAACTCTTTGTAGAAGCAATGCGCCGTTACCCAACACAGCTTTACAAGATCCTCCTCCACCCCAGTCTGTTCAAAGCTAATTTTCCTCGAATCTTTTCTTATAACCTCTTCTTACTCTGGGAGTGCTTTTGAGACTCGGTGAAGAACGTACTCATGGAGATATAATCTGGCTCCAAGTTTGTTGTACTTTGTAACAAATTTAAATTATTATTTGTGTAAAAATTTTTGCGTAATTAAGAACTGCCATTTTCGTAAAGTAAGGAGGTATGGTTGTGTAATTAATTATCCCACTTAGTCATCGCATTTGTAATTTAGAGGAATAAATATTAAAATAGCAATATTATAATGCTGTTCTTCTACAAATATAATATAGTGTTTGCTTGCCAAATTTTCTTGGTTTTGCCATTAATAATTGTTTTAAGGTCAATGTCCCTCAGAAATTACTCTGTATATGAAATGGTCTGTTCCCTCCTTAAAGTTCAAACAACAACACAAAATTACATACAACAGGAAATTTTTCTCTAGCACAATCTGTTTGATAATTTTAACAAGAACATTTTAATAAACATATGACACTTACTCACTGATATGTACAAAGGCTTTTCCCTCAGTATGACTTCTTAGATGATTAGATAACCCAGAATTTGAAACATAACATTTCTTACATATACCACATTCAAAAGGTTTTTCTCCAGTATGAGTTCTTTGATGAATATGTAGGTCCGCTTTTCGGTAGAAAGTTTTCTCACTAATTTTTTTTGCGCAATGCATGAACATAGAATGTACATGACTGCAACAATTCGCTGAATTGGTTTTATTTAAAAAATATTAAATAAAGCATTAATATATAATTGTGGTGACATGAAAAGCTATTAAACTAACCTTTTATTACCTATTATTACCGATAAAACGTGAAACAAAGTTGGGCGCTAGGGGTTACTTCTAATAATAGATAGGATCTAGATAGCTACCGCCTGCCTCAAGCTGAGCCGTCCTTCGCCAATAAGGAGCTGTCCCGCCACGACTATCCTGATTCATTAGGTGGATAAAGCTTAGGAATGTATCAATTTTTGTGTTTTGTTACGAATCATCTACTGCTAATGATTTTATGATTTTATTGCGAATATAATCTGCTCAGCTCAAAACTTGCAAAAATCTAGGGGGGATTTACCATTTTTCCTGTTTCTCAACAAAACTGGGAATCTTTAAATTATAAGTATCCAAAATTGACAATTGAGACAATCTCCTAACACCCGAAAATCTCCTATGTAATGAACTTGTGTGCGCCTATACAAATGTGTCATTTTGACAGATCTTAGTTGTTGCTTTTTTCGTAAAAAAAGAAAAGAAAAAAAATTAAAAAGAAAAAAAAAAGGATTACATGTAATGTGAGAATGTATCATCCTTAACATAGTTAAATAGTATCTTATTGCGTAACATACGCACGTAACTTCCCACGTACGCGCTATCTTCAGTTACAACCAAGGACTCCCCACTTGACTGATGGACTCTAACAAGGCCTATTACGTAACAACCAAAGTAAACAAACCCTTTGATGTAACATGCAAAGGTAAACACACCCTATTACGTAACATACAGGTGTACTATACTGTTATAGATGCACTATTGTATTTCGCAAGACGCACTAGCACGTAATAACATCTTGAGAGACTAGTAGCTCCAGTAGTACACTCGATTCTAATGTTTCTAATGATCTAGTACTCTGAGCGATTAATCAAGAGTCAACAGAATATTGACTCTTGATACTTATAAGTATATAAGTATATAAGTACTATACTTATAAGTATAGTACTCGTTAACATCTACGAATTAATTGACTAATATTAATTGATTGTGGCTGGTTCAGGATTCTCATCGAAAATAAATACCTATACAATTTTCTAGCCCAATTGAACCTTGAAAAATAAGCTTAATATTATACAATACAAAAAATTTGATTTTCTTTACTTAAAAATGACAAAGTTAAATACAGACTTCGAAATTAAGTGAAAAATCTCAGATTTTACTTTGTAAAACAAGTATATTTGAAAACCCCTTTCCCGAAGCAATGTCATGGAAAGGGTAAAAGACTTAGGATAACTCCTAAAACAACATTTAATCGAAAAGAAATCGAAAAGCTTTTGAAAAAAGCTTTTTTCAAACATTAATGAAAGTAAAGAATCATTTAAAACTCTAAAATGAGCAATTTAGGTTGTTATTTCATATTATCTGAAAGGCAATCGGTAAATAAAACTCCTATCGTTTCAAGTTATAACTTTGTTTTTTATTTTCCTTTTGAGTTTTTTTATTTTGTATTTTTAATCAAAATTCGGTTAGAGGGTGTACAGCAAACTTGGTCCCATTTTTCTTTTACTTAGAAACCTTGTTATGTCAGGTTACTGTTCTATGGCACGAGGGCATCATTTTTTATTATTTCTTTAGAACTTCTTCTTTATCTTTTACTTACACACTATCTATGAACAGACCGATTTTTAAATTATTGTGAAGGCTAAAGCCCCCTGACCCAACCCTTTTCTCCAAGGCCCGTAGCTACGAGGCCTTTACCATCAGCCTTTCCAAATTCGTCTGATAAGATTAAAACATCTATAGAATTCCTTAAGCTGTTACAACATCAGCCCCCCGCAGCTGATATGAGATTTGAACGCGATATTTTGCATACGGGCATTTGGTGGTCGGGTTAACACTGCGATGTAGTTATAATTGCGATTCATTGGGAAAAGTCTTTTTATGACGTCATCACTTTAGTACTCTATAAACGCCACCCTCTCTTAAACGCCGAATCTTGGAGAGTGGCATTTATTAGGAAACAGAACAAACAAGAAATAACAAATATCATCGAGCCACGGGCTCGATCCCCGTTGGTGACATATTTTTCATTTCTCTAGTGTTCTTTTCAAAATAACAAATAGTTTATACCAGTTTTACCATGATTTAGGGTATTTTGGTGTCTGGCTTCCCCACGGAAAATTTCTGTCGGCAACCTTGTCCTTTTCCAAACCAAACAACAAGTAGAATTAGGACTCGAGTTCCTGAGAAGAGTTTTAGTTCTGAAGCACTAACCAAACGAATAGGATAGATCAAAATGGAAAAATAGTTCTTACAAAATATAAATGAGTTTTGTTTTTCAAAAAAGTAAGACAAAAGAACGGTTTTTTTCAAAAGTCAAAAGATCATGCAATTTTTTTTTTCAAAGTCAGTAGCACATGATTGGGACTTTTTTTTAAAATTGTCAGTAAGATGTGAAATTGCCAGTGTTTAATTTCCTTTCTGAACAGAGTGAGTACCGGCACTGGAGTTTTTCATTTGAACAGGGAGGATCGATCGATACGCCTCATCTCGCAGTCCACCTAAGGTTGAATTTGAGTCCGCCTGATTGATCTTTGATTAACCTAATTCTGTTGGATTTTTTTGAACAGAAATATTAACAATTTTATGTATTCTTTATTGATTAACCTTTTCTGAAATGCCTCTTGATCAAAAAATGAATTTCCTGCTAAATAATGTTGTCAATTTGATTCTTAACTAAAAACGATTTATGATTAAATGATTATAATGTACAATTATATTAATTTATTTTTTTGGCTAAATGGCTTTCCCATAGTTCTGATCGGACGATCCTGAGAAAAACAGGAGCGGGGAAGGAGGCCTAGTTACCCTCCAACTCTTTGGTTACTAAAAAAGGCAACTAGAACTTAGAATTTTTTACGAGCGTTTTTATTAGTAAAAATATACGTAACTTACAAATTAACTTACGTAGCGAACTTCTATATTCGTATGTTTTTATTACGTATATGAGGGGGTTCGCCCCCTCGCCAATACCTCGCTCTTTACACAAAAGCTTAAACTTTGTCCAAATTCCTTAAAAATGGCCCCTGAATGGAAGTAAAGAGGAAAGTTGAAAATTAAAATGAATAAAAATTATTACTTCACAGCCTATCTAATACATATAAATAAAACTAGTACAAATAAACCAACTAATTATGTTTCCCTATGCTTTTAGGACTATAGAAAACTAGCGCTTTACTGAGAACACAAAAGTCAAGCATAAAAACAGGAATATTGATTTGGGAGTCAGAAGTGAGTATTTTGCCTGACAACAATAAACGAATATATAGGGCTTTTCATAGTCTTACACCAGCTGTGATATCAGTAACTTTCAGTATACAATTGAAAATATTTATCTTGAAACAATAGTAAGAATTTCAGGTCAAAGTTCTGATCGTTCTTTTTTCTCTGCTGGTTGGAGGATTCTTCTAATTTCGTCTTTCGTTAAGTGATTTCATCCCCAGATCTCTGAGAAACAAGCCCGGAACGCAAATAGGAAGTTGGAATTTTCATAGAGAGGTGAAACTCGAGTAATTTGACTAGTTGGAGATTTCAGCCCCACAATAAAAGTAGACGCTGAGGATGAGCAACAACTGCTCATTTGAACAATTACCAAGCATTTCAAAAGCTGTTGGGGACGAATTTTGTTTGGAAGAGACAACATTCATGTGGAGCTAAAGGTCCTGCAGTAAGGAGTGACCCGGCTCAATAGCAGCCGAAACTGTAAAAAAAACGGATTTTTATACCAATAATTACATCAAAAGAATCACATTTTAATACTGATTTTAAACATATAAGTTTTATTCAGTTTAAACTTACCCATCAAAAGTTAAGAGCCTGAGAAAATTTGCCTTATTTTAGAAAATGAGGGGAAACATCCCCTAAAAGTCATAGAATCTTATCGAAAATGAAACCATCAGATTCTGCGTAGCAAAGATACCTATGGTGAAAGGTTTAAGCTCCTATCTCCAAAAATGTGGAATTTTGTATTTTTTCCAGGATTTTCCAGCATTATTTAAAACAGCAATGAGAAATTAAGTAAAAAAACAAGTTTTTCAACTGAAAGTAAGGAGCAACATTAAAACTTAAAACGAACAGAAATTATAACATATACTAGGGGGGTCGTTACCTTCTCAATACCTCGCTCTTTACGCTAAGGTATTTTTGGTAATTTCAAAAGAGCAATTTATTTTAACTAAACGGCTCTTGTGGCTCAAGGGTCATTCTTAAAGAATTGGAGCAAGATTTTAACTTTAGTGTAAAAAGGGAAGTATTGACAAGGGGGTGAACCTCCTCATATACGTAATAAAAATAGATTGTATAACTGGCTTACTAGACCTTGCGAAAGGCAAGTATATTAGGCATTTATTCAATAATAAATCAGTAAAGCAAAATAAAACATTACCCAACAACACGAAAATTTATTAAAACAACTAGTTTTTCTTAAGTTTCTTTTTGTTGTCATCAAATTGCCAGAGCAAAGGGTTTAAATCATATTAACAATTAAAATGTAAAAAGCTGTGAAAATAAAGCTTTTTACTCCTTCCATTCCCCTAACAAAACTCCTTACTACATGTAATGAGTGCTACCTCTCTTATGGTATTAACTTTTTTCTAAAAAGGATATGTTTCAACTGTAGAATGAATTATAGAAAAAGCCAAGACAGATAGTCCAAAAAAAACTCGCTTCGCAGAGCTTCAACTGGAAGTTGAAAAATCGAGTTGCTTGGCGATATTATTAAGAGAGAAAATAAATATGGATTTGGAAAAGTTAATAACAAGCGTTAGATCATTTCCTGTTTTGTATGATATGAAAAGCAAGGAATATAAGGACCTGGCAGCTATACTTGAAAGGAAGAGGCAAACACACTGAAGAAAATCAGGTAAAAATGTGTTTTTTTTTTTTTATTTGTTGACTCTTTGAAACGAATAACCTAGTTCCCACTTTTGTGACCAAGCCATCACTCGACAGAATAGATCCCAGGTAAGTGAATGGTTCAACCACATCTACTAGGTTGCTCCGAATGTTGATTTTTTTTACAGTAGAACCGGACGTGAGGGATTCAAGAAGCTTAACTTTGGTTTTCTGCCAGTTGGTTTTCAGTCCAACTTTTGAGGCTTCATCTGAGAGCGCCTGGATAGCTTTGGTGGTCTTTTTGACGGTGTCTGCAATCAACACTATGTCGTCAGTGAAGTCAGCATCAGAGAGTAGCTGGTCTTCAAACTGAAGATCGAACTGAAGGCGATTCTTCGTGACGGGGAAAGATTGGGGTTATTGTTCTTGAAACAAAACAGTTGCTGTTAGGCTATTTTTCTAAAGTTAATTCGATATCAAACATAGTAAGACGTTAGACGGCTCTGGAAATATTATTTTTGACAAGCTATTATTTGGTTCAATCATTATCTAATAGTGAGCAGTAGTAGTGCCTAGATACCTCCCCTAAGTTCTAGGAGTGGTCAGAATCTCGTGATATCTACCCCTGGATGTTCCATGTGTAGTAATGGACAATTTTGGGATTGCAATCTGTATTTTCGCGTGTGTAGTAATAAGCTTATCTACTTTTATACCGCTTGTATTCAATCATACCATTTCACCGGTTTTGCGGGCAAAACTGCCCGTACAGGAAACTACATGCTCGGCTGTAATTTCTCCCTTGTCGGTGGTGATGTGCCACAAACCATCCTTGTCCTGTTCAATCGCACTGACTGCGGTATTACGGTATATGGTGGCCCCACGGTCCCTGGCACCTTTGGCCAGTGCCTGGGTAAGGTCTGCGGGCTGGATATAGCCGTCATCCACATGTTGGATGGCTCCGATAACCCCGTCCGTATTACAAAGCGGCCAGATTTCCTTGATCTGTTCCGGCGTCAGCACCTTCACGTTGATCCCTGCAACTAACTCTCATGAAAGAGGTGAGACACCTGGCAAAAAGACGAAAAAGGATGAAACCGTTTGGGGCAACACTTATCCTTCAGTTACCAATTGATAAAAATCTATCCAAAACCATGGCGTCAAAGCAGTTTTTTGGTGGCCCTGACTATATCCCACCCAGGACTTATACTCTGATTTCTGTATTATCCCTTTTGAACAAATCATCAAAAAATTAAATCTATCCCTTGCATACTCTGCTTACCATAAACATTTTCCTCTCCAATTATTATCTTATTTTAATTGTAATAATTCTGAAGGCCTCTGTCTCTGTTTATTCAGTGGGCAAGGCAATCATTTTTTTTCTGAGAAATTACAGGACATTTTACAATATTAAGGGTCCTTAAGACTGCTGATACTGAATTAAAATAAAATAGTAGTATTCCTCAGCCACACAACTCAAATACCACAAATTGTTTTATTGATAAACACAAATCTTTTCTAAAATAAATAACTGGCACGTGTCTTTGATATCAGATTACTAATCCCCTCCCCCTTCGCTACTCCACAATACTGTGTAACAGTTTACAATTCACAAGATCCTTGAAATTATCCTCAAGAATATGCCTAATCTTAAATAACTAGATCCCGACTGAGAGATATTGTAGACAAAGTTTTAACTGAAGAACAAATTGTTTCAAGATAAGGTAGAGGATGGTTCGACCCGATTTTCACTCTTAGTTTATTAATTGAGAAGTGCCTGAGTCTTCAAACACCTTTGGTCCTTAGTTTTATTGATTATGAGCAAGTGTTCGATTCTGTTGATAGAGGAGCCTTAGCAAAGGTCTTATCCTTGTATGGTATACCAGACAAATACATTAAAGTGATTAGTTCTATGTACGAGGATAATACTGCTGTGGTTCAGGTAGGAAATGAGGTTAGCAGCTGATTTTGTATTAAATTAGCGACGTCATATTTCCGGCATTGAAACGACATCATCTTTCCGGCATTGAAACGTCGTCGTATTGACACCAATGCAATGTCTGCGAGACTTAAAATCGCAGGTATTTGCGTTTGCTAAACGTTAACGGTTGATCCAATGCTTATATCAAAACCAACCTTTTTGTTCAAATAGTTGAGTCAGATAGACGTGGATCCAATGCCATTTCCGAAGATAACGGAATATCGACCAAACGTGGACGTCGAAATTACGTCGAATACCGACTACGATGTAATGACATTAAATTTGTCTCTATTTGGTTAGCTATTAGATTTACGATGCTCGGGCGTAAACAATGCCTCATGTTGAGTATTGGCCTCTACGGCATTTTCCCCGTCGCCAGCGCTTTTGCGCCCAACTTCGAAACGCTCTGGGTGGTACGTTTTCTGTGTGGTGTGGTGCTGTCCGGCGCCCTGGTGGTGACCTTTCCTTTCTTCGAAGAACTGGTCCCGGTAGCTTCGCGCGGCAAGGCGACGGTTTATCTGTCAGCGGGTTGGCCGGTTGGGGTGCTTGCCGCTATCGGCATTACCGTGCTGCTGATGGACTTGGGTTGGCGCTGGGTGATCGGCTTCAGTTCGCTGCTTGCGCTATGGGCGCCGGCTCGCGCCGGTCGAGCAGACGCTGGCGATCGCGGGCACGCACGGCAAGACGACGACGTCCTGGATCGTGCACCACGCGCTGCGCGGACTCGAGGCGTTGCGCGACGACGCGCCGCGCTCCGGCGCACTCGTCGGCGGTATCTGTCGCGCACTCCGAACGAACGCGGTCGTCCCCGACGACGACGGGTGGTTCGTCGTCGAGGCGTGCGAGTACGACCGGAGCTTCCTCCAACTGGCTCCCCGCGGCGCGATCGTGACCAACGTCGAAGCGGATCACCTCGACTACTACGGCGACTTCGATGCAATCAAGGCTGTTGACATTGGGGGGAGTTGGAGGGGGAAATCGAAAATCTTGGAAAACTCTTAGAGTGGAGGGATCGGGATGAAACTTGGTGAGAAAATTAGCACAAGTCCTAGATACGTGATTGACATAACCAAAGCGGATCTTCTCTCTTTGGGGGAGTCGAGGGGAACGTTTACTCTGCAATATTGCAAAAAATGAGGTATTTTTAACATACGAAGGAGTAATCGGATCTTAATGAAATTTGATATTTAGAAGGACCTCGTTTCTCAGAGCTCTGATTTTGAATTCCGACCGGATCCAATGACATTGGGGAGAGTTGGAGCTTCAAAGGCCGAAATTGACTGTAAAGACAATGAAGATGGCACCCTAGACATTTCGTATAAACCAACCGAGCCAGGCTATTATATTATCAATCTGAAGTTTGCTGACCACCATGTAGATGGCTCTCCATTTACAGTGAAAGTTACTGGTGAAGGTTCAAATAAGCAAACCGAACGAATTAAGAAGCAAAGAGACGCAGTTCCCATTACGGAAGTAGGCAGTAAATGTAGACTTCAGTTCAAACTGCCAGGTATATTGACTGAATATTAAATTTAAAATGTTAGGGGTTTTCTTGAGGAATTTTCTTAAGACAGACGAAATAGTAAGTCAGCATTAGCCAATCCTTATTGTTGAGAACAACTTAACCAGCCTATCTTGAATAAACCGTTGTAAGTCGACATAAATATTTGTACAGTTTAAGACCACACTATTGCGTTTTAGCATTACTCATGGTGATTTGTTTAAAAAAGAATTTGATGGCTAAAATGATTGAGGCTTGGCAAAATCAAGATTGCTTCAGATGCGCTGAACGGAACACTGCAGTATCTCTGATATTCGATGGCAAAAAATTGTTTTACAGCGAACTTTAGAATTAAGAAGATTAACAAATCAATTTAAATTTAAATAAATGGACCAAAGGAAGCGTTGATTTTTATTTTGGTTTGACTTTAAAACACGATTTTTGTCAAAGAACTATTTTTCTATGTCAACTCGACCTTTTACTTCAGCTATTTTTCATAGCTTCCCTTTTCGTTATACGGCCGCTGTTTTATAGGCGACGACCAAATCGCTAATCCCTCGAAAACATATTTGGCTATGCTGGATCTGAAAACCGGCCGCTCGCACCGCCTCGCAAAATTCCTCGTGACTATGCGTCCAGAACGTACCGTTTTTTTGCATGTCGCGGATATAAGCGTTCTGGCGGCTTACTTCTTTACCTTCTTTCACCCACCTAAAGTGTTTAAATGGTGTTATGGTGCTACAAATGTTTAAAGCAGTCAAAACTGCTTATTTGATTCTCTATTACCCTTGACTGCCACCATTATTGTATTATTGTTAGCTGCCTACTGGCTTGCATATTGTAATGCATCTGCAGCTTTTCTGTATTAATGGGTATCTATTCAGGTAATAAATCTATGGCGTTTAGTTGCATATAGGCTGTGAAAATAGTAGAGTAGTCATAAATTATAATTCATGTCTGCTATTTATTTTCAATGATCTTTTACTTTTTAGGGAACTATTAATTTTTTGAATTCTTTGTCTTTATTTCTAAATCCTTCAAGCCTTTTTGTGGCATTAATTGCAGTAACACAACAAAAAATAAAACACTATAAAACAAATAAGTAACACAACAACAGTATATAAAACACAACAAAAAACTTCAGATGAAGAGATATTTCTAATGTCAAATACAAAGATTTTTTTTTCAGAACTTCGCTAAGATTCGGGTTGACTTCGAATACGAAGGTGATGATGACCGGCCACTTGAACCTACGTCGGAAGCGCCTATTGAATCTGATCTGGAAGCTGATTCCGATGCTGAAGAGGATGAACAAACGAAAGAAACTGTGACAGTGCAATATTGGAAAACGCTCAGAGTGGAGAGATCGGAATGAAACTTGATGGGAAAAATAAGCACAAGTTTTAGATACGTCATTGCCATAGTTGGAATGGAACGGGTCTCTTTGGGGGAGTTGAGGGTGGGCTGTGTTAATTCCGAAAAATTAGAAAAATTGAGGTATTTTTAATTTAAGAACAGGTGACCGAATCTTAATGAAATTTGATATTTAGAATAAACTCATGTCTCAGAGCTATTATTTTAAATCCCGACCAGATCTGGTGACATTGGGGGAGTTGGAGGAGGGGACTGGAAATCTTGGAAAATGCTTAGGAAGGTCCGATAGCCGACGCAGAAGACCAACACCGAGAGAATCGTGATGACGATCCAGGACACCGGGTACCGGATCGCGCCGTGATAGAAGACGTCCTGGGAGCACAGCACGAGGTGGGTGAAGGGGTTGGCGTACAGGATCACTTGCCCCACCAGCTTCTGCGGCATCTCGTAGAAGAGCGGCATCAAGAACATGCTCGCAATCGAGAACACCTGCACCAGGTCCTTGAGGTCGCGGAAGTAGACGCCGACCGACGAGATCAAGAGCGACACGCCCATCATCCCGATCACCTGCACGACAACCAGGTACGGCAGGCCCTCTTCAACAAGACTTCCAAGTTGATATTTTGTAGACGATTGATTATAGCCACATTGTTTGCACGTAAAAAAAAGTGCCCATTTTTCATTCATGGGTTGCACGTTAAAATCCTTTGCTTGGTCGGGCTGGCAGGAAGAACTATTTTCTCGTTTTACCGTATTCCCCTCAAACTCTATATTTTTTCCAAATACAGTCTGTTTGTTTTTGTAACCATGCGCCTCATTTGTCAGTTTGTGGTCTTTAATCATTTGGTAAACTGGTTGACAAAAGTCCGTTTGATCTGGTTGAAGTTTAGCGTAGTGGTAATAATCTGTGTTAGACTTTCTCAGTCAGAGGCTGCAGCGTGTGTTTGCTCTCTACGAAGGTGATAATAATTCCGAATTGTCCTCATCCACCTGTAGAGCCCCTCAAGGCACTAAGCTTGAAGCTATCGTATTCTTGACTGTAATTAACTTCCTCATAGCTGACTATGATGATTGCTACAAGTTCGTGGACGACCTGTCATCTATCCTGAAACATTTAGTACAAAACAGTGTTGTGGCGCCACAATTCAGTTCAAATTTTTCAGTGTTGTCACAAAAGAGTGTGCGGAGCTAAATCTTGAGAATAATCGGAACAAGTCGTACGACTAATTCAGTTAAAGGTTTTAAATTTTTCTTTGGGTGTGCCACTAATTATTCTAACTTTTCTTCTCAAACAACCAGATTTAGCATTACCGGTAATTGGTAGCTTTAAGTTTCTCATTTTCTTTTGTGGTGTCCTATTTTTATTAGCCAGTTGGATGGAGGACTATCCCACATTTTCTCTAGCTGCTGCGCTTGCATCTTGTTTTGTCACGATCGGCTTCACCTTATTTTGTATACTTAAATTCACTCTGGTTCACGGTTTTACATCTTCAACTGCAGTATCTTGTTTTTTTATTATTTATGCTGGTATCGTTTGCAGGCCGAGCGCGCGGTGCAGCCATGCGCGGGCGAAGGCGAAGTCCCGCTCGACGGTGCGCTTGGGCGTCCGCAGGTAGTCGGCGATCTCCTGCATCGTCAGCCCGGTGAAGGCGCGCAGCCGCACGATGGTCGCCATGCGCCGGCCGTCCTCCTCGGTCTCGAGCGTCTCGAGCGCGGCCTGCAGGTCGATGACGTCCACCTGCTGATCCTGGAAGTGCACGAGCACGGCCTCGAGCGGGACCCGCTCGCCCTCGGCCTTTCGCTTCTCACGCAGCTTGCGGCGGGCGTAGTCCACGAGCACGCTCATCATCGTTTACGCTAGAATGAGCCCTCTCTCGATCTGTCTTGTGGCAAAAAATGTAAAATTCCACGTTTTTTTTAGATAGGAGCTTGAAATTTCTATTTTGGGTTCTCTGATACGCTGAATCTGATGGTGATTTTAGTTAAGATTCTATGACTTTTAAGGGGGGTTTCCCCCTACTTTTCTAAAATAAGGTAAATTTATCAGGCTCGTAACTTTTGATGGGTAAGTCCAAACTTGATGAAACTTAAATCAGCATTAAAATTCGATTCTTTTGCTGCATATTTGCTCCATTATTATAAAGATTCCGTTTTTTTTAGAGTTTCTTGATTTTCTCTTGGTATGATTTTTCTCAATTCTTAGCCGGTGACAATTAACGGCTGAATTTACTGTTAGCGAGCAGCCCTAACAACCAATCCCAGAAAGGTGAGGTTTGTTATTAAAGATAAATTTTAAGCAAATTAAGAGTTATTTCTGAGAGGCTTTAACAGAGAAGGTACGTTTCTTTGAGCCATGGCTATGCATATTCACGCCACCGTGACAACATTCGGCTTACCCACTCCCTATCGAGCAATTCCACCGGAGTCCTAGTAGTCAATTTAACCGGGGGATGGCAGATTTTCGCGCAAGTGTATATCTAGCGACGCCCAGGACTTCTGTCGACGCATGCTGGCCGAAACCGGCGTCGCCACGACACCTGGCAGCGACTTCGACGCGGCCCGCGGCCATGGCACAATCCGGTTTTCCTTCTCGCGCGGGGAAGCGGAAGTCCGGAATGCCGTAAACGCCCTGATCGGTTGGCGCCGCTAGGCTCAAAAATCCCGCAGCAGCGACCCGTAACCGTCGATCTTGTCCTCCACGCCGGCCAGTCGCAGACAATCCCACATCATGGCCTGATTGGAGCAGATCGCCGGCTTGCCGAGCGCCGCCTCAAGTTCATCGATGATGTCCAGGCTTGGAGCATATTACCAGATTTTTTTGAAAGACCATGTTTTTACAGACGGTACGATTGAGTTTGATATGGAACTAACGGGAACAGGTTTTCCGGGTATTAATTTCAGAATGTCGGCCGATCGCAAAAATGGAGATAATTTTTACATCCGTTCGTTCGGCCCGGTAAGTCCATATACCAGAACTACTTTACAATATGCCGCAATTATAGACGGTATGAGTATTTGGGATTTAACGGATGATTATCAGGCCGGCGCCCCTATTTATCAAGAAGGTTGGAATCATATAAAGTTGGTAATTTCTGGAAAACAAATGAGGGCGAGGCGGGCAAAGCGCTGATCGAGGACAAACCGCTTGGCCGGTTCAACGGATTGGGCACCTATATCGATCGCAACCATCTGGCCTTTGCCGATATTCGCCGGATGTGGAGCGACACAAGTT
Source organism: Alatinidae sp. Z8VKAUB7J3 (assembly GCA_010016025.2). Lineage (NCBI taxonomy): Eukaryota > Metazoa > Cnidaria > Cubozoa > Carybdeida > Alatinidae > Alatinidae sp. Z8VKAUB7J3. The sequence continues at coordinate 61,071,846 of JAAAKM020721499.1, forward strand.
CATTTCGCGATTTCTTTTCTGAAATCATGAATCTGCGCTTCTACAAGGCGCTGATGTTCACCATCGCCTTTACGGCCATCGTGACTCCGTTCGTTCTGGTTCTGGGCCTGATTGTCGCGCTGGCCGTCAACATGCTGCCCAGGGTGATCAAGGGTCCGACTATTTTCGTTTCACTTCTGCCGATGATTGTCACGCGGCTTTGCCCGAAGCGATAGCATTGCGTTCGGCATCGTTGCGGGGCGGGATCGAAAGTCTGAACAGCATGGATGCCAGATCATAATCTGCGGTGCCCGCCATTGGTGGCTGCCCTCGTCCGTCTTTCAAGTGGCAGCGCTGACAGGATCGTGCATTAAACAATGGCCCCAGGCCATCGGACGATTGTGTCGATGCGGGTGCCGACACCCATAATTTTCGGAACATTGCGTTACCGAGTTTGAAGTCCATTTCCTGCTCGAACGTCAGATTGGCAGAGCTATTGGAAAATGAATTCGCATTGATCTTTTTACGCGGAAGAGGGAAAACTATCAGATACCAGTGAGTTCCACAGCTTAGCAGTTTGCGGAAAGAAAGTAGTGTTATAGAAAAACGTCTTGGCACAGGGGACAACAACAGCATAATGATAAAGATGTTGGGAAAACCAAGTCATCCGAGATGGAACAAACAAACAAACAAACAAACAAACTTTGCTCGTATTTAACTATGTCGCCAAACCCTCGCTATAATTGTCGGTACGAATATTGATACTCCTATACGTTTACTACAAAATCTAATTCCATTTTAATGTTTGAGAATGATGATTCAGAATAAATTGAGGCGTTGCAATATACTGTTCATCGAAATTCTTGTCAAAACACTTAAATTTCATCCATTACAATTTTACATTTTAATTCTTGAGCAGAAAATCTGAAAAATCGGGACGCTACCGATCAATTTACAATTGATATATACAATTTATTAACCAGAAATCGGGGGTTTATGGGGCCGGACACGTCACATCTTTGTCAGGCCTGGGCATGGTTTTAAAACGATTAGTAATTATTTGAAAACGATTTTTTCAGCTGAAAGTAAAGAGTAACGTTTAAACTTGAAACGACCTGAAAGTATCTCGTATATAAGAGGAACGGCCCCTCCTCAACCTCGACGCCGGAGAAAGCGTCCGCGCCGTAAAGCGCAGACGCCGGACCTACGATAATTTCAATCTGCCTGGCGTGTTCTACGGAAAAATTAAAGCCGACGGAATGCGTATCTCCAGTGGGCGCAGAAATGCGTACGCCATCCTGTAGAATAATAAATTTTTCATTCCCCGCCACCCCTCGCAAACCAATGTGCTGATTAAACTCGGGCGAACTTAATCGCTGGATCTCTATCTCCGGAATATCATCTAATACGTCAAGTAGATTTTCATAACCCCGACGTCGAATTTGATCCTGGGTCACTACATAAACGGTAGCGGGAGAACTTAAAACGAACAGAAATTACTCCGTATATGAAATTTGTTTTCCCCTCCCTAATCCCTCGCTCTTTACGCTAAGTTTGACTCTTTGCCACAATTCTAATTTTTAAAACAATTATAAACTTTAGCGTAAAGATCGAGGGATTGCGGAGGGGAAAACCCATTTCATATACGGAGTAATTTCTGTTCGTTTTAAGTTTTAATGTCGCTCCCTACTTTCAGCTAAAAAAAACTAGTTTTTTTGTAATTTCTGAACGTTTTTGAATCAATGCATGTTTGATTTTGGCTCTCCGCACATAAATTATTAAAATGAAATAGCTCTTGTTTCAAATCCCGGCAAGATCTTTTGACATTGGGGGGATTTGGAGGGGGAAACCGGAAATCTTGAAAAACGCTTATAAATGTCGTAGATGCGTGATTGACGTAACCGGACTGGATCCACTCTCTTTGGTGGAGTTAGGTGGTGGTATTCAGTGCTTTGGCGAGTTTGGTACTTCTGGACGTGCTAGGACGATGAAATTTGGTAGGCATGTCATGGAGCTGCACAAATTGACTTGATAAAGTCGTTTTCCCCAATTCGACCATCTGAGGGGCTGAAGGGAAAAGAAAAATGCCAAAGATTGTCCCTCAGATAGGAAAGAAAAGAAAAATATTTCTAGGTTACACCTGTGAGTTTTAGCTCAGTTTTATAATTTTAAATAGACATTTTTGCCAAAACTTTTAAAATGAACACAGGTAATTTTTCATGTAATTTGTTACCTCTGTCAAAGAACATCTCGGTCTGCAGAATAAATAAATAATTTCTGGATATGTCACATATTAGACTAACAAAGATGGATTGATTGTTTAGAGTAAATGCAACTAATTCCTGGAATTTTCAACAATTTTAAATTTTTCAGCGTTAAAATAAGAAACTAAATTTCTTAAAATGTATCTTATTTTTAGTCAGATATTACCAAATGATGTTTTCGAAGTTTTATTAACCAAACTAAACTGTAAAAATAAACAATAAAACTACATGATTGGAGAAAATAACTCACTTTTAAAGATTAAAAGTGGGCGGACAAGAAACAAAACATATTGTTTCTTTTTCATTATTAGAGAAGCGCCTCCATTGCTGGTTGACCCTCCTCCTCGATGGGGCAAACTAAAAATGCGTAAAGTGGGCTTGCTTACAGGTAACGTTACCTATAGAGCGAAGCGTATTATTCCACGAGCCCTGCGTTTTGCGTTTTTTTTTTAGTCTTATCACTCTTTGTTGAGACAATTCCAACCCGGTAAAATTTTTTCCCCAGACAATAACCCTCAATATTCCCATATGTAAAACTAAGTCGGCAAAGAGAACGTAAGACAATTAAAAATGATTTCATATGGAAATTCTGGCAAATTCCCCCAGTGTCGAATTTCCCCTGGAAAAGTTACCCCCCCCCTGGAAAAATTCTCCCCTTGGAAAATCTCCAAAGCAGAAAATTCACACCTTCCTCCTAAAAATGTCTGTATACTCCCAGTAACAAATGCTACTCGTAAACAATTGGCAAATTTCGTGACTTAAAGACCTTTCCCCAGAGGCTGTGGGCTTTAGGTCCTCACATACCTTCATCAAAGGTCAAAATATGCATTTAAGTAATGAGCAAATCCCACAAAGAAAGAAAAAGCCCTTTTCAATGAGATTTTCCAACGATTTCCAATTTAAAAACAAAACTAACCAAAGATAGAATCAGTTTTAAGCTTTGTTTATACACTACAGGTTTTTGTTCAGTTAAACTATCCCTTTTCACGAAAAGCTTAACCTTGTTTACATTTTTATCAATAACATTTGGCCATAAAAAACAAACAAACCTGTCTTCCCATGAAAATACAGTCATTTTAATGAAAATGCTAAACAAAAACATAGTTTAGGCACTTCCAGATAAGCTAGGACGATGAAATTTGGCGGACGCATCAGGGACGAAACCATATTTAATTAAAAATAGCCTTTTCCCTGATTCAGCCATCTGGAGGGAGTGGGGGACGGTTAACTCGCAAAAATTGATATTTAGAAGGATATCGTAACATAGAGCTCTTATATTAAAACCCCGACATGATTTTGTGACATTGGAGGAGTTGGAGGTGGAAACCTAAAATCTTGGAACACGCTTAGAGTGGAGGGATTGGGATGAAACTTAGTGGAAAAACTAAGCACAAGTCCTAGATACGTGACGGACATCATTAAAACTTAAAACGAACAGAAATTATGCCGTATAGTAAAGGGGTTGTCCCCTTAAAGGGGTTGACCGTGTCAAAAATGAAGAAGTAGAAGTCTAAATTAACCAGACACGCTCCTAAACAAAGTTAGAAGACAGAAGCTATGCTGGTTTGGGCATGTAAAGGGTATTAAAGGGCATCGACCACGGAGAGAGGTGGATTGACAACTTTTGATTGGCAGTATGTCACTCAACTATCCAGAAGTGCACCTGACCGAACAGCATATTGAGCACTAGCCCATCGAACTTTGAAAGCAGCAGCCCTAAAACGTTCCATGTAGTCGAGAGCCAAAAGAGTTGATATTCATAATATGCCTTTCTAGACCAACTTTTTTAGCTCTCAACTAAATTTTCCGATATAAGCTGTAGCAGGGATACTGCAGGGAACTTGAGGCATGAAGAGACCAGGAATAGTCGAGAGCCAAAAGAGTTGATATTCATAATATGCCTTTCTAGACCAACTTTTTTAGCTCTCAACTAAATTTTCCAATATAAGTTGTAGCAGGGATACTGCAGGGAACTTGAGGCATGAAGAGACCAGGAATAGTCGACAGCCAAAAGAGTTGATATTCATAATATGCCTTTCTGGAGCGGGGAACCAAAATATGATACCCATGCTTTTATATATTTCTGATGTACAAAACAATAATCTTAAGAATATTTTCAACATTACTGGGAGAGTTTTATATCTGAGGGTTGAGGAAGGGGTAGCCCCCTCACAGGAATAGATACTGTTCGTTTTAATGTTGCTCCTTACTTACAGTTGAAAAAACATATTTTTATGACTAATTCACTTCTCTCTGACAATCTAGGCTGCATAATCCTCTGCCGCAGGGTTGCCAACTTCCAATGTCAGAAAAGGGTGTAAATCAAGGCCAAAAAGAGTGTAAGTTATTGAAAACAGTGGCTCATGAAGTTCACCCATGAGTATTGAAAGAAGCTCAAGCAGAAATAGCCCTTCCCCTTACGACATGTTTCAGAAGTCTCTTGATACAAAGCAGATTCCTTAGGACTGATGGAATACTAATATTACACCTATACACAAAGGGGGTAGCCACAACAGCATTTCCAATTATCAACCCATTAGTCTTACATCTGAAGCTGGAAAAATCTTAGAAGGAATTATGAATACTCACATTGTCGGACATCATACCACTAATGAGCTGCTCAGTGATAGTCAGCATGGTTTCAGACATGGATACTTGGTTGAGACTATTTTGATTAAAGCCTGGCTCGATTGACACTAAATGTGGTGACGTTTCCTTAAATTTACTGGGAAGTGTTATGATGAATAAATTTTTTTGAAACTGTTTTGAAATTTCGCGATATTGGCGTTTTGTTGACCTGTAGTGGAGTTTTTTGTTTCTCTGTTTTGTTACTTTTCTTTAAAAAACATGATTTTTATATCTTTAAACTTAAAGTTTCTTTCCTGAATTTGTACTGCGATTTCGTTTTCTCAAAATTTGAAGTGAAAAATGCAAAATGTTTTGAATTTTCGCAAAAAATGAAAAAATATGTTGTGCAATAAGGTGAAGTTCGGATATTGGTAGTCTCTTCTTGTTTAAATCAGAAAAAGGATACTAATAAAACTGGTTTATTTAAAATGTAAGTCAGTGTTGTCAAATAATTATAAAGTACTTGCATTAAAGATTTTGAAAATGCTTTACTTCTGTATCTAAAAATATTGTAATTTAATCTTTAGTAGGCCAAAGGTAGAAACCAGCAAGCATACCACCTATGGAAAATACCAAAAACATTACAGCATTCAAATTTCTGGAGCTAACAACTGCAACAAGTTTATTTCTGCTTAAAATTTTAACCATTTGCTAAGACTTCCCATATATATTGTGAGTTGAGGCAGATGGCCTCCAGGTCCTCGGAGATCGCGGCGTTCTTGCGGCGCGGAGACTCCAGCTCGCTCTGGCACACGCGGGCGGCGAGCTCGACGAGGTTGTTCGCCTGGAAGGGCGGCTCCTTGGTCAGCCCCATGTAGAGCATGACCCCCAGCGCCCACACGTCGGTCCAGGGGCCGACCTTCCCGGCGTGCGTGTTGAACTGCTCGGGCGCCATGTAGGCCGGGGTGCCGACCATGGCGCCGGTGCGCGTCAGCTTGTCCTGGCCCTCGGCCCAGGCCAGGCCGAAGTCCGCGACCCGCGGGTGACCGGCTTAGTATAAAACGGTATAATTGTAATAATTATGATCCAAAACCCTAAACTGGAGGTTTACAAGAACACCTCCCGCATATTCTTCCTCCAGACCCCCTTAATAAGCTACGCAATTTAAGTCCTACAAACACCGATTTATTAAATTAGATTAATAGAGGCGTGGTTCTGTTAGTACGGCGCTGGACTTCAAATTGGATTATCAGTTCGATTCCTCCTTGGATTTTTTTCAATCATGGTTTGTCCCTTCTTATGATTACTTTTCAGATAATCCACTATTTTTGCAAATGTGACGCACTCATTTTGCAAAGTATATCCTGGTTTTAGTGGGCTTATATTCCGAGGGGCTTATATACAGGGAGGGGACATATATTCGGAGGGTCCTTTGGGTTAAAAGGAGACTTATTTATTCCAAAACATTAACCATTCGGTCTCCAATCAGAGAGAACAAAAGTAAATACAGAGACTCAATTTATACTCTGTCCATGCTCATCCAGTATCACTGCCTTCTGCACTACCAATTTCCGATTCAACACACAGAATCTCAAATCTAAGCCCAGGACTTATATGCGGGGGGGAGGGGGGGCTAAAAAAGGATAAATTGGTTAGCTTACAGGGGGCCTATACTCGGCGGGTTCAAGCGTTAAATTACCTGGCACTTTAAGTAAAACCGCCTGATTGTAATGATGCAAATCAACATCATCTTCAAAAAAGGCCCGTTGGATTGGTAACAAGGGTAAACTTCCCTCAGTTGGCACTTGCGGAGCATTTACTTTGCTGCCGGTTCTGGCCACTTTTGCCAGGCGCTTTATGGTTTGCTGCTCAAAAATATCCTTTACAGTAAAGTGCAGCCCAGCACGAGCTGCCCTGGAAACGATCTGAATTGACAGAATAGAATCGCCTCCCAATTGGACTTGCTACAAGTCTCTCTCGCCGAAAAACGAGGGGAGGCAAGAAACCATGGTTTCTATGCTTTTCCACAGAATCTTACCCCTATCGTATAAACACTTCAACTGAACCGACCGGTTTTTCTCATTGGTTTCCCTATGCGTCTGAACCAATCATAGTCCAATCTGAAAACAAATAAATCTAGTCTTATAAAAGTTTGGGGCCGGTCTCTCGAAAGAAAAGATAATTTGGAGAAAGTGTTACCAAGTTGTGCTGAGACCGCTCATTGCCACTGGTCTATCTTGGCCTCTTTCTATTTCTTCCTTTCATTTTGCTCTTCATGGAAAGCTTTTTTTTGGTGTTGATTGAAAAAAGTGACTCGAGGAAACCGTTTCCGATCCCCCGCTGATCAGCGGTTCCGCCGCCGACCGGGCCGAGGTGCGCCGGCTCTGCGCCTGGTTCGACATGAAGTTCAATCGCGAGGTCACCGAGCATCTGTTCGGCGAGAAGATGATGAAGCGTTTTCTCGGCCTCGGCGAGCCGAGCAGCGAGGCAATCCGAGCCGGGCACGCCAATCTGGACACGCATCTGAGCTATATCGGCTATCTGGCGGATCGGCGCGCCTGGCTGGCGGGTGACCACTTCTCGCTCGCCGATATCGCCGCCGCCGCCCAGATCAGCTGCATCGACTATCCACCATAAACAAATATGACTCAACAATGTTTAGATGTTTTTTTTGGGGGTGACAATTTAAAATCCCACCCCGAGTATCACAAGACCTTGCAACGCCATGGGGTCCATTTTATAATTAGGCAAAGGTCCACAGTATGTATAGTAACATTTTCGAAAGTGAAACTTGAAAAAAAGGTAAAATAACTGATGGTGTAGGATGTGGGCAATTTGTGCACTACTTATACTGAAGAGCAATTTAAATTGCAAAGCAAATACTGATTAGTGAAATTGCTAACGTATGAGGCGAAAATAACAATAATTAGGAAGAGAAAACATAGTAGGTGCCATAACTGAATGGTTGGTTGTCGTCGGCAAAAAGAACAAGTAATTTCCTTGGTTTCTAATTTGCAGTTTTTTCACCAAGATTCGTCACCAACTCAGAAATTGCCTGTTGAGTCTATGGTATGAAAAGCCTTGAGGATGTACCAAAGAAATAGTTGCAACTTTAAGCTTGTCATTAAGCGTGTCATTTATTGTAGTTGTCAGAAATTCTATAGTATGTTATGCATAAAAACCTCTCCTAAATCCAAATTGGTTCTTGTAAAAAAAAAAATTCTTTTTTTCCAGAAATTCAGTTACTTGGATATGCATGGGTATTCTTTTCGTAAAATTGTGGAGTTCTATGTTTGAATGAAAACTTTGGCCCTTTGCCCAAGGGACGTCCTCAGCAATACACGAGTAAGAACATATATATATAAAAAGAAGAAACTTAAAAACATGTTCTAAAAAGGCCTTTGAGATTTGCTGCAAAAAAAGCAAGATTAGCTTTGAAAGCGTGTTTTTAATTATTTTTATTTCGTTTGAATGATAAAAAATAGAATCCTGATTGAACTTCGTCGAAGTAATGATGCTAAGGCTGTTTAAAAAGTTTTTAAAATCATTTTTAGTTTTATTATTTCAAAATTTAGCAATAGTAGCTGTAATAGTAGTCTTAGTAACAGTAGTAGTAGCAGCAGTAGTAGAAGTAGTAGTAGTAGTAGTATTAGCAGTATTAGTAGTAGCAGTAGCAGTAGTAGTAGTAGTAGTAGTAGTAATAGTAGTAATAACAGTAGTAGCAGTTGTACCAGTAATAGTTTTAGTAATAGCAGTAGAAGTAGTAATAGTAATAGCAGCTGTAGTATTAGCAGTGGTAGTAGTAGCAGCAGTAGTTGAAGTAGTAGTGGTAGTAGTAGTAACAGAAGTAGCAGTAGCAGCAGTAGTAGTAGTTGTAGTCATAGTAGGTAAAGAAAAAGTTGAAGTTGAAAGTTGAGCAACCATGGATTGTGTCAATCCTTCACTATTCATAGATAATTTTCTTAAAACAGAATTTAATTCAGTCCACAGCCAGATTTTGATAAAATCATTGCTTGAGTATTTGTAAAGAATACAGTCTTCCAGGAAGCTCTAAAAATGAATTAGGAGTAGAATACTAAAAGGACATATTTAGCTTCTCTGAGGGTTGTGTATATGAATGCCGGGTAATTGGCTAGTTCTATTACAAAGCCCTGGTGGGGTTCCATTGTACTGTTTTAATGACGATATTTCAGTGGTCTTCGCCGTGAGCGCGGACTCTTCGGGGAGCTGCGAGCGATGAGCGAGCAGCGAGTAAGAGCGTCTCTGCGCGCCGGATGGCGCGCGGAGACGCGAGGGGAATGCGCGTTCGAATCGCGCCCGGGTCACCACTCATTCCTTGTCGGCGCTCTGCGCCTCTCGTCGCGCCGGCGGCGCGTCTCTCGCTGAGGGCTCTGGGGGGGTCGCGCGTTGCAGAGCGTGCGTATACCAGGGGCCCAGCTTCGGTAGAAGATGGGGGGAGCCGCGAGCGAGTAGCGAGCGGCGAGTGCTGAGGTCTCTGCGTGCCTCGCACGCGGAGACGGATCCACCCCTTATACCAATAACTGAGTTCATTCTAATTATAACTTAATTCTATTATATTTGGATTTCTCTTAAACCATTTATTTACCACACCTTAGTTTCACAATTCTTTTGAAATTCTAATAAATGATTGTTACTCTTTTTTTTTAGTGTCGCAAAAGAGCTCCTGCCTCTCAGCTCTTTGGGATCAGCTTTGCACATGTTTGGAGCAAAATCAAAAAATACTTTCGGATTAATGGGTGTGTGCAAGTTTGATGATGATCGAGTATGCAAATTATGCTGGTCCAAGGCTTTGTCAAAATAATTTATTAAATGGAGGCAAGGTCATCGCATCTTGTAGATAGTTGATTGCTTCTTCGCAACAGTCAATAGTTGCAGAATTGGCACATTTTACAGCAAATAGTGACAAGATAATATGTTGTTTTTTCAAAGATTTTTACACAAAACTGAGCTGGGATTCTACGCGTCAATGATGAATGTTGTCCGTAGAATTCATAGTGGGTTAGTTTGAACTGGCTCGAAAATGTGACAAAATTGACAAGCTATTTTGAACTCTTCAAGCGTTCAATAAGTTTAGTGAAAAAATTCCAACGGTTAGCAAAGTTTATAACCGCCAACGAAGTCTTGATTAATGTAATTGTTAACTGCGACGCTGCCCAAATCGATTCCAGGCCCAAAAACCGGCGAACCAAAAATTGCGTAAGCCACACCGCTTTTTCGAAACAACAGTTGCCCGGTTGATTCGTTGTATTGAATATTGGTGATGCCGCCAGCGGAAAGATGTCCCTGGTAGGTAAAAAAGTTGTCTAATGTATCCGTAAGGCTTGCTTTTAAAATATTGATAACTTCTTGCTCGCCTTCTAAGTCCGGGTTAGGCTGGTTGGTGCCATTTGTTGTAGCAGGAACCAGAATGTCATCTTTCTCATTACAATTTGTTATAAGCACAGCAAATTTGAGGTATATATTTGCACATCAGGAGTAGAATAAAGTACCTCTGTAGTTTCCATAATTTGGTTAATAAAGTATTAAATTTTTTTCACTGTTTTTATATTTCATTAGGATTGAGTGTCAGAGAAACAGACCCACCATACTTTACCCCTATCCCCCATAATGTGCAAATATATAGCCCAAATTTGTTTCTAAAGTATTATAATTTAATCTTACTTTGGTATATTTCATTAGGATGGAGTGTCAGAGAAACATATATGAAAAATATTGGGTAGACAAAGAACCCTAAATTTACAAATCCTTAAATGGATACTATTGATTCATCGAATTTTGTTAGAGCTCATACCATATTATCTCTTGGCTCTTAGCTCTTCTTGCCTCGTCACAAGTGCCGTATGAGCTCTTAGCTGTTGTTTTTTTTTAGCTTAACCTTGGGCCCTTTTATACGCATGTACATCTTTAAGTTGATGTTTTCTTCGTGTCTCTTTTAGGCGGAGTTAATATTTCAAATGCTGCTCAGATAGTTCATATCGGTCACAACATCAAGATAGGAAGTGACAAGCGTCAAGAAAACGTCGAAAATATCACCAAAACGCCCGGTAAATTTAGCACTTTTTTCAGTCATTATTTTTCTTCTTCCTCGACAAACGGTCCCTTAGCATATAAAAGCTGGCGGCGCCCCCCCCCCCCCCCCCGCCCTAGAATTACGGTAATATGGTATACCTATTTATCATATATCCTTCAGCCCTTTCAGATGTCAAGATATAGCGTTTAAGTTTGTTTACTGACATACAATTCATCCACATTTTTACGTTTAAAGCAACTTCAAGACTTTGGCTGCGCCCACCAATGTATTAAACCCCCCTCCCCCCGCCGTTCTCTATCATACAAGGCCAATCCCGGTACCGTTCGGAAAGTGGTGGTATCCAAAGTCACCCCTTTATTAGATTTTAATTGATTATTTCCTATGATATTAGCATAGGCGCCTTCACAAAGAGGGAGTGGAACAGAATGGGAATTGGTCTCTCTCCTCCTAGAAAACCTAAAAAGTTGAAAATGCACAGTATTATATAATTGGCTTGTAAATATGATATTTTTCGTGAAAAAAACTTCTCCCAGTATCCTCCCATCCCGTTGTGAAAGTTTTTTGTTTGTTTGTCTGCTTCTGGGAGAACGTCCAGGGGAACTCATAGGGTTTGAGTTTGCGCAAAACGCATTGTCTTTTCAAAAATAAATAAATAATTGGATTCACTGTTCGTAAATTGATTAAAAATCTGCCAAGTCAACTATTTCAGCTTTAAGTTTATCTAGTCTAAAAGCGATATCTTTCTCTCTCACACACTTTTTTGATGAATTGCTTTTTTGAATGTATGATCACTGTTGTCAGATGTTTATGTCTACTACTTATGTTTATGTTAAAATCCATTATATGTGCTTTTCTTATGCCAAGATCATATTATATTCACAGTGGTGGGTAAAACCAAAATTCTGCCCGACTACAGCGACAACTATGTTTACAAACATTGATCAACTTACAAGCGTAAAATGATTTGGCCAATCAGAGTAAACATTAGCCAAGATCTCTCGAGTACTTTATGGATGACAGCTCAGAACGTTGATGACATTTGATGTCTTCATGAGCCTTGAATCCACCCTGTGAGTGGAAACACAATTTTTCTAGCACCGTCTTGTCTTAAGATCCAGGCTAACGAGGAAGAGGTAGTCATGGGGAGGTACTAGCGAGAGCTGAGAACTTGATCAGGGATAGGACTCATCGTTCTCTTTTTCTTTGCCGTCGTATATTGGGACGTAACAGAAGGTGATGGTGATTTTCCATGGTTTCCATCAAGCTTTCAGGAGCCTGGATGTTACAGGTGCAGACGTCAACAAAAGGTTCCTGAAAGATACTAATATTCTGGTAGCAGGAGATTCAAGATTCATATATATCATATGACATTTGCTAGATTTCATCCATCCTGATCTTTTCTTAGGGATTAAATTTGTGAAATAGTTGACAAGAGCCTCACGCTGATCAATAATTAACTAAGCTGCATCAATGAAGTTTTTATATATTGACTGAGTCTTTGATTACATCACAAAACAATACGGAATAAGCTTGAGATTCTCTCACATGGTGCACAAGTCTTTCAGACAGGTAGCCAATTGTTAATGAAGTAGACAATTCTTACCAAAATATCAGAATCTTACCTGCCCCTGGACTGTTGAAATGGTGTAAGTTTACTCCATTACCTATTTTCTATGATATTTTCATTATCATATAGAAGTGAATATCAGTACACACAGTTTATGTTTAATAGAATCCTGTTCTTCAGTTTACATACGACAGGGAGTACCAACGACACATACATTTTCTTGACCTTTCAGTTAAAAAAGGCAATTTTGATTTTTTAAATAGTATATATTAAGAGAAAGTCCTCATCTATAAGATCATACAGCTGCTGCAACTAATTTTGCCTTAAATCATGTAAAACTAATCTTATTACAACTCTAGTTTACAAGTTGGCATACGCCTTTTTCAGGATTGAGTGAAAATGATGTCACAACTTAGAATTTGTATATTTTGTGCATGTAGCATTCAATTTTGACGAAGTAGAATTACAAGCATGGGTATAATATATAATAATTAACTCAAGTTATATTTTACTTCCGAAGAAAAATATTGCCTAATCTTTATATTTCAACGGTATCCTTTTTTTTAGTCTTCATAAATTAATATGGTGTTACAAACAAGTTGAAACGTGGCTTTTTTTGGAAGATATATTTATAATATGGTTGCAGATTGAGCTAATGGCTTTTGTATAATATTTTTACCATGAGTATCTTACTGAACTTTACCTTACACAACTTTAAGCTAAAAAAACAAAACATTTTCAATTAAGTTGGAGGGTAGGCCTCCTTAAACCTAGTAGTCAAAGTGCTTATGGCTGACTACCATACCCTCAAAAAGTGCTTATGGCTGACTACCAACTCTTTCAAGAACAGTATTGACAAGTTATTCAGTACAGGTAAATTTTTATAGAGGAAAAAGCCTTGTTATTGCAGTATAATATTATTATTAAAACGCACATCACATACTATTGAAGGCATTCGTGGGCATTTTTTATCAACACTTTATGACAAGTGATGGACAAATTTAATAACTTACAGACCTCCCCCACGGTTTGTAGGGGTTATTTTATACCTAAAGACATAGTTATTTGATCTTTCAACTACACTGAACAAAATGACTATCTCAGAATTTTGGTCAGATAACTTTGGGGGAAAAATGGGTGTCAGATGATATCAGTCACCAAAGGCTGGTTGGCAAGTTTGTGGATTTTTTCATTTGTGATTCTGTCTGACCAATGAATATTTAAAATTCTTCGAAGACAATGGTTCTCGACTGTAAGAATTCTCTTCTCCTGTTGTTGGTCCAAACTCAAGGTTTCAGCTGCGAAAAGGGAAAACCCCTATTTGGGGTTTTCTAAAATTGTCTCACTCTTTAATCCACCTTTAGAAAAAGAGGCGGGAGTTTCCGATTCTGCGTTTGTTGCCGAGTCCGCAGATATCAATGATAGCGTCCATGTGGCGGCTGGAGTCGTCATCGGTGAAAAGGTGGTGATTGGTGCCAATACTATCATCCTTGCTGGCACGACCATCGGCGATAATGTAACGGTTGGTTCAAACTGTTTGATCCATTCAAATGTCAATCTATGTAATTCAATCACATTGGGACACAATGTCATTCTCCATCCTGGTGTGGTCATCGGTTCGGATGTGGCTCCTATTACAAGAGTTAATCAATGAATATAGAATTATAAACAAGGTTAAAAGCTCAAATTTTTCAAGGTAAGTATAAATTTATGCTTTTAACAGTGATATAGGACAAAATTTCATTAGAAAATAAGCAGTAATTAGCATTACATAGAGGGGAAGGAGGGATAGAGTTAGGGATATAAAAATAGCCTACATTCCCAGAGCACACTTTGATCTATAGATCATCCCTGAAAGTTTCATTTTTCTCACCTAACCACTTTCCAAAATAGCAAACAATAGCTCATCTAAAACTTTACCAGAAATAATGGAACAATACAATAAAAATAAAAAATAAAACAGGACCTAGTATAGACTCTTGGGGTACTCTGCACCCATTAGCTACAGAAGCTGAAGACCCATTCACCACGATTTACTTTCAGCCTCACTTGTAAGATAAGATGCTCTTTCCAGTCACACCAATTTTATCCACTTCAAGTAATAATCTTTTTTATGGTCAATTGTGTCAAAGGGTTTCTTTAAATCTAGGAATAGGGCAGTCTGAATCAAACCCAATTCGCAAAACTGATTTACTGAATTCACAAGTTTGATTGTAGCCATTTCGGTTGATAGTCTTTTCCTGAAACCAAATTGGATTAAAAAAGAACTGAACAGGCAGTATAAATTCTGGAGGAGCGTCCGGCCTTAAGGGATGAAGCTTATTTTCCAAAATAAGGCAAATTTTCTCAGGCTCGTAACTTTTGATGGGTAAGACTAAATTTTATGAAACTTATATATTTGAAATCAGCGTAAACATCCGATTCTTTGGATGTATCTATTAGTATCAAAATCTGTTTTTTAGAGTTTTGGTTACTATTGAGCCGGGTCGCTCCTTATTTACAGTTAGTTACCACGAACTGTTTGAAAACACAGATCAAAATGAAAAATCAGTTTATCTAGGTCTCCCTTCGTATATGAAGGAGGCTGTTCCCTCCTCAACGCCCCTCTCTTTACGCTAAGGTTTTGTACAGTTATAAAATGTAGAGTTGACAGAAAGAGTCAAGCTTTAGCGTAAAGAGTGGGGCGGTGAGAAGTGCAACAATTTTTCTATTCAAAATCTCTGTTTCTCTGCACAGTAGGTTTTAATCCCAAAATTCCGAGAATAAATACAGTGATTGGATGTATTTGTTCTACAGAGTCCAATGTTCAGTTCAAGTAGGTTGATAGATACTAAGACGATACATTCTATGCTATTACCAGTTGGCTTTGTGTATTACATTCTAAGTCCATGGTCCGACCATATCTTCTCTGGGATGCCGTATCTGGCGAAATGAGCCTCGAGCTTGTTTATTGTTTCTTCAGATGTCGCAGGATTGACTCGATCAATTTCTATGAAACGGCTATAGTAGTCACTTGTTATCAGGTAGTCTCTACCTTTGACCTAGCTGAAATCAAGACCCAAATATTCCCAAGGACACTTGGGTATTTGCATCAATATCGGTGGTTCCTTCTGATTATCGCTTGAGAACTTTCCAAAAGTTTCCTCAATAGCTAAGTTCATTTTTGGCCAGTAAACCGATTTCTTGCTCTTTGCTTGGTGGCCTTAGGGGTTGTGTCTACTTCTGAATTCTGTAACATGATCTTTGAATTATTTTTAGCAAAAAGGCTATCTCAGGATTTTTTTCAGATGTATATGGGCAAAAAGAACGTGGGGGGGGGGAGGCCAATTTTCCTGATAGCTTTTGACTCTTATTGACTGTGATATCTTATGATCTTTGAGCTATTTTTAACAAAATGGATATCATAAAATTTTTCTCGGATATATTTGGGCAAAAAGGGCGGGGGGAGGACTAGTTGCCCTGATATATTTTGAATCCAAGAAATGAGCTAAAACTTTAAATTTCCAATCAAATGAAACTACAAAAAAAATATGAAAATAAGTAAAATCAACTTAGAGCTTGAAAATCTATTGTACCTACTTCCTCTTTCCTAGATACTCAATGAAACTAATATAAAGGTAAAGCTTTAACAACTCGCTTTGATCAAGCTTTTGGCTTTTAAAGTTTGTGTTCACTGAGTTCAAAAGCTTGCCTTATTATGTTTAACTGAGTATTTTCGAAAAAAAACTTTGTTTTTGGAAGAACCAGATTCTCAACCCTTTAGATGCCACATTGGGGGCCAAAATTTTGAATTTCGGTGGCCTCAAAGTACCCTAAAAGAGGAAACTTGACGATGTCATTCTAAATATCAAATTTCATTAAGATCCGATCGCCCATTCGTACTTTAAAAATATCTCATTTTTTCAATTTTTCCTCTCCTTCCAGACCCCAAATGACCGAATAGGGGAAACGACTGTTAGCAAGTCAATTTGTGCAGGTCCCTGACACGCCTACCAATTTTCATCGTCATAGCACGTCCAGAAGCACCGAACTCGCCAAAGTACTGGAAATCCCACCAACTCCCCCAAAGAAAGCGGATCCAGTACAGATATTTCAATCAAGTATCTAGAACTTGTGCTTATTCTTCCCATCACGTTTCATCCCGCTGTAAATACTTCATCCAGCAAACAAGACTTTACACCAATAAATTGCGGTTGTAAAGCTCAATTCCGAGGCTACACCTTCCTCTCCTTCAGAAAACCAAATTCAAGTTCAGTATGGAATAAACACCTACTGACCTTGACTCCAAAACTTATTTTGTAATATTTGGTCGAAAATTTTGACTGGAAGGAACATTATTCTGCTCTTGACCGCAGCAACCAACAACCAGGCCGGATTGAAAGCTTTGATGATTCTAGGCCCAAAGCTTTTGTCACTCCCTTTTTTGTGACATTTTTGGGAAAATCCCCGAGAACTTGGGTTGGCTTCTTCGAAACCCCATAGCTCTACTCCATAATGCATACTTGGTAAAAATTTTAGTATTAAAACGGTGTTTCCTTATACGAAGGCTCCCTTGCTTTCATCTATGTATAATTTCATAAAGGGGAAACAATGCCACTCGTACTCTTTGGATGTTATTTACAAGCTCACCTTGCCTCAAAAGAATGATTTTTCAGATCAAATTGGTCAGACGTGATGAAGAAAAATAATAATTGAAAAACAACAGGGTTAGTCCAATTTGGAAGACATGAATATGAAAAAATATTTTGAACCAATTTTCAAAACTTGTTTTCCCGCTATCCGATGGAAGCGCATCTAGTGCATAAAAACGAAACGACGGGAGCTCTGGCTGTTATTGGTATATTTTTTGAAGAAGGCAATGAAAATGTCTTCCTGAAAAATTTTAGCGATAACTTGCCGGTAATTGAAGAAAGCCCCCATAACTCGTCGGATAAGATCAATGTAAACGCTCTATTCCCCGCTGATCAGAGCTATTACACC
This sequence comes from Alatinidae sp. Z8VKAUB7J3, assembly GCA_010016025.2. Lineage (NCBI taxonomy): Eukaryota > Metazoa > Cnidaria > Cubozoa > Carybdeida > Alatinidae > Alatinidae sp. Z8VKAUB7J3. The sequence continues at coordinate 61,089,256 of JAAAKM020721499.1, forward strand.
TATAGCGGATCGCTCACAACGCCGCCCTGCTCGGAAATCGTTACCTGGATAGTGATGAAAACGCCCGTGCAAGCTTCTTCGACTCAGATTAAAAACTTTAAAGATGTTAACCGTCGAAGGCATTCTGGAGGTCCAGAAACCCCACTTAATGACATGTTTATATAATCTATAGTTCAATCGTATTATGTATGACATGTTTCGTTTTTACTTTTTAAATTTTGTTTGTTTTTATTGTTGTTTCTGTTTGTCTGTGTTCGTTTTTGTTTTACTTTTACTTAAAATTAAAGCGAATTTGGCGCAATTCGATTTAAGGATAGAATTTTTGAAATAGATATATTTTATCTATAATATTGTGAATTCTGCAAGGAAGCGGAAAAAATCTAAAATCTAAAACCCGTGATTCGGGTTTTTGACTTTCACTAAGATATTTTAACATTTGAATTGAATATCTGAAAATTTCAAGATAAAAAAAAAAAAATAATAATCAGAAATCTACCACAGCTTGAAACCCTGAGAATTTAAATAACTAGTTAATACCTATCAAATACAAAAATAACAAACACAATTATTTGTGTTCTAAGGAGTATTTTGACTCATATACTTAGTTTGAAGCACACACCTACATGCATCTTTATACGTTCACATATATATTGAGGCAGTCATCGACCGTATAGTAAATTTATATAGTGGGAGTGAAAACAAAGAAATAGACTCTTTCTTATAAAATTGGGAATTAGGTCTGTCGGTCCCGGTTTTGCTACTTTAGGTACTTCCAGGTAAGCTAGGACGACGAAATTTGGCAGGCGTATCAGGGACCAGATTAGATTAAATTAAAAATAGTCCTTTTCCCGATTTGACCATCTGGGGGGAGTGGGGGCACGTTAATTCGAAAAAAATAGAAAAAATGAAGTATTTTTAACTTACGAACGGTTGATCAGATTTTAATGAAATTTAATGTTTCAAAGGATATCTTGTCTCAGAGCTGTTATTTTAAACCCCGACCGGATCTGGTGACATTGGGGGGGATTTCGGAGGGGGAAACCTAAAATCTTGGAGAAGACTGATTTGATAGAAATTATTTCGATGGAATGAATCTGATTTGAGATATTTTGCTATTCTAAATCCTGAAACGCAACATGCTGCTTCATTTTGTTATCCTTTAGTTATGTTTTATATATCTTGTAGATCAATTATATTGATGACAACTTTTTCCTCTTTCCTAAAACCCTTTCCAAAGGTGTTTCACATGGCAAGAAAACTCACAGTGGGTGCTAATCGTTCAGCATCTAATTTGATACTAGTTTTAGAATGAGCCTATGCTATCCAACCATCCACATGCCGTAAATCAAGTAATACTTAAATGTCTTTCCTGATATTGATAGCACTGAAGTTTAACAACTGGATGGCATGGGAATATGAATGAAAAGGTACTCAGAGTTTTAAAGAAATCTTAAGAAAATCTGTAAATGCATGTATATTATGTAATTAACCTTGGCCAATGCAGTGTTGTAAATTGTCGAAGGGAATCACCTTCAATATGCCAATGCATCAGAATATATACTTGAGAATATGTAGAAGGGCACATAAAGAAAGAAAAATTAGAATGATTTCTCAAAATAGAAAGGATTTCTCAGCAGGAAGAAAAAATAATATATACATATACACAGTGCTATCAGATGAAACCCATTTTTTGTATTTTTCTTATTCTTTTTGGCCCATTAAGCATCAGACTCTCTGTATATATTGATGCCTTAAAACAATTCAAAAACTTATCAGATTTAGAAACATGTATATAGGACTTTATTGTATTAAGGTTATGTATATTGTGGTTTCTTATCAACGCAGATGTTCCTATTTTGTTATCAAATTTATTGTTGCTGTGTATTTTTGTCATGTTTGAATAGTTTTTTGTTCTCTCTTTACATTTTTTGTATTTTTCTTATTCTTTTTGGCCCATTAAGCATCAGACTCTCTGTATATATTGATGCCTTAAAACAATACGATCCTCAACTAGGACATTCGCAAAGAAAATCCAAAGTACAATCAGACTGTTGCTTAAAATCGAAGTGTCCAAATCAGATTACCGGTATACCATTCAAATGTCCACAACCAAGGTTTTCTAACATAAATCGTTACAAGAAACTTGCACTACGGCTACTTGATAATGATGGTATTTCAAGAGCTTGGCGAATTCTCAAAGCTTCTCAACTATGGCATTGCCAAAGAAATTCAAATATAACTATGTCATTGAAAATCAAAGCGTCAAAATCATATCCATAATCCAATTTTCCATGGCAATGATTTCTAATTAAACCCAGAAAACCACCCTCTGGGTAAGAAAGGTGGCACGATTCTGTACTTTGTCCATAGTGACTTGTCCCAAAGAGAAATTTCAATTCTGTGTTTTGCTCCCTTTGATGAGATCATGTGGGTGTGTGTTTGACCTAAAGTCTTGCTGCGTCATTTCAATTTAATTGTCCTGTGTTGTTTTATTACTTCACTAATCAAAGATCCTCTGACAAAATAAATTTTTTCGAAAAATTACATGCAAGTGATGACTTTATACTATCAAAATAGCCAAATGCGAGAATTTTCCTGATGGATGATGCAAATGATTAAAACTTGAATCAAAATTATTCCCCTCAAGCATATTGTTAGTCACAAAAGGAAGTAGTACATGCTCAAGAACTTTACTAAACGTGCAAGAGACAGTAATAGGTCGGTAAGAAGAGCAATTTAAAGGCAGATTTACCTCCCTTTAAAATTGAAGAAAAGTACCAAACAAAAAACTTACCAGTGCACTCGAAGTACAAAAACACACGTCTTGAAAAGTAGGCATATACGGTCAAAAAGGAGGGGGGGGTGCAATCTAATGTAAGGTTAAATATAGATATACTGTCATTTTCAACATTTTTTGTTTAAGTTTCTTAATTGCATCAACTACCCTGTTATTATTATTATTATTATTACTACTACTACAAAAGCTAAGACTAATACTAATAACTTTACTCCTATTGCTACTACTATAACTATTGGTGCTACTAATATACTAATAATTCTAAGGGTATTAGGGCTAAAGTTTTGGGCAATATTGTAACTGTATTGAGATAAATCGAAACACACTTGGCTCACATAGATGTCAAGGGGACATACCAACAATGCTTCAAGACCGGTTGATGGTGTTAAGTTAAAAATTCTATCGTGCATTGAAAGGTAATAATTGCTAATTGTCCTAATTGCTCATTTTGTGACTACAAAATATATAAATATGAAAAGAGTATTCCACAAAAGACCGAACGAGTGCACTTCCTCACTTACTTACTTTGAAGAGACGGCGGAGGGAATAATTGACTTGCACTTAATAACGGAGTAGTTCCTTTTCAAAAGAAAAGTCATTGGAGCCAACATTTGGTGTTATATCGTACCTAAGTAGTAAGGCAAGGTCGAAACACTAAACGGACAACTATAACAAATTACAAACACTAAAAAACATGTCTATTCTGCATCATTCGAATATAAAATAATGTCTTTTATTACCTCTCAAAAAATTCAAGAGAATAGAACTTGGAGATGAGGCATAATTGACATAGTTTGCATACACTAGATCCGTACATTCCATGGTGCACAAAGCGTTCAAAATAGGCTATCAAGGCATATCTGACATAGTTTGCATTTAATAGATGCGTACATTCCATGGTGCACAAAGCGTTCCAAATGGGCTAATAAGGCATATTTGACATAGTTTACATACACTAGATGCATACATTCCATGGTGCACAAAGCGTTTGAAATAGTCTAATAAGGCAGATTTGACATAGATTACATACACTAGATGCGTACATTCCATGGTGCACAAAGCGTTCCAAATAGGCTAATAAGGCATATTTGACAGGCCTGCACTTATATTCCAGAACTGTTATTTGACTCAAGAACAGTTTTGTAATGCTCAATCCACTTATCTTCGGGCATATTATTTGACAGCCAATACTTATTATTCTGTTTGAAAGACTTCCACATATCATTAGGCGAACGAAGAGCACAGAAGCCTCCTCGACTTACGCTAGTTTTAAGTTGTCAACTGCTTGATTGTAAACTTTTTTAGATGATCGAAATGAGGTGAAAACGGGACCAGAGCGAGGTCGGTCGCACTCACGCCAAACTTTATACCAAAGCCTTGATCGGAGTTTTGCATCGTTCAAATGAGACGAATTTTCATACGCTTACAATTTTCTCCAAAGATATATTGTGTTTCTAACTTTTTGTTTGTTCTGTCTTAGCTTGTTCTTTTCTTTTCATGATAGAGGACTGTTGATAAATAGATAATCAGTTTCATGTTAAGAAATAATCATAAAAATAAGAATAAAAAAATAATAATAAAAACACATATAAAAAAATAAGAATGCATTTGACAACCTTATATCGCCTATTACTGGTTTTAGACTTTTAGTATTGCTAGTTTCTAATAAAGGAATGGAATTAATCTTCATTGTATAAAGGAATATCCATAATTATTGGTCTTTTTCTTGAATACTTCATGTTGATCTGAATCCAAAAGCGCAAAGCCTCTAGAAAACCATCTTTTCCAGAGGACATTTGTTCAAAATATGGCGAATGCCTGCAATAAAATGTTTTCGCACATTGACATAGAAAATGGCCTTGTCTTTCAGTGTTGCTTTCTCACGGAGAGATCGTTCTATATTTTCTGAAACTATGGGCTTTTCTGCGAATTTTTCAGCAAGGTTCAAAATTTCTAATGAGAAACTTTCAATCTTGGTCATGAAATCTGGAGTAAAGACCTATCCACAAAGCGTTAGAACTAGTCTTTTGATCTCTGTACTTAAATTTTAAAATTTATAAATTGTATAAAATCCTACTGATTTCACAACATGGTGGTTACAATACCTAGAGGCAAGAAAAAAGAGACAAGACACCAGAAATAAAGGTAAAGTATTTTCTGTTTAAATTTAGACGGTAGGCTATAGGCAAAACCTGTCTTCTAAAGGATAGATGTAGTAGTTTGGAAACACATTCCTAGTATATGCTAAGATAACATGGTAGCATAGGCTATTTTAAACTCTTGATTAAGGCCTAGCCTATTTCAGAAAGATTAGTTTACCAATTGAACTAGCCTACTTTCCAAGATAGCAAAAGTTTCAGTGGATTTTTCTTTGTTCTCCGTGGAGATTACGTGGGAGGATCTTTCCATGGAGGAATTTATCATGAGGGAAGAGAATTTTCACGAAGGAGGTGCAGGATTTTATAGCATTATTTAGACAAACAAAAACAAGAAAATAAACAAGAAAAGGTTTTTTGAACTGGAAGTAAGGAGCAGCCTTAAAACTTAAAACGAACAAAAGTTTTTACGTATATAAGGGGGTTTGTCTCCTCCTCAAATATCTCACTCTTTAAGCTAAAGTATTTTTAGCAATTTCAAATATTTATTCAATGGCCTTTGTGATTCAGGGAGATGATCCTAGAAGCGTAAATTTTGTGGGAGAGAGTATAAGTCCAGTGATTCGATTTCACTTACTTTTGTTTTAAATGATTTGGCACATGCTATTATTATCCCTAACCATTTGAACGTCTTCGTGAATGCAGTAATAAGTCAAATTTTGGCATTCTTACGCTGGAATTATCATTTATATAAGATATTTTTTTATGGTTATATAGCATAATGATTAATATGCTTCTTTCGCATGCATTAGGTTTCTATTCGAAAATAGAACCATAGTTCTGTTATGTAAACATTTTACTTTTGTGGCAGAAAATGTCAAGGGGGGGGGTTCAAGTCCTGGTTGTCACTGGCTATGTGGTTTGGAAAGGGGGTGAGTCTTTTAACTGTGACCGATTCTCTAACAAAATGAATAAAATTGTATTGATGACATAATAGTACATTCATGCGCATTGATAGATATTCATGATTTCTGATTTACGAAATTCAGTAGGAAACAAAATGCTTAGCGTGATAGTATTTACTAGGCTATGAGATGATATAGATAAAGTTGGTCAAATTTGCATACTTACGTTAATAATTGAAAAGTTTCTGAATCAAAATTAAAGTTTTGTAGAAGTTATGGCTGTGATTAAGTGAACTCAGGTGACGTTTTGGAGTGGAATTGAATCGATCACGGGCTGGAGGTTGTCCTAGAACTCATCTTTAAGGGTGTCATCAGCATCATTTGTGGGTGCGTAGTACACGATCAGCGACAGTTTGCTGTGGTTAGAAGCAAATCTTGCATACAGTACTCTTTCAATGACCGGTTTCCATGAGCAGAGGGCCTTTGTCGCTTTTGGGCTTAATATTGCTGCAATTCCTGCAAAGTTACTTTCAGTTTTTCTAGTGTATAAGACTTTAAGCATCGTACGGTCGCCACTAGTTTTCTTCTCGCCGCAACCTTTCCACCTTGCTGGCGTTTCTGAGAAATAGGCCAAAAACACCAAATTTTGCCTATAATGGGGTTCGATGATTCTAATTTTTTTTTACAGATAAGATTGGTCAAATCCTGCCTACTCTCACATCAATAGAAAGAAGAGACTTGGGGCTACACGAATATGATTTTTGTTTGTAAGAAAAAAATTAAAAATAGTACACTTTTTACTGCAGTTTTAAAAAAAGTCACATTTTTTTCAACAAATTTCCAACAGAAAAGCTAAAAACTCGAAATTTTTTTCAAGATAAAGTATTTTTTTTATATTAAAAAAGAAAGCCCGTTTAATTCCGAACGCTTGATGTAATGTAATGCTAGATTTGTGCAAGGCATGTTTGGCAATACTTATAGTGTAGAATTATTAGGTAATTTTTCTAAATTTTGTTGGGGAATTATCAGGAATTTTTCCACGGTAAGGGTTGGATCCCTGACAATGTTTCAGCATTCACTGCAGCCATTTGTTGCACACTTTTGTTGTTGTCAGTGTGTGCATGCACTCAAATGCTGCTGCTAGCTCATCAGACTAAGTGCAGCCTTTCGCAATATTGCCTTAAGCAAAGCCCTCTTGTAAGATTCTGTCAGATTCAAGGCAGTATTGTCATTATACTATTTTACAGCTGGCACTCCTTCAACACTTTCTACCCTAACATTAAACTGATGAGTTTTAGTTGAGATCAACCCTCGCGTCCCAACTCCTAGCTCTCTTACATGCTCTGTCACAGAATCCATGGAATCAAAGTCGGCAAATTTAGCGTTCTTTACACCTAATTTTTGAAATACTTTTTCTATTCCTGAATCCCAGACGCCACCTCTTGATGTAGCAGGGTATCCCAAAATATCACCAAACTCCTTAACAACTTGGCTTGATGTAATATCTTCAGCCCCGGTCATTCGCAAATCAACTGCAATAGCTGTAGGACCGCAAGGCTTTACTGAAAAAAACATATATTTGAAGCAATTTTTTCTGCAAAAAGTTAAAAAAAATTCTGCTCACACCCCCATGAATTCTTTATTTGTTGCATGTAACAGCATATTTGAAACAATCAATTTACTTTTAATTAGTCTAATTTCCATTAAATTTTCATCTATTTTTTTTCATTTTAAATCCATTCCTCTTAAATGAATGGAAAACCAACTTGGATTCGTCAATTAAAAAGGATGATTACGTAAACCAGACAGATTGCTTCCAAAATTACCATTTTGTTTTTTTACAGGTTTTATTTAGGTACCATTTTTCGATCGTGCAAAATTAAGTAAAAAACAAAATTTTCAATTGAGAGTAAGGAGCATCGTTAAGACTTAAAACAAGCAGAAATTCTTCCCTTTGTTAGGGGGCTGCACCTATCTCAACCCTCGCTCTTTGCGCTACATCTTAAAGTTCTTTAAAAATACTTCTCATTCAAATTCAACGGGCCTTTATGTTTGAGCAGTCTTTCTTAAAGAATCGTGACAAAAGTCGAGCTTTAGCGTAAAGAGTGAGAGTTGAGGAAGGGGCAGTCCCCCTCATATACAGAATGATATATGTTAGTTTTAAGTTTTGATGTTGCTCCTTACTTAACAATATGTACAGGAAAATTTCTACATGAGTGCTTATAGAAATTGTGTAGAGAATAATTTTGTTCCCAGAGCAAATATCATGACCATTGGCTCTTTTAAATTTAAAAACTATACAGTTAGAGTTGGAAAAATGCCAAATCATCCATATCAGACAAAGTCAGTGTGATTGTGGAAGGTGTGAAGAAAACGGCCGTTACCCTACTTCAGATCGAGATGTATGTTTAGAATAAAGATTGCATCTCAGTCTGGAGAAATTTCAATAGTTGGTGGGCGGAGATTCCTTTTTTCAGATCTGATATTTTTTTTCTCAGTCTAAGTTAGCCAACTGCCTTTATCATAATCCAGGTTTTAAGACTTATCTTCCTGTTTATTCAAAGTCGTTCTAATTGCAAAATTTAACCTGCACCTTAGCCTTTCTGTTTGTATATCTTTATGTGACCGTGTTTGATTACACTGTCTAATGTGTCAAATTACAACTTGTTAATTTGGTATTTTTGGGTAATTCTTTGTAATTTGGTGTGCCAAAATCTGGCAATTTGGTAACAAGCAGCCAATATGCAACAACGGAAAACTTAAATGTTGACAGCTGTCGGTGCCAATTTGGGATGAACAGTCTGTACAGTCTCCACGGACGAAGAGTTATACTATGATGACTAAAAATGGCAAAGTGATTGAGCAGGCTATGGGATGATGATCAGACCACTGCAAATCAAATATGCCCTTTACATAGCCTTCAAATCATTCGATATTTCAACATAAACCAAGTTGGAAGTTTTCAAGAGCCTTTAGCATGTGTAAAATCACACGTTTAATCTAAACATACAAGAATTCACTCAATATACCTTTAACTAGTGTTGTAAGGGGCGACGCTTGAAAATTTGCCTACTTTTGTCTGAAGACCCATCAAGAATTTGAAACGCACTTTTATATGCTTAAGGCACACTACTTACGATATAAATTTCCCCAGCCTTCCGAGTAGTGCCACAGGCAGTGATATAAGCAAAGCCACTGTTATTATCACGAATGTACCGCTTGATCTAGATAATGCATCCAAGCGGAAGGAAAGAATTGACTATATTTCTGGTCACGAGTGCATTGATACTGCGCGCGCCTCTGGTGATAAATTGATTGTGAAAATAGATAGCGATGCCGCTGCTGACTTTTCCAAATCTGTGCGCTAGTATTTTCGTGATTGTGAGGCAAAAATAGTGGAAAAAAAGATTTTTGGCATAATGAAAGGCGTCAAAGCTTGCCGGGGTGTTGAGGCGCACAGGCAGGGGCCGGTGAGATAATCATCGGCGGAAGAGTAGGGGTTAGGCCGGTTCTTTAGATGGGGACCGGCCTTTCTTTATGGTGCGGGGCAGCTCTGAGAGCTTATCCACGATATGATCTTTACGCAGGTTGGCGTAACGGTGAAGGGACTGAATGTCCTTGTGACCGGACACGGCCATAACTTCGGGATCTGACCATCCGTTTTCGTACAGTGTTGAAACCAGCTCGTGCCGCGTATCGTGAAAGCGGAAATGCTCAACGCCGGCACGTTTGCGGGCGCGCTCGAATGACTGTTTGAAGGCTGGCCGGCGTGAAAACATTCGCTTGGCGGCACTTGGCATCTAAGCAAAGATTGTCCGATAGCCACACTCTGTATATATTTTAATAAATGTTTGATGTCAATAATTTGTCCGAGTAATGCTTATCACGCCTGGCGAGTCAAAAGGCTCTCTCTAGAAATTGTGACCAAGTGCTCGGTTTGAGAAACCAGCTGGATAGTGGTGTTATTATTGCGCTGTTGCGAAACCTTATTGTCTGGGCTGTCAACGAAAAAGCCATCCCAAAGTCGTCACTCACCCATCAAGCAAAGAACTTTACTCTAGGGATTAAGGGATTCGTATCTACGGACTTTCAGGATATAAATAATTCTATTATTTAAAGTCTATTTTCTTCCGTAAGGGTAGAAAACCTCTACGGTAAGTGTGTTTAAAACCTCAAGTAAACAAATGTAATTAAGTCTTACAAAATAACTTCAGTTCAGTGACTTATTTGTTGTCTATCAGGTTTATCCTTTTTATTCTGGTTTTTCACTACCCAAACTTGACTTAATTAACATTACGTAATCACTATGTATGTTTGTTTTTTAAACCGGAATCTTGGATGTAATATTTTTTCTGAACCTTCATTGGGAAAAAATTGGCGTACCTTAAACTGATGCCCAGAAAATGCCCAAATATTTCTTGTCTATGATCATCTTGCAACTTACTAGGTATACAAAAAGGAAACAACTAGTCTAAAAGATGAAATTATTTTTGAAACAATTTCGGTTATCAATTCTTTATGCTCCAAAATGGGCAAATAAAAATAATTTTTGTGATCTGCATAAACTTTCGGGGGAAGAAGGATAGACCAATGGACCATAACACTACTACTAATACGAACAACTCACTGCAGCGCCAAGCCCCCAGGGGACAACACAGCTATACACGCTCTTGCTCCATCACAATCTATTCAAATTCTCCCTCTTTAGACTTTTCAACGTCAGAACATTCTTTGTAACTTTTTAGTTTTCCAGGATACCAGCTTATTGTAAAAAGTAGAAGGACCAAGCTACGTGGAGGTTTATCACCTCTAGTTCAGGAGCATTTTGTGGCTAATGTGAGGGAGGATTATTCAATTTAGATAGAAGATAAGGTTGAAACTCTTACTCTTGAGCTGGAAAATAGTGGGAATAAGATTTAGATAAGTGAGGTATGTAAGCCACCGACTCCACTCAATGGGAGGAGTTTATTATTGGTTTTCGTCGGGTTTTGGATGAGATACAGTTGAGTATTTCCGAGTTTCGAACAAGTAGTCCTAGAATGTCACAAGAGGGCTCATTCTAACGGAAATGAAAAGTTCTAGTCCCTTTTTAAGTGACCAAAAAAATAGGAGGGCACCTAGGCCCCCTCCCACGCTCATTTTTCCCAAAGTCAACAGATCAAAATTTTGAGATAGCCATTTTGTTCATCATAGTTGAAAACCATAATAACTATGTCTTTGGGGAAGACTTACTCTCCCACAGTCCCCGGGGGAGGGGCTGCAAGTTACAAACTTTGACTATTGTTTACATACTGTAATGGTTATTGGGAAGTGTACAAACATTTTCAGGGGGATTACTCCGGCTTCGTGACAACGGGCTGCTCGACGGGGTGCAGTACTACCCCGAGACGATCGACGTCGTGCCCTTCGACGACGAGAACGCGTGGCCGCAAGAGGCCGACGGCGAGGGCTTCAGCCTCGAGCTGCGCGACCCTGGACTCGATAACGACCTTCCGACGAGCTGGTCGGTCTCGAGGGAACTGGGCGGCACGCCCGGTCGCGTCTTCATCGGAATCTCACCGAGCGAAGGCCTCGTGTCCTACTGGCCGTTCGACGACTCGGCGGACGATGTCGCGAACGACTTCGGCGCCGGCACGGGCGTTGCGAACGATGATCGGGGAGATGCGCGACCAGGAGACGGCGGAAATCGCGCTTCGGTCGGCGATGACCGGTCACCTCGTATTCTCGACGCTGCACACGAACAGCGCCGCCGCCAGCGCGGCACGCCTGCTCGACATGGGCGCCGAGGGCTTCCTCGTCGCGACCGCGCTCTCGGGCGTCCTCGCCCAGCGCCTGATCCGCAAGCTCTGCGAGTCCTGCGCGGAGCCCTACAAGCTGACGAGCCAGGAGAAGATGTGGCTGTGCGCGAACGCCGGCGAGAGCGCGGAATTCCTGAACTTCCTGAAGAGCCGCGGCTGCCCCGCCTGGGGGAAGCATGACAAAGATGTTGTGCTCAGCCAACTACAAGGTCTGATGGATTAAAACGGTTAAACCGAAAGACTAAAAGATGGATATGACACAATTGACTTACTTTCTCTTGTGATTTTTCCAAACAACAACTGAATCTTTCAAAGGATACTGAAAGTAATTTAAATTGGAATATTTGTATAATTCTACCTTTTAAACCAACTATTGGCTGCTGCTACAGTGTGAGCACTTGAGCAGCAGTGTTTGTACGAAAAAATCTGCTAGATTGCTTAGAGTCCAATAGAGATGAGGTGCATCAGAAGGCATTTACTAACAAAAAAAATAGTTTTTTTATTTAATTTTACCACAAATCGTGCTGTTGGACCAAGAAAGCAGTTCCCTTACTTTGATTCCTTTGTTTTCTTTCTGTTGCTAGCATCCAACTTTTCTTTAATCAGAGAAGGAAACAAAATACACTTACTCCCCTAGAAACATTCCTATAACTCTTTCCAAATGGAAATTTTACAAACATTTCGTGGCAATACTCACCCGATCACCCAATACAACACTCGGGTCAATACTCACCCGAACTAAAAAAGACTGGAGTTTAGTAAAGATTTATACATCAAAAGAAATAGCTTTTCATTCTGAATACTCCAGAATAAAGCAATGAGCATTCTTTTTAATGTTGAACTTTGGCTTGATTTATTTTTATTTTTATTGTATCAGAGCTAAAGTATGTAACACAGTGAGTGCTAGTTTTTATTTTCGTAGTGTAGGTATCATTGTAACATTGTCAGTGCTAAGGTATGCCACCAGGCATGTGCACTGGTTTGTCATATTTATGTATGTAATTTTTGCAAATAAAAAATTATCTATCTATCTATCTATCTGAGTGGAAATTTTATGGATAAGCCTTAGTTTATACCTAAAACTGGTATTAATTTGGTTATACTTGTAGAATCATAAAGCTCCATAAAGTACCTTTTGCAAAAAGACATAAAATGATTGATGTTTTTACTTATCTATGTTTCTCTTTTAGTTTTGCATAGGCACTAAAAATGATACAACCACTACCAAGACAAATATTATTTCTCTTCTTGAAATTTGTTGATAAATATGATTTCATTCATGTGAATCTTTTTCTAAATCTGAGGTTCTTAACAAATTTTCTCAAACTTGTGATCCAGATGTGCCAAAATTTATATATTATAGTAGAAATTCGAATTCGTATTTTCAAAGCCTAGTTAGATTTGTCAGCATATTTTGTAAAAAATTTCGTTTGGCGAGGTCGCTGCACGGATGTCCAGCGTGCTGGGCCGCGAAATCCGCTACATCGACCAGCCTCCTCAGGCCTTTGAGGCATTTTTGGAACAGATTATTCCTTCAGCCTGGCACGTGAGAGCGGTTTGCGACCTGTTCGCCGAAATCGCCCAGAACTCCCTCAACGAAAAAACCGATTCGATCGACCAGATCCTAGGCCGCGCGCCCACCACACTGGACAGCTTCATCGAGACCCACAGCAAGGCCTTCGCCAAACGATAACCCGCCCAAAAAAGGGGATCAAAAAAAAGGGGTCGGATCCAATTTATGCGGGCAATAGAGTTGATTTTCCGGTTAAACCAGCCACCCATTTGCACCCCGGTATTTCCGGCAGGAAAGGGTTTTAAGTTGAAGGGCGCATACAATTCATTCCACAATGTTAGGCCGCCGCCGCTTAATATCCAGGCGTTCATTTGCTGGGCATTCATTCCAAACGGAATGGAACAAAAGAATGGCGTTGCAGACGCTTTACCGCGCCAATAGTAAGAGGCCCCATGTCCCATCTCTGCAACCCCCTGGCTTACGGCATCAAACGTCTCTAAAGCGGGAACAAGCTCGCCGCCGCCGTAAACGCGAATTTTTAAACGAGCATGCTTTTTCGCTAAATTGATAAAATATACCCTTGGGTCAAATGCTCTCCATAAGATAACGTAAATACTGACGAAGAGCAAACTTCCTTTACATCAGGCAAAATAAGAGAATATAATGAGTAAATATGTCAAAACAGTTAATAGCACAGTGAATACAATCTAAGCCTATATTTTGACCGTATATGCAACAGCCGTCATCAGCAAAATACAGCGTAAAACAAATAAACGAAAACAAACTTACCCAAAAAATGGAATCAATGGAATAAATTTCAACACTAAATCATAAAATAAAATTTGAAAGAGCCAAAGCTGATTTAGACTACGCTTTTTTAGTTTTGTTTTTTGGGCGACTTTTCTTAGCCGTCGCTTTTTTACTCGCGCTTTTTTTCTTTTTCGATTTCTTAGCAGGGACTTTTGCTATTTTGTGTTTTGGCTCTAAGCCTTCGATTCGTTTTGGTTTGATCTGCTCGTCGGTATAACGTTGAATCTTGCCAAAAATTTCCATATCGTGTGCTTCGACAATTGATATGGCGATCCCCTTTTTACCGGTTCTGCCGGTGCGACCAATTCTGTGGACATAGACATCAGCGGTACGAGGTAAATCGTAATTAAACACATGGCTCACATACCCCCTACGGTTGGTTGGTATCCAATCACTTTCGATTTATAGACTAGAATCGCCGGGGGATTATATAACAATTTCTACCTCCAGCCTCCTCTCGTCTCTCTTTTAGAGCTAATTGTGTACTTATCCGAAGGCTCGATGAGAGCTAAGATATTTTGGCGTTAAAATACTTCCTTTGAGGTATCTCCCTCTCTCCCTAGCTACTACACAGTCAGAGAACTCCATTGCAGAAATTTAAATACCTTTTTAAGTTTTGTAATTTGTTCTTTGCTTACAGTTAGTGTTTGTTATTAAGAAACATTCGGATATTTTTCATGTTGGTGAAATTTTGAAAACCTTGCGGAATCATAACTGAGACCCAAATAGTAAGGCCATTTAACTGAGATAGCCTGAGTGTATTAGGACAATCGAAGTTCGATTGATTTTCAAATATATTGCCTTTTCAGTCAGTATTTGCAACGATTTTCCTAAGTCAGTCTTATAAGTCAGCTTCATTTTCAATTATATATTCAGAGCATGCATTTTTCTTCCCATTAAGACACGGGTTGTCAGGAATAACACCCTTTAGTGAGCAACAAGTTTTCTTGAATCTCTAATCTGTCAAACAAAGATAGAAATATACCATTAAAAGACTCCCCTATTCTCATGGCAGTGAAGTTACGGGTCCTTCAAGACCTGTGCCATCTGCAAAAAGCGAAGATGGAGTTGCCGTCTCTTTTGAGTCTCCTCAGCCCTATAGCAATGAAGTTGGCTGTCCTTTTATGCCGAACACGCAAGATGAAGTTGCCGATCTTAATGTAAGTAAAATCATATATATTAATTAACGGTAAAAACACGTAATGTTTTTCAGCATGGGGAAACTTGTTCACTACCCCTGGAGGGGGGTTTATTGGGATTGCCCATCCAAAAGAAATTGGTTTCTTTCCAGGTTAATAAAGGGTCCATCTAATGCGTCTTACGTTTTCACAACGTTTCATATCTAATTCCACGATTAAATTTTCTTCGTTATCACAAGAGGCCGATGCTAAAATTTCACCCTGTGGTCCACAGATAAAACTCTGTCCCCAGAATTGGATCCCTGGGTCTATTGGAATAGGAGATGGCTCAAACCCAGTGCGGTTGGCGACTATCACGGGCAAAGAGTTAGCGACAGCGTGGCCTCGTTGAATGGTCTGCCAAGCGCCAAATTGTCTTGCTTGTTCTTCCTGTGAATCGGTTCTATCCCATCCTATTGCCGTCGGGTACAGTAGGATTTCAGCGCCCACAATCTTTCCATCGTCAGTAGAAAAAAAACAGGTAACAGAAATAAACCTTTAAAGATGTGAATTAAAAATTCTAGCAAAGAACAGGTTAAATCCTTTTGTTAGAACCGGGACTTATTGGGGCTTTACCAAGTGTGGATCCAGGGGGTGGGGGCCTCGAGTCCTCAAGATTTTTCTGGTGCCCTCATTCCGTGTTTTTTATTTTTTTTATTCCTTTTTTAATTATCAATTTGGTCAATTACTGATACCTTTGTCACATTGCCTCCTCCCCAAGATGTTGCTCTAGATCCACCAGTGGGTCTCCTTCATATACCTCTTAAGAATGACCCCTGAGTCACAAAGACCATAGAATAAATAGTTGAAATTACTAAACATACTTTAGCGTAAAGAGCGAGGTATTACGAGGAGGTGAACCCCTCGTATGAGTAATAATTTGTCTTCGTTTTAAGTGTTAATGATGCTCCTTACTTTCAGTCAAAAAATCTTTTCGCATTTATTTTTTCATTATTTTTGTTTAGTAAAGCTAGAGAGTCCTGCGCCCCCTTCATTGAAATTCTGTTCCCCCATGAAAAATTCCTCCATGGAAAAATCCTCCTACGTAATCCCCCCCATCAGCTCCCCCTCTCAAACGGGAAACTTACGAATGAGAAAGCGATGGAATCGGATGGGATATCTATTGGTCATCACAAGTGTGTAACAATAACGCACTGAGAGGAGTATGAAAAAAGAAGAGGGAAAATGAGGGGGATAGAGTGGCGAAGAGCGAAAAGGGACACTGACAAAATTAAGCACAGTTACTAACAACTTTAAGTTTTAAGCACTCACTCAATATGGGACAATACTATGAAACTTTACAACTTACGACACTTGGGACTTGAAAGCAGACATGTCAAGTGGAAATATATAATATAAGAAAGAAATCGATATATACATAAACATATAATAATTATGATGAGAGAAAGATTGAAATGGCAAGGACACGTTTTGCGGATTAAGGATGACAGACTTCCAAAATTGTCCCTGTCACCCATTCATCTAAGGAAAAACAAGAAACAGACTCTTCCCAAATCTGATGGGAAGAAGTCGTAAGAAATGATTCAAAGGAAATTGGAACTTATTCGGAGGGTGTACAGGTGGAAGTTTTAAATAGACAAGCATGGAGGATGAACGTAAGCAGCTGTGTTTTCTTCAATTAGCTCTATGCTACAGTAAAGTTGTAAAAACTTTCCTTTAATAAAAATTGGCAAGTTACTTCTGACGATTATAAGCTAACAGATTTAACAGATTAAGTTAACAGCCTTCAAAAGCTGAAAATAAAGAGAGTCCCCAGGGGATATGCTTTTTAAGCCAATAAAAGAAAGGAAAGTAAAAGGCAAGGGCATGCAAATTTGCAGAGATTCAGTGTGTTCTTTAATAACATCGTTTTTACTGGACAAAATCCTATCCAAAAGTCTTCAAAGGTCATTGGTATTAGATATTTCATCCTGTTGTGTGATCAAGTGTGAAGACAATTCTTCTTTTTATTAAAAGAGAAAATTTTCCGCGTCTGAATTAGGCACAGGATAGCTTTAAATGACTGAAGGACATCGTTGCCGAAGGATGGACCATGTTTAGCCTGGGGCTACTCGCCTGTTTTGCACTTCTTGCACTACTACTTTTTCGTCGGCAAGCGTTACAATTGAGCGGTCGAACTGCAACCGTCAACGACCCGCCGCCGCCTAGTCAATAAATCCGTAGTCCATTGTCACGGGAACGTAGGTCGACAAGGGAATGAGGTTATGATCGTCTGATGAACACGATTTGATGTGCTCCCTGAAAACGCCCTCGTCTGTGGCTAGAGTTTTCCGCATGATTTCCTTGGCTGGGAGGGGAGCGGAGAAGGATGAAAGCTACGGAGTAATTTCTGTTCGTTTTAAGTTTCAATGTCGCTCCTTACTTTCAGTTAAAAAACCTAGTTTTTTTTTTTATTTAATCATCTACAAAAGGTAAGACGCCAAATACGACATTGTGTTTGAAACAGATGGAGATGGACTTCATAACCCCCAAGCATGGAACATTCAAAATACTACAAAACAATACCTTGCAGTTGTGTTTGAAACAGATGGAGATGGACTTCATCAAACAGTTCGTGGTAACGAACTGTAGTAAGAACCGACCCGGCTCAATAGCAACCAAAACTCTAAAAAATTGAATTTTGATATCAATAAGTGGCACTCAAAGCCCATATTGTCTTTAACAAATAGCGCCGATTGAAACTGTCATAGTCATCGCAGTTCTCAGTGTTTTGTTGAGATAATGACTCGTCCGCACGGGCTAGAAAGCTCACTGTAGTTGATAACATACTGTTACTGCTTATTTGCAAAGTTGGGGCTGGAAACGTTAAATCATTTGCCAAAACACGGCTACTTGCTCCGAATATCACAACAGACAATAGTAATAATCGTATTAATGACCTATGACGGAAAAAGTATCCAAAATGAAACAGCAAAACACATCCCTTTGATGGCTAGAGCTATGAGTGTAACTTAGAAATATGTACGGCAAATTCAGATGGTTTCGATTCACAGAAGAAAAAAAATTCAAATGATCATGTGTCACTATTCCGTTTCAACGTAAAAAAGAAATAAAAAAATTGTCATATTCGGTGAGATAACAAAAGGAGCATACACAGAAGGAAAACTTTGTTAGACTTTGAAATAAATAGAGTTCCAGCCCCCCTCCCTTTCTTCCTTAGAATCTCTTTAAAATTCACGATGTTTCGAATGGTTTTCGATAATTTTCATGCGATTCATCCGATTTCCACATTATTTTTCTTTTACCCCTCACCTAAATGGTCTGTCTTCTTCTGAAAGTGGCTATTGCATATCAGGCCATGTAGCTATCATAAAAATGTCTCATATGTTAGTGTCTTCATTGTAAGAAAAGCAATATGAAGTCAATAAATGACATTTATTGTTATATTTTGGTCATTTATGACTGAATAATCTGCAAGTATTTTGCGCATAAAATCAGCTTCCCCTCAAATCACTATGTTCTATTGTATAATTTAATAGACCTGAAACCAATCTATTTCTAAGGATTTTCTTTTTTTTCAATTTATGTCTCCTCTTGGGCGATACTATGGGTGAAGAAATATCTGGTTTGAACCCTGTTGTCTATGATTGTTTATTTAATTTCGGTTCGTTTTGGGTTCCATTTATTCTTTAATAGTAATTTCTGGCTGTTTTGAGTTTCAATTACTGTATGAATTTATTTCTTCTGACCTCAAGTTTAATATGCCTTTTACTTTTCTTTGAAAACGTTTTTTGGAAAGTTTTTTTTTTTCGAATTAATTTCTGTTCATTTTTGAATGCCAGATATATTATGATTTATTTCCATTCCCCCTTAACATCCACTAGAAGTTTCAACTAAATGCGATCAGCCTGTCTTAAGACATTACAGATACGCCCTTCTAACAACCTAGATTACTACTACTATTACTACTACTATTATTACTACTACTACTACTACTACTACTATTACTACTACTATTACTACTACTATTACCATTACTACTACTATTACTACTACTATTACTACTACTATTACTACTACTATTACTACTACTATTACTCCTACTACTACTACTACTACTATTATCATTACTACTACTACTACTACTACTACTACTACTATTACTACTATTACTACTACTATTACTATTACTACTACTGCTACTACTATTTCTACTACTACTACTATTACTACTACTACTACTACTACTATTAAAACTACTACTATAATGTTAAATGAAATTTAAAGTGCTTTAGTTTAATACGAGGTTACGGAAAGAACTTGTTTAGGTTTTCTCCGTATACTACAGCTCAATTTGAAATGTTCTTTGAATTGGCGCTGTCTATAACTGATTAAAAGGTAGTTTTTATAATTTGGAGGATCTTAAAGAAATTTCATCTTCGGCTATTTAGACTTTTTATTTTTAACATTTCTGCAACCAAAGTAAGCCAATTCGTGAAAATACAAAAATAACAGGGTTAGCTTTTCTCTTATTTTTGTTCAACGAAAATAGCGGAAAATTCTTCAAAATGTTCGTTGAACGGAAACAAAAAAGTTTCGAGTTTTTTTTTGCTCTGCTGAACACTTACGATTAAGGAGATACAACCTTTTGATTTCTCATTAATAGTCTATTTCTCAACTATATCATTAATGAGTTAGATTAATCAAAAAATTTACCCAAAATGCAGGCCATCAAAATCAGTAAAGTTTTACCCAGTCCCCCAGAGGGGGTAGGTAGAGGCTGGGATGCAATTACGACGAATGGGAATGGGATGTTGAATGGGAAGTTGAGTGATGTATTTTTCTTTTTTTCTATCTGACGGTAAGGGAATTCACACACAAAATATAGCATCCAATGTTTTTGTGTATAATTTGTTACTACCCTTGAACCGAAAATTTTTGACTTCGATTAAACTCAGGACCGTCAGTTCAAAAATGCTGAATGAATCTTTGTCTTCTATATCTTCTAGATCTAGTATTATAGAATGTATAATATCTAGAATGTCTTCTAAGTCTAATACGGGAGGGATTTGAAACTGTCTTAAGCTTTTGAATATAAGTTGTTACTAAGCTTGAACCAAACATGTTTGACTTCGGTTTAACTCAGGACCATTATTCCAAAAATCCTGCATACAAATTTTTCTTCTAGATCTTCTAGATCCAGGCTTCTAGACAGGATAAAACATCGATGTCTGAATATGATTTGCATGTTGTTTACGAAGGACTGTAGCGAATCTATGCAGGATTCCAGGAGGGGGGATGCAGGGAAACAATGTAATGGTATTTTTTCTTTAGCTTTTGCTGCTTGAAAAATTCATCCAAAAGTAAACTGCAACCAAGTTAAGGGGTTCACCCACTTCCCTGTTTAAGATATAATGAAAGTAACAAAAACACGTAAATGTAACAAAACTGTCATTAGAAGGAATTCAATGTATATCCAATATAGTTAATGTTCCTTTAAGATGAATCCTCTTTTTTGCATTAAAATCCAATTCAAATAACGCAGCCCATAGAGAAAACTACTCCAATCAAATGAAAATAAGTTGACCTAAACAACGAAAACAAAATAAAAACAAGTAAATCAATATTAAATATGACTTATCAGGAAGGTATTAATAGGTTTTGTTGATTTTGGTGAAGAATATGTACACTACATCTACAACCTGCTTCTAGACTAGTCCAATGCCATATTATTATTTTTAAATCAATTTTCGTTTTTTGTAGCCTTTTACTTACTCAAATCAGGATTTGACTGGGAGAATATGACGTATTTTCATTCACAGAGGAGTTTCCATTTGTGGAATTCTGTTCTTTCTTGGTAGTGTTTAATTCGGTAAAGTAGTTTATTCAATAGTATTTAGTAATAAAAATATAGTTATAATAGTTATAAAAATAGTATTTATATGAATCTATAAAGATTACCAAGACCAGTTGCACATATTCAATCGATTGATAAGATTACATTCTTACTTTGTATGTTCTTACATTCTGTCTTTGTCCTATCAAACAGTTCGTGGTAACGAACTGTAAGTAAGGAGCGACCCAGCTCAATAGTAACCGAAACTCTAAAAACTGGAATTTTGAAACCAATAGTTATATCAACAGAATTGGCTTATTGGCCTCTGGTTCTTTAATTAGGACCAGCAATAGAATATAACACTGAGAGCGTGTTGGCCTTTAATAACTCGTAAGTTAAAATGGCATCACCTATATTTCTCCTGTATACAAGTTTAAGCTTAGCTAGTTTCGTAGGGTAAGAAATTTCCTGCATGTTGGATACCATTTTGGTGGCACATCCGGGCACGTATTTAAAAACTGTTCGGCTATATATTTTTTTAAATTTGGGGAGGCTAGAGACATTTCTACTTCGAGCTTGGGTAAAACTAGTCCTTTATGCAGGAGACTAATGACTTTTGGGGAGCGAGTGAAAAGCTTACTATAGTTCGTTACCACAAACTTTTCGATAATTTTTTCCCGTCTGTAATAGGATTTCTGTGGCTCGTAAAAAGACAAAATATATGGCATGCAATTAAAGCAATATATCTAAGAAATATGTCAGTGTTTTGAGTAGAGGAGGGATACACCTTGGGTAATCCACATCCCTTAAGCCTAGAAAAATTTTGTCATATTTTTAGCCTAAGGCCCAGCGCCCGCGGGGCAACTGTTTTGAGAGAAGAATTCCTAACCGATTGCGCACGCAACTGTTTTGTGACCATGGCCTTGAATTACATTGGCCCGCCCACGAGGCAGCGGTCTGGACAGAGACATACGGGAAGGTGATATGACGCCTTTACTTGAAACGATCGTTGATCATGTTTCTCCACCCGATGTGGATGTGGAAGGTTCGTTTCAGATGCAAATCTCCACATTGGATTACAACAGTTATCTCGGTGTGATCGGTATTGGTCGTATAAAACGGGGTACGGTCAAACGTAATACGGTTGTGAAGATCATTGACCGCGATAATCAAACACGAAATGGAAAAGTAATGCAGGTGTTTGGTTTTCATGGCTTGGAACGAGTAGAGGTTGATGAAGCCTCTGCCGGGGATATCGTTGCCATCCCGTGTATTTGTTTCCGGTGAACTTGATGTTAACCACGGGAGAGGCAGTTGTAAGTAAGAATCTGTTCACTTTAGGCTAGAAATTTGTGCAAATTGGTGCAAATTGTATTCCATTTCTTTAAATCTGACATAATTAAGTGTTTACGGAACGGGTACAAACGATACCCCAAAACAATGAGGTAGTTTCGGGGAAGCCGGACAAAGGGTTACCACAATACTTCACGTTGCCTGGGCAACGTAGGTCTAGTTTCAAATTTCAACGTGAATATCTCTATTCCCTAACATCATCTTGGCCTCTTCACTTCAGATTTGTCTGAACACCCAAGTTTAAATTTCAAAAACAAAATATGAACCTGAAAGGAGAGTCAACGAGATTTGTCTATTGGGGATTAATTCTTGGAATTTTCAATTATTTTAGTTGTTTTTTTTTCTTAATAATGTACAAGAATTTGTTTTAATCTATTGCCTGAAAACTGTAATATTAAGATTTGAACTTTTACGTTTTGTCTTTTTTAGACTACCTCTCTACCACTTTTTTTTGTCTGACTATTTTTGTTTCAATGCCATCTCTATATATTTCCTTACTTTTGAGTAAACTTGTCTTTGCAACTTTCAATACTTTTTTGTCCCCGGTACTGATAAACAGAAGCATATTGCTATTACTCATGAGGATAAAAGTAAATCCATGATTCAGACCACCCTCCATACAAACAAAACATTTCAGATTTATTTGTGTCATATTATGAGTTATTTTTTTATGAATGGTCATCCAGTGTTTTCTTATTTGTTAAAGTGTAAGTACGAACACCATTCAGTCGGAATTTATTCTTGACTGTGACAGCTTATATAAATAAAATACTTCTGATATTGAATTAGAAAGCATTTAACCAGAAGTATTTTATACTACGCATCTGAAGTTCAAAACATCATAGATTTGGTACAATGAAAATTCGCAGAAGTTTGAGATATATTGAAGTTTAACATATGCAAAATTTTTTAATTTACTGATTTGCTGAAGGTGAAGCCTTACTTGAGTTAAAGATTTGTAGAAGTTTAAAATTGACGGAAGGCTATCACTTACTGACTCGCCAAAGTTGAAGAATGACTGGAGTTTGAGACTTTCTGAAGTTTAAGGCTTACTGAACATGAACATTCACTGATTATCTTAAGTTGAAGATCTAGTGAAGTTTAAGATTTATTCAACTCTAAAATTTACCGAACATTAAAATTTTCTGATTCGCTGAAGTTGAAGATCTTGCACCAGTCCCACATGTTTCTCTGAGTCCACCTTTATGCAATAGTGATATTACTGAGACTTCACTGTCGGAGTGTTCTGTCGACCCAAACTCATTCAAAATATAAAAAAAAATTCTACAATTTTGCCCCATAGTAGTTCGTAAAATTCATAGGTAAACCAATAGATTTCTGTCGATAATCTATATTCTTTTCTTCTGTAACATGGTATCTCGTTCGAAGTTGACTGAAGTATTTACTCTGCTGTATTTCCCAGTAGATGTTTCTTATATAAAGTCCTGTAAAAAGGAGCATTTTTTTTTGTATTTTCTCTTGGTCTTTTTAGCACAGTTCCATTGCTCATGTTTAATCAGGCAGGTTTATGCTAGTAGTTAGTAGTTATATGCACGTTAGTAGTCAAAAGGGTGTATCTGCAATATATAAGCAGCGATTAAGTGTATTAAGTTTAAACTTTCAGGAGTGTCTCAAGATCGGCTAAGGATACTATGTTGAGACTTTATGGAATGTTGAGGGGAAGTTTGATCTAAATCAAAAGACACTACGTGCGAGCAGCTTGTCAAATGGGTGCATCTGGAGTATCACAGGAACAGCTAAGGGAAGGGTCGTATCCAGTATTTTTTTGGGGGGAGGGGCTAATCCAACTTAACTTCCCCCGTCGCTGGTTCCTGCTATTTGTCTTGATGGCGGTCGTACGTATCATGGTCTTCCCGTACGCGTAACGTGCTCATGCCGTACTGCATTTTAAATCAATTTTTTGAGGCCTGCACACCGTGATTTGACAAATCCAATGTAGGGCAAAAATGTATTTCAGTATTGTCCTGCTGCGACCGTTGCAAGTGCAATGATTCCTTTACTTACAAAAATAACGTATCAGTTCAGAATACCTGGTAAGAGTTCCCTATCGGCTGCCTCCGTACATGTTGGATAAGGATGAAACAGATGCCCCTTTTTAAATAAATAAAATAAATATAAAAAGGGTTATGTTCCATTGTATCCATGGGTGTATACACAGGTGAGGCAGCAGACAATAAGGAACCTGCTTGGAGAAGTTTTTCTCTGACCTTTGCTGAGGAGACACCACACACAAGTCTGTCTCTTATTGTTTCTTCTCTTATGTCTGCTGTGGAATAGGCACAGTCACAAGCCAACAACTTTAGATCAGTTATGTATTGATCCACAGATTCTCCATCATTTTGATCATGTTTGTGAAAGAGGTACCTTGAGAAAACTGTGTTACATTGAGCATTGAAATGTTCACTAAATTTGTGAGGAAAGGTAGAGTTTTTCGGTTCTTTTTCCATGTCACGCTGGTATGATTGGCTTGGCTCTCGAGTAGGGTATTTTTTAGGATTAGCCATGAAGCTTCCACATCATCTGAGATAAGAGTTTCCAGATTGGCATCTATCAGCTCTTTCACCATCATCTTGTGATTAGTAAAAGATTGCTTAGTATATTCTGATGGTTTGGAGTTGAGCTGTATAGATAAGAGGACTGGTATGTGGTCACTTGAGCCAATCGGACTGAGAGTCTGTGTCCTGATCACCTTTTCTGGGTCATTCATTATGACCAGGTCGAGTTTTACGGGTTAGAAATTTCCCAAAGTTGACTTCTTTTTAACTTTTCCATAAAAAAACTTTGTGATTGTGGGTATTGACTAATTAAATAGAATTTGTTTTAGACCATTATTAAGATCAGCTGTTTTTTCTGTAAAGGCAAGTGCCTTTTTTTGTCTTTTTTTCTGTGTAGTCTTTTAGTCAAATACGTCAGTTATATTGAAAGATGTGACCATGGCAAGATTTACTCTTATTATTTCGTCTTGATTAAGGATGATTTCGTTATTTAAATATTTTAGTTGAGTCCGAGTCTGACAAATTCATCAAAAAGTTTAAATTTGTGGAATGTTTTCTTGAGGGGTAGCTGACTTTCAGATATCAAGCACACCTGGTGGCACGTGCCAAGTGTGTTGAAAACATACCAAGGGTGGTTGAATTGTACCAAGTGTTGTGGAAACCGTCCCCCATTTGGTGGAACTGTGCTGTCATGTGCTGCGAAGCTGTGAGGTGCATGTGGTGCTCTGAGATTTACAACAGGTGGTGGAAAGTGGGCGATTCCTTGTGTTTTACAAATATTTCGAGTGCTCAAGCCATAGAAAATTAAAGAAATTTTCGAAGAATAATAAAAATCATGAGCTTTCAAGGCTTCACAACCCCCTCGCATTCGTGATCTTCCTTCTGGTGGATCTCGCAAGTTCTACAATAAGGAGCTGAAAGTTCTATAAAAAGGTTTTCTGATACGCTAAATCTGACGGTGTGATTTTCATTAAGAATCCTTGACTTTTAGGAGTGTGTCCCTTTTTAGGAAATCAGGCAAATTTTATCAGGCCCGTAATTTTTGACGGGTAACACTAAAGTTGATGAATAACTTGTATATATACTTGAGATCAGCATAGTAAGTTGATTCTTTTGACGTATCTATTGATATCAAAGTTGTTTTTTTTTTAGAGTTTCGGTTACTATTGAGTCGTTGAGATATTTTATTGTGACATGATATCAATGAATTTTATCTTCAATCTTTAATAGCTATACGCTGAAGCGACCTTCAGAGACAGCAGTACACAGAAAGAAGAGGTGCTATATATACAGATTCAGCATCTGGGAGACAACAAGTTTTTTACCGGAGACTTTACTGGAAAGCCAATAATCATGCAACAGAGCGATGTGATGATTAAATCCATTACTACTCAAGTTCGTGGTCAAGTGATACCAGATTGCAACAACGGAAGTAGGTATTTTTATGGCATTGTATCAGTTAAGACCTCTGCCCTTTAATGCAGATCTTTAGAGCAACATTAAAACTTAAAACGAACAGAAATTACTCCGTGTATGAAAGTGGCTGTTCCCTCCTCAACGCCCCGCTCTTTACGCTAAAGTGTTTTACTGTTTTAAAAATAGGGTTAAGAGAAAGAGTAATTGAAAGAGTTGTAGTAAAAGAAAGCAATAGAAAAAGAAACAGTAATAGAAATAGTAATAATAGAAATAGTAAAAGAATAAAAAAGATAGAGTTGAGAGAAAAGTAATCTGGGGGCAATAAGCCTTATGTTTCTAAGTCCAGTAACTACATCTGTTGAAATATTTCGTATACGTACAAACCACGGTAATGTAAAAACAAAAAAAAATGATCTTGGGTAGTAAGCCCAACCACGTACCTGTTAAGAATCCGAACCAACCACTTAATGAACCAAACATGGATTGTCCTGATATAGGATTGTATGTAGTTGTAGCGATGAGGGGTGTACTGAATTCAAATTCCATAATCACTAGGGTTGATTCTGGTGTGGTTGTGTTTGTGTTCATGGTAAGGTTAGTGTTGTCAACTATGGTATCCAATACTTCAGTATTATATTGCATTGTGGTTGTTAATGGATTCCATTGGACCACATGTTGTTGACAACTAGGTGAATATTGCATTTCATTTCGAATTCCTTATATCCAGTTTTCTCCCAGTATTTTGAAAATTCAAGCTGACAATGTCAAAATTATTTTCCCATATCCTGAATGCCTAAATACGATTTTTGTATGCACAAATTTCTTACTTTGAATGTCATTTTGGTTCCTCTAAGATTTCTGGTATAGGGCTAAAAATAAAACATAATTTAAATTACCGATGATGGAAACTGCTTGTATTTATTTATTTATTTTAGGGAATCTCCCCCCCCCGCGCCCAAAAAATTAAATAAGTAAGGGATTTAGAGGGGGGGGTTCCCTAGATTTTGGAAATATATCCCAGTTTCAAAAGATTAGTAAATCAAAATGTTCTGTCTAGTTATGAGTCTCGAATTTGATAATCAATTAATTCGAAATTATTATTATTATTATTGTCATTAGTTTTGTTTACAATTCGTTGAATTAATGTTAACTGAGCTGAGATGCTAATTTGGATTGTTTGAACTTAGAAGAAAATATAAGGTTGTGAGCTTTTTTTTACGCAGGTGTATTTTCAGTTGCGAAAATAAATGTACTTCGGGGCTTTGAAGTGTGCTGGCGTGGTTTGAGGTGACCATGACGTATGTTTCTTTGATTTTTAATTTTTCTTTTCTTATTCTCATTTTTCTAGTTTTTCCTCTCCCTTGAGCCCCCCAGATGGTCGAATCAAGGAAAACAACTTTATCAAGTCAATTTGTGCAGCTCCCTGACACGCTTACCAATTTTCATCATCCTAGCACGTCCAGAAGCACCAAACTCGCCAAAGCACTAAACCCCACCACCTAACTCCACCAAAGAGAGCAGATCCAGTCTG
This sequence comes from Alatinidae sp. Z8VKAUB7J3, assembly GCA_010016025.2. NCBI lineage: Eukaryota > Metazoa > Cnidaria > Cubozoa > Carybdeida > Alatinidae > Alatinidae sp. Z8VKAUB7J3. The sequence continues at coordinate 61,116,966 of JAAAKM020721499.1, forward strand.
GTTACGTCAATCACGTATCTACAACATATAAGCGTTTTCTGAGATTTCCGGTTTCCCCCTCCAACTCCCCCCAGTCTCAAATGATCTGGTCAGAATTTGAAATAAGAGCTCTGAGACATGCGGAAGTTCAATGGTATATTCAATTTGGAATACCCTTTATACATATCCTGTATTTCTTGATATATCTCAGAGGACGCTATCCTGCAGCAAGTAATTGATGGGGGAAGCATGTTCGACAATGACGAGACCGCAGGCCGCAGGCCGCTGGAGGGGGTCCGGGTGCTGGATTTTTCCCGGGTTCTGGCCGGTCCCTACTGCACCGGGCTGATGGCCGACCTGGGCGCCGAGGTGATCAAGGTGGAGCCGCCCGCGGGCGATGACTACCGCCACATCGGCCCGTTCAAAGACGGCGAAAGCCTGCTGTTCCAGTCGGTCCACAGCATTCAAAGTTTCCTGTGCTATTTTGCTTGTAATTTTTTTTTTCATTTCAGAACAAAGTAATCAAGTTCGTGTCATGGCCTTTTTTCTTCGCAATGTTAAGCAATTGACGTTTCTGATGTACACAGCTCTCCGTCACCTGCATTGGTAAGTAATTATCGTTGAGAATAATTCTCCGTTGGGGATTAAGGCTAACATATGAATTTAGGAGAGTTAATTTTAATCAAACTATTATCGGTGGGATGATGTATTTCCGGCTGTGCAACTTAACGTTCAGGTCTAAATTCTTCTGCTGTTGTATAGAAAAATAGACATTCCCTATTACGTAACAGCCAAAGAAATCTTGAAGAAAAACGTCTTGAAGAAAACCGTCTTGGAAAACGTATTGAAGAAAACTGTCTTAAAAAACGTCTTGAAACATCTTGAAGCAAAATGTCTTAAAAACGTCTTGCAATGTGAATCTTGAAATATGTTGAAAAACGTCTTGCAGAAAAAGGTCTTAAGAAATGTTTCGAAATGTCTTGAAGAAAACACTCCCTATTACGTAACGTATACTTTTGCATATTTGCATAAGTAAACATTTCCTATTACGCAACAACCAAAGAAATCATTTGCATAAGTAAACAGTCATGTCAGTATTGTCATATTTTTCAGTTAAGACTTCATGATCTGGTTCGCAGACCTGTGGTCCGCCCGTATGTAATTTCTTGCCAAAATGCTCTTTTGTTTTGTCAAATGCCGGTAAACATTTTTTTATGCTTCAATACTTTTTCTCTTCTATACCTCCAACATGGATTAATGAGTAGACAAAACCTTCTGCTTACCAGAGGAACTTTTCTACATGTTGCTAAACTGTCAAGCAGCAACAATAGAGAGTCTTTATGCTATTTTTTTCCTTGATACGGGGATGGTTGGGTGTCAACGGTTTTTGGTTTTTGCTGCATTATTTGAAAAATGATCAAAAATTAAAATAAAATAAAACAACTTTTTCAGCTGAAACTGAGGAGCAACAGTAAAACTCAAAACGAACAGAAATATATATGAAGGGGTTGCCCCTTACTCAATACCTTGCTCTTTACGCTAAAGTTTGACTGTTTGTCCCAATTTTTTTCAGAACGGCTCCTAGAAAACAATGACGATTTAATTAGAATAATAAGCTTTTTTAAAAGTACTATAAACTTTAGCATAAACAGCGAGGTATTGAGGAGGATGGCAACCCTTTTACATACGGAATAAGTTCAGTTCGTTTTGAGATCAGTCAGTAAGTAAGTCAATGGGTAAAAACTAAAATTGGGAAAAATTAATGGTACTCAGACGAGGCAGCTTCACTAGTGTTCATGTTGAAATCCCTTTCACTTGGGATTTGTCTAGAGACAATGCTTCATATGTGTGGAAAAGCTTATATTCAATTGCAACTACAACTGCGGCTAAGATCGCGTGAACGGCCACCAACCGTAACTTCATGTTTGGAGAAGAGCATCCATACAGAAGCCACAAAAAACCAGTGGCTCGGTTACATTTTGGAGAAAGGTTGTAAATTAAGGGTAAGGTCCAATCAGAATTTTTTTTGTGGCTACTATTGAGCCGGTTTACTCCATACTTATAGTTAGTGTTAACGAAAGTGGTTATAACAAACTGTTTGATAAAAATTTTAATTATTTTCTATTAAAATTCAATGTCATACCTCTTCATTTTTTTTCCGAAAGAAAAAGAAGAAACAAGCCAAATTTGAACCGATAAACTCTCGATCTGCATACGAACACTTTACCACCCAGCTGTAAGCTCTACATTCTAATTACAACTACTGTACCTGAACAATATTGGCCAACTCCACAACTTACAGCCCATTCATTAGAGGCTGTGGGGGTCATGTCATCCCCAAAAGCTATGAAATTAAATTTTAAAAAGTTTTTTTTTTTAAACTGAAAGTAAGGAGCGACATTAAAACTTAAAACGAAAAGAAATCACCCTGTATATGAAAGGGGCGGTTCCCTCCTCAACGCCTCGCTCTTTCCACTAAAGTTTGACTCTTTCTCTCAACTCTACTTATTAAAACAGTAAAAACCTTAGCATAAAGAGTGGGGTGTTGAGGAGGGAACAGCGCTTTTATGATACGGGGTAGTTTCTGTTCGTTTTATGTTTTAATGTCGCTAGTTAAAAAAACATTTTTTTTTAAATTTAATTTCTGAACATTTTTGAGTGGCAGGTGCAGGGTGAGGCTGGCACCACGGTCATCCAGCCCGTCGCCGACGCTGACGCGGCCACCGTGGGCACCGACCATGCCCTGGCAGATGGCCAGGCCCAGCCCCGTGCCCTGGCCACCACGGTCCCCGCGCGCGGCGGTGTAGAACATGTCGAAGATCTTCACCCGCTCCGCCTCGGGAATGCCAGGCCCCTGATCGGCGACGACGAAACGCAACGTCTGTTCATCGAACTCCAGCGACACACGCAGACGCCCATCCGGCGGCGAGAAACGCGCCGCGTTCTCCAGCACGTTGACCAGCGCCTGCTCGATCCCCAACTTGATAAATCTTATATGTTTGAATTCAGAATAATACTCTGATTCTTTTGATGTATCTATTGATATCAAAATTCCTTTTTTAGAGTTTCAGTAACTATTGAGTCGAGTCACTCCTTACTTACAGTTCGCTACCTTGAACTATTTGATAAGAATTTAGAAAAGATAACAGTGGATAAACGTTTTAATCATGACATTGAAAAGAAAGCTAAAGAAATCATGAATATTTTGGCTTCATGCCCTGAAAAATTTTTCAACGGAAAAAAAATTAGACGAAACAGCTAAAACTTACAAGGAAATAAAAAAAAAAAACCACCAAGGCATGGGAATAATCGACCAGCTATTCGTCTTAAGACAAACCCATGAACATAGGGAAAAACACCAAAATCTGACAGTGTCTGTATTCATAGATTTTATAACAGCTTTTGATTGTGTTCTATGGGATGGAACTTTCGGATTCGCCATTGTAAAGTGGCTTTTTAGAGTCCATTATCATTCATACGTAGAGCGTGTCCCAAATATATCCACCTTCTGACTCCGATGATGTGATTTACTGAAGGGTGTTGATTCATTTTTCGGATGGACTATTTTGTCAACTTCTACGATCGGTGGATAGTAAATACTCTTTCGGTTCAACATCTCCCTCATTATGCTTTGAAAGTTATAACTAAGCAAGGTACCTTGGTACCCTCATTATGCTTTGAAAGTTATAACTTGGTACCTTAAGCATTAAATCAAGAGGGGTTATATGGATCCAGGTTGTCAAAAGGACGCATCAGCAATATTTAGGAATTTCTAAGGGTATTATTTCAGAACCTTCATGGAATACTGACGGAAAGGTTAACTTTTTAGGAATCTCTAAGGGATTTTATTTGAAACTTTCTTGGCATATTGACAGGAAGGTTGAAATGAATAAAAAAACACCGTGTATATCTAGTATGTTCAACAAATTCGGCAAGCACGAGGCCGACGGCCGCGGCATGCGCCCCATCATAGGCGAGGCGCTGGCGCTGGGCATCCCGGTGATTTCCGGCGTCAACAAGATGAACGTAGAGCCGTTCCAGGCCTTCGCCGATGGCATGGCAGTCGAGGCGGGACCGGATCTGGACGCGTTGGTCGAATGGGCGGAGCAGGCCGTGGCCGAAACTGCCTGACCCCGGCGATTTCCTTTTGAAATCAATCGAAAAGCCCGCGAACTTCACGCGGGCTTTTTGCTGCGTAGGGCAGCGTGCGGCCCGTTCAGCCTTGCTGCTGAACCTGATTCAGGGGTCATTCTTAATTAATTGGGACAAAATTTAAGCTTTAGTATAAAGAGCGAGGTACTGACGTGGGGGTGAATCCCCTTATATATGTAATAAAAACATGAGAATGCAAAAGTTCGTTACGTAAGCTAATTTATTAGTTACGTATATCTTTTACTAATAAAAACATTCGAAAAAACTGAAAGTTCTAGTTTCCTTTTTATGTCAAAAAATTGGAGGGCGACTAGGCTTCCTCCCCCACTCCTTTTTTTCTCAAAATCATTCGATCAAAACTATGAGAGAGCCATTTAGCCCAGAAAATGCAAATTTGGTTCAATTATATCGTAAGAAATTCCCAAAGATTTAACTAAGATCTGCATCTGGATAGAGCAATAAGAATATTTTCCAATTAGAAATAAATACAATATTTGAAGAACAATGTAGACTCTGAAGGAATAACAAAACTACCTAGTCAATATGATAATGAAAGTAATAGGCTACTTCCGACAGATCAAACGATGCAAGTGCATCGGGAAAAATACTCGACAGCGGCGATGAAGATTGAGATGCATATCGAGAGTTCAATTATATCGTAAGCAATTCCCAAAGATTTAACTAAGATCTGCATCTGGATAGAGCAATAAGAAGGAGCGACTCGGCTCAATAGTAACCAAAACTCTAAAAAACGGAATTTTGATGCTAATCGTTACATCAAAAGAATTGAATTTTAATGTTGATTTGAAATATTTAAGTTTCATCATGTTTAGTATTACCTATCAGAAGTTACGAGCCTGGGAAAATTTGCTTTGTTTTAGAAAATAGGGGAAAAACCCCCTAAAAGTCATAAAATCTTAACGGAAATCACATCATCAGATTCAGCGTATCAGAGAACCCTTTAGTAGACGTTTCAAGCTCCTATCTACAAAAATGCGGAATTTTGTATTTTTTGTCAGAAGCCAGATCTGAAGCAAATGCCGACCGCGCAACGCGGCTTTCCCAGCCGCCACGCCATGATCGAACGATACGCCAGGCATTCCGGGAACGATGTCTCCGAGATCCGCCAGTACCGCGTGGTCGCCCAGTTTCGTCTCGCCGTGGTGTTCCGGCAGATCTTTCGCCGGTTCCGCGACAGCCGTGAGAACAATCCCCGGGCATTAACCTTCGACACCCTGGCCGACGGTCTACTGGAGTTCACGAAAGACGTCATGGCGGGCCGCGTTGATTGACCAGTTTCCAGGATATGGAAACGTATATCGCCAACCGAAATCATCGTGTTTTCGTCCTCTTTCCTCCTTTATCTGAATTTATTGTATTTGGTGATAGCGCTCAATTTGTTTGAACAATGAATGATTCTATGCTTTAACGGCAAACAATCGAACTTCAGATGGGGCCTTCTTCAATGCTATTCCGATTTTGACTGCTGAGAGAAGTCCCTTAAACATGGAATTTATCTTAAGCTATTTAATTACCCCAGATTTTGGTTTGGGTCTTGGGTATTCTTTCGGTTTACGTTTGCACCACTAGCCCCGTTCCAAACAAAATAATCAGTGACACCAGGACTCGAGCCCCCGTCCTCAAGGACAAAGGGTTTCTCGTTGGAACAGTTTAGCTACAGATGATCAGGGTTTAAAATACCCTGTTTACCTTTTTGTTCCTTTCTCAATCATACATCAACCAGTTTAATAGAATAACTATCGCAGAACAAGACGTTTTAAATTCTTAAGTTCAGTTACTACACAATCTTCGAAACATAGTTGTGGGACCTGGCCAACCAGAGATTATCGCTCCAACAGAAAGACTATATGTTGTTGAGAAGTCCTGGTATCTGTCAATGTGGGTAGATTTTCTGTAAATCAGGGTTGCTACGGCAGCTGCAATCTAGTAAAGAGTGAACCACAGCCCATAGTTGGGTAAACCTTTAGAACGCCACATAGTTCCACTAAGAAAGTATTTAGAGGCCAGGTTCATATCCAATTAAAACGAGGCATTCCATGCCTTTGAACACGCCGAGGAATAAAGTTAATGGTGCCTATGTGCCAAAACGAGAAATCGGTGACATCTTGCAGCCCGAAGTCTAAGCTATTTTGTTTTGAAGTTGTTAGTAACCAGCATTCCAATTCATTGTTTGGCTAGTCCCCTTTCTTCTCCATTCTTGAGTTAAACAAATTAACTCCATCAGCTACCATCCGCAAGCCATCCGCTACAAATAGGACTGGCGCTTTGAAGCCGCGCCGAAGGCGCACCCCGATCTGGATTTCTCCCGTCTGCATTTCGTGGGGCACTTGTCGTATCTGGATTATCGATCGCTGCTACGCGCCTCGGATGCGCATGTCTATCTGACCATACCGTTCGTCTTGTCATGGTCGCTGATGGAGGCGATGGCGTCGGGCTGTCTGGTGATCGCCTCGGATACCGAACCGGTACGCGAGGTAATGCGCGACAGGGAAAACGGCCTGCTGGTCGATTTTTTCGATGTCGAGGCGCTGACCAACAGGATTGTCGCCGCTGTCACCAGACCGGACGATTTGGCACCGCTGAGTTTAACAGTCTTAGCTTGGAATTTGAAACTTAAAATAGAAACTTTTACCGCACCTATTGTAACATCCATGATTTGCAATTATCATAGCATATTGATCATTTAGTTATTTATTTATTTATTAATACCAAATACGGTAAGCTTTCAAGCTTGTCGTAAATATATTTATATTTAATATCAGATACCGTTTTCCACGGAAGAGCTGAAATATACAAAAATGTTTGGCCACTTGAGCTAGGAACACAGAGAATAGTGAAAACTCCATTGCATGTCACACTTACCTGATGGATCATTAACTATATATATTATAGCATTGCTATTCCTGATCTTAAACTGTGTTCTAAATATTTCAGCTTAATTAAACTTAACACCATGAACTGCTGTCAAAGACTTTTTTCATCTCATACAAAAAGTTGGACAATGCTACTCTTTAATAAAGATGTACTACTCACAAGAAACTATTATTCCTATGGAAGAATAACAGATGAAAAAGCTGCAAGATGCATACCTTTATTTCCGGGGTATAGAGGATATTGTTCCGAAGAAGGACCAGGAAACCCTTCAAAGAAGCAACTAAAATGTATGTCTAATGATTTCAACGTTTTTAATATGTATTTATGTTTGAATTTTGGGTAGAAGGGATGATCGAGCATGGAGAACGGCGCGGTCGCCCCCTCGATGCGCTGACGGATTTAAGTTATTCTGTCGACTTAATTACCGTCATCATCACGCCAACGACGGCCTCGGTAAACAAACATATACTTGTTTATCCTTTTGGCCTGTGTCCTCGTTCTCAATCTCCGAGTGAGGCACAGCCAAGCTGCTTTCTCGTTGCACCTCCTCGTTCTACCACTGCTCTCTCCATTTCCTTCCCATTTTGCTCCACGTCCCCCTCCACGCCCCCCTCCCCGTCCTCCTTTACGACTTCTTCCACGTACCGTCCACACGGCAACGATGTTCGCCTGGGCTCCCATTCCGGAGCGTTTCCACAATCTGGGCTCGCTCGAATTCTCGAAATTGCTTCTTGCCAAAGCCGGTGTCGCAGTATCCCCGGGCATCGGATTTGGCGAGTATGGCGAAGGCTATGTGCGCATCGCGCTTGTCGAGAACGAGCAGCGCATCCGGCAAGCGGCACGTGCCATCCGCAAATTCCTATCCGAAGTGCATCCAGCCGACACGCATGTCGTGCCAATGGCGTCTCCATCTGCATCATGAGTGAAACCCTAAGACTTGGAATTTCCGGGCTCGGTAGTGTTGGCTCTACATTTTTCAGGCCTGATAATAAATTTGACGACAATTATTAGAAGCACAACAAATCTCGTTAGTGAAGCTACTTATAACGTTAGCTTTTTGGGTCCAGAGGTTCAAACAGGACTACTTGATACGATCTAGAAGTCATCAAACAATTCTGCAAAAAGAGGGAGACGGATCTTTGAGATTGGGTTGTTCGGATTAATTGAAAGATAGAAGCCAACTAAATGCACTGACGTTTTATTTTAGATATTTTATACTATGATCAAACAGCTTTTTAGTGATCAAACAGTTCGTGGTAACGAACGCAAGGAGCGACCGGGCTGTCGGGATATAACGACTTACGAATGATGGATCCATTTATAATTTAGATTTGATTTATATACCCGCTGGAATGGTCTCTACTTTTTCTCTGTTCTTGCTTCTTCTTTTTGGCAGATTGTTTTTTTTTTATTTGGCTTATTTGTGTCTGAAGATATTTGTGTTAGTTTGTGCTTGTTTCCAGTTATCTATGTATTAAGCTGACATATCAAGCTCTGCTCTCCGTTGGCTAGAGTTGTAATTTTGTTATCACTATATTAAGTACTAGGGAACTAAGTTTTGTTCGGCAAAAAGGAAGACATTTTTTTTTCTCTTTAAGGGAAAAGCTCCTATCTTCAAAAATGTGGAATTTTGTATTTTTTGCCAGAAGGCAGATTACGGATGCGTGTTTATTTGTTTGTTTGTTTTTTTCCCAGGGGTGATCGTATTGACCCAGTGGTCCTAGAAGCTTGCGAGAGGGCTCGTTCTAACGGAAATGAAACAGACGTTTTCAGGGGGATTTTATGGTTGGAGGGAGGGGTTGAAAAGAGGGTGATATGTTAGGGGAACATTCCATCGAGGAATTTGTCATGGGGAAAGAAAATTTCCATGAAGGGAGCGCAGGATTTTCTAGGATTATTAAAAAAAAACATTGAGAGTTTTGTTTCATGATACCCCTCCTCACAGGCCATTGAGTCTTTGTGGGGGTTTTAGATTGTGCTACTGAATGTTTTTTTTTATTTCTTTGGTTGAAATTTATCTTATCTTATCCTTACTTTCAGTCGAAAAAACTTGTGTTTTTATTTAATCAGAATCAAGAGTTAAGGCATAATTCTTTGAAACTGGAAGAGATGGCAACTTGAAAAAGCAGTTTTTCTATCTGTAGCAGGAATCCTGAAAAAGATGCCATGCTTTTATGCAATTTGGTTGCCTTTAAAAGTATTTGATACCGGAGAAATAAAACATTACACTTTCAATTGAAAAAACTTTGTATTTTTTTATTTGATTTTAAAATTTAGCAGCCAAACTCTAGGTTCCCTGTATATCTTTGTACTCCCGCCCTTATATGCATTTTAACCCTTGGACAATTTTCATGCAGGATGACATTGCAGGTATGAGGGAGTATTTTTATAGATATGCAAAGTAAAGCTTCTTCGATTCCCCTTTAAACTAACAACTACATTGTATTAAACAGGTGTGGAGTTACTAGCCCGGGATTTCGTCCAATCAATAATGAGACGTTGGTTACTTTTATTAAAGGGTTTATTTGGGCTTACTGTGTTTTAGCTCTACAAAAAGGTTATGCATAATTTACAGATTACTCCGTGTATGACAGGGACTGTTTCCTTCTCAACGCCCCGCTCTTTACGCTAAAAGTACAATTGAGAGAAAGACTCTTTCTGTTAATTCTACTTTTTTAAACAGTAAAAAACTTTAGCGTAATGAGCGGGGCGTTGAGAAGGGAACAGCTCCTTTCATACACGGAGTAGTTTCTGTTCGTTTTAAATTTTAATGTCACTCCTTACTTTCAGTTAAAAAGTTTTGTCCCAATTCTTTAAGAATTACCCCTTAATCAGAAAGGCCGTAGAATAAATAGTTGATAAACTACTCTTTAGGTGTATTTTAATTAAATATTTAACATATAGAGTTGGTTAGTTTAGGTATTTCATATAATGCATTCTTGGCGGCCTGGTTTCCATAATTCTCGGTTGTAGTTTCCAAAATTTGTCACTAAAGTATTATATTTTCAACAGGTTTTGATATATTTCATTATGATTAACATAACTTCACTTTTTGAATGTGGTCAGGATAACAGAAAAGTACCGTTAAAAGCTCTTTTGGAACAGCGAATTCGACAGCGCTACTAACCTGACCGTCTAGGATGAGGGTGACCTTCTCAAAGTGCTAGAAAGAATCCCCCACCTCTCCCCCCTCAGAAGGGTGTTTCAGCCGGCCGAAGGCCGGATCCCCCAGGTCGGACGCGGGCGGGGGGGGGGCAAATAATTGATAAATATTTAAAAAAATATTTCCAAAATACACAGAGATACAACAGCGACTCGGCCTTGCTAAAGAGCATAAAACATTGCTGAGATGGAGGAAAAAGGACCTTCTCCCACCTATAAGAAATGGATCTTACCCACCATCCATTGACTTTTTTCAGACAAGACGATGTCTATATTCTAGACATTTAGTTCGATGTATGTTAATGCCCATGGGGCAGCACCTTCACATTGGGGGGGGGCAAGTAGGTTGGGTTCACCTACAGTTCGTTACCACGAACTGTTTGATATTTTAGAGTGCAACAAATACTGTGGTTGGGTAACAGCAAGTGCTTTATTTTAGCATTTCAATGTTTTAAATAAGCAAAAATATCCGATAACCTACCTAAATATTAGCAGTTGCACAACTTACATGTTTTTATGAAGTTTCAAATAAATTTAAGAAGTTAAAATAGTGATACAAAGCTTAAAATTCCTTTTCCGTTTATTTTCTACGGACAACATACATCTACAGGCACGAACGTGTCATCGTGGGCTTTATGGCTTTAACTTGAATTGCTACTTGGTACCTTGTTTATAACCGTTTAATCACAATGAACTTGAATAAATTATCCACCAAAATGGAACTGGAATGATAATTAGTAAGTAATAATTACTTAGAAGAGAATTAGTCAAGGTTGCCAAACGCCTTGTATGGTTAGATAAAAAGGAGTCTTTTCTCGCCGTAAAAGTGCCAAAAATTGAATTGCAAAAACAAAGCGAGAAGCTTTAAGTTTCTTCCTGCAACTTAAATAGCCTTGACTATAATTAAGTGCTTTCAGTTTTCATGGTTTTCTGCAACTAAGTAAAAAACGACGTTCTCACTTTTAACATGTTTGAATTTTAGATGAATTTTTTGAAGCGCGTATAACTAATTGAGCTCCTTCATTCTGAAAGAATTTAATGATAATTGAATGATTCAATTTCTTTTAAAACTGAATGATTACTTTTTACTGCGTGGCTCTCATTTCAAAGCATTCTTTCTTGACGAACTAACCTCAGCATAAAGGGATTCATTCTTGTTATGGTTTGAAGTATCCCTCGAAAACATTTAAATTCTTCATTTAAGTTCTGCCCACTTTTAATAAGACGTCTAAGGCTATAATGAATACAGGGAGGGAACTCCTATCTGACCTTTTGATTGGTTTCAGGTACTGAAATGAGTTTTTTTTCAGTTTTATGTCTGAAGCCTAAAGGCAAGCGAGTATATCTTGTTATAAAGTTTGTATACTGTCTTTTGGTTTCGCTACAAGATGATGATTGTAACGTTGTTTTGGAAATTTACCTTTTAAATCATACAGCAGGGATCAAGTTGAAACTTACATACTTGGGGGGGGGGGGGTTTGCGACTTATAATTGGTGTCTGGGAAAGCTTCAAACTATTGTTACTCTCTGGTTAACACGAAATATATAAACTATTTCTTATTTTTATTTACTTTAAAATATTTTGTTCTGTCTCTCTATCTGGTCTGCCTGTCCGTCTGTCTCTCCGTCTCATCTGTCTCTCTGTCTATTCTGTCTGTCTAGTCAGCCTGTCTGTCTGTCCGTCTCTTTGTCTGTTTGGTCTGTTTGGTCAGTTTAGTCTGTCTCGTCTTTCTTTTCTTTTTGTAGTATGTCTGTCGGGTCTGTTTTTCTGTCTGGTCCGTATGTCTTTCTTAATTCTCTGTCTGTCTGGCTTGTCTTTCTGTCTATATTGTCTGTCCATCTGTCTGGTCTGTAGGATTTTTCGAAAACGTCCTAAAAGCCGATTTATAATTATTTACACGCTTGCGACTGTGACTATGACTGCTTGTGACTACAACTGCTTGTGACTGCAGACATGACTACTTGTATCTGATACTGTGGCTACTTGTGACTATAACTACTTCTGACTGTGAATAATAGCGAATGCGACTACCTGCGACTGCGAACACGAATGCAACTCGACTGTTACTGCGGCTACTTGTGACTATGACTACTTGCAACTGCGACTGTGACTATTTGCTTTTTCGAGTATGACAACTTGTGACTGAATGTGACAACTAGTGACTACAAGTGCTAGTACTTTAGACTGTTACTACCAATATTATTAGTGCTACTACCTATAATGAAAAAAAGGTTGAGATGACTAGGCTACGTTCTGCGGATGAAGGATGACAGATTGCCGAAGATTGTCCTTTTTGGCCAACCGTCTGGGGCTATACGGAAAGCAGGTCGTCCTCGTCTGGGGTGGGAGGATGTCACACGGGAACTTCCTGGGAGGGTGTAAAGAGGGGGGTCTTGAATAGATTAGGTTGGAGGAGGAGTGTGCGTGGCTGTATTGGTCTCAAGCAGCTTGGTGCTGCAGTGAGTTATTAGTAGTAGTAGTATCAGCATATGTAATAAAAAACACATCTATGCCTTCTAAGAGACAAGAGAATCCCTTTGAGATCCAAAGATCCAATTCCCAATCCCTTTGAGATCCCTTTGGATGTTTCCGTCCAAAGGGATGGAAACATCCCTTTGACTACCAATCTTTCAGCGATGAGGGTCAACCCTCCAAAACCGAGAGCCATGCACTGCTCACGTAAGCCTGATTCTCAGGAAGATCTCAGTTCCCAGCTTGGAGGTGACAAACATAGAGCGGGCCTAGGGCCGAGATTTTCAGTGCTTGAAAAGGGCACTGGAGCGTTCCAATTATAATCGAATGAGCCCACTTTCAAATTTCTACGACCAAAGATTCCACGCAAAATACACTGTACCGGTAGTCAACTTTAACTTGCAGATTGATGCCGGTTACGCTTCCGATCAATTTGCAATTCCCGGGGTTGCTGGTTTAGCGATGGATATGCTTGACGAGGGAACAAAGAACCTCGATGCGCTTCAAATAAGCGAAGAATTAGCGCTTTTAGGTTCAAATTTAAACAGTGGCTCAAATCTCGATATGTCCAGCGTTTCACTATCTACTTTAAAATCCAACCTGGATGCGTCTCTCGATATTTATGCCGATGTAATCCTGAACCCAACCTTTCCCGAAAATGAGTTTAAACGGCTTCAAAATCAGCGTCGCCGGGTCGTTCCTTACTACAGTTCGTTACTACGAACTGTTTGATTTGCAGATTTCTACCTTAATACTTTTTTTTCACGTTTCTGAGTGTTCAAGTTATCATAGCAGGGTAAAATAAAGGCTGACAATGGGGCTGTGAGGGTGATATCAACCCCGAAAGCAAACTTATTACACACTTCAAAGTTTATGAGTAAAACATACATTTCAAAACTTTGATCGATATTATAGGAATTGGAGGAGGATCGGGTAATAGAAAAGGGACCAAAGGGAGGCTGACTGTCCTCCAGTACCTTTCAACCTTTATACGATAGCACTAATCTCCACCCGAAGAGTTCTTTGGTTTTATAGAAGCTACCCTTATTCGTAAACAGAACAACAGTTTCGACTTTATTTTAATTGACTTGGTGTTATTTGTTAAGCTAAAATATCTTTTTATTGCCTTGCAGTTTTAGGCCTAGATATTTTGGATGGCTACTAATATCAATTCAAGTATTAGTCTTCTTTACTACAATATTTTCTTTGTATTGTGCAAAAGTCTCGAAATAGCAATTGGGGGGTGAAAATAAAACATCTGAAGCTTCTTTCGGTGTTTAGATGAAAGTTTATATTGTAACAATTAAAGATTTTTTACTTCCTTAAATAGGGACTTGGGAGAACATTCACTAAATGCTTTATACACAAATTTAATTAAAAATGATCTTACAAAATATTATAAAAAAATAGATATTAACACAGAACCTGCCACAAGTAGACCATTTTTTTCAATAGCTTTTCTTCAGTTTTGAATCATCCCTGAAATGGAGCACCCTTTACCTGTATCATAATTCTTACTGTGCAACATGGAAAAGAAATAAGGACTAGACAAAACGTTTCAAACAATATACTTGCAGTGTAAAATTTATGATGACTAGAAGTTTGTTCTGGTAAATTATCTCAGAAAGTAGTTTAGAAGGCAAATCCCATTAAAACTGTTAAGCAGAAATCACGATACAACAAAAACTGAGAGCTAACCACCTAAGGAAGTGGGTTCCACAAACGGAATGACACTCAAACTTCGCATTAACCAATGAACAGGGATCTCTGGTTACACCCAATCCTGAACATAATTCAAACAAGAATCTGAAATTCTTCCGAGTGAATAAAAGATACTGTGAATAGTAACATACAGAAGAGTATTTAGTAAATGACGGGTAATTTAAGTTTTGTTTGTAGAGAGTGGGTAGAACACTTTTTTTTTAATATTCTTATGACGCTAGCTAGTCCTCTCTCAGTGCGACATTGTGGTGGACGTTGGCGGTTTCTGTGACCACGACCAGTACGGCAGTTGCCATTCCGTCAATCTCCCCCTTTACACCTCGAACACGCTTGCAGGAAGCGTTACGACCACCACCAGCGCTCGTTCTCGGGTACACTGGAGACTGAGAAGCGGTCCTACAAGACCAAGCTGAGCTCGGCCGGTCTGGTGTACAAGTAAGGCCGCAGCTTTCCTCTTCCGTTCCGCCATTGCTGCTGGCGTTTTCATGAACATCGAGCTGACAGCGCTGTTTGCTGCTCAGGCACTACGGACATGAAGTGACGGGGTTTAAAATAAGAGATCTAAGACATGAGTTCCATCTTAATATCAAATTTAAAATACCTCACGAAGGGTCATCCGCTCTTAAGTTAAAAATAGCTCAATTGCTGTAATTTTCTCGAATTAACGCCCCCTCCAACTCCCCCAAAGAGAGCGAATCCATTTCGGTTATGTCAATCACGTATCTAGGACTTGTGCTTATCCTTCTCACCAAGTTTAATCCTGATCACTCCACTCTAAGCGTTTTCCAAGATTTCCAATCCCCCCCCCCAAACCCCCCCCTTGCACCTGCTCCGTTTGGTCTTTATAAACTGGGTCCAATCACTTTTTACTCTTAAAAAAGGGTACTAGATTTCCAACCAAATTAGCTCCTTTAAAATATGAATAATATTACTTGCAATGATAGAACAGTGCTGCCTATGATATTGCTCTTTAATGCTTGCATGCGTATAGTTTTTTCTTTTAATTGAAACTCCCCCTAAACGTTTCAACTTAATGCCCTTATGTGTCAGTAGTCACAGTAACCGTAGAAGTAGTATCAAAAGTATACACATAGTGTCTTCTGGTTAGTTCAAAATCTGTCACAACTTACCTTGGAAGATCTAACTTACTACTATGAGCCATTATTTCGATTAGGAACAGCTCTAATGTCAGGAGTAGGTCAAGTTGTTTACTTGGTTAAAATTCAATTCTTAAACTTCATAAGGATAGATTAAAAATACACAAATACTTCTACTTTGATAAGTAGCGTCAACTTCAAGAAATACTCTTGTTTTTATCTTCTGAATATGAAAGGTCTATGGAACCTTCTACAAGACAGTAGTCTGAAGCACAGATTTTGTCAGCCATTTTGGCTAAAAGCTTGTCTAGGTAAGTAAGGGTGTCTATGTCGTCTATTGATATTCAATCTTCCAGTGATTGCTTGAATGGTATATCTATATTTCTGAGAACATCAAATGAAAATATTTTGCCCGACGAACCCATATTAGCTCTATTGTGCTTATTTGTACTTGCTGCGGGACCACTTACCCGGCCTCTAGAAGACTCCGTATGGTTGACTTTTATTTGTGGTGATGATGTGCCAACACTTCAGCAAAATGGAGTCAGAAGTTCTCCGACTTTCTGCCAAACTTTCGAAATCCACCAATGGTATCAAGATCGTGTTTGACATTTGCACCCGATCCTTTAATTGACCGCCAGGACGTCTACGCCAGTCTGGTAAAGGAGCAGCTAAAAGCATGTTTCATGGGAATCTTCTTGACGAATATAAGGTAAGATATTAGCATCAAACCATAAAACTACTCCCTCAAACAAATTTTCCAAATTTAATCGAAGTTCAGATTTGCAATTTCCCAAAGTACCAAGTGTGCTCTCATCAGCAAAACAAACAAGGACATCAGAAGAGGGCGAACTATAGTTGGCACTATGGGTAAGGGAAGGCTTAGGATGACAGAGTCTACAGCAATTAATAAGTTTCTGCTTTTTTAATGCATAAAAAAGATCGTTTACATAAATAAAAATAGTACAGATTCTAAAACTGATCCCTGAGGAACGACAAAATTCACTTGTGAGTGTGAAGAAGTCAACGGTGCGCCCGGTGACGTCGGCACCCAGATCGCACTCCCGTCGGGCGCTCTGCTCACGCTCAACGCCAATGGGACGTTCATCTACGACCCGAACGGCGCCGTCGACGGCCTGGTCGACGGACAGACAGATACCGACGATTTCACCTACACCGTTTCGGACGGCAGCCTGACCGATACGGCAACGGTGACCGTCACCATCGACGGCATCGGCTTCAACGGGATGATCGAGCTGTCCGATGTCGAAACCGGCAGCGGCGGATTTGTCATCAACGGCGTTTCGATCGCAGATTTTTCCGGCTACTCGGTCTGTGGATTTTTCTAGAACAATTATTCTATAAAATTGAAATATGTTTGAAAAATATACGGGGCGGGGGATAACTAGCAGAAAACTAGAAGTAAATAAGCGAATAAAATCAAAGGAAATTCAGGTAATTTTGTAGAAACTCCGAGATGGGTTTAACCTAAATAGGAAAATTTGAATGCCAAAAACAGCTAAGAAACGTAGATCTATACGGAATATACAGTAATAACATACAGGAACTGGCATATCCAGCCCGTCCTCGATAATTCCCATCCATATTCCCTCTTAATAATTCCACATATTTCTTAGAATGGAGATTGATGTTCCGCCCATTTTTCTAAAAACTTAATTGCAGGATATTTACAAAGCACCCAGATTATCAAATCCTTTTCACTCGTGTTGGCTTTGGAGATACACCACTTACTCAGTTGGACAATAACCCTGCCTTTGGTGAACACATAATTAAGGTTATGAGGGCATTTGACTACGTTATCCGAAACCTGGGTAAACCCAAGACCCTTTTGGCTTACTTGAAGAACGTCGGTGCTGATCACATTGCTAGAAATGTTGAGCGTCGTCATTTCCAGGTAGGGATCAATTTTAGTTATTATAATGGGAAAACACCCCAGTATTTCGAAGTTAATCATACACTTGTCATGTAGTTTGGGCACCAAATATGAATGTCTACATCATGCATGACTCACAATACTGACATAAACTGATTTACCTAAATACTACATTTATATATAGAAAAAAAACCTAATAAATACATGCAACTTTGACAATTCAAAGTTCTGTTTGCCATGGATATGCAGGTCGGCGTCGAGCGTCACGATCCAAGGGGCCCGCGCCTCGCGGATTCCCTCCGCGAGGGCGGTGCTCTGCCCGCATCCGCGCTCGAAGTGGATCCCGCGGACGCGAGCGTCGCGCCGGGCCAGGTCCTCGATCACGCTGTAGTTCGTTACCACGAACTGTTTGAAAGAAGACTTCAAGAAAGACTAGATAACTTGGCAGTTTTGTGTATTAAGCATTAACACGAGTTTTCATACTTAAGTAAAGAGCGGCGTTAAAAATTAGCAAGCTATATTTGATACATTCTTAAAACTTTCAAGAGGGTGGAAGTTGAACATTAGCGTAAGGAGCAGAAGGCTAAGGGGGATTGGCAGGCTCTCCCCTATTTTGGGCAATCTTGGTTTGTTTGCAAATTTAAGGTTGCTCTTTAATTTCATGTGAAAAGAGTTTTTTTTTTTTTTTTTAGTTTGATCTACGGTCAGCCGAGGCTGAGGCTCACAACATGATTTTAAAGTACCACTCTCTTAACACAATAATGTCCAGAATATTGCTACTATGATATGACAAAAAACAAACGACAAACAATAAAATATAACTGTTTAATGAACTCGTACTAAAAGCAAAGAATTTTGTTTATATAAGACCTTGAAGATGATTCCTTTTGAAGTAAAAGTTTTTTTTCCTGAAATGCAAAGCGACAAGTATTTGGCTATTTCATTAATTGTGGGAATAAATAAAGAAATTTAAGTTAAAGTAAAATTTATTTGTCCGGTCATAAACTACTTATGACTCGGGGCCCTGCTTCTGGCGCTCCTGCTCGATGGGGGCGACGAACGCCTTGCGCCACGCCGGGTTCTTCGGGCCGACGACGATCGGTTCGCTGTAGCGGTAGGCCCCGAGGAAGGAGTTCGGCGCGCGGCCGGTGAGCTCTTCGATGTCGGCGACCAGGCGCTCGTAGTCGGGCCCCGTCGCCTCGTAGGCGGAGCTCGAGCCCTCGCCCAGGTTCACGACGGGGACCCCTTCGGGCATGCCGTCGACGCGCTGGACGTGGCTGCCGCAGAGCACGACCTTCTCCAGCTCCACGCCGGGCGCGACTTCGAGGGTATAAAACACAAGGTTATAAAACCCCATTTAGATGGTCACCAGCCAATAGGCTGGAGGCTGGCTGATTCTTTCCCTCTGTGGAGCTCTTGGGCCGTCCAACGAAAAGGGAACAAAAAAGAGTAGAGAAAAATGCAGTGACGCAGCACATTCTCTAAGATAGGATATGCTCATGTGAAACTCGCTTTCCATGGGGTTTATTCTACCAGGGAATGTTCAAGAGATTCATAAAACCTAGCGATTACGTCAGATGAAAATATCATATGTGGACTAGTGGAGCCTCGGGGTGCTTTTGAACTGCTTGAAACCTATATATTTCTTCACCCATCGCAAGATGATCTCGGCGGGGGAGTGGCGGCAGGTGGTGGGCGAGTTCCGCTACCACTGAGGCCGCGCGCACGGTGCCGGCTCGGCATGCGTATTTGGAAAGAGAAGAAGCGAAAAGAAAGAAGGGCCGTGCCGGGATGCGGGGCCCTTCTTCTCTTTGAAAATCCGCCGGGGTGAATTCGCGCAGCGAAGAGGGGGCGGCGCCCCCTCATGTGCTCCGGCGCAGACCGGCGCTCAGGGAATGATCCGGGTGTATTTCACGCCTTCCAGCGTCGCGCCCATGTGCAGGCCCGACTTGCCGAAGATTGATCGAAAGATTTTAGGGAAAAGGGGGACGTGTGAGGGGGGCTGATTGCCCTCCAATTCTTTTACTCACACAAAAAAGAGAACTAGAAATTTTAATTTGCATTCAAATGAGCCCTCTCCCGGTGTTCTAGGACTATTGGCTCGATTCGATCATCCCTGTGAAAAAAAACACACATCCATGATCTTTCTTTGGGGAAACAAAATGCAAATTCGGCTTTTTGTGCATATAAGAGCTTGATACCTCCATAGAATAGGAAGTTATTCGTGCTTATTAGGCATTTCAATTACAAACAAGTGAATTTGGAGAATTATTGGATGGTAGTGATAGTAGTCTTCTTTACGGGTGCTTCAGATAGGGCTACTGCTGACGTTGGAGCAGTCTTGGTGGCTAATTTTACTGTAGTTGGTATTGACGATGGTGTTGATTGTAACGTCACAAATTCTTTTTCTGATGTTGCTATTTTTATCGATGTCAAGTTTGGTGTTGTTGTTGACTCAGGAACATTCTCGGTACTTGTTCGTGTCGTGGGAATAGTTGTTGAGCGTTTGGTAACTTCTATCGGTTGTTTTGTGACCAAAGGTTTGTCAGAAGGTATGGGTCGGTTTGTGGTAGATGAAACAGAGTTTGAAAATGGGTGATCGAATCTTAAATGAAATTTAATATTTATGTTAATTTGGAAAAATTAGAAAAAATGAGGTATTTTTAACTTACGAATGGGTGATCGAATCTTAAATGAAATCTAATATTTATAGGTACCTCGTGTCTCAGAGCTCTTACTTTTGAATTTCGGCCGGATCCGGTGACATTGGGGGGAGTTAGAGGGGGAAACCAGAAATATTAGAAAACGCTTAGAGTGGAGAGATTGGAGTGAAACTTGGTGGGAAGAATAAGCACAAGTCCTACATGCATGATTGACATAGCCGGAATGAATTCTCTCTCTTTGGGAGAGGAAAAATTAGGTATTTATAACTTACGAGTGGGTAATCGGATCTTAATTAATTTCGATATTTAGAAGAACATCGTGACTCAGAGATCTCATTTTAAATCCTGACCGGCATTAAGCCTTTGATTTTCCTTTTATATTAATCTATTGATTCTTAGAATTTTGTTAGAGCTCATACCATATGAGCTCTTTGCTCTTGTTTGGGGGATGGGGGCTCAAACCCAGTAATCTCCTTACACTTGGATATGGCCTTGACTGAAATATCCTCATTATCAAATATCTGATGCTGTCTGGAAAAAATTCATGGACCCTTTCCGGGGGGCCTAGGTGCCCTCCAATTTTTTTGGTCACTTAAAAAGGGCACTAGAACTTTTCATTTCCGTTAGAATGGGTCCTCTAGCAACATTCTAGGACCACTGGTTTGACAGGATCACCCCTGGAAAAAACAACAACAAACAAACAAACAAATAAACACGCATCCGTGATCTGCCTTCTGGCAAAAATACAAAATTCTACATTTTTGTAGATAGGAGCTTGAAACTTCTACAATGGGTTCTCTGATACGCTGAATCTGATGGTGTGATTTTTGTTAAGATTCTATGACTTTTAAGGGTTGTTTTCCCCTATTTTCTTCTGAGCCTTATGGGTCTTCTTTCAGAGCTTAGCTTTTCAATTCTTTTTTACCCAAACAAGATTTGATAGAGATCAATGGAAGTTTCTTCGATACAACCATTGGCCCTAGAATACTAAAGTTGTATGATTTCTGTTGTGCTGCGGTATTTAGGATCTAGTAAGTATCAATCCTAGTCCTTGAGTAGTCGAAAACTAAGAATGTAGAAATTTTTAATGCAAAGACATGGATGTGTCTCAAAATTATTCAAAAATGGTTCTTCTTATTGCTCCTAGAATTATTGTTACTCATGTAGGTTTCAGTTTTAAAAGTTTCCGGAAACTTCCCTCCCCAAGGGATATACCCCCTATGGAAACCCCCCAAGCACAAAATCACCCCCTTCCTCACCAAAAAATGTCTGTATACTTTCCAATAACAAATACTATGCGTAAACAGTGGACAAATTTCATAACTTACAGTTCTTACCCCAAAGGCTGTGGGTGTCATTTTACCCTTAAAAATATAGTTATTGGATCTCCCAGCTATACTGAACAAAATGGCTCTCTTAAAATTTTGATCATATAGCTTTGGAGAAAAAAGGGGCGTGGAAAGTGGGCCAGTTGCCCTCCAATCTTCTTGGTCACTTAAAAACACAAATAAGTCATCAAGTAGTTTGCTTTATTTGTAGGTAAGATATGTGAACCACCCAAAATTTAACCTCCTCTCCCCCCTCCTAATATACAAATATATACCCTGAATCACCATATGTACAACTCATTGTAGACTATATATTTGCATGTTAGTGAGGTGTGGGAAAAGCTTATTTATGAATGAATGTTATTTTTGAATTAAAGGATGAAATTCTGGTAAATTTTTCACAGTTCATATAATTGACTTACCAATAAAGTGAATACACCCCTTGATGCCTTTTTAAATTTTCTTTACAAATATTATAATTGCTTCTACATTTTTTACTAATAAAAACGTTCTTAAAAAAATTAAAAGTTCTAGTTGTCCTTTTAAGTAACCAAAAGATTGGAGGGCAACTAGGCCTCCTCCCCCATCCAGTTTTTCTCAAAATCGTCCGATCAAAACTAAGAGAAAACTATTTAGCCAAAAAAATTAATATGCAAATTTTGTTTTAATTATTCATGTGCTGAGAGCCAAAACCAAAACATGCATTAATTCAAAAACGCTCAGAAACTAATTAAAAAAACAAGCTTTTTTCAACTGAAAGTAAGGAGCGACATTAAAGCTCAAAACGAACAGAAATTACTCCGTCTACCGCAATCCCAAGTCCGGAAAAACGAATGATAAACTCAGCTGAAATCACGAACAGAAATGGGTGGAAACAATAGATGACAGCACTTTCGGACAATGACTTCCGTGGGGAAATGCCACATTTTTACTTCTGCAATTTTTTTTTGTTTATCACGCAGAGAAGATATATTGGCTGTGGGGCCGGGTAACTGCCGCATATATTTAACAGTTATAGATTGTAAGATTGCAGTTATTGATTATAGACTTGCAAGCAACAGTCGGCTGTTAGGTAATAATCACCTTCGGCAATGACGGGTTAGCAACTTTTGCTAGTTGTCACTCGGTGGTCGGCCCGCAGGCGCTGAGACAGGCAAAGATGAAGGCAAAGGACGTGGACATGTTCCACCCCTATGACGACTTCCTGTTCGCCGTCATGCTGAAAACCGAACAATGCGGCTTCGCGCGAAAAGGGCGCGGATCGCAATTCCTGCGCGATACCGATATCGGGCCGAAGGGCGATCTGCCGATCAATACCGGCGGCGGCCAGATCAGTTGCGGCCAGCCGGGACTGGCCGGCGGCGGCCTCAACCTGACGGAGGCGGTCCGACAGTTGATGGGTCAGGCGAAGGGCCGCCAGGTACCCAACGCCCGGGCACGACAGGGACAACGGGTTGCCTGTGAAGTGATCGGCTTTCGCCATGGCAAGGCACTCTTGCTGCCCTATGGCTCCTTGGATGGGATCGGCCTTGGCTGCAAGGCGGAATTGGCTGACCAGGACCCGGTCATGCGGCCGACCTCCGCCTGGCTTGGGCGGGTCGTCAATGCCCTGGGCGAGCCGGTCGACGGCAAAGGCCCTCTGCGCAACGGCCCAACGGCCTACCACTTGCGGGCCGCGCCGCCGCCTGCTCACACACGTCAGCGGATTGGCGGCAAAATCGATCTCGGCGTGCGGGCCATCAACACCTTACACGCGTCAACCTCGCCGCCTTCGGCGTTATAGATGCGCATGAAAACATCGGCGTCATCGAGTGGGGCATTTTCCATGATGATCAGCTGATCACAGCCAATGCCTTGCTCCCGATCAGCGATCCAGCGCACACGGTCTTCAGTAAAACTGAGCGCACGTTTTCGGGCATCAATAACCACAAAGTCATTGCCCAAACCGTTCATCTTTAGATACGCAACCGCATCACTGCTCATTTTACTGATCTTTCAAATTTTGATCTTGAGCGCCCTATATGGCGCAAAACCTTCAAGATTTCTACCCATCTCGCATCAAGTAACTAATGTGAAAGTAGAGGGTAATGAGTATTACGAGAAGATTCACAAAGAGTTATCAAAAAAATATGGTGTTGAGCAACTAACTGCTGCGCAAATGGGCGGGTTAGAATGTGGAAAATGTCATTACTAATATTAAAGAAGTTAATTCAATTATAATATGTCATCAAACAAGAAATACTGGAAAAGTGTTGAGGAGCTAAATCAAGACAATAGCTCTATGGTTGAGGCGCTAGGGCACAAAGAGTTTGTGCAAGAGATTCCTGTGGATGAATTTTTAGGAGATAAAGACACTCTTGAATCTTCTTCAACTACACGGGGTCGCGCACAAAGGCCCGATTCATGTGAATCGTGTCAGGTGGTTTTTTAGTGAGCAAGATGTTGTAACTCTCAGCCACCGGTACCCACAGTGACTGTTCATGGTCAATGCGACCATCGATGGCAAAACAATTGCCCACCAATTCAGCCATCAGCGTGGTGCCACTGCGACGGCAGCCAACCACATGCAAACGCTTCATCTGTTGTAACTCTTTACGGTTCTTATATTGAGCAGCTCTTAAGATAGTCTATAGTTACTGCCCCAACGTTCAAGCCTAGAGCAGACCTCTGCAAACCCCGAATCCAACACAAAGCCATCTGTAATTTAAAACCTACTATCAAATTTTATTTGATTACCCCTTGAATGTTTTTGGTAATCACGAAGGGGGCGGTACTACCCCCTTTAGGACACAATGAGATAAGGCGTGCTTCATTGTGTATTCTTTCAGAGAAGGCTATCCTGTTCAATAGTTGTGCTTGATTTTAGTTATCACTGCCTCCTTTGGAAGTCCATTTGATTGGTTTAGTTTGCAGGTGTGGTTTTCTAAGCTGTCAATTTATAGTCTGTTAATGTGTTTATCTGTAAAAACGCATGGTATTTTGCAAGATTCCAAAGAATGAATAATGCCTCATCTCCAACACGTCCGGCATATGCGCCGTAGCCGAGAGATCCAAGATCGCGTTCGGCTTGCCCTCACCAATGATATCCAAAACCGTCCCGACCAAGACACCGGCATTCAGCGCAATCGCTTCCCCCGGTTCCAAATAAACCGCCAAACCATGCCGGGAACGAAATCCCTCGATCACCTCACAGAGGAGATCGACATCATAGTCCGCCCGCGAGATGTGATGCCCTCCGCCAAAATTGAACCACTTCAAGCCACCCAACAGATCGCCAAACTTCTCCTCCACCACCGCAACCGTGCGAGCCAAGGTATCCGAGTTATCACCGATCCCAGCCACGGGACGGGAATCGCGTCGCTGGTGCCGCCGATGTGTACGGCGTCGATCGCGGTGGGCTGCGACGGACTGATTCTCGAAGTTCACCCCGACCCCTCGCGGGCGCTCAGCGACGGAGCCCAGTCGCTGACGCCGGACGCATTCGCCGACACGATGGACGAGTGCCGCAAAGTGGCGGCGGCTCTGGGGCGCGAATTCGGCTAACCGGAAGCACCGGGACGCAGACGTACCAACATAGGCCCGGCGGCAAAGCAGGGCTTCGATGCGCAAGCGTCGCGCGACGGACGGGTGGTTCAACGTCTCACCGTGAGACGCACGGTGTACGGTCCCGGCGTGTCGGCACTGATGCGCGTGTTCACCTCCGTCGCCGAGGTCAGCTGCCACTGGGCGCCGGCAGGTGCTGCGAGCACTTCCCACGTATAGTTCAGCGCATCGCCATTGGGATCGGCCGATGCCGCGGCGGACAACGTCACCCCGGACCGCTGGGCCACCGCTTCCGGACTGTCCGGGGAAATGACGGCCGTGGGTGGTCGGTTCACACGGTACGTCACCAGGACCGTATCGGTGCTCGAGTAGGTCCCATCACTCACTTCTAGCTGCAATTCGTACTGCCCTATTGTCCGAAAGGGCTTTTTCCTTCGGGCAATGCATCTACCGGAACCATC
Source organism: Alatinidae sp. Z8VKAUB7J3 (assembly GCA_010016025.2). Taxonomy (NCBI): domain Eukaryota; kingdom Metazoa; phylum Cnidaria; class Cubozoa; order Carybdeida; family Alatinidae; species Alatinidae sp. Z8VKAUB7J3. Next base: position 61,142,335 of record JAAAKM020721499.1, read on the forward strand.
ACCTGATGCCGGGTTGCATCCGTCCAGGTTTGTAGAAAGCGGGCGCGTTCCGGAGTCGGTTTGGCATTGCCCCAGGGGTGGGTGCGCTTGTCTGTGCTTCGGGCGGCCTTTTCCCATTCCGCTTCTGTCGGCAAACGTTTTTTCTTCCATTTGCAGTACGCGACGGCGCCTTTCCAGTTCACATTATTAACTGGAAACGATTCCAAACCGGGTCTTGGCTGGAAGCGACCGTTAAAAAACAGGGTGCCGTATTTGTTGTCCAGGTGTGTTTGAGCGCTTAAGAGCGCTCAATCTTGACGAAAATTACACAATAAAACGCAATATACTTTGGAAGCCCTAAGCCCTTTTTACACAAACAAAAAATGTATATTTTTTTCGTAAAAGGATGGTCAAGCATTCATGTTTGGTTTTTATTCCCAGAGGCGATTGTATTTAAAAAAACGGTCATTGATTATCAGAAGAAGGCTTTTTCTGAACTATTTAGGGCATCAAAAGCGTATTTTTAGAACCGTATTTTTAATGTCACCATGAGAGGCAGTTCTGGAAAATGTGGATTTAACCTTTAGTTTACAGAACTAAGTACATCTGAAAGTTTCATCTTAATACCCACAGTCGTTCTCGATGTATTTCTGAGGCGTTTTATTGGCAAGCATATACACGGTTACTTTGGATTTAGTTTTAAAGCAACATTTAGTTTTAAAGCAACGTTTAGTTTTAAAGTGTAATGGGCCAATTGTATTATTGGGGGTTGGCATACCCAATGTTCCTAAACACGTAGTTACTGGATCGTTCTACTATGCCGAACAAAATGGCCGTCTTAAAATTTTGACTTATTGTGTTTGGAAAATAAAGGAGCTTGGGAGGAGGGCTGCTTGCCCTCCAATCTTTATTGACTTCGCATATAGCAACGCCGTAACGGACAGCACCGACAGCGCCGTTGTGACCAAAATCGTCCCCGAGGCGCGTTCGACCCAACTTCCATATTGCTGTGCCATGACGAAGACATTCGTTGCCGTTGGCAGTGCGGCAAGCAAAACGGCGGTAAATATCCAGACCGGATCGAAATCACCGATCAGGCTGAGCGCGAAATACATCAGCAATGGGTGAATGACGAGTTTGGCAGGAACGATGTATCCCAGTTCTACCGGCACCCGCCGGATCGGCCGCAAGGCCAAAGTCACGCCCATCGCGAACAGCGCACAGGGCGCGGCGGGCTCACAAAAATTATTTACGTTGGTATTTTTTTTATGATTTAGGGTGAGAATAAATTCACCTTTATTGAAGAGTGCAAGAACCCACGCAGTGTCACAATTCTCATCAAGGGTCCAACAAAATATGGCCTCATACAAACCAAAGACGCCATACGCGATGGTCTTCGTGCCATATTGAATGCAGTTGAAGACAAGAGTGTTGTCCCAGGTGGCGGCGCCTTTGAGATGGCTGCGTACGTTGAGCTCATGAAGTTTAAAGACGAGGTGAAAGGGCGAGCCCGACTAGGTGTACAAGGTTTTGCCAATGCTTTGCTGCGAACTTCCTCTTATATTTAATATGAGGGGTTCACCCCCTCGACAATACATCGCTCTTTACGTTGAAGTTTCAATTTTGTTCCAATTCTTTAAGAATGACCCCTGAATCACAAAAGCCGTCTAATTAGAATATATAGCTCTTTAATACTTTAAAAATACTTTAGTTTTAAAAGTGAGGCGTTGACGAGGGCACGAACCCCTTCATATAGGTAATAATTTTATTCATTTTAAGCTTTAATGTTACTCCTTACTTTCAGTTGAAAAAAAAATGTTTTTTTTTATTTAATCTCTGATCGTTTTTTTAAATAATGCTGGCATAAACAGGAGATACCATATGACTAGCACACTGGGAATCAACAGATTCTCTATACTTGAATTTTTTGAAATGATTTTGTCAAAATGTCAAATTTACCGAATTAGTGTATGTTTCAGTGTGACAAAAATGGCGAAATTTTATACTAGGCTTCTTACCTTCATAATTTCGTAAAAACCAAAAGAAAAATTGCAGAAAATCTCACCTTTGAGGCATGAATGAGCCGGAGTTCTAAGACGGAGCTGGAGGGCAAAAACACCTTTCATTTTAATGTCCTTGAGACTTGAACTTTATTTAAATTTCATTCATTTTGGTTCGCTCGGCCATCTTCCAAACGGCGGTTGCAACGCTTTCGTCAAGTGGCAAGCCGTGGTCGCGGGCGACATGGAGGACAAAGGACTTGACAGAGCCGGCCTCGAAACCGACGTGCTCCTGCACGGTGTGTAGGACGCCTTCCTCAGCAAGGCGCATGTTCTCTAGATGTTCAGTGCGCTGTGTCTCGAGCGTCGCGGCGACCCAGATGCCCGGCTCGCGCACGACCCGACCGACAAATCGCAAGAGTTGCCACCAGGACCCTGGCGTGGCGCGGTCCTCTGGCCCTTCCAGCGAGGCGCTGTCTAGAAGTTCTTCGTTATTTCATCATCTGAACGATCTTGGTATTCAATGTCAGTTTTCAAGGCAAAGCGGTTTTCCTACTATCACGAAACTTCGTGTTTTAAGCCAACATCAACAATTATTGCGGCTGGATTATGAAACCGATTCGGCCCGAGTTGATACCACCTCGGTACTGGATTTATATCAACAACATTTAAATTCTGCAGATGTGGTGGTGTTGTCCGATTACGCAAAGGGCAGCCTTGAAAATATTCAGGCATTAATTACCCAGGCCAATGAGGCTGATAAATTCACCTTGATTGATCCCAAAGGACATGACTTTCATCGATATGTAATAGTTGAATTTGCTACCAGCATACCACAGCTTGAGGGTATTGGTGCTCCAGTATTGTCACTTCGCTGACATTCTGCGCTGATAAGTTGAATTTCTTTGACTGTGCAAACTAGATTGATTCTTTTGAAGGTGAAAGCGAGTGGCTGACCAACACTAAAAACCTGCCTATGAAATTTCCGCAAAAACTCAGCTGACATTTCTTCGGTATTAAAGGTGTCTTTGGTTGTCATTCTCTTGCTATGAAAGTCGACCTCAACTCCAATTGACAAAATGACCATATCCTTTTCGTTCTTTGGACATTCTTCGACAGGCGGTTGTGTTCGTTTCTTCTTCTTTTTTAATTCTTTGTCTCTTGCCGCTGGAATGTGAGCAAACATTGAAACTAATGGTTGATTGACACATTATAGATCGAAATATAACTAGATTATTTATAAATCTACAAAGATTTAGATACACAACGAGGACAATATTTTAGATACGATACGAAATTTTCAATTTTATATTCAATTTATGCCATTTTCCTTCAGATAATTTAAAACCCACCAGCAGGTAAAGCAAGGTTTTAATTTATAGCCTGACTTAAAGTGTTTTAAAATTCAAGAAATAGGCGTGTGTAGCGCTTGACAGCTTTAGAAGACGAATCTCTTCCTGAGTTGTCTTGCGATAATACATAGAAAACAAATTTTGTAGCATGGAAATCTCTGATTTTGGGATATAAGTAGAAGAAGAATATGCACTGCTTAGTGGTGGAGCTCTACATGAAATATGAATTCCATTTTCTATATGTCCGATACTGGCTTTTTGGATGCCGTGGCAATAGAAAATAAGAATCTCTTGAAAATTGACGTTGAACAAGAAACGAGGGTCGTCATATCTAATTTCATTCCGCTATTTGAGAAGTTGTGAAATGAAATTCAGGTCCTCCCTCTCGTTAATAATTTTCATGTGCAAATATTATGTTTTGCCATACATCACTGTTTTCTTTCACCTTAATACCCGTAAACGACTAAAAACACATTTTAAATAGCGCTATAGGTATAACGGTAAAGATACAGAATTTAACCATCTTCTTTTATTAAAAAAAATAATTTCCCATCTACATATTCATGAATTGCCGAAACTACCAGCAGACTCCCTTTCGAGAAGTGGTTTCTCGAAAGAAAAACTACTTCTCAAAATAAGATTTTACATTTTCTTACAAAATAAAACGTAATATTTTACATTTTCTTTTAACTTGTAACATAACCAGTCTTCGGTAATCAGAACAAAAATACAATTCATTTGATTTAACTATTGGTATAAGAAATTCCGTTTTTTTAGAGTTTCGGTTACTATTAAGCCGGGTCGCTCCTTACTATAGTTCGTTACTACAAACTGTGTATTATTTCTATCGCTGACCGGAGAAAATTACGTACACTGTAATACACATACACATGTTTTTGCGTGGTTTGTCCCTGCGCTCGCCTAATACCGGTTTTTCTGCGCGTTACAATGAACTATACCTGAATATTAACATATTCATCAAGGTCCTGGAGGGCGGGGGTAAAGTTGGAGCCAATTTTACAAAACAAGGGCAGCATATTTTTTCGAGATCCGAGAGTTGCTTCTCGCATGCTTAGCTATCCCACTACCGAACCCACTGACTTTACCAGCAGTGAAATTCAGATGAAGCCAGAAGAAGGTCGTATGTATGTGTTCCCCGGATGGCTGGAACACGGTGTAGAAGAAAATAGAAGTGATCAAGATCGTATTAGCATTGCGTTTAACGTAATGGCCGGCGGCCAACTTCCTGGCTAAATTAACTTATTTAGAAACCCTATCCATTTGTGAGGACATCATGACGCGTTATTTCTGTCTTTTATCATTCCTGGCACTTGCTGCTTGCTCCCAAAATAATCGTAACTAAAATCACGGTTATAGATAATAGTAGAATCTAATTTCTCCTTATTCTCCATGATCACGTTATATACCTCATCAGATAACAAAGGTGCATCCTTACCTGTTCTAGGGTTTACATAAGTATATAGATCGTGCATTACTTCACTAAAGGTCTTTTTAGTGTTTTTGTGTAAGTTAGATACTGAAATTCTAGCGGCTAATCGTGCATAATCTGGGTGTGCAGTAGTTAGGGTTGCGGCAATTTCTGCAGCCAGATTGTCAAGTTCACTTGTGGTTACACCATCGTATAAACCTTCAATAACTGACTTAAAAAGGATTCCTTTGACAGACGGGATGGGCTTCGCTTCAAACATTTTTGGGTTATTTTTCACTCTTTTGCTCTGTGATCAGCAATTGAACTGGAAATTTTATATTATTAGATTATCCAGTTCACCCATGAAGTATACAGTTTCATTGCTTATAGTCCAAAATGAAAACAAGACTTACGAAGTTTGCCCAGAGTGTAACTAGATGATTCATTTTCATGTTAAACATATTATATTTAACTTTTTTTACTTAAAGTTAAATTACAAGTTCCTATCTGGAATAGTTTTTATTTACAATCATTTTTAGTTATGGTTCGAATGATTGTGTTTTTTTCTATTGTTGCTGATTGAGGTGCCAGGTCTCAGATCCATAAAGCGGTATTGACAGAACATTGCTCTGGAACAGTCGTATCTTTAGCCTCAAAGAGTGTTGTTGATATTTTGAAACTTTTCTGAGATGGTTAAATTCCCCATTTGCTTGTCTCAGCCTAATTTGGACTTCTTTTGCGTTTGAGCAAGTGTTTTCGATTGTACAATCCAGGTATCTAAACTCAACCACCTGCTCTATTCGGTCATCTCCACACCTAGTATCAAGAGGAAATCCATTGGGGGCCATGCTTTTGGTTTTTAAACTAAAACAATTAAAAATAATGATTTATATAAAAAATAAAATAAACTACATATTGTTTAATAATCTTATTCTTTTCAAAGCAAAAACGGAAGCGAGTGTCTTTGACCTTCTTGGATCCGTTTTGTTAGCATTGAATGAGCTTACACTTGGACAGAGGTTAAGCGAATAGGATGTATTAAACTCTACGCTATTTGATTTTAAGAGATCATCATAAACAGAGTTGAAACCAAGTTCACCCGTGTCAAACAGTTCGTGGTAACGAACTGTAGTAAGGAGCGACCACGCTCAATAGTAACCGAAACTCTAAAAAGTTTTGGTCGACAAATCCTCTACCTTTTCTAAAATCACACTGTTCTTCGCTTAAAACTTTGTCTACAGCACTTCTCAGTCAAAAAGTATCATATTACTAAGTAATTTGCTATCTACAGAGACCAGACTAATCCCTTGATAATTACAACACTCACTCTTATCACCTTTCATATACAGTGGTTTAATTAAGATTTTTCTAAAATCTTTAATTAGACTATCTTACTTTAACTTTGACTACCTTAATTTAACTATCAGAAGCAGGAACCTTATTATTTTTTAATCCTTTTAGTACTGTCGCTTCTTCATCAAGAAACAACTTTTTTTCTATTTTTTCCGAATTAACGGACCACCCAATGCCCTCCAGATGGTCAAATCGGGAAAACGACTATTTCTACCAAATAGCTGAAGAAGGTGTACCTTTTCTTGGAACTGGAAATTGTCTTTGGCAATCAGTAGATTCTTAATTTTCGAAATTTTACGGACAAAAAGGGGTTGTCAACCTTACCTAACTATTTCGGCTGATTTATTTTTACAGTTCAAAGTGGCAACAGTGAACAAAATATAACACCGACCGGATAACTTCATAATTTTGAAACAGCCAAAGAAACAAAAAATAGTTTTAGGTATGAGGGGCGATTAGCACGTCAATAAACTGAGTAAGTTCATTTGGCCCACAACGTAAAAGCCTCATACAATAATCTACAGTTGGAGCACCATTTTCTATGATGATGTGAAGCATTTTTCCAGATAATATTTTGTTTTGTGTTGTTTACATCTGAAATTGATCATTTAGATGAAAACAATTTTTCAATGTTACAAGATTCTGTAAGATTTTGTTTTTCTTAAATAAATCCATTTTCGTTCTTGACAATTTCCTTTTGTCCTGTTCCGCTAATTTCACGTTTCATTCTCCGGGTCGCATCATCATCACTCCATCGAGGAAATATCGTTTTAATGTTGCTCCTTACTTTCAGTCGATAAAACTGTTTTTTATTTAGTTTCTGATCGTTTTTTAAATAAGAAACGTTTTTTTTTAAAAACGTTATTAAAACGTTCGAATCCGACACCCCTTTCATAGAAAATTCATTCCCGCATGAACAATTCGTCCATGGAAAGATCCTCCCGCGTAATCTTCTCCCCCCAAACCACCAACAGAAAAAATCCCCCTCAAAACGTTCGTATACTTCCCAAATAACCAATATATGTAAACAATGGGGAAAAATCACAACTTGCAACCCTTCCTTCGGAGATTAAGTCATCTTCGGGTTGGTGTATGATTCAGGCGGTTATTTTTGACATCGGCAATGTGCTGATCGAGTGGCAACCCGAACGCTATTATGATCGCGTCATCGGGGAGGAACGTCGCAAGGCCATGTTCGCGGATGTCGATCTGCACGGGATGAACGACAAGATCGATCTCGGCGGACCGTTCAAGGAGACGATCTACGAGGCCGCCGAGATTTACCCGAAATGGCGCGACGAGATTCACATGTGGCACGCCAACTGGATCGAGCTCGCCTCCCCCGCGATTGACAAATCCGTGGCCCTGTTGCGAAAGCTGCGCAGCAAGAATGTCCCGGGTTGCCAACTTTTTGGTCCATGAATGTGTCCCCTGAGCATCCAAAAATGTGTCATTTTTTGCTAAAATGTGCCTATCTTGAAATCTCAAAACTAGAGATTTTTTTACCAGCGCCAAAAGAAGCTTTGTAAGCTACTATTAAAGCGGTCAATTAACATCAAATATAACGAAAAGGAAACAAAAATATATAAGACTTTCATACAAAATGACTAAGAGTGATAGCACGAAGCTCATATAAACATGTAAATCCCTTACCCTGGAGAAAATCCTTTACTTACGACATTTCTGACAAAAAAAAAGCACTACTTTAGTGGCTCCCAACTCCACCTAAATTTGCCTTATTTTAAAGAAAAATAGGAAACACCCCCTAAAAGTCATTGAATCTTAATGAAAATCACACCATCAGATTCAGCGTATCAGAGAACCCTAAAGTAGAGGTTTCAAGCTCCTATGTGCAAGAATGTGGACTTTTGTATTTTTTGCCAGAAAGATAACGGATATCTGTTTGTTTTGTTTTTTTTCAGGGTGATCGTATCGACCCAGTGGTCCTAGAATTCGAACGGAAATTAAAAGTTCTAGTGCCCTTTTTAAGTGACCAAAGAAATTGGAGGGCACCTAAGCCCTCTCTTAGGGATTTTTCTGCCCAGGGAGCCAATCGCTCCCGAAAGATCATGGCATTGTGCCGAATGTCGACGGGGAACTGCGGATGCATCAGCACACAGTCGCGGCGGACTCCTTGCGTCAGCGGCGATCCTTGCAGGCGCTGATACACCGCGTCGAGCAGTGCCTGTTCGCTCTCGCGTGATCGCGGGCGGTGCTCGGGCCAAGCTTCGATCAACATGACGGGCGTTTTTCGCGGCGACTTTCCCACGCCCACGGGCGCCGCCCGATAGACCGCTTCGTGCCCGCACGCGATCCCTTCGCAGGGAATGGTAAACAGCGTTGAACAGGTTCAGGCAATCTGAAAGCTAAAAATTTCAGGCACAAATTACCGCTGGTAAACTCCTCGACATCCTATTACCATAAGCTATTTTCAATTTATTAGAAACATAACTGATTAACTGGCCAATCAAACATACTAAACTGATCAAAACCAGTAAAACGGACTAAAAACACAATATATTGCCAAACAACTGACAGCAAGCTGTAGATCAAGCCGTTTTAAAAGGTGAAAAAGCTAAAGCAATATGAAGTCATATCTTTACAAGGTAAAAGACTAAAAGGTGAAAAAGCTTTAAAATGTCATGCCGTTTTAAAAGGGAAAAAATAGAGGAGAAGGAAAAAACAGAACAGAAACAGTATTCTCAACTGTACTTCAAGAATGCTGTAAAAAGCACTCTTTTTACTCTTTACTGCGTGCATTAGAGCAAAATAATGTCTTTTCTCGCAACTTACATTGAACAAGTAATTACAAAGATTTTATTTTCACAGATAATTGAAGTTAACTCTGTATTTAAAGTAATACCTGTGCTACAGAAACAGAAGATTAGAATGGTGAAAAAAATGCTTTGCAAAGATTGTATCAACATTAATTTGTTCCCAACTAACACACCCTAACATATTGTGTTTGTATCTACAAATAAGCGCCACGCCAGCGCAGTCAAAAAACCGGCAGTCGGGAAATCTCATTCGCCGCGACGCGGGGTGTTCGCAATCGTCAAATCAGATACGTGTCACAGCGGTATGACCGTTTGATTTAGCGCTATCCGGTCAATAGTGTCGTGGCACGCAATTCCACCGGGGAAGGTACGAAATGGATCTGGGAATAAGGGGCAAGAAAGCGATCGTCTGTGCGTCGAGCCGCGGACTGGGAAAGGGCTGCGCGATCGCTTTGGCGGAGGCCGGCTGTGATCTCGTCGTGAACGGACGCGACGCAAAGGTGCTTTCCGGTGTGCGCACGTTCGGAAGCCGATTCTGGGAATGGCGTTCGTCGCATCTTGCCGGCCTTGCAAGGACCGCAGCTGCTGATGGAGGCCCCGTCGTCATCCTCGTCGCCCACTTCGTAGCTTTCTCCCTTGGTAGCGTTGCACGCCCGCGCGCCGGCATGACACAGTCGGCGATGCAACAGGGCACGACTGACGAGAGCCATATTGCGGGTTGGCAAAACGGTGAGGTCACCTTGCCGTTTGAACGGGATCACGAGGTCCTCGATACTCATGTGCGGTGATGGCCCGAGCACCACCGTTCCACCAGCTTGCTGTATGCGATGGCTTCCATCTTCTGAATCCGTTCGAGAATCCGTGGCGGAAAGGGCGCGGCACTTAGCACGCGGCCCCTCCCTCCTCAATCAGCGGCGCTTGCCCTTACGATCCGCGGCGTGTCCGCCGAAGGTGCGGGTGGGCGCGAACTCGCCGAGCTTGTGCCCGACCATGTTCTCGGTGACGAACACCGTGACGAACTTCCGCCCGTTGTGGACGTTGAAGGTCAGGCCGACCATCTCCGGGTAGACGGTGGAGCGACGCGACCAGGTCTTGATGACCCGACGGTCACCGGCCTTGTTCGCGGCCTCCACCTTCTTGGATGATCCTGGGCAGTATTGATGTACCTGGTGGCTTTCGTTATAAACCTCCCTTTCCAAAGCCCATTCCGCCGGCACAAAAACCGGCCGGTGATACAGAAAAAACCAATACGCCGCTCGGTTCAATGCCACTTGGGTTTCCGGCCGCGCCGGGTGATTTACGCACCTGTGCAGATGGCTCTGCGCAACGCATCGATAAGGCTTTTAGCTGGGAATACCCTCTTTCCATCCACGGCATGATGCACATGGTCATTCATAATGCCTGGAAAGGTGATCCCTATCCGATAGATACACTATTTTTGTACATGGCCAACATGTTGTTTTTTTCTTATTTGGTGTTTTTTTTTGCGTTTTTATAGTTATTGATGGATTGTCCTTTGAAGGATTATGAGGCCATGTTTGCATGCAATAGGTACAGGGGATGAAAAATGGCAAGGGAAGTTTAGTTGCTTTTGATAATTTTTGTCAGTATTTTGAAGAAAAAAAACGTTACGAAGAAAAAATGTCTCGAAAAAAACTTCTCGAAATCACGAAGGACAAAAAAGTCCCGAAATAAAACGTATCGGAGAAAAAAAACGTCACGCAGAAAAAAACATCTCGAAGAGAAAACCTCGAAGAAGAAAAACCTCTCGCGTCGGCATGTGGCGCGGATCGGAGTTGATGGCGAAGCCAAACAGCATCAACTGCATGATCGGAATGGCGATCATCATGGCGAACGTCATGCGGTCGCGCCGCATCTGGATGAATTCCTTCATCAGCACTGCCACGAACCTGCTCGATGAAAAGACCACCTCAGGCGGCCTCCCCGGCCGCGAAATTGTCGGTCGAACCGGCCATGAGATGGATGAACACCTCTTCCAGGCCGGCCGGCTGCTCAGCCCAGTGATAATCCTTGTCGGAGCGGAAGGGCTTTGTCGCTTTGGCAAGCGCATTCTGGTCCGTGCCTCTGAGTAATTCGAAAAATTTTTCAAAATAAAAAAAAGGCTTGATGACATGTTGATAACAAAGGACAGTGTTTACAAAAAAAAATAAAAAATAACTTACCTATCATCTGCCAAGTCATCACCAGTTACAGGGAGTTTAAGATCCATTTCAAGACCTGAAAATAGACTAAAGATCAGTTCAGCCATTTCATTTGTGACCATCACATATTGCTTTCATGCAAAAATTAGCTCAAAACTTAACAGGAAGAAGACAAAACTTTAATCCGTAAATTTTAAACTTTAACCTGTAACGGAATTTTAATCCGTAACAATTTGGGGCTTGGGTTAAAAAAAAACATAAAAAATGAGCAAAGATGTAAGGTACTAAAATGTATAAGAGGTCTAACTTAAGTGAAAAAAAGAAAAGAGCAAAATATAAGCCGCAAATATATGATATCAAAATGTTAAAGAGGTTTAGCTAGGGAGAAAAATAAGCTAAAGATTTATGGTACCAAAAGGTTTTAGAGGTGCAGCTTGGGTGAAAAAATCAGCAAAAATATATGGTGCCAAAAAGTCTAAGATATGTTGCTTTTTTTGAACGTGTAGCTGTATTTAGAAGTTATCTCATCGTTAGTATTTGAATTTTTACGGGTTGCTTTGAGTGATCAATCAGAGTTTTATAGTTTGTGAAAATTAATGTTATTTCGAGCTGATACCACCAATGTATTAGGTCCGAATTGGCAGCAACGATAAGGTATTGGCGCATATGCAGATGTCGATTTGATCTGTCCATCTTTGGTAATGTGAAAAAGTTGTGTTGATTTACAATCGATGACAATCCATTCGTTAAAATTAAATATACATAAACGATAAGGATTATTTAAAGTATCGATTAGATCAAATTGAATCGACCATAAACGTTCGAATGTTTGTGCTAATCGTAATTCCATTCTTTTCGTTGAACTTGTGTTTTACATAATGCATGTTCACTTTAATTCCTCTTGATTCTTTTTTGTTTTATTTTTCATTTGTATTACTTTTTATTTTCAATTTTCTTTTCAGTAGAGTAAAGAATCATTGAAATAAAACAAAAAGTAAAATACTGAAATATTTTGAACTTAAGTTAAGGATTTCGCAAATAAAAAAATGAATATCAAATAAAATAGCCCCTTTGAAGCTTATGCCTCTATGACTATGCTTCCCTCTGGACGAACATGAATCTGGACACCATAGAATCTGATAGATCCTTACAAGATTTTTCTGGAAGTTCAACGACTTTTTTGGTCTCCTTCCCTTTTACATCCGCCACTCATACCTCTCACTTTACAATAATCACTTACAGTAGCCTACCATAGAGACAAATCAACATGCGATTGCATTTTAACTGATTTGTGATTTTTCAGAAAATCCTTCTAAAACTTAAAACCAAGAAAGAGCAATAGTCCTTTCTTAGGAGTAAATCAATCAGAAATTGATTAGACCACAGCTAGTAAGAGCAAGACCGACGACTGGATTTACCTATGAAAATCTTGAAGGAAAGAGAGATGATTATGGTCTTGCTCTAGTAAGAGCAAGACCGACGACTGGATTTACCTATGGATGGAGATGACAATCTTAAGACGTTTTGTGGCGGCACACTCATAACAAATCGTCGAGTGTTAACAGCAGCTCACTGTCTCCCTGGACCCACTGGATATGAAATGTAAGTTTTTTTTATTATCTTCTTAAAAGAAAAAGAGTTTCACGATAGAAAGACTCTTGCCTGACTCTTGTCAATTGTTTGGCGATAAGGCGAAATTGAGCAATCTAGCGAACAAGATTTCTTTTTCGGAAGGCTATTTCAAATTTAATTTAAACTAGAGCAGCCCATGACAAAAGATTCTGTCTCTATCAAAAGTTCTATTCTTTGACCGCAAACCGAAGCATCGGGCGGTACGCGGCTTGTCTGTGGCCATTTCGAGTTTGACCCATTGGTGACCCATCCCCTTATTGCTCAATTACCGGATCATATTCTGGTGAAAGGCACGACGGCCTTGGGGTTTTCTTGGTTCGACCACGCGCTCAAGTTCATGGCCTTCGAAACTCAAGACCAACTTCCCGGTCAGCAAACCATCGTCAAAAAGTTAACTGAAATCCTGTTCATTCATGTCATCCGGATTTGGAACCAGCACCAGTCAGGGCACGGCGGCTTCCTCGCGGCAGTCACCGATCCTTTTCTTGGCCGCAGTCGGCCATACCGTTCACGGCTTGTGTCTTCACCTATGGCGAGCTGAAATTCGGCATTTCGCTGATCCTGTTCGCGACGTTCGGCTTTGTCTTCATGCGCTTGCTGCTTGAGCACTTCGTGGAATTCACCGAGGTCGTTGCGAGCCGGGCGTCGCTGGAAGTAAAGCACCGGCAGGCGGAGGCGGCGCACAGGGAAGTGCAACGCATTGCCCTCACCGACACGCTTACGGGGCTTCCCAACCGCCGGGCGTTTCTCAGCAGCGTCGAAGAACTTACCGAAGCGTCCCCCAACGCCGAAGAGTTCTGGGCCGTGGGTGAATGTGCAAATATGCAGCCCAAATTTGTTTCCATAGTACCGAAGATTCGAAGTCTCTTTGACAAAAAATTTCAAAATTTGTTTGAGTAATAGGAAAAAAGAAAAAAAAAATGCAAGATAAATACCATCAACAACAAAAAGAGGAAAATCACTATTATCAAATTAGGAAAATTAAAACCTAGACTCTTCGAATTAAAAGTAAGGAACGACCTTCTCATTATAGCGTGTACTTTCCCTGGAAGTTCTTCCAAGGGGTTATTTTAAGTCATTCTTGTGCCGGGCTCCTATAGTGTCAATACAGTTTTCCATAGTTGTTTCTTGATCCGCTCAACGCCAAGGTCGTGATGGATTCGCTTCGCGACATCAATCGGCGCGAGGGCCTGACGGTCATTACCAATCTGCACACGCTCGATACCGCCAGGAACTACTGCGAGCGGATCATCGGCATGGCTGCGGGAAAGGTCGTTTTCGACGGGTCTGCCCGCGAATTGACCAAGCCAGCCATCCACATGATCTACGGGGCCGAAAACGATGGCCTGTCAGAGGAAATCACGTCGACAAGCCTTGATGCAAGGCCTGCGAAAGATGCGCAATCACTGGGCGCGCTGGTACCGGCTGCGTGAGCCGGCCTGCTTACCAAACAACATCGTTATCCCGAAGCCATCCGGCGGCTGGACAAGTTGGCCGAACAAAACCCGGCGATTCGCGTTCCATCACTCGCGCAAACCGCCGAATGGCTGGTCGAATTTGGCCAGTGGCAAGAAGCGGAATCTCGTTACCGCATCCTTCTGAAAGCGGATCCCGAAGCAAGTCCCATTCTTCGTCGGCTTGCCGGGCTTTTGTTACGCCAAGGCCGACGGATGGAAGCGCAAGCGTATTTGCACTCTCTTTGCCGGAAAGGAAACGTCGAAGAACTTGAGCTGCGTTCTTTGTTAACCCTGTCACGGAAGACCGATCACGGGTGCATGTTTATTTGTTTGATTTTTTTTCTTTTCCCCAGGGGTCATCGTATCGACCAAGTGGTCCTAGAATGTTGCAAGAGGGCTTATTCTAATGGAAATGAAAAGCTCTAATGCCCTTTTTAAGTGACCAAAGAAAAATTGGAGGGCAACTAGGCCCCTTCCCGCGCTCATTTTTTCCCAAAGTCAATGGATCAAAATTTTGAGATAGCCATTGTGTTCAGCGTAGTCAAATATCATAATTACTATGTCTTTGGGGATGACTAACTCCCCCACAGTCCCCGGGGGAGGGGCTGCAAGTTGCGATGGGCTCGCGGCAAATCGCCACCAAGGACATCTGGCAGCACTCTTATACGCTGGCTGCTAAATCATTGAAAAAAAACATTTTTTCCTTGAGAAGGGCGAGAACCGACCGCACACTTCTCGCATTATAGCGTTCGGACTTTTCGAGGGAGTGCTTCGTGACAGTCAAGCAAACCGTTCTTCTGAACCAACGCCTCACCACGGCGGAGATCCTGTACCACCTGCCCGATCATCCGGCGTTGCTGCAAAGCTTCATCTGGCAACAGATGGATGTGGCGCCGGATTATCCCAGGCTGCGGAAGTTCCTGGACTATGTTAAAGCGCCATTTTTGCTCGCCCGTGCGCACGTCATAACCGCGAATGTGGCCGGGCGGCATTTCCTTCATCGTCGGCGCATCGAAAATGATCGAACCTACAACAATCATGTCGCGGCAAACGATCGGCGGCGCGTTGTAGCCCATCACGCGCGGATTGATCTCGCGGCCCAAGCCCTTCGTCAAGTCGACAATACCGCCATCACCGAAATTCTCATCCGGATTACCCGTTTTCCGATCGATTGAGACGAGCTGCCGACCGCCCGTCGCGATGATGAGGCGTTCAATCTCCCCATCCGTCCAATACTCGACGCCGACAAGAATAAAGAGAAACCCTTACATAAATGACTAGCCTAGGTCAGCAAAAACTTTTCTGCATAGTGTTTTTGGAAGTTGTTTAAAATTATTGTCTTAGCTGTTTTCCTTCAAACAGTCCCAGCTATATTATGTATGCATTTATCTTTTGCTCAGTTAAACAATAGAAAAGACCCGAAATTTCATCATTTTCTATTTTCAATTAATTTTATAGCCCAAGAATGAAACTCACGTGGTAAATATTTGTACGTTTTGCCAAATTCAAAAGCCTTTTTTGGAAAATTAGCGAAATAATGTCGCTATTTTCTTGTTTTTGGAAAATACGCTGTTCAGCGTGATGGATACCACCACTACGGCCATGGGTAGTCGTATGCTGCAGCGCGTTATTCACTCGCCTTTAACCGACCAGCATGAACTGCACAGCCGTTTAGATGCTGTTGAAACGTTTATTAATGACGACCCTGAAGATATTCGCACCGCGCTCAAACACATTGGTGACATTGAGCGTATTATGGCGCGCTTAGCTCTTCGTTCAGCGCGGCCACGGGACTTTGCTCGCCTAAAAAATGCCTTTAACGCCCTGCCTGACTTACAAGATGCTCTAGCTCGGTTCGACACAGGGCAAATCCGCGGCACCATCGGTCCAATTACACGTGAGCTTTCACGTCTGTATGAACAAGCGCTGTCTGATCCCAAGCATGGCTATGACATGCAGCTGAACGCTGAGGTTTAACGAACAAATAGTCCGACTAGGAATTACAAGGAACAAAGAGAAGCAATGCGACTACATCTCTCAACATGGCAGGAAGTGGAGACCTATCTGCAAACCAGCAAGGCGATCCTCATCCCCATCGGATCGACAGAGCAGCACGGACCCAATGGCTTGATCGGCACGGACGCACTCTGCCCGGAGATTATTGGCGGGCTTGCGGCGGAGGAGAGTGGGGAGGTCTTGCCCTTCCTGTGCGACGTGACCCTCACGGCGTGGCCAGGCGTCAGGGTTCCCACGAGCCTGGCTCCGGGGCCGAGGTCCTCGACCACCTGGACCCCAGCGTTGAGGCGGCCAGCGACGCCGATGACCTGACCCTTCTGGATCCACACGCGCACGGCGCGTCCGCTCAGGGAGGGGTCGCGCAGGGCGCTCGGAAGCCAGCCTCGCAGCTGTCTCCCCTTGTAGGTTCCCCCCTGGGTCTCGATGCGCACCGGGGCGTGGTAAACCCTCCCAGGTCGGTGCTCGGGCTTGGCCTCGGCGGGCGTGGCATGTTTGAGGAGAAGGTAAGATCGCTTGAATCTGGTTGTAAGAAGTTTCCTTTTTTACCCAGATGTTTTGGTATTAATACACACCAAATAGGTATGATCACTATCACAGATCACTTCATCGTGTAATCTTAGGATTCCTCCATTTAATAGTTAGTGTTTTTTATTTTACGCCTTTTGAGTTGTTTTCCCGTCCCTCAAGTGAATCCCTTTCCGCGTTTTAGGTTTCGCCAACCTACCATCCTCCCCGCAGTATATAGTGTGAAGTTTATTCGAAGAGTGATGCCCACTCAAAGAGTATGTTTGTTGTTTTAAGTTGCTCACTCACATTCATCAATCGAGGGGTTGAAGCAACGGGAAAATTCAATCCATGGAATATATTGAAATCTTTTGCAAAAGTTACTGATTATGTTATCATCAAACTAGACATTGACACGTATTACTTAGAAAATCAATTGGCCAATCAAGTTCTCAACGATTCATCGATTTCATCGTTGATCGATGAAATGTTTTTCGAGATGCATGTGACAGTTAATGAAATGCTGCCTTATTGGGGTCATGCAGGAGGTGAAATGAAAGACAGTTATGTCCTTTTTCGAAAGTTAAGAGAGCTGGGTATACGTATGCATTCGTCAATTTTTCAATGCCCCTTCGCCTTTACCAAGCTGCTCAGCTTGGTCTTGGTTGTCCAGGTTATTCATTTTACCCATTGGGATTTTACGCTTTTTGCGTCGTCTGCTTGGTCTCGTCGTGTTCGATGTTTCAAAAATTTATTCTTATTCAAACAAATTATATATTTATGTGTATTTTGGGTCGTCCTATAGGCATTATTTTACTTATTATTTAAGATTATCAACATATAATAGGGAATCGTTGTTGTGAAACAGGTTGTATTTTATTATAAGCTAAATTTAATCTTGTTTAATTTTTCGATTAACGTGCTAAACTCAGGATCAGCTGGGTGAGTGCCGGCGCCGACAGCGTGCCGAGCACGATGTAGGCCGCCGTCACCGGAAGGCCCATACCCAGCACCAAGGACGCCAGCGCGACCAGCACGATCGCGATGAATAGGTTTCCGCCCGCCCATTCCGTTATCATCAGCGAGAAAGTGTTGCCGATCCCGGCCGTGGCGATGACGTTGACGATCAAACCCACCGAACACAGCAAAACGGCGGTCAGCACCATGTTCTTCGCCCCCAACTCGAGCGCCTCGATAATCTGGCGCGGTCCCATCCGGTCGGGGGTGATCCATGAGGCGGCGATTTGACAACATTTTTCGTCTGTAAAAATTTAAACATTAGCTCTCTGTTGATTCTCAAAGACAACTAAACCTTTAAAGGAAAGCTTCAATATCTTGAGCTATTTGGCGCTGTGTTAAATTGGTATTAATTAAACTGGCACTGAAGTAAAGCAATTTAATTTTTATTAATTACTAAGTTAATTTATTCATTGACACTAAACAAAGAAATGAGGCAAAAATCTATACAGTAGGCACAAAAGACTAGTGCATAGGATACCTCGCTCTTGCAATTGTTATTGTGAAGACATGAGCATGGCTAGTATTTGAATTATGGAAAGTAAGTCGTCCCCAAAGACGTAGTTGTTATGTTTTTTTTTTACTATGCTGAAGAAAATGGCTCAAAATATTATCCGTTGACTTTGGGAAAAAATGAGCGTGGAAGGGGGCCTCGGGGTCCTCCAATTTTTTTGGTCACTTAAAAAGGACACTAGAACTTTTAATTTCTGTTAGAATGAGCCCTCTCGCAACATTCTAGGACCACTTGGTCTATACGATCACCCCTATATTGTAGATAGGAGCTTGAAACTTCTACAGTGGGGTTCTCTGATACCCTGAATGCGATGGTGTGATTTTCGCTGAGATTCTAGGGGTGTGTAGTTTAGCAACGTCGACCCGAAATCTCCGAACCAGGCCTCAACATAGGGTTGCCGGATTTCCAGCGGCGTTCCCCAGGCCGTCAACTGGGTCGGATCTTCGGTCACTTTTTCCAAGCTCAGCAATGCCTTGACCGAAACGGCGCAAAAGGCGCCCAACATGAATAAGGCGCCGTGCGCAAAATTCACGACCCCCAAAGTGCCAAAGATAATGGTCAGGCCCAGCGCGATCAGGGCGTATGCCCCGCCTTTGTCCAGGCCGTTGAGTATTTGAAGAAGTATCGCGTCCATCGTCGTGTCCCGCCCGGGTTCCCGGAGGTCACCTAGCTCAGTCGGGACACTTGATGCTCCTGTTTTCATAATCTTTCTTTGAGTATGCCTAAAAAGACACTCTGCAATCGTGACCAGTGTTGTTTTGCCATTGACGTATTATATATAATATAAAAAGTTTGTTTGCCGCCCAGAAATTTAGATCTAAAATTTTAAATCCTCTCTTCTTGATCATACTTTTTAACTTTAGTTGGCTTTGGATTGATGAAGGGCCGTAGGGGGGCTCTTCCTTGGTCAAGTCACATGGCGCAGAGAGGCTGGTCTCCAATTGTGTTGAGCTGGATGTCGATGTCCACCGGTCTGAAAAGCAAAATATTTACTTCTTTTCACTGTCAAAATTTTGTTTTCAAGTCTTGCTATGTCACTGGAGTGAAGAAATTGATATCATTACTTTTTTTGGCTACCTGTTTTGGTTTTTGAATTTACTTTTTTGTGAAGAGGGCTGTTTTTGCAACATTGTTGTTTTTTAGGGGATTTGTATAATAGAAAGTAAATGTATGAGAAGTGCAAAAATTATTAATTTATGTTTTGGATTTTGGTGAGCAAATGGTGGCCACTTTACTGCCTATTTTCATCTAATTAAAGCTCTACGTTATATGACAAATCACCTCTGTTGTGGTCGCGCCGGCTCGACAGCCGTGACGCTGCAGCGCGTGCGCCAGTCGATTCGCGCGGCGCTCGAGTTCCGAATAGGTCCATCGGATCTGGGTCCCGTCGGGATCGTCGACGATCAGCGCGAGCTTGTCGGGATGCTCGGCCGCCTTGGCGGTGAGCGGATCCGGCAGCGCCGTCGCGCGGTCGGTTGCTGCTGGCTGGTCAGGCTGCTCGCTCATCTCGGATCTCCCGCTGAAGTTTGCCGCTTCGACGGGACATCTCGGCTCCGTCTCGCGGGCATTGTAGGCTCCCTGGGTCAGTCTTCCGGCAACATCTTACTTGTATAAAATATCGCTCGCTCCTACTTTCTAGGACTGTAATGAAAGAAAGTTTAAGATGTCTCGGCCATGTTTTATGGAAGAAGGATGTGCCAAAAATCATGTTTATGCCATCTTATGCCGGACGGAAACAGGTCGTCTCCTAATGGGGCGGGAGGATGTCTTGAGGAAGGATTTGAGTTAGAATTTCATGGGAGGGGATGAAGCTTTTAACAGATTAGTATGAATGAGCAGTGTGTATAGCTCTTTTGGGCTCGGGTGGTTCAGTACTGCAATGAGTTTTTAACTGTATACATCTCTAGTTGTACATTATAGTACTAATTTGAGCTAATAAGAACTTTTCATTCAATTTTCAGCCAATCAAAAAACCGTATGATAATTGGCCCAACCAGCATTAGTTCAATCTCATTATTTTTGAAAACTCGTTAGGAATGGGTCTTTTAGCTTTAGAAGACGGTGACAATGAAAAAGATTGTTAAGGGATCATTATGAATAGAAATAAGGATACAGATTAAGTTATGTTTATAATAGTTCAATTGAAGCACAAGCCAGAGCCTTGTATGCTTTTGTATTGCTAACTAGCAGCAAAGCTTGTTTGATAACTGTCGAATATTAATCGCTTGAGGAGGAGCGCGAAGAACTCCTCGGTGATCGGCTCGATGTTGTCCTTGATGTGCGCCAGCACCGCGTCCATCAGGGGCTGCGCCTCCTTGGACATGGCGAGGTCGAAGAGGGCGGGGTTGGTCGAGTCGATCATCGGGACGGCTCCGGGTTGGGTTGAGGCGGATGCTGGGACCTGGGCCGATTGTAGGCGCTCGATCGCGTGTGCCGTTCAGCAGCTACTTCGGGGCAGACGACGAGGGGAAGGAGTCGGAATCCACGTTGACATGCTGTGTATACTGTGTATACTGAGTCTATGAGTGAGCTCTCCGCATCCGAGCCGAATAAAAAAGGATATTAACTAAAAATTGTACTCGTCAATTTTTGGCACTAAGCCCAAAATTGGACGAGTAAATTGGAAGGGAGGGTTCTTCAGGCTCGCCATCTTTTGGGCTTTTGACGATTCACATTCTGCCAACTTCATCTAAAACATCTTTTAGTTTTTATGCAATTTGGCTTTATTTCGGTTCAAATTTTGTCCCACACCTGAATCAAATTCTTACGTATGTACATTAATTGTAGCATAGGTTTGTTCAAAGAGATTTGTTAAACCGTTATTTAGTTGTCACTTGAAAAATAATAAAGACCCTTATGATTTGTGCTCAGGATAAGTTGAACTGTACATTTATCTTCAAAGGAGTATATCTTTCGTTAGTTACGTTTGCAGATGACCTACTAAATCTTTCCTACACTTTTCAAGGATGCTCTTCAAGCTTTGAGTTTCTCCAATAATAGTACAAACTCATTGGTTTAAGCTCTAATACTGATAAAACAGTTGTTCTGCCATTCAGCTTTAAAGGAAATAGTAACTCCATAAGTATATTCGGCTCTGAAGTTCCTTTAGCTAGCAGCCTTACATACCTGGGTATGTTTATTTGAGCAAACCTGAAAGAAACTCTAAGCCTGACAATTAAGAATTGCATAGTAATCAGACTACAGAGAGGGAACCTTACCATCTGAACTTGACCATAATATGAAGATGGACCAAGTAGCAAGTCAATAGTAGAGAAAGTATAAGATGAAATATTATACAGGGTTTGGAAATTAAATGAAGTGAAAATCAAAGTAACCAGAATGCTAGACAAAATCTTCTCAATGCCTCTTCCTGCTCTGTTACTATAGGCTATTTGTTCCCAAAGTGGGCTATGTGCATTAAAATCACCAAAAATAAAAGATTTATTCCCTAAAAGTTCAGACTCCAGAACCTTTTGGATATCATTGTTTCAACTACAAGTTTACCATTCAAAACATATCCAAATGCTCAGCTTCATAATTGTTAGCCATTAGTCAAACTTGTTACAGCAGTTAACGTGACATTAGCACTATAAGTCTAGTTTAAACTGCATATGCAACAGATCTTTCAGTTTTGGAAGCATTACAAGTCTAGTTTAAACTGCATATATATCATATCTTTCAGTTTCGGAAGTATTATAATTGTAGTTTAAACTGCATATGTATTAGATCTTTCACTTTTGGAAGCATAACAAGTCTAGTTTAAACTGCATATGTAACAGGTTTTTCAGTTTTGGAAGCATTACAAGTCGGTGCATGTATTCAGGCATAAGATTGCTGTAACTCCACTCCCGATAATAATATAAAAAATGTAATAACAGAAAGCAAGCTGGAGTAGACCGAATTGTGCGAAAATCTACACAGAAAGTTGATAAGAATTTAAACTTCATATTTATGAAAAATGCTTTACTCTTTCACTTTCTTGGGGTGTCAAACTTTACAGTTCTTTATTAGATTCAAGACGCAAATACATTGTATTCAGTTTTCCTTTTCATTGGTCAAGATTTACAAAATAGCACTTACATAGGGTGTTGTGGGCAAGGCATTTTTCAAAATATTTCAAAGGATCGAACCCTTCGGCTTTGACCTTAAACTCGAATGGTTCTTAATGCGCGATTTTGCCTACATAAAAGTTTAGGCTAAAAAAAAAAAAAAAAAAAAAATAGATGGAGACATATAGAAAGCTGGGCAGAGGTACTGCTTCTTTTATTATTATAAAAAGGACAAATATAATAAGATTGCAATGAGGGCCCTTCTCAAGGGTGAACGTATTTCATTGCTCTGAAACTATTACATTATGCTTTACTCAATTGTAAGGGAATCATTTTTGTGTATTAATATTCCTCTGCGTTACCAAGATTAGAATATTGGAAGCTACAGTGGTAATTTAGAAGACGTTAATAATTGCTTCTTGGTTTTACATACACTGGCTACAACGTGGATTAGGATGCCTGGTCCGCACTATAGTCACAGATGTGGTTAAAATCCAAATTACACACGACCACAGCACATATTTCGTACACAGTGCATATGCATATTGATTGTATATTCTGCGTATATTTGTCAATTTTAAGATTGTTCTGTCTTTCAAGGGATGGCTTTGAGGCCGAGTTATCTGAGTAAAAATTGAACCCTCATTTTTTTGAAACTAGAAAAGATGGAAGATGGAACCAATTTATTGCCATTTGAACGTTCTTCAGCTGTTACCATTTTTGCCAATCCCAGTGTAGTAGCTATCGCTATGCCAGATACCACTGCCGCGACTTTCTTGTTTATAGTCATGACACACCCCACTATCTACCCTGTGGTTTTGGGTATTTAAAGGTTTCGGTTACTACTTGGGGGTGTAAATTCTTAGAGAGGTAGGAATTATAGTTTGGCTTTGGTCAGAAGATCTGCGCCAGTCAATTTCAATGCTTTTGCGATTTTCAACAGACCACCAACCGTAATGTTCTTCTCGCCACGCTCCACATGACCAATATAGGTGCGGTGGAACCCAGACAATTCTGCGTGAAAGGTTTCACAATGCCACTTCCATGAGGACGAACACTCAAACGCCCACCTTCTTGAGAGAAGAACTTTAGGGGAACGAGAATCGCTAATACAACTTTTAATTTGAAGTGGATACCACCTTGTACAAAATTTAATTTAGACTGGTTTACAACCCTCACCTGCAAATATCAGCCCCCGCCTTAGAGGCCAACCCCCACCTTTAAATGGGATTCGAGCCAACTCCCACCTAGACAAAATAATTTTTGCAAATGCTTGCCCCCCCCCCCCACCTGCCTGGGGGGCGCAAACTATGGTACGGTTCAATTTCTTGGTTGTCATGACTTGTATGTGGTGGTTTTGATCTTTAGATGATACCCTTGATTTCTTTTGATTGGTCTTGATTTCTACAGGTTGATCAAGATTTCTAAGGTCTAGTCTTCGTTTTTACGTTTGCGTCTAGATTTTGATGTACCGGTCATGATTTCTAAGATTGTTCTGAATTTTACATGGTGATCTCTTGATTTCTACGGTTTGGTCTTGATGTGTATGGTTTGCTCTGAATTTTTAGGGTTGACCCCTGATTTTCATGAATTCGTGTTGATTTTTATGCATTGCTTTTGATTCCCAAGAATCCGTAAAAAATTTTTGACTATAGAGTTTATTACTTATGAATTAATTTTTATTTCTGTTTACTCCTTCACTACGATCCGTTAAAACGTTTTTCCAACGTAATTTGGCGATTGAGTGTCAATAATCAACAAGCCTTAATACAATATTAAGACAGATTATTCTGAGAATAGGAATTTTTGACTGTTATTGTTTCGCCTGTCTACGATTGATCATGACTGAGCGGCCTTGCCCACACTATTGCTTTTAAGACGAGATAATCAGACGATGATTCAAGCCTGTTAAAGTCTTTGATACTTTAGGTCGAAAGTAGTACAAAGATGGTTGCTATTTGATAGAACATAGCCTTGTGTTTCTAAATATTCCAATTTGCCAAGCTACATTGTGGTGTTTAAGGTCTTCAATTTATGAAATGTATGGAGGGTCAAAATATTTTCCCCAAAAATCAAGTGTTTGGCGACTATTCTGTTTTTTTTTCACCGGATATTCTCAAAAAAGATGTTTTTCAACGAAAATATCTAATAAAAATGTATTTTTGAAATCTAGAGGGAGCAACTGCCCACCCCTCCGATTGAAAGGCTCCTATGACTTTTCTCAAGAGAAGATCTAGCATGCTGAAGACGAGTCTCGCGCTGACCACCTATAAATCCTTATGTTTTCGTGGTTTGAAGGTATTGAATGCAGCCCAACGGGGTGCCCTCAAAATGGATTCCAAACTGTAAATAGATTAAATAGATGTGTCAAGGTGAACTTCTTTTCTATATATTTTGTAATTGTAGCACATAAAACTCTGTAATCTTGCACAAAATGTGTTTAGTATAAATTAGGGTTGCAAGCCCGAAACGGCTCAAGAGTCTGTGTATATCACACGTGGATTTTTCTTTCCAAAATTTATTAGTTCTTCTGTGTACTGTCATAAAAATCTTAAAAGCAAGCGTTGCATGCGGATGGTATTAGTTGGAATTTATAGATTTAGACTTTACAACTCCAGATTAGCAGGATAGGCGCTTGTAGGCCAAATATATTTTTCTTAGGCACCACTCGACATTTAAAAGGTTTAGGTCCACCATTCTCAATCGATCCAAATATATAAAATTATAGATGTTCTCTTTATTATCAAACAAAAACCCAATTATTAAACTTTTTTTTTAATTTATCAGTAATAAAAATATTCTCCTTCATTTTCTCTCAAAAATGATACATTGTCAAAAGATAATAAGGGTAATTGATTTCAAATAGCTCCAGCATAAAAGTGGGCTTTTTTCAATGTTTGAAGTCTGTGATAGGTCTCTTTTATTTTGATCACCTTGTATGTACTTGTCTTTAATTAGAACTGCTAAAACGAGAGTACTGTAAGAAAATAATTTCACATTTATGTCAAAATTCATAAATAAAAAATAGACAGTCATGTCAAAAAGCATATCCAAATTCTAGTTACCACTGGAAAAACCAGTAGCCAACATGAGCATGAATTTTGGAAAATATTTGAATCTTTTATTGTTGCAGGTGGCCTTTTTAATGCCTCGCCTTGCGAAAACTTTATTATGCATCACGTCTATTCTTTGTCATAAAATTCATAAGAATTTTTAAACTTAAGAAAATTTGACAATAATAATAAAAAAAACTTTAAATAGTTAAAAGAATTACTTTTTATCTGGACTGTTTTCTAATTCATCAGGATAAAAAAGCGTGCAATGACAGGACCATGGTGTCATTTAAAGGTATGATATGCCTCCTTTCTCAAATAGTTTCTGTATACTCCGCTGGGTCGGCAGATAAAAATGCTTTCTTTTTATTTTATTATTAAACCCATTTGATATCTTTTAATGAGCCATGGTGTGTGCTTTCTACTCAGTATCGCTGGCTAGGCTGACGTAACGCACTAGAAATACTGGCTAAAGCATGGTAAACTGGGTTATGTGTGAGGATCGTTCCATGGAGGAATTTATCATGAGGGAAGAAAATTTCCATGAAGGGGCCGCAGGATGTTCTAGCTTTATTTAAAATAAAAGCAATGAGAAAATAAATAGAAAAAAAGTTTTTTTCTGGTGGAAGTAAGGAGCAGCATTAGAACCTAAAACGAACAGAAATTATTTCTTATATAAGGGGGCTCGTCTCCTCCACAATACCTTACTCTTTACTCTAAAGCATTTCTAGTAATTTCAACTATTTATTCTACGGCGTTTGTGATTCAGGGGTCATTCTTAAAGAATTGGGACCTAGTTGATAAGATTGGTCGCTGGGATACACGTGGTAGACGGTCGGACTGAGTTCACTAAATGTAGGAACTGGTCAAACTTAGATCTAAGACCACGTACATTGCAGTGGGTCACCATTAACAGGTCTGTTTGGATGGTCGGTGGACGTGCTATAGGTTGTCTACAAAATAGTTTTGTTTGTATGTTTTGTACGAGGATTTTTATTATTGTCAATCATAGCCAGGTAAAAGAAGCTTTGCCGGGTTGTTAGCCCGACAAGACTTATACATCCATATGATTAGACAGGCAACAGTGCCAGAATGCACCTCATTACAGCAGCTTCACATGCATTGCGTTTAAATTTGGTTAGTAGCTATGCAAGTCAGCCTAAAGCACGAATTTTGTTGTGTTTTGCAATTATTTTGGCAATGGAAAGTTTCGGTAGATGTCAAATCAATTCGGTATGACGCTTATACAGGTTATGAAATGGTATTATCTACCTCAGAACTACCGTCCTTTCATAAGCACTGCTTTTGATCTGCAGAATTGGCCGATTTCCTTGGCCAATTTACGTATATGAGGGAGTTCGCCCCCTTGTCAACACCTCGCTCTTTTCACTAAAGCTTGAATTTTGTCCCAGTTCTTTAATAATGATCCCTGTTTTTTCCGGGGGGAGGTGGGCGGGGGGGGGGGGGTGGGGGCCGGTTAATTTGGAAAAAATAAAAAAAAATGAAGTATTTTTAACTTACGAACAGGTGATGGGATTATTGTGAAATTTGGTGTTTGGAAGGATACCGTGTCTCAGAGCTCTTATTTTAAATCCCAACCAGATCCGGTGACATTGAGGGGAGTTGGAGGGGGGAGAACCTAAAATCTTGGAAAACGCTGAGAGTGGAGAGATCGGGATTAACTTGGTGGGAAAAATAAGCAGAGGTCCTAGATACGTGATTGACATAACTGGAATGGATCTGCTCCTCCGCAATCCCTCGCTCTTTACGCTAAAGTTTGACGCTTTCGCACAGTTCTACTTTTTAAAACAATTAAACCTTTAGCGTAAACAGCGAGGGATTGCGGAGGGGACAAACCATTTCATATACGGAGTAATGTCGCAAGAGGAAGTTCTAGTTGACTTTTTAAGTAACCAAGAAATCGGAGGGCAACTAGGCCTCCTCTCCCGCTCTTTTTTCTCAAAATCATTCGATCAAATTTCTGAGAAAGCCATTTAGCCAAAAAATAAATATGCAAATTTCATTTTAATTATTCATCTGCGGATAGCCAAAATCAAAACAATTTACTTTTGGAAACAGCAACGTCACCTCAGCAGACCCTTCGTTGTACATTGTCTAGCAGGTGCTGGAAAAACCGGAACATTTATTGTTGTCCTGACAGCTATTCTAGAAACGGGTGAGTTGGTTTCCATAAAGATCTGTCACAGCTTCAAGATGTCTCTGATTACCAAATTGACCAACATCCTACAACCGCTTATCCAATTCTAAACCTGTTCAAAACTAGAACCCGCTTCTGAAAGGCTTTGTCTTAAGAAATCCTCAAAAACTATACCGCTGAAAAAGCTTACCCTTCTATATTTTTGGGTACCTCTTACTTTTGATATTCCATATTAACAGGACCTGCTTTTAATTTCTAGTTTGTGACACTAATATAATGAATTTATTTATTGATTTACACAAGCTTTATATCTCCTTAATTGCAATTTTACTTCATTCCAAGTTTTTCTTATGTATTTTTTATTCTCTTTCTATTGTTTCGTCGAGCTTTTATTTATCTTTTTATTCTGCCTCTTCTGATTACATTTTACTTCTACCCACTCGTTTTGATATCTGTCCGATATTACCCCCTACTTAAACTTCAGGAACCAATTGTTTGGAAATAAAATTGTACCAGATAGTTTGTGGTACCGGCTCTTGCACAAACACATTCTGATGGAAAGTTAAATTTTATTATGAGTATGCTTCAAGAATTATCAGTATGTATATTAAACAATAAAATTTGCAGTTCAAATGTTTTGACAGACGTTCGATAAATAATACACTTGAATTACAAATTTTCTATATTTGTTGCACCTCAAAATGCTCTGAATAAAGCACTAGTCAAGCCTTAGTGTAAAGAGTCGGGATTGCAGAGGGCTATTATATGCAGTTTAATTTTCGTCAGATTTTATTTTTAAAATCCTTATTTACTTCCATTGGAAAATTTATTTTTTATTCTAACTTATGTTTTAGGTTTATAAAATCGCCAGTGTGTGGTGTTCATTTAAATACAATGACGTTGTTGTGTACAAGGACGCAATGGTATCAGCACTGTGCTGGTTATCATCATCTGTTTAATGGAAACCCATATGGATGAATGCTAGCTCTTTGAGATTGAATCAGGAACAACTAAAATCCTCGCGCTGGGATTATCAAGTTAGCCGTAGCGCTTTTTTGAATTATATGATCAATGTGTCAAGACCTCCCTATTTCTTCCGCATTGAACAGGACTTAGTTATCTCAGGTTTACTGCTTCTATCCCTGTCTTTGGGCATGATACGGTGCTTGCGTCCGTTCGTCCGTCCGAGTTCCGAAAGCGCTGCGATGTTGCCCTGCGCGCCTGGGATGTTCGCTACGCCGGTGTGGGACAGAACGCCGGGGCATTGTCTGGCGGCAACGCCCAAAAGGTCATCCTGTCACGCGAGATGGACGAAGACGCGAAACTGATCATCGCCGCTCAGCCGACGCGCGGGCTGGATATCGGCGCAACCGCATTCGTGTGGGACTCGCTGCGCAGCAAGCGTGCCGCCGGCTGTGGCATCCTGCTGATATCGTCTGACCTGGATGAACTGATGGACATTTGCGACCGCATTGTCGGACTCCTGGAAAACCAGGGTCATTTAATTAGAACAATAATTAATTTTTTTAAAGTGCCGAAAAACTGTAGCATGAAAAGCAAAGTGTTGAGGAGAGGGCAACCCAACGTCATATGTGTAATAAATTTTGTCCATTTTAACTTTTAAGTTGCTCCTTATTATAAGTTGAAAAAACTCGTTTTTTTTACTTCATGAAGCTTAGAGACTAACATTTTTCTAAAGAAAACGGAAAAAGTATGTCAATTAAAGAACAAGTATATTAAAATGAAAAAAGTAAGTAATTACAAAAAATACACAGAACAATAGCCTACTTACACTCGATGGAAATGAAAAGTATCCTCAAGGGTTTTGTAATTTAACCAGAAGAAGAAGCAGCTCAAACGGCTATAGAAGCCATCAATAACAGATGTATTAATGGCCAAAAATAAAGCATGTTCTAAAAAGGCCAGACGAGCTTCAACGACCACGGCGCGAAAGTATAATTGTTTAAATTGTTATAATTCAGCTCTTACTAATATACAATAAACATCTTTTATATCAAATGGAAATACTAGGGACAGCCAATGACAGAATGTTTTTGATAGTAACCGTGGCTATAAATGGTTCACTTAATTTGACCCAATAGAGCAACTACCGCATTTTTTCCTTCCTTTTTTAATGTATCTGAAGTAAAATTTTGATGATGATGCAAGACACTATGTTTTTCAAATGCCGCCAACTGCTTCGAGAAGAAAGACGACTTGCGAAAAAAGACGAAAAACGTAAACCAAATTGTGAACCAAGATCCTTCCCCTAGACATAAAAAAAGCCTTTTTACTTATTTTCTATGCTATTTTACCTTTTTCTTTGCCTCCTTTGCTTATACCCTGCTTTTGTTCCCTTAGCGGGTTAAGAATAAATTATTAGGCTATTATTATCAGATTATATTCTATTCAGAACCTTCATTGCCGTCGTAATAGGCCTTCACTGTTCTGGTTACGAGCATGCTGTCCGAGTCGGTGTCAGGACCTTTGTCGATCCATTTGCGTATCAGCGGTTCATCACGCAGCGACAGCATTGCGTAGACGCGAATCGGCAACCTGTCCGACGCTTCCAGCTCTTCAAGAATATCCATCGCGCGAGTGCCCAGCCCCGCATCGTGAACCGCGGTGTAGCCATCGGCCGCCATCTGGTTCAGCCCAAGCAAAAGCTGGTTCGTCAGGGTCTCCCGCGACGACTCCGGTATCGCCGAGCTCAGGAGCTGCACGCCGGCGTCGCCCGTCAATCTCGGTGTCGATGTACCGCACGCCCACATTGCCACGAAAGATCCCGGCTTCGAAATTAGCCTGCGCGTACAGCGCTGTGGTTTCTTCACCGACATCGCAGAATGCATTTTGATCCGATGACGGGTTCAAGATATCCGGGCTGTCGGGGTCATGAGCAATGACCGCCGCTTGCAATATCGCCAGCGTGCCTGTTGGGTCAGAAAACGCGCGGTCCGGATCAACCAGCAGGAAGTTACGAATGAATAACGACCGACCGTCGGCGTCACCATAGTTGTTGGGACCAGGAACCAATAGCTCTTGGAACAGGGTGCAAGCCTTTAACTAAGAAAATCCGGTTTCACATGCCAAATGTCTATTATTGTAAAGCGCCATCTATTTTCAATTTTTCATTGTTTCATGTGTCATTTGGTCGATTTTCAACAAATTTGGAATATTTTGAAGTTTTTTGCCCTGCTCTTTAGTAAAAATCGACATTTCACTTAGATATGAGCTAAAACTGCAAGTAATAGAAAGAGTTATCCAAATAAGCTAGCGAGTAGTTTCTTTAAAATAAAAATTAAACCCGTTTTTTCTTCAATTATTTGTTTCGTTAAAATAAAGATCCAAAGTAAATATTCATAAATCTTATTAACTGTACTCCTACTGCCACTACTATAATACTGTTGCTACTGCCACTATTAATAAAACTAAGGGCATTGAGGTGAAAATTTTGGGCAATATTGTAACTGCAGTGAAATAAATGGAAACACACTATGCCCATATAGGTTGTCAAGAGGCCGTATCAGTAATGCTTCAACACTGGTTAATGGTTAATTAAACTGGTTAATGGTTAATTAAATGGTTAATTAGACTGGTTAATTAAACTAAAAATTTCAGCCTATGTAGAAGGGGATGTCGAAAGGGGTGCTATTTGCATACTGCTACTACAACTATTACTACTCAGAGAGCAAAAAACCATAGATATGAAGCCAAAAACTCGACATGAGCAAATGTTGTGAAATTAGAATCATAGAAGATTTTTGCAAGTTTGCGAAAAACTAGGTTTGCCAATCATCTTGATCATTACGCTCTGGGTTTAGCCTGTCTATATATGCATTGGGCATATGGTGGAAAATAGGAAGTTTCAAAGGCGTTATTTTTGTATAAATACTAATCTGAAACATATTAAGAACTGTAATGGAGCGCTATTTTTTATTTATTTATTATTAATTAGCTTCCTGTATGATTTGTTCGATTGAATCATGAATCTAGACGCTATAGTTGGGCTACCTTAACGGATCACGTCAGTATATTTACTTAATATACTAATAAGTTCAAGCAAATGATATTCTTTTCTTCCAGAACAAAGACAAAAAAGCTAAGTTAACATTTTTGGACAGTCTATTGAGTGATTCTTGTTTTTTGTTTCTTACTCTTGAAGAGTGTAGTACTATTTGCATTTAAAGCCCTTCACAAGAGTATGTATATGCATATAGATGTATGCCACATAAACTTTTGTTGCAGAAATACCTGAAATTTTGGACATTGGAAATGGCAATAGTTGGATTTTGAACTCGGTAATATACAACACCGGCTGGCTTTAAGTTTGTGCTGCTGGATCGCGGCCAAAGCCATTCACCTACTCCTCATCAGCCGCCTCTATTGGCACGGCCTTAAATTGCCTCGTTTCAAAGCCTATCCGTTGCTCACCATTTTGGCGGTTTGCGCCATTGGCCTATTCCAATTCCTTCAACAAATGGCGAAACCCTCACCAACCCTACCCAAGCTTCCCAACCGGGATCCGATTTTGTTGTTGGCATTTGATGTTCCCGAACCTCAATTTGACGCTTACGCCCAACTGTTCGAAAACGGTGCAGGTCAATCGTTTTCGTTGGTCGAATAGTACACCACAACCCATTTGGAGGCACTAACTAGGACAAGATTTAGACGATGGAAGCCGCAATGAATGCAAATGCAAGAGGAAACTACCTTATATCTCCATTCTAACAGGCAAGGGCCTTGGAACGGGGGGGGGCAGCACCTCAAATTTTTTTATTCGGTTAACCTTAGACTAAGAGTCCAAAATTATGCCGAATTACTTTAAAAAAGGAGTAGATACAATAAAATCTCGGATAATCCAAAATTTTAATCCGATTTTGATACCAATTCAAGATTCGGCAAAAAAGGTCAAAAATTCAAAAATTAAAAATATAAGTTCTTTGCAAGCCACCTGATACCACCAAAGCAGCGCAAGTTACTCCTTCGTCCCAATTTGTTACAATCTTTATTCCTTTCGGTTAAGGCTCCCTTTTCCTTTAAATCGTTCCTTCTAGCCTATTTTATTCCCATTGAGGACGTCTCACTTTTCGTTTGACTCCTGATGGATTGCCAAAGAAAAAAAAGAAAAATTAGCAGCCAATCATTCTTCGTCCGTCAAACGCGACCTAAGCATCTTAACATTCATTTCACGATAATCACAGATAGAACGATACAACTAAATTTTAATTGGCATGTCATTCTTAGCTTGAGGGCTAGTAGTTTTTCTCTTCTATGGAAGAATTTAGCGCAAAAGTTGAGCTCTTTGATGTATTACAATCCCTATCATACATTGTTTTGCTAGACATTAACTATTCAATCACTGTTTTATTAGTTATCGTAAAGCTCTCCAGATGGTTAGGGCTCTGCTCGGATTCATTGTGTTATTTCATCGACAGCAAGCTTAGCAAGCCTGTCAATAGGATATGGCTGTCATCAAAATGATGCAAACTAGGCCAAACAATTATCGGAAACAAGCTATTAAATTCTTGGAAACAATGAGTTTGTTGAGTGCTGCCAAGAAATTCCCCAAAAACGACCACCCCTTGTCAGCCGCACCGAGTGAAATCGCGTGTCTAGAAGCAGGGTAGGAACACTTTGATTTTGAAACCTTTGCATCTGCGCTAACGAAGCAACAGTTGGTTAGCGACCGGGGTTACTCATGATTACCCAAATAATCAAGAAGGATCGTTTAAGACTGCAAACAACAGAATTAAATCTATATGTCGCATCTGTTTCGTTTCAGGTGAACACGAAAAGCGATGCACTTTTTCCTACTTTGGAACAGGTGGGTAATATTTTGTTTTGTTTGTCGTGCGACCCTTGTTAAAACAAAAAGAAGCCACGACGACGGATAGGCGCCGAGGGCGACGATCGGAATCGTGATCGCGAGCAGGATCGCGCGCTCGCGCCGATCGAGGTCGATCAGCCCGCGATTCTCGGGGGCGTCGACCGGGCCGAGGAAGAGCCTTCGCTGGACCCAGAGCAGGTAGGACGCGGCGACGACCATCGCGAGCAGCGCGAAGACCGACAGCGCGCGCCGCGTCTCGAGGCTGCCGAGCAGCACGAAGAGGTCGCCGACGAAGCCCCCGAGCAGCGGTACGCCCATCAACGACAGGACCATCACGCCGAAGAAGAACGCGCAGACCGGCATCGGCTTCGCGAGCATCTACATTCTAACCAAATGTGGAGGGTATAGATAGGAGTTGATTTTTATCGTTTTTCATAACTTATTGAAAAACTTATTTTTAGGTTGCATCTTCTCGAGTTTCACAAACCGGACCTCTGCGTCTAACATAACACTCGTATGCGCAACCTTCACCGTCATATGGCAATGTACAATCAGTCCCGATGAAACGGGAAGACCACCTCAACATCAACATGAATAATTGAAATTTTTATTTAATGCTTGATTTCTTTTTCTGCAGCTGTAAGTGGAAAGACCATGTGAAAAATATTAAAACAAAAATAGTAAATAAAAACGAAAGCCTTTTGAATGTAATGATGTGCGGAATTCAAATCCCCCATATCAATGAGCAAGTTACCCATATTGTTTAGAGAGAATGCTGTTCTCGGATGCTCATCCCCCAAAATTCTCTTCTGTATATTAAGGGCCCTTTGCGTGTAGGAGAACGCCGTTTTCAGTTCCCCCATATCCCTCATTAATGTTCCAATATTATCCAGGCAGGCAGCGGTTTCAGGGTGATCTTTTCCTAACTTCCGCTCTGTAATTTCAAGGGTCTGTTTGAAGAAGGGAATTGCTTCTGCCAGGTTTCTCATTTCTACGAGCAAAACTCACGAGGTTTTTAGGAGGAGCAAACCCTCCCATATACTTAACAATTTCTATTCGTCTTAATGTTCCTCATTACTTCCAGTTGAAAAAACTTGTTTTGTATTATTTAATCAAACTAAAAACAAGCAGAAAGGAAGTCAAACATTTCAAACTTTATAAGTTTGACCAGAACTCACTATCAATGAATAAGAGAGACCCAAAACATACAGAAATTGAAACGAACAATAATTACCAAAAACAGGAATAGGGCAAGCAACCCCTTAAGCCTTATAAAGGTCAGTGCACAGTGATGGTTTTGACCTCATTTGTGTGGAAAAATCCCCCCCCCAACTCTACTAAACAGAGCAGATCCGGACCGGTTATGTCAGTCACGTATCTTAGACTTGTTTTTATTCTTCCCATCCAGTTTTATCCTGATCTCTCCGCTTTAAGTATTTCCGGTCCCCCCCCCAATGACGCTGGATGCGGTTGAAATTTAAAAAAAGAAATCTGAGTTACGGGGTCCTTCTAATATGAAGTTTCATGAAGATCTGATCACTTCTTCGTAAGTTAAAAATACGTCATTTTTTCTAATTTTTCAGAACTAACCCCCCCCCCCAATTCCCCCAAATAGAGCGGATCCGTTCCAATTAGGCTCATAACAAACTGAATCTGGTAGGAATGGGAAAGAAAAAAGACAATACAAAAGTTTTACGACTACAACACAATTATCGAGCATGTGAATGGGGATTGTAAAAAAGTGTACTTTAGTTCCTTTGGTTTATATTTTTGACATATGTCGGTGAACAATTTACATTACTCGTTAATTTTACGTTCGAAAGAGAAGCCATATAACTCCATGTAACAACTTGTTGGTTCATTTCCCATTATGTTACATTTATGTTATGTTATGTTACGTTACGTTATGTTATGTTACGTTATGTTACATGGCTGACCTCCAATCCCCCATAAGCAGCTAAACATGGCCAAGTATTTTTTTATTCTTGATTTCAGGAATAAATCCGAGAAAGGAAGAGAGATCACATTCCACTGGTAAATGAGGTAGCTCCATTATGATAAGCTGCAGAGCAAAATTGTTATCTTTTGTAGGCTTTTTGTTTTGTCTTTCTGTTCGTTGTGATAACAAATGGTACAGTTTCTAAGAAATGGTCGCATACGACAGGAGCACAGGGTGTACCCCCCAGGCAATAATCATCAGTTTGCAAATATTCACTAAGCTATGAATCTCGTTTAATATAACCGTTCGTCCGGTTTTAGTGCTCCTAGAATAAACTATTTGGCTCTTAAAATAATTTGAGGTTTGAATTTTGAATACTTTTTTGCTGTTTCTCGCTCTAAATTGTTTTTTGCTGCATCGTAGAAGGCTAAAAGCCCATTCACAACGAGATCTACGAATATCGAGATTTAGTCAGCGCTTATTTTAGCCAATCAGAATTTTTCCTAGAATTGTTAATCTAATCAAAATTATGGAGAAAATCTGATGAGCTCAAACTAGCGCAAGCTAAATGTCAGCATTAGTAAATCTCACTACGAATGAGCGTTAAAAAGTCTTTTCTTATGCAAATGATTGGTCTTTAATCCATGGATATTTTTGTCAAAATGTGTTCCTGAAAATAAGACTGCTATTGATTGGTTAGTAAAAAAATCACAAGTAAATGAGGCCTAAAGAATTCTCCTCTTTTCTATAGGCCTGTGACATTTTTAGGCATATGGCATTGTCAATACTGCTGCTTTTTCGTTACACAGAAAGCGATTTACTGTTTTCGGGTAAAATTCTACTTTAGCTATCTGGAAAAGGGGTTAGGCCAGGGAAATGACACTTTCAGGGATGGGTCTACAGGCTGACGTATGTCCCAGGAAGGTATTTTGAAGTAGCCTACCTATCTCTACTCCTCCACACAGCTCCGTCCTGCTTCGTGCTGGACCTGTCTTCGATCAACAGCACGGACTGCGCGGTTGTCACCGCCATCGTTCGCATCTGGAAAGCGGTGGAAGCCAGCGGCGGTAGACTGGCCGTGTATGCGCCGCAGCCCCTCACCTGGTCCACGCTGGTTCGCAGCGGCCTCACTGCTCAGCTGAATATCACCCGGAAGGCAGAAGAAGCCCTGTCACAGCTGAAAGGAACCGGGTCTGTCCGACCGCGTGCCGCGCAGCTGTTGAAGTGGAGCTCTCCTGTGGCCGCAGCTGTCGCGGTGATTCTGCTGATGGTTTCTTCTTAAAAATTAGCGTAAATTGTAAAGGCATTCGAGAATTTACGGAAAGGTCTACGAATTTGAAATTGAAAAACTAACTTGAGATTTAGAAAGTCACAAAGAAGTCAAGTTAAAGCTGACAAAGAACGACTCATAAACAACAAAATTATGCCAAGCCCTCTATTGTTATTCCGTTTCTTAACCAAATCCAAAAGCAGGGAAATCACATTAAATCGCCTAGCACCACTCGTTCAGACCTTCGGCCCTCGAGAATATAGCTTCGCGTCCCCTAACTAGACTCTCGGGGGTCGAGCTGTTTTTCTTATCAGAAATTAGAGTGACCTATGGAAGAATACAAGTGAGTTATTTTCTAAAACCGTGATTATTTTCCCAGAGGCCAGGCAGTGTAGAAAAAGTGTCCGTGAGAAATACCGTCATCAGTATATCGGTAGGGGGTGGAAGTTCGTTTACTCTCCAATGAAATAGCTAGAGATATTAGTGGTATCACAGGTTGTGGCATCCTTGGCCAAGAGTTTTGTACTTTTGAGCATTCAATCACTTTAGCATACCCTAACGAAACCACCAACGGTGCTGGTTTGGCGTTTGAGCACAAATAGTGGTGCCAGTGTTGGTCCCATACAAAATTGGTCCAAGATAGATGACTGACATAACCGGACCGGATCCGCTCTCTTTGGTGGAGTTGGGGGAGGGGGGGTTAATTTGGAAAAATTAGAAAAAATGAGGTATTTGTGACTTATGAACGGGTGATCAGATCTTAATGATATTTAATATCTAGAAGGATTTTGGGCTTTAACATTCAAATTTGAAATCTTGACCAGATCTGGTGACATTGAAGGGAGTTGGAGGGGGCTTTCGGTTTCCACACTGTATGCGCCGATGTGCTGGGTGATACCGCCGGCTTCGCCGGATGTGACCCGGGTGTTGCGAATATAGTCGAGCAGCTAAGAACTGGCAAGACAACTTTGTTATTTTATATCTGATTTCTCTACAATTTTTTGTACAGAATGTACATTTTTTTTTGTACAGAAGGCTTTGTATGTGAATATTTGAATTGTTGTTATTGCCATAAATGCAAACTCTGCCTGCCCGCTCCCAATTGGATAGGCAAAATTTGGCCCTCAAAGAGAGGGGAGAATCACCAGCTCCTTGACAGCCATCAGCGGTAAGCGATGCTTAATCCTAAGAACTGGCAAGACAACTTTGTTATTTTATATCTGATTTCTCTACAATTTTTTGTACAGAATGTACATTTTTTTGGAATGTTCGGCATCCAGACCAACCCCAGTCAATTTAGTGGAGTTTCGACTTCACTTGTCATAGCTTGAATGTTGAAAACAGCGTAATGGACAATGTCATCACAATTAAGCCAGACGATAATCATTTTATAGCAAAGACAGGTTATAAAGTGAAAGATTTGCATGAAGAGGAGTCGAGGAATGTTGGATATTAGGGAGGGTTCTTTTGCGGTAGAATAATGGGTGAATGAAAGTAGCGTGGTGGCGTTATTCACGTAGATAATCGTCAGTTTAATCACATTACCTTTCACTCTCATCCTTATTATTCCACTTCATTAATGACAATTTAGAAATGAGTAGCTTAAACCGTAAGTAAGACGCTGATATGTAATAGTGTAGGTTTAGCTTGCGATGAAGGCTTAGAAGGGAGACGATAAAGCTCGCCTGGAGGACCTCAATATCGCAACAACTTGACTAAAATGCTGCAAAAAAGCATGAGGGTTTGCTATTAAAAAAAAAAAAAAACTATTAAAAATCCAAGCTTGATCATGGTTACACCTTGGGCAGATTGTTGTCAGCAGTCATTGTGACACATTTTTTCTTACTTTTCAGCGACGTAATCGAATGACGGATGATATGAATGAAGGCAATATTATGCCTTACAAAATTAGTTCTACAAATATAGTAAATTTAAGGTACGTTGGAGAATCTTTCAATGGAGAAACTTATCGTAGGGGAAGGGAATTTTCCTTGGAGGGGGAGCTGGATTTCCAGATATTATTTAAAAACGATCAGCAATTAAATAAAAAAAAAAGTTTTTCCAACTGAAAGTAAGAAGCAACATTGAAACTTAAAACGAACAGAAAATATTACGTATATGAGGGAGAGGAGGGGGTCCCTCTCCTCAATAGTTCACTCTTACGGTAAAGTTTCTTTTTTTGACTTTTAAAAGAGGTTTTTATTCTAGGCGTTGATGAGGAAGCAGCCCCTTTCATATATGAAGTAATTTCTGTTCATTTAAGTTTTAATGTCGCTCCTTACTTTCAGTTAAAAAAACTTGTCTTTTTTTATTTAATTTCTGAACGTTTTTGAATCAATGCATGTTTTGATTTTGGCTCTCTGCAGAGGAATAATTAAAATGAAATTTACATATTTATTTTTTTTTGGCTAAATGGCTTTCTCATAGTTTTGATCGAATGATTTTCTGATTTTTAATCAGATTTTAATCAGAAATTTTAATTTTTTACGGATGTTTTTATTAGCAAAAGATGTACGTAACTTAAAAATGCAAATAAAGAAATGTTGATGTACTTTGAAACGTTTTTTCTTATCCCCCTCGGAAAAACCATTCTCCCTCCCCATAAAAATTGTGAATATCGTCCTGTAAAAACTAAACTGTTTAAAATAACTATTTTTTCAGAGGAATACAATTTTGAGCATTTAAAAAGTAAGAAAGTAAATGCATAAAATAGTTTTTTCAATGGTGTTTGTTAAAAAGGTTAAATAGGTTCTTAACGACGAGATATTAAATATGAAGAAACAACTTTACTCAACTGAAAGTAAGGAACAACATTAAAACTAAAACGAACAGAAATTAAAAGCGAGGTGTTGAGGAGGGGACACCCCCTTTCATATACGGAACAATTTCTCCTCGTTTTAAGTTTTAATGTCATTCCTTACTTTCAGTTGAAAACCTTGTTTTCTATTTAATTTCTGAATGTTTTCGAATTAATACAGGTTTTGTTTTTGGCTCATCGTACATGAACAATTAAAATTAAATTTGCACATTAATTTTTGCTTTTTTGGCTAAATGGCTTTCTCGAAGTTTAGATCGAACGATTTTACGAAAAAACGGGGGAGGAGGGCCTAGCTACCCACCTACTCTTTTGGTTATTTGAAAAGACCACTAGAGTCTGATTTTCTTTTACTCTAGGTTTTGGACGCAATGTATTAAGATTGGATACCTAATAGTGCAAAATAATCAAATATATAATAAATTAAATGAATTGATGCTTGCCATTTAGTTTTGTTTCATTTTGGATGTAAAATTAGTTAAATATTTTATTTTCATAATTTGTTTCTAAATGTATTCAGAGAGAAACTTACACCTAACAAAATGTACTCTAGAATATATTTTCGTCCCCCTCATCAAAACCTGCTTTTTTGGTCTCTGCGTCCTCCCCCCCCCTGCTTGGAAATTTTTTTTCTGTGGGCGCTCATGCTATTACTGGTAACTTGAAAATAAATAAAAGCTAGCTTTGTCAACTTTAATACCAACACATAAATACAATAAATATATGACCAACCTGTCCATAAGGATGCAAAGATATGTTTCTCGGTGAATGTCTACTGATTCTGCTACCATTACATGATGCACTGGAATGCCTTCTTTAGGAGTTTGCTTTGTTATTAATCGGTTTCCAAGCATTTGCTCCACATAATATGCCACTTGCTCTGGACTGTAATATGTTCTGACTTAGTAAAACATAAATTATTTAGCCTAAGGCTCATACAGTTAGGCTTTGACAGAAAACACAAACTCCTCCATTCCTGCTCGGTTTTGGTTCCGTCCCATGGGATCTGTCCATACTTCCTAACAAAAGGTAGCACAGAGGCAGGCTGAAGTGATTGGGCTGACACTGGGTCATCCATTTCATCATATTTGTAAATGTCATCTTCAAAATGGAACCTTTTCTGTATCTGGCCTACTGCTTTGACATGGAACGCCTGTGCAGCTTTGAGAACTACTTTGATTGAATCAGGGAGGACGGCGGTATCTGACCTTGATGTACAGAGGGAATCTTGCCTGTTTGGACCCAAGTAAATGCTTTCAAGGGGAAGTTAAAACTTCCAATTAATTTTTCCTTTTAACCTTTTCATACGCTTTTATCCATTTCGTACCTAATAACTAAGCAAAGAACCACTTCGTAAGTTAAGGATTATTCTATACTTTTAAAGGAATCTAAAGCGAGTAAATTTAGTAGTTAATTATCAATTCAATCATTTTTTAGCTAGAAAGATTATAACTGCTCCCATTTCAAACATTAGAAAATCACAAACTTGCACTCTACCCATCTAATTCCCTATCTAATTCACTGTATCCCCATCTAATTCGACCCCATTTAAAATGGGGTCGAATAGAGCTTTCATTTTTGCAATGAAAAATAGTTCTGACTTCAAATTAGGTAAGGTATAAGTTTTACGTCACAGCAATGCCTATACAATACAATATATTGTTTTTTAGCCTAAGTCAGTTTATTATCTTCGAAAGTTAAGAAAAAAAAAATTATGAAAGGTTTTTTGTCATCTGTGTTTTTTTTTTTTTTTTTACAGGAATAATAAATTAGTGGGATTAGTGTTCCGTCAATTTCCTAGAGCTGTCTAAAGTAGATGAATACCAAGCCTTATTTCTGGATGGGAATAGGCGCTGTGTCCTGCCTGCACCAATCGATGTACCAATTTTGGAATCTATTTTACTCTGTTTACGAGAGATACACCGGTCATGGCTGTTGTCGACCTGACGCGCTTTGAGGTCGACGCGCTGATACCGGAAAGCTACGCCGACGACCTCGGCATCGGCATGCAGGCGGAAATACAGGTCGGCGGCCAGAGTTTCGCCGGGCAGCTGGTCGCGGTATCCCCCGAAATCGTCAACAACCAGGTAGCCAGCCGAATTCGGTTTGTCGACAGCCAGCCTGCCAATCTGCGGCAAAATCAGCGTCTCGCAACGCGAATCCTGCTGGCAGAACACAAGAATGTGCTGATGGTGCAGCGCGGCCAGTTCCTCGATAGCGGTGCGGGCAAAAACTTTCCTCCCAATTCGAACGAGCTATCCCAGGGTATTCAAAAGCACTCTTGTGCAAGAGAAAAAAGATTCTGGGTACATGGCCAAGTCTTGCTTGTCCTTTTCAGGTGTTGTATCCTTCTTAACCTTGTATTGTTATCGAGATTTTTTTTTCATTCTCTTGTCTACATTTGCTTTGAAGAGGTTTTGTGGGGCTCCTATTCTTTGAATTCTTATTACTTTCCCATTGCGTTTAGAAATTTCTTGCCTTCTTTTCCACTCATAGGCGACAACAAACAGACAAGCAAAGACACATATTTATGTTTCTACAATATTGTGAGTTATTTTGCTGAAAAATCCAAGCCCCTCCGTTTATTGAACCTCCCTTTTTATTAGAGTTACAATTTAGAGTCCCTTTGCCTATAAAAATGGCAACATAGCACCTCAGAATTGTAGAATTCACAACGAGTTGAAATATTGTTGACGTGTAAGGACGGGTGCAACAAATTAGTTGATAGGTATTGGCAACTTCCATTATCAATCACTCATCATTATTGTGGACCCAGTATGATAATGTATAAGAATGTTGAATAAAGTAACTGACATATTAATGACATGAGCTGACAATAGACATTTAATCGTCATAGAGCTTTTTATGGTGATTCTAAATATGTATTTGTTTATTAATAATTAGTGCAGTCACTAGTACACAAGTAAGTTCGTATAATTATAGAAAACACAAGGAAAGCAACTTAATAAGGGGTAATTTCGGTAAAAATATGCCGTCGACTTTTTCTTGCATTGCAAGAGTACCCATGAGTTGATATATGAAGCCATTATAATCAGAAATGTTTCTCCTGAACGGAATGCTGGGAATTTTTGTACTTTGCCTCTGAAGGGATACGTTTTTTTTTATTTTTTATTATCATTTGTTTTTTTCTGGGAGTGATGTATTTATTAAGGGATTGGGATGAAACTTAGTGGGAAAAATAAGCACAAGTCCTAGATATATGATTGAAATACCCGGAACGGATCCGCTCTCTTTAGGGTAGTTGGGGGGGGGGTTAATCCTGAAAAACTAGAAAAAATGAGGTGTTTTTTTCTTACGAACTGGTGATCAGATCTCAATGAAATTTGATATTTAGAAGGATATCGTGTCTCAAAGCTCTTATTTTAACTCCTGACTGGATCTGGTGACATTGGGGGGAGTTTGGAGTGGGGGAACCTAAAATCATGGAAAACGCTGAGATTGGAGGGATCGGGATGAAACTTGGTGGGCTGTAGGACTTATGGGAAAATCTTGGCCAAAATGATGTTCATTAGATCATGAAACAATATAACAATGATCATTAATGATTTAAAAAGTAAATAACACTAATCAAGCTTAAAACAAAGGAAAATATGTAATATGTGAGTGGAGTCACTATGCCTAGCCTACTGCTCAGTCCTTAAGCTAAAGGTTATATTACACTTTATTAAGAGCATGTATAATACTCATAATAGGCTATGTTGAATGTATAGGGCATGTACAATATCTATATATATAAAAATAAGTTGTCTGTGTGTGTGTGTGTGTGTGTCGACTGACGTCAGACAACTTTAGTGTTTTGATACATACTAAAGAAGAAAAAATTTGGAAGGAGGGACTTGTAAATAACAAATGGCTCTTATGCCTTGGTCATCATTTCGATGAGGGGTTGGCATCTTTTGCTAGTTGGTATACTTGCTATTTTCTTTGGATGTTTTTGAGGGTACGAAATATTTGATTTCATATCCGCTATGGAGAGAAAGGTACAAGCAAAACAGGCATTTAGAGTGCGATCGTCCTCTTGGTTAATTGGTTAGAAACTTCAGCAATAAACAAATTGACTTGATAAAGTCGTTTTCCCAGATTCGACCATCTGGGGAAGATCGATTGAGGCACCGACTACATAACCTCGCGGTGCACGGGACTTTGTGTTGTTAGGCACAACCTCCAGTCGGAGGCCCATCTGCTTTACACCGTCGATTAGCTCATCAGAAAAATCACCATCAAACACTTGCTGGGTCGCTTGTCCGCCGGCGCTAAATCTTGGCAAGTGCATGGATGGTGCGTCAATTGCCGTTTTGATGTCCTGGCCGTAGTCGATAATGTTCGTCAATGAAGTCACGGTCTTTGAATGAAGTCCGGCCCCGATCGATGAGAGAGCGACAACGAGCTTGCCGTTGCGCATGACAATCAAAATTTCGAGATAGCCATTTTATACCAAAACTGTCCAAAGGTCCAATAGCCATCCCTCCAGGTTTGGAGACCCCCCTTCCATCCCCCGAGTTATGAGCTGTAAGCTATGCTAGCTCCTTATTGTTAAGATATTGGGTTTTTACAGGAAGGGTGGTCGTATAAACTTTGGAGGGGGCAGATGCCTCAAAGGGTGCATTTTAATGCAAACAACTCCCGACTCTCATTGAGTCTTCAGATAAATACCTAATTGGTTCTAAGAAAGGGGCAGGGACGGTGTGGAGGTAAAAACTGACATTTAATTCCTCTTGATTTTTCGTTGCTATGCCAGGGTGTATCAAAAAGTCTATTCTTTTGACCTCCTTCTAAGTGTAAGTAATTAAAATGTTTTTGTTGAATCGTAATCATTTTGAAAACAATGATTATTTAAAAAGTGTTTGATGAATAAATTGTGACTATTCTAATCTGTGTGCACCGCAGGACCAGAGGCGCACAATCATACTACCTTTGATGCACAATATGCAACCCTTAATCTGTAATGTCTGCTTCAAGTTAGAAGAAGTTTTTTTTTATTTAATTGTTACCCTCATGGCATATTTATCAACTCTCTCAAAATTAATGGATTTCTGTTTCTGCATATAAAGTTTTTATGGAATGGGTGGCTGTATAAACTTTAGGTGAGGCTTGTTTGTTTTGAAACTTATT
The DNA here is from genome assembly GCA_010016025.2 of Alatinidae sp. Z8VKAUB7J3. Lineage (NCBI taxonomy): Eukaryota > Metazoa > Cnidaria > Cubozoa > Carybdeida > Alatinidae > Alatinidae sp. Z8VKAUB7J3. The sequence goes on from JAAAKM020721499.1 coordinate 61,186,771, forward strand.
TCATTTTAACTAGGGCCCAAAACCCCTATGCCTTCCCAAGGCCTGAACATAATTTGCACATAACTGATTTTGTTTTAAATATTCTCACTTTTATAACTTTAAGAAATCAGATATTGTTAACTTTTTAAGGAATAAATATCAGCATATTTGTATTAAACTAACAATGCACGTTCATATGTATTTTTTTAGTAAAGTACAAATTATGTTCTGGTCTTGGGAAGGCATAGGGGTTTTGAGCCCTATCGTATATTTGTTCTTCCCCTCCCAACTATATCTATACTTACTAGTTTTTGAGTTTTAGTACTAGTTTTTGAGGTCATAACGAATGTTCTTTTCGATTCTTTTTCGAGGAGGGAGGGTTAATACTCAGTAATTCTACATTCTACAGACTTGCATAAAGTCTCATTAGGATACTGTACAGCGAGAATTAGAAGCCAAAGCTGTTTCAGGTATCTGATCATTTCTCATAAAACTTCAGATTCTCAGCATTGAGAAATTCATTTCTTCCAATAAAAATAAGAACAAATTAATATTAAAAAAAAAACAAAAAGACGATATTGGGAACAGCCCATTTCTTACATGGAGTAATTCCCGTTCGTTTTAAGTTTTAATGTCGCTTCTGACTCAAACTTTAGCGTAAAGAGCGGGGCGTTGAGAAGGGAACAGCCCATTTCATACATGGAGTAATTCCTGTTCGTTTTAAGTTTTAATGTCGCTTCTTACTTTCAGTTAAAAAAACTAGTTTTTTATTTAATATCCTCTAAAGGCTAGCGTTATTTGGTATAGGCTGCTCAAAACTAAGCAAATAGTGGTTTATATTCCCTTTACATGTGTTTAACATGTTATTGTTCTGGGGCTCTACGATTTCATGTTTTGAGTTTGATTAAGAATATCCAGGAGATCTTAGCAACATTTTGATAGACACCTTATATTAAATAAAACTAACCAGGGATGTGAATCAGATGGGAAAAATTGACTCCTAAAGTTTGAAAACTACCATTCCTTTTGTATTTTATGAAAACAAAAAAGAAATCTAGAAAAATTACACAGTTTTTTTTTTGTGTAAATCAGGGCAAATGATTTAAAAAAAGTCTGGGGGGATTGTGCCGCCAGAAAAACAGTCATAATATTTGGATAGAGCATGAAATAAGGTATATATTGGTTGTCCTCCCTTAGAAGTGGCCAGCCAAATAGCCTATCATTATTGACTACTAATTTTTTTGGTAATTTTTTGAAGATATTTTTGGTAAAATGTTGGTATTTTGCTGGTTTGTGGTGGCAACCCTACTTAAGACTGTCATTCTTACTAACAAAATAAATTTTTAGGTATGATTATTTACTCAAATGCTTCTTTTGGCAGTTGGCAGAAATAGTAGAATAAACCCATAGCAGAAATAATCCTTCAAAGATTATTTCCAAGCTCCTTCAAGAAGAGTCTCAGCTATATACATCAATTGGGGGGATAACCTTCGTAGATGTTGAAAAATGTCTTTTTATTATTGTAGCAATAAAAGGATTGTTTTTAAAGGAATTCAAGCTAAGGGGCTTGTTAAATATCCCGACCCAACTCAAGAATTTAATCAGTAAGATTTGAGAAAAACCGGTTTGTCTGTCTTTATTCGGAGACAATTAGTTTATTTTCATGAGATAAGTTACTATGTAGGTATTTTTTAATTAAATATTTAACATATGGAGTTGGATAGGTATTTAATATAATGCGTTCTAGGCGGCCTGCTTTCCATAATTTTCTTCTGTAGTTTCTATAACTTTGCTTCTAAGGTATTATATCTTCATCATATTTTGGCTATTTCATTGAATTGAAGTGAAGAAGAAGGTACTGACAAAGAAGTCGATTAGAGACTCGCAGCTTAATGATGATAGTGATGATGATTAGTTATTTTTACTGATTTATTATTGATAATCAACACTTTTTTTTATCCTTTTTCCAAAACTTGGAAATACTTAAAATAGACTAAATTACCAAGTCCAGATATACTAGAAAATTAAAGGAAAATGGTAATCAACAAATATATTACGTAAATAAAAGCTCAACTAGTAATTTTATCCCGACCTGTCAAAACTACATTTAATTTCAAATTGATCTTCGGGATATTTTTGGGGATGAATTTCTAACTGGTGAAAAAAGAACCGAAATAACTAAAAATGGTATAATATGAAAATTAAACCCTTTATATAATAAACTATTAAACCCTTATATTTAAGCCCTTATATAATAAACTATTTTTGCAATATCAGATTAAGAAAATATCTGATGTCAGAATTTTTTTCGTACTTCTCAAGCAAACTCATTAAAAAAAAATCATTGATATTATTCATTTTCCGCATTTTAATGTTCTATTTCCCCCTACCCCTGTAGCAAGAATTATCGACTATGAACTGGCCCTCAGACCAACCCTCCCGTCCCCCTCCCAAAGTGCAAAAATTTTTTTGTAGGAGTGCATGCAAAAGACTAAACCCTCGTCCCGCAAATCCATTATTGTTGCGAGTCATGGGGTATGAGATTGATACACCTGTGGTTCCATTTTCTTCTTGCAATCGAGGGAGTTCTGGTATTATTGTCGTCTGTCTTTGTCCTCCTGGCTTCTTCTGGAAGTCATCTTTGCTTTCGTCGCTTCGACATTGCCCTATTGTGTCGACAGCCTGCCGTCTCTCCTCTACTTCATCCAACAAGTCCTGCCTTAGTTGCACGATCCGAGGTAGACTGCGAACGGCTGTGTACTTTCTTCCATTGAAACTAATCGATTGCCTAAAAAGATTGGATAGCCACTAGCCCCCTTCCTCCAACGCTGTTTTTCCCAAAAGTCATCCGATCAAAATTTTGAGATAACCGTTTTGTTCAACACTTTTTAAAGGTCTAATAACCATGCCGTTTGGGAGGACATGACCCCCTTAAGCCCCTAGTGGAAGGGCTATAAGTAATAAAATGAATGAATGAATGAAATAGTAATGAATGAATTGTAATGTCTAAGTAACTCCCATATAAACTACTATCTTGTGGTAGACGAAGAAAGCATGGCATACTGAGAGACAAAAGTGCCCTTTCCATTTCTTTGGGATGTTGGTTTTCCCCCTCAGACCCCTTTCTGGCCCCCCAGCTAAAATTTTTTTTCTCCAAAAATTTTGGTTTCTTAAAAAAAAAAAAAAAAAAAAAAAAAAAATAGAATAAACCTGCATAATTCAAGCACCAACAGAAACGGGTCAGTTTTTTCGTACATATTTACCTTTAAAGCACTATAGGTTACTTTTAAATAGTACTAATAAGTACCTTTATAGTACTTTTAGAGTGCTAAATAGTACCTTAATGGCTTGATTTGCGAAAATTGGCTCCAACGTTGCCCTTCCCCCAGGATTTTGACGAAATTACGCCCCTGGGCTTAGATAAAAAAGAGTCACATTGTCATTAGGGTACCAGCTATCTTATGTTGGAAATAAATTTTTTGTGGCTGAAATAGTTCCAAAGACGTTTTTGTCAGTGAAAAAGTATACTTTGAAGACTATTCCTTGTATGAGTATTGCAACTTGCGAGTGATTGATTTACTTTTAATTTTTGTTCGGTTTTTGCTCATGGTGGCATGCCCTCTGCTCTTCTTTCCCTGCACTTTCATCTTCTTTTTTTGTTTTGCCTTTTCTGCTCTTTTCTTTATTTGTCTTATTTCTGTCGGAACAAATGTATGTTACTTTGTGTTTCGGAAAAAAAAAAAAAACAACAAATAAACACACAAATAAAAAATACGAAATTCCACATTTTTGTAGATTGGAGCTTGGAATTTTTGCTATAGGGTTCTCTGATACGCCGAATGCGATGGTGTGATTTTCGTTAAGATTTTATGACTTCTAGGGGATGTTTTCCCCTATTTTCCAAAATAAGGCAAATTATTTCAGGCTCGTAACTTTTGATGACAAAGACTAAATTTAATGCAACTTATATGTTTAGAATCAGCATGAAAATTCAATTCTTTTGATGTATCTTTTAGCATCAAAATTCTGTTTTTTAGAGTTTCGTAATAGTCGCTTCCCCGATTCGACCATCTGGGGGGGGGGAGTGGAGGGACGGTTAATTCGGAAAAATCACAAAAAAGGAGGCATTTTTAACTTGTGAACAGATGATCGGATCTTAATGAAATTTTATATTCTTTTAAACCCCGACCGCATCCAGTATATTGGGGGGGAGTAGGAGGGGGAAACCGGAAATCTTGGAAAAATGCTCAGAGTAGACAGATCGGGATGAAACTTGGTGGGAAGAATAAGCACAAATCTTAGATACGTGATTGACATAACAGGACCGGATCTTCTCTCTTTGGGGGGGATAGAAAAATGTCAGTCGAGCCCCCCCCAAACCCTCCCAGATGGTCAAATCGCATAAACGACTATTTTTTTATTAATCTGGTCTGGTGCCTGATACGCCTACCAAAGCTCATCGTCCTAGCTTACCTAGAAGTGCCTAAAGTAGCAAAACCGGGACAGACAGACCGACAAAATTTGCGATCGCTATATGTCACTTGGTTAATACCAAGTACCATAAAAAACCATATGCATGCAAGTATTAGAGGGGCATATAAGCAATATAATAGGCAGCACTGCTCTGTCATAGCAAATAATATCATTGATATTTTAAAGGAGCTAATAAAGTTCTCATTGTATAACCAGGGCTGGATTTAAGTTTTAACGCTCCTAGACCCAAGCGTTTTTTGCTTCTTTTTTTGCGGCATTTTCGTCCCTTAAGAATTCGGGAATAGTGGATGCACTGAGCAGAAACCAACCAGTGAGCCAAAAGTTAAAGTGATAGGTAATACCAAACTCTCGGCTGCTACTCTAGGGAGACATCTAACAATTCATAAGTTGCCGTGGAATTCTCCTGAAAATTAATAGCGAAGTTGAACAGGTAAAAAATGCTTTCGTCAAGGCCATAGAAAAATATGAACGAGATTTTACAAATGAAAAACTTTATCTATTTTTGATTTTTGTTTTTTTTTTTTGTATTTTATACAAGTAATTTCTGTTTGCAAGAAGTATTTTGGATTTTGTTAGGACTTATTGCAGTTTGTAAGAATAATTCCTGTTTTTTTAAGAATTATGTTTGACCTTTTTCCATTCTATATGAACTATTAGGGGTGTTTTTGAAATTTTTTTGTTTTTTTTTGCAACTGTTTTGTATTTTCACTAATTGTTTTTCATTGTATTGGAACTATTTTGGATTTGTATAGATTATTTTTGTGTTTTATAAGAATTATTTCTGGTTGGTAAGAACTATTTTTGGTTTTGTATTTTAGCTAAAGAAATATAGTGTTTGCTTCATTTTTCCCATTTTGTTTAATCTGTAGGCCTACCATCTATAGCCAAACAAGGAACATATCGTTCTTGAATGTGGTGAGAAGAGGTTGCAAGAAAGGATGTAATGGAAATTAAGACTTCTTGGGAGAGTCTAAAGAGCTCTGAATAGATTGGGGTTGAGGAGGAGTGTGCGCAGCTTTATTGGCCAAAGGCTGCCTGGTGCGGCAGAGAGTTGTTATTAGGAGCAGTATAACACATAATAAATTATATCATTTTTTCATATTCTAAATTTTCCACTGTTTACTTTCATATAGTCGATATTGTATTTTGCTCACGGAAACCAAGAAGTATTACATGGATCCTTTGGTTTTGTATGCATAACCATCCCTTTGTCAAGATGCATCTTGGTCACCCTTGGTTAAAATATACGGATATCTCAAATTTTAACCTCTAAAGCATGTCACTTATTGGGATTCCACCCAAAAAGCAAGCAAATTTACTACAGCAAATTAAGGCATCCGTGATTGTAAATCTTTATTTCTGCATCTTACTCCGACCCACATTAAACTTAAATCCAACAATAAATAAATAGATAAAAACAGATTGCACACAAATGGAGGGGGCTTAAGTAGCTCAGATATCATGATACTGCTTCTTCAAAATCAAAATAAAATGATAGGCATTATCATCCACAAGTACGTTTATCTTATGTGGTTTCGCTTTTGAATCAAACTAATACCTTATTTGACTAGTTAAATGGGTATTCTGCTATATGCTTAGGGTATGAGGAAAATAAATGTATAAATACAATACAAAAAATGTATTTCCCCATAAAGAAAACATGCAAAAAGATTGCTAAGTACAGCATTATTTAGAGACCATATACCCCCCTCACCCTCCCAATAGGTAAAGTCCTTTCAAACACTCTTATAAACGCGATGCATGGATGGATTAGTAGTTGGATGAATGGATGCTTTGATGGATGGATGGATGGATGGATGGATAGATTGATGGATGGATGGATGGATGGATGGATGGATGCATGCATGGATGCATGTATGGATACATGGATGCATGGATGCAAGGATGCATACACGGATGGATGCATGGATGGATGCATGGATACATGGATCCATAGATTCACGGATGCATGGATGCATGGATGCATCGATGTATGGATGCATGGATGTGTCGATGCGTCGATGGATTGACAGATGGATGAAATAGAATGGATAGATGGAATAAAAAGGCTCTTTATTGAGGTAGCTAAACTGATCTTTACTCACTCGGTCGATGATTTTGTTTGCTAATAGTGGAGACGCGTTTTTATCATCAGTAGTACCAACTAGCATAAATTCGTCGCCACCCCATCGAATAAGATGAAATCCTTCGGGAACCAAACCATCGATTAAGCTGGCGAGATGATGAATAACGGCGTCACCTGCACCGTGGCCATTGGCGTCGTTTATAGGTTTTAAAGTGTCTAAGTCGATGATGAGAATTAGCATGAACGGTTTGTCCTTGCCGGCATCGAGTTTCGGTAGCGCTTCTTTTAAAAAGGTGTCCAGCGGGTGGCTACCTTGTCGATTTTGCGTCGGGGAAGGATCGGCGTGAGTTGAGAGCCCCGTTGCACACCAACTTCGGTTTGTGAGCCGGCGGAGAATACCTCGGTCTGTTGAACCCGATGGGGGAGGCCGCTTTTGAGTTCGCTCCTGAGTATCCGGTCCAGACGGCAGACGTTTCCTTTGGGCGAGGACAGACCCCAGCCGTGGAAACCGTTTTATTGGCCAGCCGGGCACCGGCACGAGCCTTGATCCCGAGTGATGGTAACTTGGGCACGCAATGGACCGAGCTGGATTTTGACGATTCCGCGTGGCGCACCATTTAACAAACTCTATGCTCAAACATATTGAACAGATAGACCACACTCAAAGATATGGGTGAATACGTTAAAAATATTCTGTATGCTTCTCAACAAAATTATTGGCTCAAAATCAAACAGTTCGTGGTAACGAACTGTAGTAAGGATCGACCCGGCTCAATAGTAACCGAAACTCTAAAATACGGAATTTTTATAACAATAGTCACATCAAAAGAATTGCATTTTAATGCTGATTTTAAATATGTATGTCTTATTAAATTTAGACTTACACATCAAAAGTTACGAGCCTAAGAAAATTTGCCTTATTTTAGAAAAATAGTAGTAGTAGTAGTAGTAGTAGTAGTAGTAGGAGTAGTAGTAATAGTAGTAGAAATAGCAGAAGTAATAATAGTAGTAGTAGTAGCAGTAGTAGTAGTAGTAGTAAATAGCAGTAATAGTATTAGCAGCAGCAGTAGTAGTAGTGGTTGCAGTAGTGGTAGTAATAGTAACAATAATAATAGTAATAGTAATAGTTAGTAATAATAGAAGTAGTAGGAGTGACACGATTTGCTTGTCCTATTTTAATTTGAAATGCTTTTATAAAAAGGTAATATTCATTTTAATCATGCTTCCACAAGGGAGACGAAACTTGTTGCTATATAAGATGATTGTTGCTTCCAGCTCTTTTGGCAAAAAGTTTTGGAACAAGTGGTCAAAAATATTATAGTATGTCAAGGTGTAGTCTAGAAAAGCTGACTCCATTAATATATGAACTGCATATATATTCGAATCTCGACAAGTAAAGCTAAAAAGAGACATTCAATATACTTTCACCCCAAGATTCGATAAACCATACCCATTTGAACTGACCTGCACTATAAAAAAAAGAAAAAAGGTTTTCGGAGCTTGAACCATAAGCCCTTCCTTTTCCCAACAATCAGATTATATTCTTTCTTCGATTATAGCTTCTCATTTTTCTCTCCAAGATGGATTGTTTGACATTTATTTACATTGAATTCAAGCCTCCACAGAGTTGCCCACTGGGAAAGTACCTATAGGTCATTTTGCATAGAGGCTCTCTTATTGGGTGTGTCAACAGGTCCAAGGAGTTTAGAGTTGTCAGAATAAAGAGTTATTTTATTTTTTACTGTGGTTGGTGTATCATTAATATAAATGTTGAATAATGTTGGTCCCAAGATGGTTCCCTGGGGCACTCCACTCAATACTTCCACTTCTTCTGAAAAAAGAATACCAGTCCGTTTTTTCCAAATATTTTAACCCCGCCTTCACGCACGCGCAATGATAAATGTTTTCATGAAAACAAAATAGCAACTGAAACCATGGCTTTGACGGTTTGTGAAACTTCCCAAATTGCGCGCTATAAAATGTGTTTAATGTTTGGAGAAACATTTCGCTACTGTAAATTACCTTTACTGTGATTTAGTTGTAACTTGTTGCAGCTAAGTGTTGAATTTTATATGTAAATGGAAACTGACGGGATACTGTCGTTCGGACAGACATGTGTCTAGACATTTGAGCCGAACTAGGCACGTTTGTGATCGCTGCTTTTGGAATACACTAATTTTCCAAAGTTTTACATATCTACTGTGAAGAAGATCTCACGGCCAATTATGTGACTTCTCTTCGACTGGGCTATATCCTTTATGTCAGCTCTATCATCGTAGCCATCGAACACGATAGTGGCAGATTGATACTTTTTGGTCATATAAGTAGTATAATGGTCAAGGATTTCAGAGTATCGTTCTTTTTTGGCCCATGAAATTCTGTGCAGAAGAGCTCTACTGTCGATGATGATATAGAATGCTCTTGTGAAGGGGGAGGGTAGAGCACTCCTCAAGATTGCAAGGCTGTGCTATAGCCTCAGCAAATTCTGGCTTGTTCGGAGACCTGGAAGATTGGTCAAAAAATAGAGATCTTGTGAATACAATTAATTCAGCATTTGTATACAAGTTGGGACAACCATGGTTACCAAAGAGATGGCTTAACAAATGACCTGAGGCTCCATACAAAGCAGGAATTTGACAAGGAACTGAAAAACTGCTAGTTAATTGTGATCCCGAAAAATATAATCCATATTGCTGAAGACTCCTCCAAACTCTAGAAGTACAGCAAGTCTACCAAAGCCCAGAGTGCTAGTGTGTCTGAAAAAAGTGGGTTGAATATTTTGCAAGGGAGATCAGTGCTCCTAAAAAAACATAGAAGATTGATAATTATAAATTTGTTCTTTGATTTCAAGCTTTTTCATAGCCTTTGCCTTGTTACTTAGGACAAACTCTATCGATATTACCCGTGGTAAAACGCAACCAAACCAAATGAAATACAAAACCAGTAACTAACCTTATTTCGTGCAGCATGTTTTTGTCTTACACGGTTATAGTTTTTAACTTCGTACCACACACGGATAGCAATTTCGCTAACGCTCTTTTGTATCGGCTGATTCAAACACTTGCTCAAAGTCTATTAAGCTGAGGAAAAAAGGGTTCTGATGACCCAAGGAATTCTCAACTATTAATTTAAGGGAGCGCTTGACCCTGCCTTCGCCGCGCTTGGCTGCGCGACCGGCACGCAGCGCCATACGGATGCGGTTCTCGACCAGCTTGGCGAGCCAGTTGCACAGCTTGCCGTCGGACCCGACGTCGAAACGGTCGAGACCGAGAAACGCGTCGGTGACGGCTTCCTGGGCGACGTCCTCGGCGTCGACGAGCTCCTTGGTGGTTCGACCGAGCCGAACTGCGGCGATGTTGCGCACCCGCGGCAGGAAACGCTCGAACAGGCGCTGCATGGCTTCCTGGTCGTTGTTCTGCGCGCGATCGACGAGGTAAATCGTCTGCTGCGAATACTTATGGGTGTTCAAACAGATCCGTCTTTAAAATTTGGTCTCAACATCTGCTTGTCAATCGTAGCTTACCATCATATTTGAAAAGTAAAACAAATTTTGAATATTAAGTTATAATAATTAAAAAACAATTAAGAAATTTTTACAATCAATATCCACAAAAAATTAAGAAACTTTCACTAGCTAGGTCCTTGCTTATTCTCTGTATCTGCTTGTGAATCGTTCTACAATCTTCAAAATACTTATGGGTGTTCAAACAGATCCGTCTTTAAAATTTGGTCTCAACATCTGCTTGTCAATCGTAGCTTACCATCCCATGTCCTGTAAATCAAGTCCAATTATTTGTCAATTTGTTGCGGTATTTTCCAACAAATATACGTTGCAAATCATAGCTGCGCTATCATTTGTAGTTGTTTTTTGTTGTTTTGTTTTTTACTTCCTGTAGCTCTGTTTGACCCCTTGTAGTTTTTTATAAAGTTACAAGACAACAAAAGTTTTTGACACAGTAAAATCCAGAGGTTCACACTTGAACTAATGGAGTATTAGCTATATCATTGGAGACAGGGCTTTTCTTAGCCCCCCACTCCAGACTCGAACATAAATATAAAAAAAACAGCCTCAGTGTTCCCTTAATAAAGGATTCGCTAAAATTGTAGTGCTTTGATAAATAATTTTACCAGGTTAACTTTTTTTCTAAATAGGGTGCACACGGGGGGTGGGAGTATTCCTCTATCCCTTGTGTCCCCACTGCCAAGTGTAACTGTATTGAAGATAAAAACCATATATAACCAAAATAAGGGGAAAACATAAATTCCTGCGTGGTGCTGCGGATAGCAAGTTGGAATTCTACTGCAAAGGACGCTGGATCAATTCCTTCCACAGGAATTTTTTTAGGCCAGCATGGCGGAGTTGGTAAAGCGATTGACGGATCAATTAGGACATTTATCTGTGAACAACTCGGCATAGATTTCCCACTCATCGCATTTACCCATTGTCGCGATGTAGTAGTTGAAGTCTCCAAGGCTGGGGGTATGGGTGTGCTGGGTGCCGCTGGCTATAACGCCGAAACCCTTGAAGTAGAATTAAACTGGATCGACGAACATATTGACGGCAAACCTTACGGGGTTGACCTCATTGCACCCACGTCAATGGCGGTCGGCGATGCTGATGATTCGAGAGAAGCAAAACTCGCCAGAGTTCCCGAAGAGCATAGAGACTATGCGATTAACATTCTGGCTCAACATGGTATTGATGCTGGTGAAGGAGGAATTAATTTTCAGAATCTATGACATATGGGGGCAGATCCAGAATTTTCTTTGGGGGGGAGGGACATAATAGGTTTCCAAAACTAAAACTAGAGAAAAAGATACTGAAAATTAAGGTATAATGTTGTTTTGTCAAAATTCCAATACTTATAGACATGTCAAGACAGCAAATTTCAAAGGCTTAGAAATCAAAAGAGGATTAACATAAAAGCTTGGCAATAATTTCCTGGGATATGTTTCTGTTCCAAGATTTATTACTGTAAGTTTCATTTGCAAATCTAACCCCTTTCAAAGATAAAAAAAATAGCTAAAGAGAGACAAATAGCCACACAGACAGAGAGAGAGGCATAAACAGATACAAACACACAGAGTCAGACACAAAAAAACACAAATACACAGAGACAAGCAAAAAGACCCAGACACACAAGTACAGAGGGAAAGAGAGAGATAGCGAGGGGAAACAGAGAGAGAAAAAAACACATGCAAACACACAAACACAAAGACAGACACAGAGAGGTGCAAACAGACACTAAAGCACTCAGGCATGCCGAGAGTGAGACAAAAAATACACAAAAACATACACATAGTCCGACATATAAACCCAAGAAGACAGATACGGTGAGATTTCTAATTTAGGTACTAATATCTGCTTAGGAATAGTATCGATTGTCTCCTTAAATAGCCCAAGCCTTATTTCTGTGTTATTTATTTGTGTGAAAATAAAATTTATGAAAAACACATTCTTTTCAATTATAAAATGGTATGAGAAAAAACATTTCCTGTTGTTGAATCTGTACTAAGTTTTCCTGAATAATGTTGAATTAAAAAAGCAAATTTTTTTAAGCGTAAGTAAAGAGCAACATTAAAATTCAAAATCAACACGAAGTATTTGGTACATAATGAGGCTGTCTTTACGCTAGAGTTCCACCTCTTCTCTATTTTGATGCTATGGGGGAAAATTTCCTATAGCCCCCAGGGCAAGTATTGTAACTTATGCAAGTTGCTCATTGTTGATATACGAGGTTTTTATGGAAGGGGTGGTCGTATAACTTTGGAGGGGGCTCATTCGATTTGAAAGTAAAACTTCTTGTTCTTTTTAAGAGTCACGAGTGATCAAACTGAAACCAGCCCCCCAGGTTTCTTTTCCCCAAAGGCACCCGGTCAAAATTTTGGTATAACCATTTTGTTCAAAATCGACCAAAGACCAAATAACTATGCCTCTGGGGTTGATTCCCAGCCCAGCCCCTGGGCAATCTTGAAAAATGAATGGGTTTGAGAGAATCCCTGCTTGCCCTCCAGTCTCTTTACTCTTAAAAAGGGCACCAGAACTTTTAATTTTGAATTGAATTAGCTCCTTTAAAGGTTTCAACGATATTTCTAGCTATTATAGAGTGGTGCCGCCTATGATATTGCTTATATGCTCCTTTGAAAACCTGCATGCATACAGATTTTTTTGTTTATTTGAAACTCCATAACGCTTCCTATAAGCTTCATCTTAATACCCTTAGCGTCATTAGTTACAGTAACTGTGGTGGTAGTATTTAAAGTATACATATAGTACCTTCTGGCTTGCCCTGACCGGCTCCATAAGCAAATCATGATGGAACTTTTTTAATTTCATGGAACTTGTAGTGTGCTTATTTTTGTATATGAAACTTATTGCATGTTGATTTCTCTCTTCGTGAAACTTGTATAATATTTTTTTCCTAGTGAAACTGGTTTTGTTTACGGAACTTGTTGCTTGTGATTTTTTGTTCGAGGAACTTGTTGCATCTTGATATTTTTCGTGAAACTTGTTGCTTAATGATTTTTTCTCTTCTTGAAACTTATGCATTGATTTTTAACCTCACGATGATTTTGTTCATTGATTCTTAATGGCTTTATTATTTATACTTGAGCGTTAATTCTCAAGAAACCAAGTACTAGAAATCCAGTGATATCCTCGTTGCAAAATTGCCCAATACGCTAACAATTGCCAATTGCAATGTTTAGGGGTTATAAACAGCTATGGACAGTCTGTGTACAACGCTAATCGAGTCAAATTTTTCTTTTGACATAATAGGCCTGCGAGAGACGCTTATAACTGATGTATGTCCTATGTCTTGTTTTTAATTCAAGGGTATTCATTCCATTCTCTTAATCGTAATAGCATGCGAAAAGGTGGCTTTAGTAATTATGTACAAAGTGTTTTTTTTCTGTTCAAGTCAGACAGATGGCCTTTTAAACTGGGGAATGTAGCTATACATAAAACAAAATTATATTCAATACTTTTTCTGCTAGCCTCTTCACCTTTTTGTGCTCTGAAAATTGGAAGTCGTTGGAAAATATTTCATTAAAATATGTAAAATACCAGTAAAATAGATAAAATACGTAAATTATGTAGAATATGTAAAATACCCAGTTTTACCAGTTACAACACTATTTGCAACAACATTTTAAATCACCCTAAATTCCATTGCGCAGGTGTAAAAGCCTCCTTGTGATGTCTGCCAGTGGTGACTTCAAAGTTTTGCTTTTCACTCCGTTTTTGACACTTTCTGATACTACCTTTCTCGCGATTGCTTGTAATTCTCACTTCCACTTCCCTTTGAGCCGCATATTTCCTTGTTCTCACTGTGGCATATCTTTAGCCGCATTTTTCTTTATTCTTCACCGTTATTTTCTGAGAAGTTTTAATGCTTGCTGCCGCTTATCTTTGACCCGTATGTTTCTTTGTTCTTTACTTTTGTTTTTGAGTTGTTGTAATCGTTACTGACAAAATTATTCTGACTGTATATATTCTTTCTTCGTTTTCGTTTACCATTACTTAGATATTTTTAATACCCTTTACAACCCCTAAAGGTCATAGGATCTTAACAAAAATCACACCATCACATTTAGCGTATCAGAGAACCATATTGTAGAAGTTTCAAGCTCCTATCTACAAACTGTGGAATTTTGTATTTTTTGCCAGGAGGCAGATCACGGATTCGTGTTTATTTGTTTGTTTGTTTTGTTGGGTTTTTTTCCCAGGGGTGATCGTATCGACCCAGTGGTCCTAGAATCTTGCGAGAGGGCTCATTCTAACAGAAATGAAAAGTTTTAGTGCCCTTTTTAAGTGACCAAAAACATTTGAGGGTACCTAGGCCCCCTCCCACGCTAATTTATCATCATCATCAACAACAACATTGTTGTCATCATACTTACTTACATTTGTGATCCATTGCCTGTTGTCCATTGCCCAGGTTAGATTTTAAATGATAAATCTTCATCGTATCCAGTCCTTTTCAATGCCGAGACTATCATGTACCCCTTTATATTATATATATACAATATTGGAAGTTGTGGCATGGGACCCCTTACTATGAAAAGACTGCTTTCTTTTAGGCACACAGTCTCCTTTTTGTAAATTAGACTATGTGAATTCAAGCTTTGTCATTTCATTTAGCCAAAGTGTTTTTCATCTTCTTTTTTTTAAACCTCGGCGACGAGACGCAGAGATCTACGGACACCATCGGGCAGCAGCAGTCATCTTCATCATCATCCTCATCATCGTCTTCATCATCATCCTCCTCATCGTCCAAGGAAGAAAGGAGGAGCCACAGTCGGAGCAGGTCGAGAAGTCGCCGCCGTCACCGCCACCACTCTCGAAGTCGCAGCCGCAGTCGAGGCCGACGTGATGATCGCTCACGGGACAAAGAGAGACGTCGAGACAAGGACAGGGACAGGGAGAGGGACAAGAGACGACGGGAAGACAGGGAGAGAGATCGTGGGCGTGAGCGTGAGCGTGACAGGTAGGTATTTTCAAAGATGTGTAGTAACTTTTTAAAACTAAACATTAAATGAGAAAATTACTTGCAAGAAAGTAAAGAGCAGCGCTAAAATTTACGACGAATAAAAGTCACCATGATTATGAGTTGCTGTGCTTTCTACCCCCCTCAACCTCTCCCTCTTTACACTAAAGCTAAACTTATATTGTAATTAAATCAAGAAGACATGTTTTCAATGTTGTACTCTTTTATCATATTATTTTCAAATTTTTGGTTTGGAAAGGTAATAGTGCAAAAATACCCCGGAATATTAATTCAATTACTAATTAATCACAAAATTTGATTTTGTTTTGGATTAATTTAAATAGCAATTAATATCGTGAACCAATGTAAGTTAATATTTTTTTTTCACTAGACAGTTTTTTCGGAAGCACGTTTCTTAATGTTCTTCAACTGTGAGCCAAGGCTCGCTCTTTACCAGGCTCAGTTTTCACTAAATGACACTCGGAACAAAGGAATTTCGTTGTACATGCCAAGTCTGCGATCTGAAATTATCGCAGTTACCGAATTTTCGAGTTATCGAATTACTGAGCAGTTACCGAATTACCGAACCACTGAAATTATTGAATTACCTGCTTACAAACTTAAAAACTTCTAGGAAGGAAAAAAGGGCTTGATCATACGAGGAAGTTTCATCGTTATCTTGATCATTGAAAAAATTTTGGGTTGTGCAAATTTTGAGTGTTGGAGACCCAACTGACCCTAGGTTGAGATCTGATTAGAGATAGAGCTTGTCTAGATACTGAGAATCCCTGGGGTGGGCTCAACCCACCTCATCAGGATGAGTCAATCAATCCCTATATTCAGAGGCACGTGGTCAGCAGAAAGATGGAAACTGATAATCTTGAATCCCACTAAAAAAACGAAAACTTTGCAATAAAATTAAACTAGAGCACAAGGAGGAGTGAGTGTCTGACTCCGTCGGTTCTATCAACCGTCGGACTTCGCCGAGCCACCGAGGCTCGCTCCATTAAGGTCCAGAATCTAACGGGGTTCGATATCCACGTCATTCCGACCTCGGCCTCGTTCGATACGGAGTCTGGCCTTGTAGCGAATGGATCCACAGCCACACTCGATTCGTCAATCGAAGGTATCCGTACTATCGACCAAAACGGCATGACACTGCGCCTTCGAATAGCTGCATCGGCTAAGGAGGTTATTGGAGAGAGGGAAGACGTCAGCGACCTTTCCGTTGTATCTTCGACCGGTGATTCGGCCCAGTTGCTAAGACGTGAATCGATCCGCCCACTTGTCCCGCCATCGTGTTGGCGGCGTTTAGAATACCGGCAACGAAAACGAGAGCTCCGTCTCCACCTTCAATGGCGATGTTACCGCCGGGAGAAGTAACCGTTGCCGTGGAAGCCACCATGATTGCTGAACCGTTGATCGTAAAATCGCCGCCGCCGGTGTTGATCGACGCGGTTTGCACGGTGACGTCCGTGACCGCGTGTTTGTTTTTCGTGTAGGTGCCGCCGCCGACCAAAGAATGTTGTTTGGTTTTAAATTGTCCTAACGATACGCCGCCGCCGTTAGTTGTGATTCAGATTTCCACTTTATATTTTCAAAAATTTTCACCTTCACACTCTTAGTATTTATAGTACTAGTATCATGTTTGTAGTGGTAGTAGTAGTAGCAGTATTAGCAGTAGTAGCAGGACAAATAATAGCAGTATTAGAATAAACATGTTGCATCTTAACCAGTAGAACATCCCTCTCGCGATGTCCTGGAAGTTTGAGGTTGATACGGTAAGATGTTCCAAAGAAATCGCTGACACGCCTGTATCAGCAATCTGTATGCACATAGTACGTCTTGATTTAGTTCAGCTTTCCTCTAAATATTTCCTCAAATGTTCATTTATTTTCTAAACAAAAAAGAATAAAGATAATAAAGTGTTATCTCTTTCTAGCCTCGTGATCTACATGAAGATATATTTTTACCATAAATCAGCAGGCATATTTTTAAAATGCTATTTTGCGCTATAAATCTTTGATATTGATTCATTTCTGTTTATTGTGAAGAAGTTTGGTTTGATTAATTAACAGAGGCTTTGCTGACAGATAAGGTCAGATTTACTCCAGTATCAGGTCGGTGCCAGTCATCCTCTGCAAATCCTGACTCTGCTTAGTGGCTGGCATGCTATAATACCAAATTATGCAGACAAATGTATAATTGGCCTTCTCCATTGCCGTCTGGCGAATTGGGGTATGACGACGGTAGTGCTGAAACCGCCTTTGGCGTTGGCGGCGGTAGTGGAGAGTTCGCCGTCCGATTTACGCCTAATATTTACCCGACGACGTTGTTAGGCATCAAAGTTTATTGGGTGAACTCCGCTGGTGCAGCCAATGATGTTCAATATTCGGTATGGGTAAATCCCAACGGCGGCGACGCACCACCAGCCACCCAGGTACTCAACAACACCTCGCATACTGTTACCAATCGCAATGCGTTTGAGACAATCGACATCTCCGGGCAGGGTATTCAAGTGGTCATCAGAATCCGGATGTTCTCGCATAAAAAGGAGCATGATCATGCTGGCCGCGACCAAGACCAATGGCGGAACAAAAAACACTCCCCGCCAACCCATTAGGGAGCCTGCGACACCGGAAACCACAAACGTTGCTGCGGCCGCGGCTTGATAACCGGTGCCAATAATGCCAAGCGCCTTGCCCCTTCTCCGAACTGGAATCCAATTACCAATAACCCGCATACAGGGCGTCCACCCCAGAGATTGACAATATCCATTACAGGCCCAGACAAACAGAAAGAAGTACAACCCGGATCCGAATCCGAACACAACGTTCGGGCTGGCTGTACACCTCGAGCAGGTCCTCGGCGTCCTCGGCGCGCATGCGGCGAATGCTGGCCGGGCCGCTCGAACCTGACGGTTGCTTGCTCATCGGGCGTGTCTCCGCTGTGGCGGCCGGTAACCTTGGAACCGCATCCCCGATTTACGTAAGATGGCGGCCCTGATCTGACCGGGAGGCCCCCAAAATGCCGTCCCTGACATTTCGGTTCAACACAGAATGCCAAGTCAAAATCGACGGTGCTTCGTACGAAGAAGCTTATCTGAAGTTCAAGGACTTCATGCACGGCGATGCACCGGTGTCGACGGAGTTTCGTCCGAAACCCAGCCTCATATTCCGGATTCAATTCTGTCGGTACCGGCGCTTTCATCTCCTCCCGCCAGCGTTTCATCTCCGCGTGTAATTCCCGCGCTTTAGCCGCCTGCGTTTCCGCCAGATTATTGCGCTCGCCCGGGTCGGCTTCCAGGTCGTACAACTCCAGTCCGCCGTCTTCAAAATATTCGTGCAATTTCCATTTACCCCGGCGCATGACCGTTCCCGGTCGGGTGCGGAAGAGCGAATCGCGGCCGTCGTCGCCGCCGACTTTATAAGCTTGTAGATAAATGGGGAAATGCCAAAAAAGGGAAGAACAGCTCCACACACAAGCACCGTTTAATTAGAATAACTAACCTTTTTAAAATGCTTAAAAAATTTAGCAAGAAAAGAGGGATATTGAGGAAGAGGCAGCCCCCCACCCTCATATAAGGATTAGTTTATGTTCGTTTCAAGTTTTTAATACTGTTCTTTACTTTAAGCTAAAAAAAATTGTTTTTTAAAATTAAACTTCAAACAGGATTCTACTTTCTGAAATAAAATGATGCAGCAAAAACAAAAACTTGATAAATAAAATATAGCATCAAACCCACGCAGCAAAAACAAAAAACAGCAAAAACAAAAGCTTGGTCTTAGTTTGGAGACTAAGAAGATCGATAATTTTTTCATCATTCAGGTTTTTTTTTTTTTTAATGCTCAGTTGTGGGAAGAATGCCAGTATTTCACAACATCTGTGTTGTGTTTTTTTTTTTTAAATAAAAAAAATTTAAATAAAAAAAAAGTGTTTTTTTTTTATTTAATTCATACTCAAGGTTCTAGTCAATCTCCCCATCCCTTACCTAAGTTTACTTCAACATCCCTCCCTCCAAAAAATTCATCTGAAAATAGCCAAGAATGGCAAAGGCTTACAACTTATCTCACAGTCAGTCACCTAATTGAGGTTACACTTTCAATTTCTATGTCCTTCTCGTCCTTCAAATGAACACTTTCCATATGCAAAAATGTATTAGTAATTGACTAAAGCTCAACTAGAGACTATCGCAAAAAATTACCATGTGTTATTGTGTACGAATAACAGTTCTATTTGGACAAATATTTTTATTAGACAGTAAAAAAAACAACAATAAAATCTCTAGATATTTCAGTCACATGCACAGTGGTCATCCCCAGCAGATAGGCTAAAATAAGGTTTTAGTTCTTCTGCTGAGGAGGGCCACTGTGTATGTGACTGAAATATCCTGAGATTTTGCTATTATTTTGGTACCATGCCGATTGCTTCGCCCTGGACCCACAATGCGGCAATCGTCGAGCGATGTCGCGCGTCCTATTGCAGGTGCGTGTGGTCACAAGCACCATCGGCGAGAGCCCTCGTAGGGTCGATAAGGTATCGATCGTAGCTCTCCAGGTAATTGTAAGGAGAGTCTTGTTTCATGTTGAGGACCCAGAAGGCATTGTACCAAAACGCCCTCTGCTCTAATCCGGGTTCCGGTTCGATCGCGTCGTTCGAACAATCTCGAAACCAGTTGATCGCGTCATAGAGTTTCGGATGCCGCTCCTTGATCGTGTAGTCCACGTTGGCTAAACATAGTTCTCATGGTTTCTCGTAGTTTTGATCAGATGATTTTGAGAAAAAAGAACCGGGGGAGGAGGCGTAGTTACCCTCCAATTTTTTGGTTACTTAGAAAGTAACTAGGACTTTCAATTTTTTACCGTTTTTTTAATAAAAAATATACAGAACTCACGAATTAACTTGTGTAATGAATTTCTACATTCCTATGTTTTTATAACGTATATGAGGGGGTTCGCTCCCTCTTCAATACACCGCTCTTTATGCTAAAGCTAAAATTTTGTCCAAATTCCTTAAGAATGACCCCTGAATCACATAGGCCGTAATTTTACGTAACTTGGTAGATTTATTAGGAATGATGCAATGGCAGTGCACACGCGGGTGCTACGTAATGACTATGTAAACGTGGGATGTTACATAATACTTCAAGAGATATCATCTTCTTTCAATGCGTTTTCTTTTTTTTCTCAGGGAACATTTATTAACTAAAGATTTTTGTCCACATTAGGACTCAAAAGATATTCACACTCAACGGAATGGAGCGTTAGCAAGCTGGACCAACAAAATCTTTCTAATATTTTGATTCAGCTAATAAATTCTAAATGATGACTTATAACACACAAGGAGAATCCCTTGTGTAAAATTCGGCGATGAACATCAGATTTTAGGTATATTTTTCCAAAACTCAGATTTAGATGATGACATCTTTTGACAGCTTCTGAACGCTAGGCATCTGCAGGCTGTCCTCATAGGATTTGTAATTTGCCTCAAGCATCAAATTATATGCTTAGTTCTGAATATTTTGAAGCTCAACGTCCTTAGGGATTCTGCAGACTAAATTAGTTATAATAAAGGAAGCCATTATGGAGGATATCAGATCAATTCCTCAGTGTTTTGGATGGATTTCGAAATCCCGAACTCAAAGTAGAAGTTCTCCAAAGTAGAATAGCAGATTGGTAACATATGGTAAATATCTGCTTCAATATTTGAGAAGAACATGAGTGTGAAATGATGAAAAGGAGAATAATAATCTTTAAAAGAAAATTAAATAACAAGACTGAAAGCTCAAACGATATCTGAGTCGAAGCGAAAATTCAGAAATCATCAAAATCCAAGTATCAGGAAAATATCAGCTTAATGAGGCTTTACATAATATCGGCTGATCTATTAATTCAAATTGCGTGGTCTGTGTTTTTGGGGTAAACAGTTGACTTCTGAACTAATTTCGATATTTCTATAGTATTTCAAATATAAGTACTTGAGCTAGGGTTTTAGAAAAGGTAGAGGACATGTCGACCAAATTTTCATTCTTTGGTTAATAATTGAGAAGTGCCTTAATTGTCAAACACCTTTGTTCCTCAGTTTAATAGATTATGAGAAAGCGTTCGATTCTGTTGATAAGATCTTTTGCAAAAGTTTTATTCTCATATGGTATACCAGACAAATACATTGAAGTGATTAAGGCTATATACGAGAATAATACTGCTGCGGTTAAGGTGGGAAATGAGGTTAGCAGCTGGTTTTATATTAAATCAGGAGTTAAGCAGGAATGTGTTGTATCCTCATTTATATGGATCATTTTGCATGGCGTGCGACATGGGCATGGCAATCCGATGCGTCGTGCGGCAGAAAAAGATTATGTAACGGGGTTGTCCCAAATCGGCATTCGAAACGTCTCTTCCACTGCCAAGGAAGGATACGATGATGCGCGCGCAATGGGCTCGGATATTCTTTCCGTTCGCCAATTCCGCAAACTCGGTGTGGAAAAAGTACTCGAACGAATCCCCGAAGGCGCACGCTACTATATCACCATGGACATCGACGGATTTGACCCATCCATTGCACCCGGTACAGGCACCCCAAGCCATGGCGGGTTCCTGTATTACGAAGTACTGGACCGCAGGAACGGCCCGGCAATGACGAAAGGGATTAGCCAGACATAAAGCAGTACCGCAGTCTGCAAAACGATACTAAGCGCAATTACCACTAGATAAACCGCCAGATAGATCTGCGCTTCCGTTTTTACTTTTTCCCGCCCCCGAGACGGCACGAATGGATCTTCATTGTCCCAAATTGCATTGCGAAACAGGCCAACGATGCGGGCATAGGTCTCCGGAATACCGGACAAATACTTCAGATATTGCCAGGTGGTTGATGGTTTGGGCTCTGCCAGTTCCGGGTCTTTTCCCTGCAAATGGGTGTAACGGTGATGCCAATGGCTCTGATGCTGCTGGCAGTTGAGGAAGCTTAACTTTTCCTGAGGCGCAACACATTCCCATTGTTTCGCCATTAAATTTCAAGGCCATGCAATAGGGACAAATTTTAGACATACTCCTGATTTGAACACATCTATTCAAGCTATAATCATTGACTGGGCTATACCTGAATGCCAGGCGATAATTTTCACGTTGCTCTTGTGATTCCTCGGCACGCTTTCTTTTGGTATTATCTCTTTGATCCGCAAGCCTGTTTTCACATTGTTCTTGTGATTCCTCGGCACGCTTTCCTTTGGCATTATCTCTTTGAGATATCTACCTTCTTAATCTTCAATTGATTCCATTGCTGTCCTATTTGCAGATTTAGAGGGTTTATTCATTTCCGCTTCTAAAAGTTTTAAACAAGAGAATCTAATCTTGAACTGATAGATTTTAGGAAGTAAAAGCACCTTAAATATCAGGGAAAAATTGACCTGAGCAAACGAGGCGAAACAGGAAGAATAGAATACTTTTCAATTTTGTCATTAACTAGGCTCACCTTTTTAGATGATGATAAGGTTTCAGGTGGGGTTGGGTTCAGCCCAGGAACATTACTGTAGGAGGAAATGGGGATGTCCCTTTCTAAGATTCATCTTAAGCGCAATTCGTCTCGGCTGCGAATACCACCTGCGTCGTCGCGCCATCAATCCGGATTCGCACTCCACCCTGAAACTCAACAACATTCCGAATAAAATAAGGTTCTTGCCGCTCCCATGAATTGGGTCATCGAGAGATTTAATTCATTGTGTAACACGTACTAGCGATCAGTTTTTCTGGACAATCCCAAAATGCAATTAATTAGATCTCATTGGATGAGTTGGATCCTTGCTGTTTCAGTCATGTTGGCTGGTCAAGCGAGTTCACAACAGCCCGTGTCTCCACTGGTCAAATCGCATGCCAGTGATTCTGTTTTTCTTTTTCTCTTTCTGCCTTTTTGGGATCAAAGTTAAACTGCATGTCCCCCTTCAGCTCTCTCGATTTAGTCACAATCTACGTTTTAACCTTGTAACTGTCTGTGAGGAAAAGAACAGGCCTAGGGTGGTCACCTGGTTTTGGAGAATTGTTTTCAAGTTGTTGTGGCTTTGTAACATTGACAGATTGTATGATTGGGCAAGATGGTCCTGAATAAACATTTGAATTTCAGCAGCAGCTTCACACAATTCTGGTATTCCATATACCACAATGTAAAGCTGACGTTTTTATCTTTCTCTGTCATCTTGGCTATAGTTGTCCTTTTGTAACACAGACAGAACTCTAATATACCTTTGTTTCGCAGTAGAACTATATATAATGGCTTCAAACAATATAAATAGATTAGGCTGAAAACCCCAACTTAAAGGTTTTTTGGCTAGCCAAAAGTAATAATAACCTGCGTGTAATAATATCAACTAACAAAATCTCCCCCTAACTACTGTAAACCTGATATTTTCATTCATATTTTTCTTTTTTTTAAGAAAAGAGGCCGTAGAACATGTATTCTATTTCTCTATCATCTATGGAATATTTTGTTTATGGAATGTAAAGTGTCCTATGTCCGAGAACACTCCCATTGTTTAAATGATAATTTTTGAGGATGAGGGGATTATTTCTAATATTTTTACCGGTACTGTTGACAAAGGTCCTCAAAAACAAAACAAAAAGGTATGGAATAAGAAAAGCCTAGTAAGCTGGCTGGGGAAAAGGACAAGTTTTGCCGTGGCTGGAGAACTTATAATAATCAAAGTGAAAAGTCGACGCGGAAAAAAAGCGGCAGGAGATAAACAGTGGATTTTCTTGCTGTGGACAACCAACTCCTGAGCCAATTTGATATTTTGTCCTAATTTTTTTCTATGAGACTAGAAGAGAACCGTAAGTTAAAAATACCTCAATTTTTCTAATTTTACCTCTCCCTTCAGCCCCCCAGATGGTCGAATCGAGAAAAACGACTTTATCAAGTCAATTTGTACAGCTCCCTGACGCACCTACCAATTTCCATCGTCCTAGCACGTCCAGAAACACTAAACTCGGCAAAGCACTGAACCCCACCACCTAACTCCCCAACGAGAGCGAATCCAGTCCGGTTACGTCAATCACGTTTCTGCAACACTTATACTAAGTTTTCATCCTGATTTGTCCGCTTTAAGCGTTTTTCAAGATTTCCAGTCCCCTCCCCTAATGATGCTTTTTGTTTATACTTTAATACGTATTAAGTAATTTACATTAAAATCTTAAGTACAAATTCTTTGAATTGCACAATTTAAATTTCCTATAACTGCTTTATTTCCATATTATAAACAATTCAAATGAGTTTTGTCAATTCAACACTTACTTTCGGGAAAATAAATAAAAAAAGGGGGGAAGGTGACAAGTTGAAATTACACACCGGGTGTAAGAAGACCTTTCTACGTCACTGATTTCTATCAGCTTCTTCTAGAATGTAACTATGGATTTCATGTGCAAATTAGCATTTTCAGAAACTAGGAATTGAACAATTTACCGGCGGCCATGGTTGAACATGTGCGGCATAGTGGCCTCGTCTTTAAGGAGATGCGGGCGTCCTCCATTGCAGCTCGCCGCGACTCGTGCACCAAAGCGGAGATGAAGGATACCGATCCTACTTTTCGTCGCTGGCATTCCTGACGATTGCAGCGAAGCCTCGGGACACTCCGTTCCCGTCAGGCCAAGAGATTTTGACGCCTCAATCCTTACCTTCACCCCATCATCGGTGGCGCCTTAAGAATCTGCATCATGGCGTGTCTTGCCCGTGCCACTGCCTCGGTGTTGCCGTAGCCTCGGTGCAAAGCCGCGAGGCCGTTGCGATCCACTACCTGTTTGATACGCCTTATGATCGTGTGATCTGGGATGTGGGGCATCAGTGCTATCCGCATAAAATCCTGACAGGACGTCGTGATCGTATCCGGACCCTTCGTCAGGGTGGTGGTCTGTCCGGTTTCACCAAGCGGTCCGAATCTGAATATGATCCGTTTGGTGCCGGGCATAGCTCGACCTCGATCTCGGCCGGTCTTGGCATGGCGGTTGCCAACCAGCTTTCCGATGATAAGCGCAAAAACGTCATTGCCGTGATTGGTGATGGTTCGATGAGTGCGGGCATGGCCTATGAGGCGATGCGTTTAACCGTTGCAGAGGCTCTGCGCGCCATCACCATTGACGCCGCCTATCAGTACTTTGAAGAAGACCAGAAAGGCAGCCTTACGCCCGGCAAACAGGCAGACCTGGTGGTGCTGTCAAAAAATCCGCTGACTATGGCGCCGCAGGACCTGCTGGACCTGCAGGTTCTGGCTACGGTATCACGCGGTAAAACCACCTTTGCCCATGCAGATTTTGCCGCAGCCAGGCATTCTTCCGAGGGCGCAGAATGAGCGCAACGGAGATCACCTGGGGGGTGCTCGGCACCGGCACCATCAGCCACAAATTTGCCGACGCTCTGCTACCATAGCTGACCCATTCTTTCAAAAAAAGAGAAGAAAATATTTTGCTATCTTATTTATGTTTTTATATTTACTAGTATTAGTCATGAACTATGGAGAAGGGGAGATTTCTGATCCGTATTTTTAGTAAGGGGATGTTCCTGTTGATCTCCTAGTTTTACAAAGCATGTCATTGCTCTGGGCTTTGTTTAGCAAGGGTAAATTTGAACACTATAGACCCCTTTTCTGTTTCCTCAACAGTCGATGCACCAAGCTCGATAATTTTTTAATATTTGGAGATGGCACTCCTAACTTGGAGATGTCATTTCTGGACAAATAAAGTGTCTACCATTTCGAAATTCCTGATTTTGTTCTAGAGAAGACACAGTGTGGTACTATAGACTGAAATCAGGATATCTTTTTCTGAATTCTGTACAATTTCAATAGAATTTATATCATTCTCCACTATGCAGGTGGTGTTTAACAACAGAGGAAACTCCCAGGCACATATTTTTTGATTGCCATATACTTGCACCTGACACTAATAAGATCAAGATAATTTGTAAAAAACTAAAGATTAAAGATATGTTTGACTCTATCATTAGCTTACAACTACCTCCTAATACTGAAAGGCCAATCTATAGGATCAAACAAACTAACACACGCCGCAACTCAAGAGTCAATGCATTCGCAATGAAGTAATGCCCTGACATTGCGTCATTGAAGATTTTCTGTTTACAAAGGGGTTTTTCTGCTGTTTATTGAGGTGCGATGTAAATCAAGATAAGCTATCTTTTAGTAAACAACCGCATCAGAGATTAACTTTCATACCCAATGTAACTTCGAGCCGGCTTTTTTCTGAAATTTAGTACCTTGTTGAACCGGATAAACGACAATTTGAGCCGGCTTTAGCCGGAGCCGGACGGTTCTTTCGACCCCTGTGACCTACAATGTATAAACGATAAAAAAAATACTAAGAAGAAAAAGAAAAATAACAGACAACCGCAATTGAGTGGAGCATTTTTGAGTTGAGAATGCATGAGTCTTCTGTTAGGGTTGTTACCAGGCTGATCATTTATAAAAACTAGAGAGGGGATGGGTAAACTCAATCTTAAAAAAAAATGTTATGGGTTAAAAAAAAGACTGACACTTGTCCCCTAATGCTCTATAGTAACTTAAAATGCATGCATAAATATGGACTGTAATTGATCCAACAGACAAAATTTGTGAATACCTGGTGTTTCCGGAGCATAGGGTGTATAAAATACGCTATAGTTATCTCCTGAGTACAACATCTTTTTTAGGGCAAGGTCATATGCAAAAAACTGAATGCCCTGTTTGTCGGAATCCGGACCTGCTGCAGTTCCTCCGTAGAAGATCATTCGCTGGGGATCGAGGACGCTATTGGGGATACTGTGCTTGGCGATGGGGGCCCGAACGACAACTTCCGTTTTTCCCGATACGGGATTTGTTCTTAAAACCCAATCACCTCGATAGTGATTCTGATCAATCGCAGCTTTGGGGGACCCGCGATGGGTTGCATAATACAGCCATCCGTCCTTGCCCATGTCTACACGACTGTGGACTTTGGGGAAATGATGGACATGGTGGGGGATCATTTGCCCTCTGATTACTTTTGATTAATAAAAAGGACAATTTCCATTTGAATGATTCCTTTTTGAAGTTCACGACAACGCTTTATATAAAAACATATATGCCCCAAGGGCGTAACTTACAATCTTTGTCTTGAGGACTGTAGGGGGGAGTTCGTCATCCTCAAAAACATAATTTCCAGACCTTTCGACTACGTTAAATAAAATGACTATTTCAATATGTTGATCGGAAGTCTTTGGGGAAATGATGGTTAATTGTAGGGCTAGTGCCCTTTTTCAAAGTGATTGGAGGTATCTTTAAAACCTAATAAATCGGGATTGAGCAAAGTTGTCAAAATACCTTCCCGGGACATGCTTTAGCCTTTAGACTAATCCTTGAAAGTTTAATTTTCCTAACCTAACCCCTTTCTGAGATAGCCAAAAGTCAATCAACTAGAATTTTACCCATATTTTTAAAGGTCATCAAAGGTCAGGGCCCTATAGAGGGAGAGGGAATGGAGGTAGTAACTTCAAAATACCTTCCTGGGACATACTTTAGCCTGTAGAATTATCCCTGCAAGTTTCTTTTCCTAACCTAACTCCTTTCTGAGATAGCAAGAAGTCACTAGCGTTGGGCTTAAACACCGACACCCAATCTCGCTTCAACGATGCAAAAGTTCAGTTTCAAAATGCCGGTTTTGACCAAACGGCCTTTAAAGCTGATCGTACTTCCTTCGCCAGTTACGAAGAAAAGGACGAGCGATTGAAAACGGTTTTCGACGCTTTGCGAAAAGATCGAACCGGGAAGTACTTTCAGCTCTTCTCCTTTCTCCAATTTCAAGCGTCTCTTCTATCGCCAGCTACCCATTACTCACTGAACCGCGTGCAGAAACGCGGTGACTTGCTATACGCACAATCGTCAACTCAGTTTGATAATGTTGCGGCTATAAATTAGTTCACCTCAAATGTCCCAAAAATTTATCTTTTTTTGACGATTTACACAGGATTGTCCCTGTAAAATTCCTTTACTGATGGTTTTCATTCCTCCATTTCTGAACAAAAAGAAATGTTTTTTAAGGTAAGACTGATGCATCTCTATTTTCCCAAGATACCAAACAAGTAGCTCTAAAATGTAACGAAAGTCGTTTACGGCGAAAATGGGTGCTATATATAAGGGATTTCCAATTTTTCTATTGAACACCGTTATGACACGATCATACCTATGCCAAAGAATATAAATTATTTAAAATTATCCACTCGACTAGCTGTATGCTATATCCATATTCTGCCGCAGTATATGCAGTTAACAGTAAAAAGGATTAAAATCGACAAACTTTAAAACAGATACGTAAACCAGCTACGTGATAAATTAATTAGCAATCACTTTATAAAATCACCTCCATACTAATCAATTAATGCCCTTACACAAGATTTACATACACAAGATTTGGACATATGGACACGTGCGGCCAGCCGAGCTGCTTACAAATTAATCTACACCTCGTTAAGGGGGCAGCTTGCGACCAGTGTGCTACCTTTGTCTTCATGTACAACAATCAAAAAAGTAAGATGGTGCCTCGAAAGACGCGAGTGACCGGTTCAGGCAAGAAACTCGCTAAATTGATGTTTTTGCCAACGGGGGAGCGGCCGGCGCCCTTTGGGACTGTGGCGTCAGCTTGACCACCATAGCCCGCATTCGTTAGCCACTACGATTTCGGCAAGCAATCGCAAGCCGCTCTACATGCAAGAGTGTACAGCAGGTTCACGCCCTAAATCGGACCTTGAACTGGGTCCGATTTATGGCGATCCACCGTAGACTGGTGCTTCGGTTCCGACGTCGGCTCACCCCGACAATCAATCCGCGGCGAAACAGTAGAAGTATCCGTTGGATATCTGTAAAGCTTACCGCTCGATCTTCCCGATTATCTGTAAAGGCGCTAGTAGATTCGTAAATTGGCGGAGAATCAACGGTTGTGCTTGCAACGCCTTCCGAAATACTAGGAGGATTAGTAGCTAATAGACTTGTTACATCTGTATTAGCGCTTGGTTGGGAAACAGTTATGGTAATACCATCGCCAACTCCCCCTGTACCCACAATTTTAATGCCGTCAATATTTGAAGCGTCCGGGTCGCCCGCTCGAGTTTCATAAAAACCGCCGCGACTGAAGGCCGTTTTATTTGTAGCTGTCAAAATATCCTCATTGACCTGTCATGTTGGCAAATTTCAGGACCATCTAGAGGGAGAAGGAGTGGAGGTGGGTACTTTAAAATACCTTCCTGGGACATACTTTAGCCTGTAGACAAATCCCTGAAAATTTCATTTTCCTAACCTAAACCCTTTCCAAGATAGCAAGCAGTCAATTAACTAGAATTTTACAGAGGTAGGCCTAGTTGCTTCAAAATACCTTCCCAGGACAGACTTTAGTCTGTAGATTCATCTCTGAAAGTTTTATTTTCCTAACCTAAACCCTTTCTGAGATAGCAAGAAGTCAATTAACTAGAATTTAACCTTTTTTCTTAGAATTGGCTCGTAGACAATCAGCTAAAACGTATGAGCTTCGCGCCGCCTCAGATCTGGCCAGACTATGGCGCAAAAAAGGGAACGTGAAAGAGGCGCAAGAACTTCTTCAAGGGGTATACGACTGGTTTACCGAGGGTTTTGATTCTGTGGATTTGAAAGAAGCTCGCGCATTATTGATGGAATTGTCAGAGAAGAAAAGGCTTAAGGATTAAGAGGAGACCGTCGGGACGTCGATCAGGAGATCGATAAGTTGAAGCGTTTCGGGACGGCGTCCCTAGCGAGCAAGTATTTTAAGGTTGTCAGGCCGTCGGGTACGACAGCGACATTTTTGAGTATGACGTATTTTCGGCCGTTCATAATCGGCGCTCATAATTTCGTTTATTAAATCTTGCATAATTTTTGATTTAGAGAAGTAAAAGGAAAGAAACCAGAACGCAAAAATCAATGCCGTTCTGTCCTGGCTCTTAGGTTTTATTATTGCGCTTCAAATAGAGACGCCCCATGCCTTTAATTGGGCGTGAACTTTGGACGTGAGCAAAACGCCCAGATTTAATAACCCTCTTTTGCCGTCCTGATACCTGCGAAAACTACTATGGACGCCCACCAAATAACGTTTGCCGTCTTTGTTTCGACTGAGGAGTCGAATAGCACCATCTATGCTTTGCCCCTTGGTCCGTCCCCATTTTTTCGGTATGCCGGTGAGCTCGATCAATATATTCCATGTGTCCTGTGACAAGCGATGCCGAAGAAGTTCCGCGGTACGCCGAACGTTTTGGAGTATTTTTGCCAAGCCATCTGGCGAATCCGGGTCGAATAATATCGTCTTGAGTTCGGCTTCGACCATATCGGCTCCACCGTCCACGGCTCGTTTGGCTCGACGTGATGACAAATGTTTTTGCATGACCAGCAAAGAGACCAAGCGAGAGAGGGTTTCGGGCTCATTTAATTGCCATTCCGAGGCCTCTAGTCCTTCTCAGATCTTGTTATGGATAACGTTGTTGGGAACGGGTCTAATCGCTGCTGCCTAGTTAACATGGGCCATTGGCGATCCGGGACCACGACGTTAGCAACCGCTGCCAGAGAAACGCTCGAATTCCGGGTTCACGGGACCTTCCCGTCGCTGGAACAAGATCAACTCAAACGCATTCTTATGGACCCAGACGGAGTTGTTGCCGAGTGGTGGGGCGACCAAGGGAAATTAGAAGTCCTTGAGCTCGTCAAGAAGAACGACCTCATTTGCGACGGTTGGATTCCACTATGTGCGAAGAGCCAAAATAAAAACATGCATTAATTCAAAAACGTTCAGAAATTAAATAAAAAAAAGAAGTTTTTTAACTGAAAGTAAGCAGCGACATTAAAGCTTAAAACGAATAGAATATACTCTGCATATGAAAGGGGCTGTTCCCTCCTCAGCACCCCGCCCTTTACGCTGAAGTTTTTTACTATTTTAACAAGCAGAGTTGAGAGACAGAGTCAAACTTTAGCGCAAAGAGCAGGGGCGCTGAGGAGGGAACAGCCACTTTCACATACGGAGTAATTTTTGTTCGTTTTAAGCTTTAATGTCGCTCCTTAGTTAATTAAGAACTATCTTTGAAACAGGATGGCCAAGCAGCAGTTGACAAACTCGAGTATAATTCACGTAGAACATGATGTGTCTTCAAAACTTGCATATAAAGACATTGTGAAGACATTTACTTCGAGAAAAACATGTAAACTTTGATCCTCCTCCAAAGATCTTCTTACCACCACTCTTTGTCAGCGTAATGCACCTTCATCAGTTTCTTCTAATGAAAGAGATGCAGCAATTTAAGTTAATTAAGAACTATCTTTGAAACAGGATGGCCAAGCAGCAGTTGACAAACTCGAGTATAATTCACGTAGAACATGACAAGTTCTTAGCTGCTAGTATGGAGCGACATTAAAAGTTAAAACGGACATAAATTATTCTGTATATGAAAGGGGTTGCCCCCTCCTCAACGCCTTGCTCTTTGCGCCAAAGTTTTTATTGTATTAAATGAAGAGTTGTGAGAAAAAGTCAAACTTTAGGGTAAAGAGCGAGGCGTTTAGGAGGAGACAACCCCTTTCATATACGGAATAATCTCTGTTCATTTTAAGTTTTAATGTCGCTCCTTACTTGCAGTTTAAAATCTTGTTTTTTTTTTAATTTAATAGCAGTAAAAGGATCAGAAAACAATAAGCCTCGGGTGGCCTGGAGAACCGGTTCGCGGTTGGCGAATCGTTTGAGGCCGTTGGCTATGGCTGGGGGCTGGCCATGCTGGCGGCGATCGCGGTCGGCATGCTGTGCGGTGGCCTGCAGGGGCTTGCCATCACTAAGCTCAAGGTGCCGCCGTTCGTGGTGACGCTGGGCGGCATGTCGGCGTTCCGCGGTGCGTCGCTTTGGTTCGCCGGCGGCGGGCCGATCAGCGGCTTCAGCGAGGACTACACCTATTGGGGCCAGGGCAAGCTGTTCCTGGAATTGCTGGGCACCTGGGCGATCCCGGTGCCGGTGGTGATCTTCTAAAATATTTCTTTTAGATATGAACGGAAATACATTATAGCTATACCTCTTATGATGAGGGACCTTCATCTGCACCCTTTAGTACCTGTTTCAAAGTCTACAGTAAAGTAGTCTACAATGTAGCGAATGTATTACGTGAGCCAAGAGTAATTGAGAATGTCTTGGTATAAAGGTAAGAAAAGAGTAATGGCTATGTTTTTGTAACAACCTGTTTATGGCACTTGGTATTAACCAAGTGACATGTAGCAATCCCAAATTCTGTCGGTCTGTCGGTCTGTCTATCTGTCGGTCCCGGTTTTGCTACTTTAGGCACTCTCAAAGAAATATGTCAAAATCGATATCGGCAGTATTTTTCGACATTTGCAGGTTTCTTGATCTAAAAAAGATCTTTATATTGAAAACTCTCTTCTTTCTATTTTTTTATGGTAACGTTAATAATTTTTTCTTCATCAAACTAGTAAAAACATATAAAATAGAGGAAAACATTGAGACTTTTATATTTAGGGTGCATTATCCATGAAGTACCAATACGATTTCTAGTCAAGGGGTAAAAAAAGGCAAGGCCATCGACAGGAACCCTGGTTTATTACTTTAATAATTCATTAATTATCTTAACTATTAGTTTAAAGTCCGGTCGGTGATCGCCCGCGGCAGCGGCAAAATCGTGCCACGATAGTGCTTTCGGCGGACCGAATTGCCGTAAAAATGCAGGGGACGATACGGACGCAATTCGATCGGGGTCGCTTTGATTTGTTTGCGATAATCACCGGTGGCGATGATGCGAAACGACCATCCGGGCTCGGCCGCCGCAGCGTCTTGGCCCCCATTCCAGCCGGCAATGCCGCAAAAAATCAGTGCAATGATTACTTTTCTCATATTCGGTCCAAATTTCAAGGGCCGCAACAGCGGTCAAACCTGCGTTTGTGCCAACCGCATCTTTGTTCATCGAATTTCACCGGGCTCCCTAACCTAACCACCGGGGCCCTTTCATCCAATTTCATTGGCGCCCTAGTATCCAATTCCACCGGGGCCCTAGCAACCAATTCCAACAGGGGGTCCTAGCTTCCAATTTCACCGCCCAATTCCACCCAGTAGGCACTTTGACGTAATGGGTTTTATTTGCTTTTGGCTGTTACATAATAGGACTTGTTAGAGTCTGCTAGTCAAGCGACGAATCCCCAGTCGTAATTGAGGGGAGGGGCACGTGGTTGTTACGTAATAGCGATGTACACTTGGGTGTTACGTAATGACAATCTACCTTACCAGTGGCTTACTCGGAAGTAATTATAGTACTTCGTAATGCTGCCACACTTCCTGAGACAACAGCGAGCAATGAGCGTTTGTTTTCCAGGCTAGAAAAAGTGAAAAACTACCTGCAGTCTACAAAAGGAGATGATCGTCTCAGTTACCTCCTTTTGATATTTGCAGAGAAGGATTTAGTAAAAAAATTTGGACTACAACCAGCTTGTTGACGATTTTGCAAAGAGGAAAGCTCGGTGGTTCCCCTTGTTACCTTAAATTTTGTTATAATTTTTTCTTGTTATGTTTTTTCTTTTTGTAAATATTTTTGATCTCCAGACTCTAGAACTGGATACTTACTATAGCTTACTGCAGATAGGCATGGAAACAAATAGGATCCACTCTGGAATTTTTAATTGCGGCAGCATCATAGTACTGTGGGAACTGTCATGGGTACCCGTATAAGCCCATAATGATGCTGCAATAGTGAAGTCTTAATTATCTAATTAATCAGTTGAAAACTATAATTAAAAGAAAAAGTGAATT
The DNA here is from genome assembly GCA_010016025.2 of Alatinidae sp. Z8VKAUB7J3. Lineage (NCBI taxonomy): Eukaryota > Metazoa > Cnidaria > Cubozoa > Carybdeida > Alatinidae > Alatinidae sp. Z8VKAUB7J3. The sequence continues at coordinate 61,220,616 of JAAAKM020721499.1, forward strand.
TGTAGATGAAAGGGTTTTTGCTGTTTCGGGAAGTAGTTGAGTTAGGTGAATAACACTTTAAGCATCGTTTTTAGATCCAAAACTAGGCCCCATTAGGGTTTTTTGGCCTCCACCCATGAATGCAAGATCTCGTCTGGAGCAATTGGATAAACGATCTCTGGTACCACGCCCCGCTGCAGCGCCTTGTGGATCGTGAAGCCATGCAGCCGGCACCGCACACCCACTCCGCGTAAAAGCGCCATGAGCAGTGTGCCCTTGGTGTTGCACTGGCCTTAGCCGTCGGTGAGAACCCTGGAGGCTGGGATGTCATCCGCGTGGTTGTAACCAAAGGCAATCTCGTTGCGGACGAAGCCGTACACCGCGCCGATTTGCTCATGCTGGGCCAGTTCCTTCCACCCGCGGTTCGTTATTCGCCTGGCCGTCGTTCCTGGACCGCGCCTCAATACGTAGAAGTGCCCTCTAGCCACGGGGCGAGCTCGATTCATTCGAGACTGTATTTGCCTGAGGGACGCGGGGGAGGAGGAGGGAAGCGGCCGGCTGTGATGTTTGTGCATGGCGCAGGATACTTGCAGAACGCCCATCACGGGTGGTCCGGGTACTTTCGCGAGTTCTTGTTTCATTCCTTTCTCGTGGAGCGCGGGTTTGTGGTGCTCGATATGGACTACCGGGCTTCGGCTGGTTACGGGCGCGATTGGCGAACCGCGATCTATCGCCATATGGGGTCGGTTGAGCTTGAATCAAAATCGAATCAGTGAGAGTAAAAACTGGCTCTAGAATTGAAAAAATGCGTTGGGCGTGTTTATCCGAACGTTGTAATTCTTCTGAATTAAGAAACATATATTGGACATTTATTGAACACTTATAGCGCGACTCGCTTCTTTACTTACAGTTCGTTATTCACCAAATATTTGAGACATATAAGGAATATTATTTCAGTGGTTACTAAAACAAAAGAAAAAAAATCGGACAAATCTAGACAATAGGGTGCAGTTGCCTTAAAAAATTGTTTGAACATTTCCAGGCAAATGTTGTCTGTTAAATAATTCACTGATATTTTCAGGAATTAAAATTATTACATATTAAAACTTCAGTTTGTTTTCATTATTTCTTTCCAGGCATCTTGATTATTAAAACGATCGATTTTTCATTTATTGTCGACGTTTTGAAAAATTAAGCTCCTGATTAAAAAAAAGACACAGTTTTCAGTAAAACCCAAATGCTGCAATGGGCTTTAGAGTTTTTACGGAAGGGGCCAGTAGCCAAACTGCTGCTTGTTGTGTTTTGCTTGTATTTAAGACCGACTTGACGGTTCAGTTTATTTTTTATTTGTGTAATATTTATTTGTTCATCCGCATCAACCTCTGCAAACATTAGAACTTATGGAAAATGAATCATTATAAGATTTTACTGAGCTATAGAAATGTGTTCCATTTATTACGTTAGAATAGTATTATTCTACAAAAGAACGCCAAGTTTTTATTGTTTGTTTTACGCTGTTATTCCCGTCACTCCGCCCGAGTCACAGAAAATTTCGCTAGGAACATTTCTATTCGTGATTTATTTCACCTGAATCCTCTCCATGAATATCTAAGGTATATTTTCAATCTTCTTAAAGAAGGAACAATTCCTACAGACATTCTGGTAGAAATAAGCAACAAACCGAAAGTCATTAATTCTAGCTTTTCCACCCCCCCCCCCCCCGCCCAATAATCGATTGCTGTATCAGTCACTGAGTTGAAGTATAAACAATTCTCTAGTGGACTGAAGCAAAGAATAAATCTCGAGATTGGCTTCAAAACGCTGTTGGGGTGAGAATTGCATAATTGCATACCGTACGGTTTAAGTTTGCAATTAGTATCTTGAAAATTTAGTATCTTGAACAATAAGTATCCGCAACAGAAATTGTACAAACAGACAAAATAACAAGAAATAATAATAAACAAACAAATATTCAAGAACTAATAGCAACCGAAAGATAATCAAGAAGCGCACAAGTAACTGTTGTGTATGCTCATTTGATATGAGCTTCGGGATTTTATTCTATTGTTATCAAACAGTTCGTGGTAATGAACTGTAGTAAGTAGTGACCCAGCTCAATAGTAATAGAAATTCTTAAAAAACGGAATTTTGATATCAATACTTACATAAAAAGAATTGCATTTTTATGCTGATTTTAAATATATAAGTTTCGTCAAGTCTAGTCTTACCTATCAAAAGTTACGAGCCTGAGAAAATGTGCCTTATTTAAGGAAATAGGGGGGGGGGCACCCCCTAAAATTCATAAAATCTTAATGAAAATCACACTATCATAAGATATAAATTTATAAATCTTCTAAACCTTACAAACCAGCACTGAGCAAAGGTATGGGGTATATGATACTTTTCTCGTGCCTCATTTGAACAGTACATCCTTTCTTCTAGGTTTCACTTTTATTTCATGAAAAACGTAAAAGTTTACTAAAGGTAAGTGGGTTTTGAAGGAGAAGGGTGGATATTAGGGTAAATTTTTCGCAGTTCGTATAATTGACTTATCAATAAAGTGAACATACCACTCAATGTCTTTTTTTATGTTCTTTACGAATATAATAATCGCTTCTACCGCAAATTCAAATTTAAGCACTTTTGTATCCATAAGCTATTAGATCAAGTGGATTCTTATTTAAAGTAAAAACTGGGAAAAAATGTTTCTCCTGAAGATTTACTCAGAACCTTTTTTCCTGATGAGCTAGGACTTGTAATAAAAAAAAACAATTTGTCTAAGTTACATGACATTAAATATTTTCTATCATACCACACCAAAACACTAAAAGATTTGCGACTCGCAAAAATGGGGTCTTAAATTTGGTTCCTCCAGTCAGCTTAAAAATGAAAAATTTTAAGTTTCTTTTGTGGGTAGTTCCCAATGCGAAAAACAAATTTAAAGCTAATTTTGCCTGTATGAAAACATCGCAAAAACGTCAAAGAACCTTAATGAAAGTCGCACCGTTATATTTAGCATATCAGAGCACCATACTGAAGTAGTTTCAAGCTACCCATCTGCAAAAATGTGGATTTTTTAATGAGGGAGGGAAGATAATGGATGCCTCTTCGTTTTTTTTTTTTTTTTTTTTTTTTTTTTTTTTTTTTTGCTCAAACGGTGATGTTATTGAACCAATGGTCCTACAAGAATGAGAGAGGGGTCATTTGAACAGCAATTAAAAGTTCTAGTACTCTTCTCAAGTGACTTGAGAGATTGGAGGGTAATTAGCCCCTCTATAATTCAGTTATTGCACACGAAGTCCTTCCAATGAGGAGAAAAATAGTGACTAAAAGAAGTGGGATGAATTATTATCGAATATACAAATCTATATCCATTTTCTCAGGTCGTATTACAAGAAGCAAGTGTAAAAACGTAGGCCTAGCAGTTCTTGTTGGTAGCGCTGATTTCTAATTCGTGGCCCTCTAGCTAGAAAGTATAATGAGAGGGGGGCCAGCCTTCCTGTACTTTTGCACGTAATTCTTGCTTACCTTCCCCATATTTCTCAAGGTATCCATTTAGAACTGAGGCAACTCTGGCTGAGCTTACAGAGCTCAGTTTTGTGAGTCCTTCCGTAGTAATACTAATAATAATTTGAAGAAGTGCAGGTAAAAATGTGCTTTACATAAAATACAGATACAAATGTCTTTACAGCTTGAGTCCAATATCAGTTTTGTGATTCCATAGTAGTACTAATAATAATTTGAAAATGCACACCAAAATGTACTTTAACTTATGCTTCTGCAGCTTAAGTCCAATCTTAGTTTTGTGAGTCCACAGTAATACTAATAATAATTTGAAAAAAAAAAAATATGCTGCAGCTTATGCCTTTGCAGCTTGGGTTTCATCTTAGTTTACTGATTTTTTTAAATTTTTAAACGAATTTTTCCAAACTTTTCACCTGTCTAGATAGTCGTTTTTCAGGCCAGAAATTCTCAGTCGCCAATTTAAAAAAAAGTGATGTGTTGCCGTTTTCAAGAAAAAAAAAAGCAAAAATACACAATTACTTGTTTAAAGAGAGTAGAGCAGATAGATTTATTCATTTACATCAGTATCTATTATTTCTGATAAAATCATTTATTTTAATTTCTGTTTGTTCTGGGTTTCATTTATTCTTTAATAGTGATTTCTTGTCGTTTTGAGTTTGAATTATTATAAACTTCATTTCTGCTAGTCTTAAATTAGAGCAAGATGAATCGTTCATTTTTTTTTTTGCATTATTAGTCCTGTCAGTAGCGATAAGTTATGAAACGATAAATGAAGGATAAATAATGTAATCGATATATTAAAGAACAGAATAAACAGGGAGAAGTGAACTGATAAGTGCCACCAGAAAAACCCGAAAAAAGCGTGCAGCTAATAACAAGCAGACAACTAGAGTGGCTAATTCTTCAAGTCCTTATCGAAGATGTAGACTCCGAGGCCATCCCCGACGCGTCGGAGCCTGGTAACATGGTGAGCTATTTTGTAAATAGACTCCACTTGCTCATCAAGGAACCCTGTGCTTTCGCACACCCTTCTTGTTTACCTTCCCCAGATTCCTCCAGGTACCCATTTAGAGCTGTGAAGTTTGTTTAGAATGATAAATTACCTAGAAGTCTATGCTTGTGCAATGCATAGGGTTTCTGGTTCCTCCAGTATGGGCCTATTAAGACGGTCTTAAATCTATCTTAAAAAGTAGGTAATTGATACAACAGTTTGAATTCCAAGGAAATGGCGCCCAATGAAAAAATTACGTCTTTAAACTTGAAAGACTAAAAACAAAGAACTAGCTTGAATAGGAGTTTTTTTAATAAGGGCTGAGGTTCAACATGGAAGCTAGTACTTTTTAGGAAAGCTCACACTTCTGTGAAACTTTCAAAGTGTCAAAGCAAGTATGATTACGATAGGGAGCTAGCACTTCTTAGGGAAGCTAGGCACTTGGAAAGCCGGATTTTCTTGGAAAGCTTAATAGCATATAAGCGAGTATGATTAGGATAGGAAACTAGCAATTCTTAGGAAAGCTAGAACCTCTGTGAAACTCTAAGTATTTAAGCAAGCACGATTATGATAGGTAGCTAGTACTTTTTAGGAAAGCTAACACTTCTGTGAAACTTTAAGCGTCAAAGCAAGCATGATTAGGATAGGGGTAAGGAATCAGAAGTAGTTTTACTTTCTCACCTTGTAAGTTACATAGGGAACCTTAAAAAAAATTCTTTGGAAAAAAACAAAAAAAAACTCTCGACTAGTAAAAAAAGGGGGATTTGCGGGTAATAATTTTCAATACTGGAGCACTTGTCCCAGGCACAGAAATTTTAGGTACATAACATTTCTAATAAATAATCTAACGGTTACAAATTCTTTTTGTGATTTTTGAAATCCCACTTTTATAAAAATAAAGTAGAGGGCACAGTTTATGTAGAAAAATGATTAAAAAATTATTAATTAAATAAAATAAAAGATAACCCGGGCGATCTGCGGCAGACGCCGGGCGACAGCGGCATAGACCGGGGCGTAATGCCGGGCGATTTCGGCGGTCAGGTCGTCAGAGATGCCACCGGCCGAGCCGCGGGCATTGACCTTTTGTCCCCCGGCCTCGGCCTCGGCCGGAACGCCGGCAAGCGCCGCCAGATCGGCGATGCCCTCGGGCGTGAACAGTTCTTCGAAAAGGCAGATGAACCGGTCTTCCGGTGCAAAGACCGTCTCCATCGCCTCGAGCGTCATGTCATAGCGCGTCCGCGCCGCGGCCTCTGCGCTGGCATAAAAGCCGCGCAGCCCGGCATAATTTTTTTTGGCAATTTCTCTTTGAGACGCAAGCCTGTTTTAACGTTATTCTTGTGATTCCTCGGCATGCTCATTGTTCTTACTTTTTCTTTTAGCCTTAATACTTTTGGCATTAACTCTTTGAGCAGCTTCCTCGGCTGTTTCTTCTGCAACTGTAGGATTTATACTAAAATTTCTCGCACGATTTGGTTCCTCGGCTGTTTCTTCTGCCATTGTAGGATTTATACTAAATATTCTCTTTTAATCGCAACCCTTATATACTTATAATGACGTAATATACAAAGCCTTATATACTCATAATGACGTCAACATAAAATAAAATATGCTTCTTCTTTTTTACTAATATCCCAACCCTAATATTTTCTCTTATAATTGCTCCCCCAGAATTTCTTGGGATACGTGCCTGAACTCAAACCCTTTTGAGCTACAATTACCGATAGTCTTTTTAGTTAATATTACCACTTAAGGTTTATTTTACATACCACGGAGCTTTGAAAAGGCGGGGAATCATGTATTCGGATAGTACAGAGCTGAGCTCTTCTGCGTGGCAACAATAAACTATGTCATACATAGCTTTTAGTGGAAAAGACCATAAAAGGGAAAAGACAATTTTATTCTCCGAGCAATAGCATTGGCTAATCGTATTAAGTTGAAACATCTGGGACCTGATGAGGGGGATGTTCAACTGACCAAAAGGCAATACGTTAATACTGCTGCTACTACTATTACTACTGCTATTACAATTAGTACTAATAGCAGCAACACCAATACTACTACAACTATGCCTAAGGGTAAAAAGGTAAAATTTTTAAAGTTTTTTTTGGGGGAGGGGGATTTGAACTTAATCACAAAACACTGTCTTTATGCAGGTTGTCAAAAGTGCGTAACAGCAGTATCTTAGGAAGAGTTTGGTGTGTGAAGTTGAAACTAACAGGGGTTGTAGTGTAATATTTTTAGGCATGAATATATAATGAATTGGAGGTAATAGGCTTGAGATTGTCTGTGCAGGATTTCGACCCTTGTTTATAGAAGAGCACCGCCAAATGCCGGTAAGCATGTTGTGACCAAGATGAGCCCAGGATTGAAGAATGTCTACATTCAGACTGGAGGTCCCAGGAACTTCTTTATGTCCGGTTCTAATCCGGCTTAAACGCCTTGGCGTAGACTTGAGAAGATGTTTTGGTCCCCATCCTGCACTGGTATCCAGGAACATTGCTTTTCCTAAGATCAAAATAAATTCAGTGATTTAAATAATTTTAATTTGATAGTGAATATTTTAATAGAAACAAAATAAACAATACTTTTTGCTTTAATTTTAGTTAAATGAATTCCAAAACCGTGAAGCCATTCATTACCTAAGTTCCTCCACCGCCCTAATATATTATAGCTTTAATCTTTATTCACCGTCACACAATTCCTATCTCCTTTATATACTTTCTTATTACCGTTTTCGATCAGTTTGTGACATCCTGTTTTTGTTAACAAATGCCCTTCATTCATAAAACTTTACTAACCATCTCAATCTTTCTTTTCTTATAACCCATAAAATAAGACAGAAACCAAATTTCTGGTTGTAACACATTTCATTTCTGTAATCATTTATTCCATTCCAATGTCCGGTTTTTTGGAGGAAAGCTCTTCTGCTTCTCACTCCTTGATCTGGGCCCCCTGGTCTGATCATATTGACGTCATCAACTGCTACACCATGTTACAGTGAGAGTCGAACTGTTGGATCACAATTGATAATCAGTCAATCGCTCAGTCAACTCGGCCATGTTGGCCTGCAAGGAGATTTTATACAATCTTTTTGTGTTTCATTTGACAGGGTTCTGGTGACATTTGAGGTGACGCGTGTTTGGATTTCTTCCCCAGAATTCTTTTATGGACTTTAGTGAAAAAACTGGATTTTGAGCAGTGTGTATTTTACTTGCTGTAACATTAATAACAACATGACAACAAAATAATGTCACAGGCCTGATCAAGGTTTAAATAACAGCTACCAGAAATAAGGTAGATCTTATGTACCCCCCTCTCAAATTCTCTGTATCAGACTGGAGTGTCATTTTTACATTACTGAAAGCACTAAGCATTTCGAATTCTGTATTTTTTATTTTTATAAGTTTGTAAGTTTAGTTTTTATTAGTTTATAAGTATTTTTATAAATCGAAAAAAGTTTCGGCATCTTTTTTTGGTGGGGGGAAGTACTACCCATGAAAAACAGATGATTTTCCTTGTTATTTAAGCCATGGGAGTGTAAGCTTCATTCAAAGACTTTTTGACCAAGACGATTCCAATGGAGTGCTTTTTAGGGATTTCACGCTATACTTTGAATTTCTCTTAAATTTGTTTTATAAATTTAGCTGTCTCCGAACACCTAAAGCAAAAGGCAAGGAACAAGCGATAGCGAGAATCACATTGAATTGCAAACGAAAAAAGGTTGTACAACAAAGCCTGCAGTTAACAGACAAATAAAAGTTACAATAGAATGAACGATTGTATTATTTTAGCGCACGTGTTACTTTTAGCCTTCAAGGCCAATCATTACAATTTATTTCCTCTCGAAAGCTAACATATTTATTCTTTTCAGTGAAAACTAGTCAGTTAATCACAAGTCTATCAATCTTCGCATTTATAATGGATCGTCCGTACTTTCTGCGGTTGAGTGAAAAGACAGTATACCGTTAGGCTTGAATAGAGCAATAAAAAAAAACACTCTTACGGAGGTTACGCTCTTTACTTCCAGAAGAAATTTTTTTAAAGTTTAATTACTGTTCAAGAAATATAAGGTATTTTTTTGAAAAGTTGAAAATTACTACCCTTGTAATTTAACTTTTCGGGGGGGGGACATTTATCGGTTTCAAGTAATTCCTATTCCTTTATGTCTGGTGTTAGTTCCTATAGTAACCCACAGGCTTGATTCTTGGGGGGAAGGGGGCTCATTTTATTTTCTCGGGAAGAGACGGAGTTAAAAAAAAATAAAATGATTCATCTTTAGGCCACCCTTTCCCATAGAAGGGAGGGTCCTTTATATTAATCTCGTAGATCATTGTCTCTGATGCAGATATGGATGTTTCTATGGATCACCTATGCATCTAGTAGATTAAGCTTATTTAACGAGTAATGAATTCAATTTATTTAAAAGATAATTGAACCTAAAATACATATTCCCTTAAAAAAATCAAAAAATTTGGCCTTTAAATATTTGTTGTTTTTAATTTTTTTAAGAGTGAATTTGACCAAGTAATTATTTATGTACGCTTAATCACATTCTTCATACCCAAAACACATAAAAGACACAAAAAAAAACTGAAAACCATTTTTAGCCAGATAATTGTTGCAATATGATAAAAACTTACTGTGCATATTCTTTGTTATTTTTTTCCAATGGGCTTACAGAGGGGGTTTGGCAAGGGGGTTAACCAAGTTTAAAATAAAATAAAAACCTACATAACTGAATTGAGAAAGATCCTCCCACATACCTCTCCCGCATGAACCTCACCCCCCGAAAAGAATATCTGTATACTTCCCAATAGTCATAATTAATACTGTATATAAACAATGGACAAAGTGCTTAGCTTGTAGCCATTCCCTTTGGGCTACGAGGGTCCAAATCATCCTCAAATATAGCTAATTGATCTTTCGGCTATTCTGAACAAAATAGCTATCTCGAAATTCTGATCAAGTGACTTTAACAAAAAGAAGGTGCTTGGGAGGGGGGAACTGAGTTTCAGTTACTATTTAGCCGCGTCACTCCTTACTTACATTTTGTTACTCCCGTTCAGAAATTATTCCGTATATGAAAGGATCGCCCACCTCCTCAGTACTTTATTATTTACGCTGAAGTTTTTCCCAATTTCTGAAGAACGACCCTTGAAACACAAGGACCGTTCAATCAGAATAGGAAGCTTTTTTAAGTGCTAAAAGTTTTACCGTGAAGAGGAAGGCATTGAGGAGGGGGGCAACCCCTTCATATACGTACTAATTTCTGTTCCTTTTAAGTTTTAATGTTACTCCTACTTTCATTGTTACTTTCTTGTTTTTTTTATTTAATGCAGATAAAAAACCAGGAATCTCAAAATTGAATCTTGCCTTCTTCCTTGCCTAAAAGTACTAATATTTCCGAAAATCCCCTATATTTTCCTTGTAATTTACCAATATCTTGTATTCATCTAAAATATTGTCAAATCCCATCAATACATTCGCCTGCTCAATTAATTACTGTGTTATGTATGTGGTACTTAGGACCTGATCCACTGTGTTTTGGGGATTCCCGCTGTATTTTCTTACATAATTCACCCTTTCACCGTTACTAAGAAAGGGTCATCATATTTTAGTTTTGTGTTTTGTTTTAAGGTTTGGTTTTTCGTATTTTTATCAGTTTTGTTCTGCACTGAGGACGGTCAAGTTTTTCTTCTTTTTATCATTGCTTTCCATGTTATTCCCACGTTTCATTCCCACATCCACCATTGCTATTCCTACTTTTATTTCTAGTTTGGAAAATTTATTTTTCAATTCAATGTTAATTCATTTTGGAACTATAATTTAGGCTCCAGTGTGAATACTCTTTTTCAAGAAAATAATAAAATAAACGTAAAATAAGATAGCAAGACATATACAACTGCAATACAAAAAACCTACGAAATGAATTTTCATTTTTTTTTCTTTGTCGATATATCATTTCGATATTCCGATACTCAAAGGAGCGCAGATGAACGAGGATTTCATTTTTTTGTAATTACAGTTTACTGTTAAGTTTCACTTGGAAAATAGCTACTATTCCTAAATCTGCTGTAAAGGGTAATTCTGTTGCTTTAGGCAATTATATGAAAGACATTTTTTCTTTTACTGTGGGTAGGGATTCGCTCTTTACAAGGCAACAGCTACTACTGCAGCCCTGATTGCAGCGTAATAGCTCAAGCGTGGTATTGCACTTAATTATCTAATCTAACGTGGATACCTTAAGAAAATACGAGAACTTTTATTTTTCAAGGCTACTTTAATCAGTGTCGAAAACGATTGTAATTTCTACCCAATTCAAATAAACAAACAAACAAGCATCCGTGATCTTTTTTCCGGCAAAAACTACAAAATCCGAATTTTTGCAGGTAGGAGCACAAAAGCTCTAGAGTAGGGTTCTCGGATACGCTGAATCTGATGATGCAATTTTCATTAAGATTATATGACTTTTAGGGATTGTTTTGCCTTTTTTGAAAATAAGGCAAATTTTCCCAGGCTCGTAACGATTGATGGGTAAACTAAACTTGATGAAACTTATATATTTAAAATCAGCATAAAAATCTAATTCTTTTGATGTATATATTAGTATCAAAATTCCGTTCTTAGAGTTTGGGTAAAGGGCGAAATTGAAACTTAGAACGAACTAAATTATAGCTTTTAAATCTATTTAACATATATCAGTAAAACTAGTACAAATAAACCAACTAATTATTTCCCTGTATTTGTAGAAAAAAACCTCTGTGGCTTGGCCCTAGACTTGGGGGTTTCACCAGCTTAAGAATTTTCTCAAAATCGCTTTTTCGTCATGATTCTTAAGGCCTGTTCAGGCTTACGTATAACAAATAACTGTAACTGTATAACCCTTATTCTCCACGCCCGTTTATAGTTGGAAAAATTTTAAACTCTGGATATTGTAATCACATTATGTGTTAGCATGGACGCAGGTTGGTGCTAACGGACTCCTACCTTCTACTTAGGAGGACGAGAAAGAGGCGGTTCATGATAACAATATATGATCCCTTCTATTAAGTCTCTTTATAGCATTAATTCCATTTCAGAACTCGTCAAGAGCTGTCGAGTCCTGATTGGTCGTTCACATCCCATCTTAAGAAACACTGCCGCGTTCCGTTCGTGGAATTCCCCAAGCATAGTCCGTAGGGTCTCGATGGTAGACGATATCTGGTTATCCGTTACCTTCAGAGACGCAAGTGAATTTGAGATGTAGTCTAAAAGTTCTATGGCCAAGCATGCAAAGTTTCATTCCTTCATCATGATGTGATATATGCCATCCACGGATATTATTTCCATCCACTCATGTATATTATACATGCCATCCATGGAACATCTAACTCGTCTTGTGTTTTTTAATGTAAATTTATCGATGTTTGGAGTCTAGTTAATATAATGTCCACGGTTGAAGCTAAATATCTTGGTTAAGGCTCTTTTAGATAAAGATAAACAATTACATAACCAAGCATACTTGAAGACTGTGATGATATGCTCAAATTTTAAATCCTTTTTTTTATTGGTAACTGTGTTGGTAACTGGTAATTACCATAAAAAATGTAGTTTAGTCTACTCATTCAAAAAGTCTCAATGAAGCCTTAGTAACCTTTCCATCAAAGAATCTGCTCGCGTCTGCTGTTAATACGCATTTTACTGCTACAGGAGATTATTATTGGCTTTCAAAGAGGTTTCTTTGTCATTTTACGTCAGCACCAACCAGATTCACTCAAACGAACTGGTATAACCGAAGCGTTTTCTACACCCCCCTATCCTTACGCTCCAATCATATTGGCGCTATTGGTCCAGTGGCCCCCAATATTTTTCTCTAGATCCGCCCCTGCCATTTTCTAGGGTAGTGTATGGAAATAGGAGGGGATTTAGATGAACGTAATTTTTGAAATTGCAAAGTTATGTTTAAATCTAAGTTTGACTGGGTTGAAACCTCTCCTGATGGATTCTACTGAAGAAACCTCTCCACTGTCATTTTGTTCATAAAGCTATAGGAGGGGACTTGGATGAACATAATTTTTGAAATTATGAAGTTATGTTCAAAAATAAGTTTGACTGGGTTGAAACCTCCACTAATGGATTCTACTGAAGAAACCTCTCCACTGTCATTTTGTTCATAAAGCTCTAGGAGGGGGTTTAGATGAACGTAATTTTTGAAATTGTAAATTTATGTGCGCACCCCGCACATGGGCGCGACGCTCCGGGAGGCCTGCTGCGGATGCGATCTCGACGTAGCGAGGCTCCGCCCCGTCCGGAGCATCGAGCACGACGGCGTCGACCGCCGCCGCCACGGCCCCGCGGAAACCGTCCCGCAAGGACGACTCCGAGCCGGTGAGCACCACGTACTCGTCCGGCAGCGACAGCGCATTCCGGCGACGACCGGCGTCATCCGGGACGACGAACCCCCGAGGCGGCGCCCCAGCGATCACGCGCACACGATAACCCAGACGTGCGAGTTCGGAGAGCCGCGCAGCGACCCCGTGCGAGGGATTAAAAAAGGTATCAAACCAAAAAATCAGAGACGTTGCAATGGACGAAGCTGCAAGATGACTGCTACGATCCCCTCAAGCTTCCCCACGCTGGACCAGACAATCCTGATGAATCTGATTCAGAAGCATATAGTCATTCTAAAACTTTTTGTATTTAGTGAGTTGTTGGGGCAGCTATAGCATTGATTGTGGTAGGTTTTGGTGAGAATATTGGTAATTTATGGTGGTAAAAGAATTAAGTGAAACTTATTTATAAAAAAAATATTATAACTGCTCCCCCTGAGAGTATTATTGTTTGCTTGCCGTTTGCTTAATGGAATTTGTATTGGTGTTTCTTTATAAATTCTAGAAGAACCAGAGCCAAATTATCTTTATCTTTATTTAAAACTAAACAACTTTTTTGAACATATTACTTTATGCATAGTTTATAGGAAACTTAAGTGATTTTTCCCTTTTCTTTCAAAAAGGGAAACTCACCACATAATTTGAGCTATTCCATTATTCACCAGAATCTTTGAAGGAAACAAATATAGAATAAACCTTGATAGAAGCTGGAGAAAACTCTGAAGGACTTACCTTAAGCTGTAAATCAATCCTTGAAAGTTTCATTTGCACAGTTTGGCAAATTCGACAATAAAAAAAGTGAGATGTGTCGCAAATCTTGCTTCGCAGTTTTAGCAACACTTATCTGAAAAACTAGCGCTTTTCTGAAAACTGAGCTTGCTTGAGGTTTTAGAGAAATAAAACTGCATAGTAAAATTTATTAATTTTATGGGCCGGTGAAAGAGTTCAGAGAATCCTATAAATTAGCCTTTTATTTTTTTGTTTGCTACTTAAGGATTTTTCGGCTCCTAATCTTGTTCTGTTGTGTGGTTTTGTGTTTTCAGTTAAAAGCTAGTTTTTCAGAATTCTAAAAATTTAGGGAATTATTACGAGTCAGTTTTGTCGTACAGACTTTGAAGGGGGCTTACTCAATTGGAAATTGGAAATTGCGGTTCATATGTGTAGTTTACACATATGCGTAGACTACGCTTCTTTTTTACGTAGTTTTTCTCGCAGATTTATTTTACCCAAACGGTCATCTACAGCGCTCAGAGGTCTCCTGTCCATCAATAAATTCTATTTATGCAACTCCATCCCTCCGGATGTCCCTCTATTTCTTTCTGCAAAGGCAGTTTTTTGTTGGGTCTTTCCAGTTTAGTAATTTCTCTCTCCTTTGTTTTACTTTCTGTTTACTCTTTTCCTATTGTTTCTCCTTTGCCCTACTGGAAAGGTTACTAATATACCTCTTTGAAATTGCGGTTGTGAGCATTATTAAAGTACGTTATTATTGTTCTTCTCTCTCCTTGTTCTTGTGGCAGGGCCAGGTGTTTCATCTGCCTCACCTGGTGCCTTAAAGTCAAATATTACTGGGAATTTTTGTTAACATTAATCTCTCCAGAATTTGGTGTTTTAACGCCACGGTGGTTTTCCGCCACCGTATGTTTTCCACCACCGAGGAAATCCTGCATCATCAAGAGGATTAGTTAGGTAAAACGAAAGGGTCAAATATTAGGTTATACTAAGTTTAGTTAATTATTTAAAAAAACAATGAAAAAATAAATATGAAAATTTTTTCCACTGACAGTAAGGAACCAGCATTAAAATTTAAAACGAACAGAGATTATTACGCATGTGGGGGTGGGTTCCATCAATTCCTAAATACCTCGCTCTTTACGCTAAAGTATTTTTTTAGTTTCTGAACGCTTTTGAATCAATGCATATTTTGATTTTGGCTCTCCGCAGACGAATAATTAAAACCAAATGTGTATATTTGATTTTTTGGCTAATTGGCTTTCTCATAGTTTTATCGAATAATTTTGAGAAAAGAAGGCGCGGGAGAGGAGGCCCAACCCCTACAATTACGAAAGAAATATGTGCGAGTATAAGCAACTATTATAATATAGGCTAATTACATTTAACCCATTAAGGACTGAACGCTTCAATCATAAAAATTCAACGCTAAAAACAAAATTCAATGCTGTAAGATTTTCAGCATTGAACAATGTTATTATTTTTCAAGAAGTCAAATTCACCCATAACCGTTTTTGTTTTCATTTAAGTTTTCTTTAGCCTTTGTGAATGCTTTCGAAAAAAACAAACTTAAAAAAGATAGGAAAACATAAAGAAACGCTTAAGGCTTAGAGAAAATACAAATAAACTTATTGGTCGAGTTGCTAATCCAAAAACACAACCTGGCCTCTGGTCTAAATCTTAGAAGAAGAGGGACCTAAACAAAGAATAAAATTTGTGGTTATTTTACTGCAGGATTGGACAGGAAAGTGAAAACAATTTAGAATATGATGTTCATGTTTAATATTTCTCAATCAAGTACAGTCAGGTATTACATGCAAAATACATCATTTAAACAGCTAAAGACAAATTTCTTTTCTTGGAAGAGATTAGTGCAAGGTTTGATAATGAGAGGCTAGCTTAGATTAGGTTATGTTCGGTTACCTTAGGTTTTTAACCCATTAAACCATGTTATTCGTGTGTATGGTGGGGTTATGTCGTGGTATTGTGATGGTATTGGGGCTGGGGTTAGTGTGTGGCAGGATGGTGGTGTGGGGGTGGGGGTGCAGTGAGGTGGAGTGGTGTGTCGTAGGAGTGTATTGTGTGATATTAGCATGTTATTCGTGTGTATGGTGGGGTTATGTCGTGGTATTGTGATGGTATTGGGGATAGGGTGTGCTGTTGCAGCTGTGCTGTCGTGGCTGCTGTGCTGTGCTGTGCTGCTGTCGTGGCTACTGTCGTGGCTGCTGTGCCGTCGTGGCTGCTGTGCTCCTATCGTGGCTTATGAAAGAAAATGACCGAACATGAAATAAAATTCATTACATAATACCAAATATTTTGCTAAACAGTAAATAATTAGTACAATAATAAAAGATTGAATGACGAAATATGGAAAGTGAAAAAAAATTGAATGAAATTATATACAATGAAATACAGAATACGGAATAAAGTAAAGAATATGAAAAAAAAAAACAGAAACGAAAAACAATACAATCAGTCGCATCGGCACGTCAAGGGTTGGTTGTTTACATTGGTTAAATTAAAACCATATGTTTGTCAAGATCAGATGAACGGCAAAAGAAAATCCTTTCACGATGGTCCGATAGAAAGAAAATAATATTGAGTCAATTCATGCTGTCTTGTAAGTCGGATTCGATCTACTGAGCAGAAGGACATCGTTTTGCACATGTCACGAATGACTGGTCGGCATCATGGAGCAGAAAACCAGGTGATCTGTGGTTCAGAATCTTGGAAATTCCATGCTTGCAATTGATGGAAATTCCTTTTCATCAGTAGTACCCCTCATTCCAGGCAATCTAATGGTCCTACGTCAATTTTAAATTCTTGGTCAACCTGCTTGGGACTCTAGGCAGGTGTGACTTGCTAAAAGATGACAAACCGGGGATTGGTCCACGTGTGTTTCGAGCTTCACAAGGGGGAGGTTCTCGGGCTTGGCGGTGTGTTGGGAAGTGGCCGGACCGAAATCGCCCGAGCGTTGTTTGGGGTTGATCCTTTGTTGATGGGTGAGGTGGTTCTCAATGGAAAACCGCTGAACATCCGACATGAAATGGATGCGATCAACGCCGGCTTGGCGCTGGTGCCGGAAAACCGCAAATTCGATGGCTTGTTCTTCAATTTTCGCGCCAGCGGCAACATAACCGCTGCCTCCCTCGCATCGATCTCCCGTCTCGGGATTCTCGATCTGAAAGCAGAAGAGCGTGGAACCCCTCGAGTAGGACCAGTCTTGCCACTAGTTGATTGATCTGCCATCTTGTATTATTCTAAATCACAGCCAAAAAGTCACGCCTTTTGGGCGAGTCGAGTTTCGAATCGGTTTCCTTAAAAATCGGAGTTTCGCTGCTTCATAGGCACCAGGTATTCGAATTACCCTGAAAAGTGGTTAATTAAAAAAAAAAACAAGACTTTACTGGTAAAACAACTTCCACGTTTGCCCCCCAGTCACTGGCAGATACAGGAGACTGGAGGGACTCCGTCCTCCCCCCATGGCGCCCAGATTATTTGTTTTTTTTCTTGTTTTCACTCTGCCGGGTTTTTCTTTAAATATGGGTGGTCTCAAGGCAAGGAAAAGATAATGATAATAATAATGATGATAATGATCATGATGATGATCATCATAGTGATGATGATGATCATCATTAAAGTGATAATAACGATAATGATGATGATGGTGATGATTATGATGATGATGATGATGATGATAATGATCATGAGGATGATCATCATAGTGATAATAATGATGATCATTAAAGTGATAATAACGATAATGATGATGATGGCGATAATTATGATGATGATGATGACAATGATAATAATGATCATGAGGATGATCATCATAGCTCAATAACCATTACTATGTGCAAACACTGGTCAAAGTTTATAACTTGCAGCCCCTCCCCCAGGGACTGTGGGGGAGTGAGTCATTCCAAAGACATAGTTAATATGGTTTAAGACTATACGGAACAAAATGGCTATCTCGAAATTTGGTGCCCTCCAATTTTTTGGTCACTTAAAAAGGGCACTAGAAATTTTCATTTCCGTTAAAATGACCCCTCTTGCAAGATTCTAGGACCACTTAATCGATAAGATGCCCCCTGGGAAAAAAAAACAAAAAAAAAGCAACAACAAAAAATAAACACGCACTCGTGATCTGTTAAATTAATGTAAACACGGCACAAAAAGAACAAGATGGTTCTACAATTCAGCATTCAAAATCACTGGAAAAACAATTTACGGCTGGAGGCTTTTTTTTAATCACTCACAACTCTTTGGAATTCAATTCTTTACAAAAAGTTATGCTGCGTCTTGTCAAGTAGCTGATCGTCAACTTGTTAATGATCAAGTTTTCTTACTGACCAAAAAGATTGGAGGGCAACTAACCCCATCCCATTCCTTCTTTTACTTAAAGACATTTGATCAATATTTTGAGGTGGCTATTCGATTCGGCGTAGTTGAAAGTTCCGATAAATGATGGCCGACATCCGGATCGCTGTCGGGATCGGGCAGCGAACTGTAGACGATTTCCGTGCGGTTGGTGGTCTCGCCGGTGTCGCGCATCCGCACGGTCACGGTCAGCGTCTCGGAGGTGCCGGCGAGGATCTCGTCGACAAACCACAGCCCGGTGGCCGGGTCGTAGGTGTCGCCGGTGTTGGGCGCGCTGTCGGAGACGTATTCATAGCCGTCGGGGATCCGGTCGATCACCTTGACGCCCGAGGGCGAGCCCGGCCCGATGTTCTCGACGGTGATCACCCAGTCGATCAGGTCGCCCGGTGTGGCCGAACTGCACGGATAGCTTTATAATACCAACTAGATTATATTAGATATTGTTCCAAGTTTTCACCCGTCACGATGTCTACGATTGAAAAGGATAAACTTCAACTGGCTGCAAAATCAATTTAGTCCCTTCTTTCGATATTATTTTGTAGTTGTTGTTTTTTCAACGCTAAGGAATAGCTTTTGGTCATGTGATAACTGATTACGTTCTTATTTGAACATACCGTTTTAAAAACTTCGATAGGCTGACAACTTCATCGTTTAACCGATAGTGAAGAAACAAGCACAAACGGGAATGTAAAACAATGAGATAGTTTCGTAATAATGTAACCTGCGCGGCGCGGGAGTAGTCGTCGATGCCTTTGAATATCTCTGCTGCATCGGAGTACGCACGTCGGGCCGCCTCAGAATTCCCGTTGCGTCGTTCAACTGCGGCTAGCTGCGCGAGGCTGGTGCCCATAAACAGCTTGTCGTTGGCCTCGCTGACAATCTCGTAGGCTTGGGCCGCGGCATCGCGTGCTTCTTCCAGGCGGCCCTGGCGCTCGTATAGCGATGACAGCATGCCTAGCACGCGGCCCTGGCCTACCACGTCGCCGATTTCTTCACGTAAAGCGAGGGATTGCAAATGAAATGGCTCGGCCGGGGAGAAAGATCAAATTTTGAAAAATAATGTTTCCTCTTGTTTATACAAAATGCCTTCCAATTTTGGACGGTCTAAGTGAATATGAACATTGTTGGCAGCAGGGGTGCAATTGTCATTGTCTGGATATCAAACCTTATTATTTTAAGTAAATTCAGTCCCACTATAGAAAAAATAAATATTTTTTGAAAACTTTGAAGTATGTTTTTGCTGACTGAGCTCCCAAAAGCAGCAATTCAGGGTTCTGTCCCCTAAGGCCCTCGAAGTTTGCGCTTATTGTCGACTTGTCTCAGCATCCAAATAAAGAGTGGCCGTGAGCCTCGACCGGGCGCGCCCGGCGATCGCGGATTTCACCCGGGCGCTGCGATATGAACCGGGCAATGTCGATGCGCTGATCCTGCGGGCGGGCGCCAATGAGACCCTGGGCGAGCTTCAGGCCGCCTATCTCGACTATTCGGCCGCGATCGAGGCCGCGCCGGAGAATTCCGAGGCATGGCTGGCGCGCGGGCGGCTGCTCTATGACGACGGGCAGCGCGCCGAAGCCTATCCGGATCTGCAACAGGCCTACGATCTGGGGGCCAACGATCCCTGGCTGGTCGAGAGGATCGTGGAGGCGTCGCGGAGATAGGTCCACGGATGCGTGTTTTTTTTTTTCTTCTTCTTCTTCTTTTTCTCAGGGGTGATCGCATCGATCCAGTGGTCCTAGAATTTTGTGAGAGGGCTCAATCGAACGAAAATGAAAAGTTCTTGTGCCCTTTTTAAGTGACCAAAAAAATTGGAGGGCACCTAGGCCCCCTCCCACGATCATTTTTTCCCAAAATCGTCAGATCAAAATTCTGAGATAGCCATTTTATTCAGTATAGTCGAAAAACCTTATAACTATGTCTTTCGGGACGATTTACTCCCCCACAGTCCCCGTGGGAGGGGCTGCAAGTTACAAATTTTGCAGCGAGCCGTGCGGCCAATGCGATCTGTGCAAGGGCGGCAGTGCGGACACGCGACCGCTGAGTCAGGAAGAGATCGAGCGCTTGCAGACCGTGCTCGGTGTGGTGACGGAGCTGCACTACCCGCATGGGCCGCACAAGATCGTCAAGATCCTGGCCGGTGCCGACGACCTCGGCCCGGGGCCGAGTCGGTTGGAGCGGTTCGGTGCGTTCGGCGGCGCGGCCGAAGCGCAGATCCGCACGCTGGTCCAGTTCGCGGTCGACGAGGGCCTGTTGGCGCAGCAGCCGTTCGTGAGCGCGGACGGACACCGCCGTGGACGTTGGCTGGGCTGGTTGACTGGAAACTAATACTGGTTGACTGGAAATCATAAGAATAAATGTACTATTGCCCCTGTAATGTTGATCATTATTGCCTGAATTAAGGTTAGAAGGAGTTATGATTACCAGCATGTGTCTGTCCATTTCTGTGGATGGGGAGAATCGCCCTTAGTGTTGATTCAAAGGACCTTCTCTCCCACCTCTGCCAGCTAATCCCTCCAAAATATAGCTTGTTTCAAAAGTTTGGTTTGATAGCTTGAGAACATTTTTGTGTTATATGTTTAGTGGGTTTTTTTACCCTTGTGTTTAGATTTAGCGACGTCGACGGGTCACATCTCTTCAAGGTTCCCTTCTCGCATTCGGTAAGTTATGGGCGGGAGAGGAAAATCCTCAGGACGTGATCAAAAATATCCAAACACTACTGGAAGCCAAAAACCCTGAACTGGGTCAACATGCTCATCGAGTCAACTTTTACTCATCCTTACTCGCTGAACATCTCCGGCTATCGCCTGAAGAGAAAGAACATATCCAACTGGGTGCCTACCTCCATGATATTGGAAAATTTGGCATTCATGATCGACTGGTTTCTGGAAACTTTCAAAAGTCTGAGCAAGATGAGGAAGTATTGCGAAGATTCCAAGGAAAACTTTCCAGGGGAATAAATCGGCCCCCACTAAGAATGGCACGAGTAATGAAATCTTTGGCTTGGAGAAATACATTTTTAAGTATTTCAAATGTAAAAGACACCTGATTTTTTTTTATTTGGCCAATAGTAACCCTTGGGATGCACAATATTCTAGCCCAGTAAGTTTTTCAAAAACATTTTAGGCCTGTTTTAAATGAGCAGATATAACACTTCCATTACTCGTGATTTTGGCTTGAGTTTCAAATTTGTTTTTGAAGAAAATTGGGCATTTTAAATTTAAAAAAAAAACAAATTTTAGAAAAACTTGAAAATTCTGCAAATATTTCACTATATCTTGCCTAAGAATGTTGAAAAGGGGATGTCCCCTCCTCAACACCTCGCTCTTTACGCTAAAGTTTGACTCTTTGTTACAACTCTACTTTTCAAAAAAATAATAAAAGCTTTAGCATAAAGAGCGAAGTGTTGAGGAGGGGACAGTCCCTTTAATATATGGAAAATTTTCTATCCGTTTTAAGTTTTAATGTCGCTCCTTACTTGCAGTTAAAAAAAAATTGTTTTTTTCATATAGTTTCTGAGCGTTTTTGAATTAATGCATGTTTTGATTTTGGCTCACCTCTGAAGCGGAAGTGGTTATCCTAATAACGTTAAGAGATAAAGATATCTTCAGTATTCACCTGCATCAGCTCCCTAACAGCGTTATCTCTAATAACGGTAATTCAAATCAAACAGTTCGTGGTAACAAAATGTAGTAAGGACCGACCCGGCTCAATAGTAACCAAAACTCTAAAAAACGGAATTTTGACACCAATATATACATCAAAAGAATCTGATTTTTATGCTGATTTTAAATATACAAGTTTCGTCAAGTTTAGTCTTACCCATCAAAAGATACGAGCCTGAGAAAATTTAACTTATTTTCAAAAAAAGGTGTAGTTTTGGTGGTAGTAAAATTAGTTCCAGTGTTAGTGTTTTATTAGTAGCAGTAGTAGCAGCAGTATTAATAGTGGTAGTAGCATGTGCATATTGCATTTTGATCAGTTGAACATCGCTTTCATGATACCCTGGAAGTTTCACCTTGACACGTTAAGTCGTTCCAAAAACATTGTTGAAATCTGCTTTTGACACCCTTTTGACGATCTTTTCACCTTAATACTCTAAGCCTTACAAGTTGTTTTAATTGAAATAGTAGTTTGAGCAGTTAAGTAGCAGTAGTAGCAGAAGGAAAAGTAGTAGTGGTATTAGTCCCTTTCCAAAGCCCTTTTTTCCCAAAAGGTGTCCAATCAAAATTTTGAGAAATTCTTTTTGTTCAGTATTGATGAAAGATCCACAACCTATGTCTTCGAGAGTGACATGACTCCAAAAAGTCCATGGGGAGAGGCCTGTAAGTAATTAAATTTACCCATTGTTTACGTATACTATTTGCTATTGGGAAGCAAAAAGATATTTTTATGGAGGAGGGGGGGTATTCTTGGAATAGATTTCCATAGGGAGAATTTTCGACGGAGAGGGAAATTTCCGGGGGTTAAACTTTCCAGGGTAAATTTTTCACTGGGTTGATATTAGACACTTGGTACTGTTGTGTCATCTATATTTCTTTATTGATTTCCCATAACTAGTGATCCGTTCCCTCGATTTTAGGACCTGTAAATCTCTTAGGTACTTAAATTAGAAACGCGCTGTATCGACTTTAGATAAAAAATACTGTTCAGTGTGAATCTGACACAGTAAACTCTTCGTGAACTTTTAGGTTTTTTCATGAAGATTTGACGCGGTAGCTGTAGCCTTGTAAAGAACGAGCTACGGCCCATGGTAACCCAAAGTTTTAAACCACGCTTTAAAAGCAACTGGCTAGTGAGAATAAATTTTCGTTTGTCCTTCTAAATATCAAATTTCATTAAGATCCGATCACTTGGTTAATACCAAGTGCCATAAAAACCTTAATATCAATCAAGCAGCAAAAAAGGATGCCATATTGGGTTCTAACAACACATTAGCCACTTAGTACATCAGTCCGAAGTTTTTTTTGGGGGGTAGGGGTCAATACAGGAAAGTATTTTCAGGTTTCATTTCTTCTGAGAGGGAGGCTTGGATTAATTTTTGACAGATAGAGGACACTCTGTCCCTTCCCATTGTGTGCATGTGGGTGCATAATTCTTTTGTGGATCAAGTTATTGTTTTTTTCTCTGCTAATTTTTTGGGACCGTTGGGTCAATGCAATCACCCCTAAAAAAAAAAAAAAGCTTTCGTCATCTTTCTTCAAGCAAAAAATATCAAAGTTTACATTTTTATAGATAGGAGCTTGAAACCTGTGCAGTAGTGTTTTCTGATGTGTTAAATTTGATGGTGCGATTTTCATTTGGATCGTTTTACTTTTTGGGATGTTCCTCTCCCCCCTCTTTCGAAAATCAGACAAATTTTCTCATGCTCGTGGCTTATGATGGGTAGCACTAAACTTAATGAATTTGTATATTTTGAATCAGCATAAAAAGCAAATTTTTTTGATGTATCGGACAACACTTCTCTAAAGGTTTCAAGCTTCTATCTACAAAAATGTGGAATTTTGTTGTTGTTTTTTTTGCCAGAAGAAAGATCGCGGAAGCGTGTTAGTTTATAATTTGTCATTTTGTTTTTTCCATGGTAATCGTATGGAGCCAATGGTCCTAGATATTCTGCAGAGGGTTCATTAGAATGGTAATCGGAACTCCTAGTGCCCCTTTTGATAACGAAAAAGATTGGATGCCATCTAAGCCACCTTTCATACAGGAAAAATAAATATTATGCGTTTGAAATAATTTGTGGTAACGAACTATAAATAAGGCCTCCATTGATGTTCCACCTTCCTTCAAGTCTTTTCTTAAGGACTCCTCCCTTCCCATTCAAAGATTTCCTACTTTTTTGGCCACAGCTGCACTGTCGATTAGATTCAAATTTGAAAATGAAAGAAGCATGACATCAAACCAACGTGGAAACTGGTGGCAGTAACGGTTGAAGTAACGTCTTTCCCAAAATCAAGAGCTCATATATCAATGTATCAGTTTTACTTCCGTGGTGGAACAACGCTCACCTGTTGCCTTCCAAACAGGGGAAATCGACATTTAAATAACGGGTTTGAAGATTTTGCGCCGGTTCAAGAAATTACCGAGCTAACTGTCTCGAAAATTGGCAGCATTTTGTTTAATCAATTTCCAGGAAGCTTTAATTAAAATACCAGCGTTGAATGTAATTAGATTTAAGAAAAAATTTGGCAACTGGACTCCGTCCCGAACGAAAAAATGAAAGCGTTTAAGGAAATATAAATGAGATGCTCCTTTTCCGTGTAAAAAATGATTAACATTGAAAATATCTGCAAACAAATTAATTATGGCACTTGGTATTAACCAAGTGACATAGAGCAATCACAAATTCTGTCGGTCTGTCTGTCTTTCGGTCTGTCGGTCTGTCTGTCAGTATCTTCCAAAAGTTAAAACCAAGAATTTAAAAACCAAAAATAACATAACCAGTAAGAGGATATGAGCTCTTAGCTCTTGTTTTGTTTTTTGTTTTTTCTTTCTCAGGGATGATCGCATCGACCGAGTGGTCCTAGAATCTTGCGAGAGGGCTCATTCTAGCGAAAATAAAAAGGTCTAGTGCTCTTTTTAAGTGACCAAAAAATTGGAGAACACCTATACCCCTTCCCGCGCTAATTATTTTCCCAAAGTCACCAGATCAAAGTTCTGAGACTTCCATTTTATTCAGCGTAGTCAAAAAACCTTATAACTATGGCGAGACATACTGAACTGATACCCTAAACTTTTTAGTCATAAAATGAGCAATTCTATTGTTTATACCTTCCTAGCCTAAGCAAGACTTAGCAGCTTCCTTATTCACCATGAGCTCTACTCCCTGTCTATGTGCCCCATCCTTCCTGCCTGAGTAAACAAATTTTATATCATCTAATTTCATGCTTCCTACCTCTGGGATATGAGTTTCTGAAACTCCGAATTGGTCCAGTTTGAATCGTCTGAATACGTCGGTCAAAATTTCGACACGATAATCATTTTTTAACGTCGTAACATTCGAAGTTCTAATTTTCAGAAGATATACGAATATAAAAGTTCAATACATAAGTTAATTTATAAGTTACGTATATTATTCCGTATATGATTCCGTATGATTCCAGAAATTATTCCGTATATGAAATGGACTGTCCCCTCCTCAATGCCCCGCTCTTTACGCTGAAGTTTGACTCTTTCTCACAACTCTACTTTTTAAAACAATAAAAAACTGTAGCGTAAAGAGTGGGACGTTGAGGAGGGGACAGTCCTTTTCATATTCGGAATAATTTATGTTCGTTTTAAGTTTTAATGTCGCTCCTTACTTTCAGTTAAAAAAAACTTGTTTTTTTTTTGTATTTGTTCCGGTATTTTTCCATTAAAATAATCACTAATGGTATAAATCTGGATTTTTGGGTAATGATGTCCTAATGGTGTTTAAACACTCCCAGCTTTTGCAGCTTCTTTTTTCATGCCATCAGTAGGATTATGAATTGTAATTAATACACCAAAAGTTGCGTTTTCTCTAGATACTGTTCCTACTAAATCGCGAACCATTGCAGGATTAAGTTGTTTTCCCCCTTTTACAGAAATTATTGTTTTGTATTCATGTTTAGGCCCAATGTATCCCCTACCATCAATTCCCTTATCACCTATTTGTTTGTCATTAGGATGCAGGACGTAAAACCAAATATTTTATTTCAACTTGACCAAAAGTAGGTGATTTTCTCTTTCCCTTAAGGCTAGTCTTTGTCTCACAATTTTGTAAATAATAAACTTTTACAATGGTGTAAATTCCCACTTCTTAATTTTTGATTAATTTCATCCATATCTATTTCATCTTGAGAGCCAATTTCAATTACGAATTTGCCAAAATAATTCTTTAGCAAACACGACATCTACTTTTTTCGCTTGAAAAATAGCTAGATGTCAGAAATTACGCTTACACATCTAAATACATGATATGTCAGATACAGCAAGGTTAGACCACCGATAGCGATGATGACTGGGTTTGGATTTTGACTTGGATAAGGTCATCAATGCCTAACAGATTTTAGTTAAAAAAAAACAAAGGTTCGGCGATATGTATTTCATAGTAACTTCCACAAAAATAATAATTTAGTGCTTCTGTTCAAAACAGCAATCGAATTGATGCCTACTGATACGCTACTATCAACGAAGTGGCAATCGTTATGGTCGGTGATCAGTTCTTTAAACTCATCGATGCTACGATGTCCTACATATCCTATCATTTTTTGGGATAGAGCCAACGGCTATCACTTTAATATTAAATTGATAAATCCAGCTGCTCTTACTTTTTGTTGTTTATTCTTGGCTAGAGCAAAGGTTATTTACTCAAGCTCAAAACAAATTTCAACTATTGATCTTTGCAAGAAGAGGCTTAACACTCTAATAGGTGGAAGGGTGCAGTGTATTTAAATGCAGTCTGATGTATCTATACACATAGAAATTCGAATTTAATAATGCTATCTCATGATAATTTAATACAAGTACGTCTATGTGCGTATCATGCGACACATTAAATACAAAAACCCAAATGACACTTTTCATATCTAATTACACAATGAAGACATTTAAGAATCCTGTA
This sequence comes from Alatinidae sp. Z8VKAUB7J3, assembly GCA_010016025.2. Classification (NCBI taxonomy): domain Eukaryota; kingdom Metazoa; phylum Cnidaria; class Cubozoa; order Carybdeida; family Alatinidae; species Alatinidae sp. Z8VKAUB7J3. The sequence continues at coordinate 61,247,167 of JAAAKM020721499.1, forward strand.
TATACAGTCTATCGGTGACACAGGTGTCCATAGAGCATTTCAGCATTTCCGTCGTGATGCGATCGTCTCCTGGTGATCTGCTGTTTTGAGTGCCTTCAGAATTTTGTCTGCAATCGGAAGCTCGGTGTTGATGTCTAGCGAGATCTGAGAATCTTTGGGCATGGAGATTGGCTCGTCCGGGGTTGGTCTGCTCAGGATTTTGTCGAAGTGGTTGGCCCACACCTCCTTCTTCTCTTCGGGACCTCATTCGTTATCTCGTACAACGACCTGCTGTCTCCATTCTCAGCAGTTTCTTCAGCTTTCGCGGGCTGTGCTTCATAGAAGTGGAGGTCGTCCTGGCTCGCGGGAATGCCGCTTTCGACGGTGTTTTCTCGCCAGCCGCGGCCACCAGTCAGCGTCATACACTGTAGAGTTCGTTTTCCATTTCATTCGTCAGCAACAGCTGCAGGATGTGTTGAGTCTCGAAACAGTCCTTTTTCAATGCGGCCCGAACCAGCGCCGTCGGCAAAAACACGGGAATCCACCATGACTCTACCCCCGGCACTGATCCTGCGTGTCGCCGCTGCCCTTTTCCTGCTGGCACCGACCGTGCAGGCCGGCCAACTGATCCCTTTGCAGGCAGGACCAGTCACCATGGACTTTGGAAGACCCAGGTATAAATATTATAAATTTTAAACTACCAGTTTAGTTGTCAGATATGCTGTAAGTTTTTATCCATACTTTCTTCCTCTAAACATATTCCTTTCAAATGTATAGAAAACCAGTTGTTAAATAATTTATTGATACGTTAATTCCGAATGTTGTTCTAGTAAACGAAACAGATTGCTTAAAATATTACCATTGTCAAACAGTTCGTGGTAACGAACTGTAGTAAGGAGCGACCCGGCTCAATAGTAACAAAAACTCTAAAAACAGAATTTTGATACCAATAGCTATATCAAAAGAATCGCATTTTAATCATACTGCTTTTTTGGTCTTGGCGAAGAGGGGCTATCCTAAAGCGAGATCCCTCTGCGTAAATTGTCTCGAGCTGGCCTCATTTTGTCCTATTTAGTCTCTTTTTTATGTTTATTTGGCATACAAATCTTGATTTAGACATGTATGTCCGCTTTATGCTGGTACTCCAAAAACGTTGATGGCACCATTTCAAAAGTCGTAGAGCTGGACAGGTTCGCTCGTTATCCATGACTCTCTTCAGTCTGTTTGTGATTCTTCTGATCTAGCGCTGATGATTGTTTTCTACAAGTACTTGAATTTACCTCCTTCTATCGACGTTTTTAGTTTTTTTCTTTTTTTTCTTTTCTTTTTTTTTAGTTTTGTCTTTTTTTTCTTTTAGTTTTTATTTTTTTTTGTTTTTTGTTGAGTTTTCTTTTGATTTATTTTTTATTTTTCAAGTTGTTCTTTTTTTTAGTTTTTCTTTTTTTGGTTTTTTTCTTTTTATTTTTTATTTTTTTGTGTTTTTTATAGTTTTTCTTTTTTTAGTTTTTTCTTTGTTTTTTAATTTTTAGTTTTCTTTCTTTTTTATTTTTTCTTTTTTTTTAGTCTTTTAGTTTTACTCTTATCCTTTTAATTTTTTTTTTAGTTTTTTCAAATTGTTAGAGATTAAGAAAAGCCTTTTTTTTCATCGTCATGTTTTGACCATGATTTGTATATAATACCACATGACATCCTGTCCTAACAGTAACTGGATTATTCTGGGGTATCCAAACTTGGTTTAGTACAACAAAACAAGAGCTAAGAGCTCATATGGCACTTGTGACGAGGGAAGAAGAGCTAAGAGCCAAGAGCTTATATGGTATGATCTCTAAAAAAATTCTAAGAATCAAAAGATTGATTTAAAAGGAAAATCAGTGACTTAAAGATGCCGGTCAGGATTTAAAATAAGAGCACTGAGTCACATGTCTTCAGATCTATACCTCATGATTCTAATAATTGCCCTTGAGCTTTGTTGATGGTGATTGCTAATCGACCATTCCCTGTGTCGCCGTCGTCATTTATATATCCCCATTTGCCCACCGGCGTCCCCTTTGTAGTTGTGTCCCGGTGTCCCGGTCTTCATTTATATTCCCTGTGTCCCGGTCGTCATTTTTGTCCCGGTGTCCCAGTCTGTGATTTCTCTTTGAGTTTTCCGGGCGTCATTTATATTCCTTGTGTCCCGGTGTCCCGGTCGTCATTTATATCCCCCTGTGCCCTCCGGCGTCCCCGTTGTAGTTGTGTCGGGGTGGGGGATGGGGGTTACAATAAAAAACAGCCAAAATTGCTTATATGCATTTTTTACCTTTTCATGAGCAAGACAAAAATTTCAGGGGGGGGGGTCAAATCCCGTACCCTCTTCCCTGAATATAGCCTTGTTCAAAGCATAAAGAACAAGATACCAAAAATAGTTTTTAAAATCAAAACTATGTATGGTGGAGCAAAACGGCTAAAAGAGAAGAAATTCCTGCATCCAAAGGCAACATATTTTGAGACACTAGGCACATGAAAATTGCTATATGAAATTTTTCATCATGCCCAGATTTGCGGTACCAGCCATGTTACTACGAACTGTTTGATAAAAATCATAGTTAAGAAGCTGCTTAAGATAAAATTAAAAGCTAAGATTGGCCGAAAAACAACACAAACAAATTGTTGTTAACATCGGCCATTATTTAACAAAATTCTAACTTTAGTGTAAAAAGCAAGGTACTGACGAGGGGAAGAAACTTCCTCATATACGTAATATGAGAGGGTTCACCCCCTCGTCAATGCCTCCCTCTTTACGCTAAAGTTTGAATTTGGTTCCAATTCTTTAAGAATGCCCCCTGAATCCCAAAAGCCGTTTAATTAGAATAAATAGCTCTTTTGAAATAAAGGGAGGTTTAGCTTGGACAGTCAAGCTAGAAGTAGATATCATAAGCGAGCTAAAATCGTTGCTTTTAATTAATTAAGAAAAACTAAAAAAAGACGTTTTTCAAAGAAGATTAAAGAGCTAAATCAACCATAAGACAAGCAAACATTTATCAAAATAGTAATTCAAGCCTAAAACAAGCATAAATAACTATCAACAAACACGGCTTATAGCCTGTATAATTAAATATGGCGCTGGGGTTTTAACAAAATATCTATACGAAATCTTAAACCATATTCCGGAAACAGAGATTGTCCCCACTGACTGGAAGGAAGGGTCAAACAAAAGCAGATCATGCATAAATGGGATGGGAGGATGTCGCAAGGACAGATTTAAGGTCATTTGGAATTTCTCGGGGAAAGGGGAGGGTTTTGACAGATTAGAATGGAGGACCTGTATGTGTAGCTGTGTTGGCCTCAGGCGGGTTGTTGCTGCTGTAAGTTGTTAGTAATGGTAATGCCAGTAGTAGTAGCAGTAGTCGTTTTGTCAATATCCTAAATTTTTTTACGCACAGCAATAAATTTTAATAAGTGGAATAAATACACATTTCTAACCTCTACTGGACGGAGAGATAGACACTTGTTTCGATTGTCAACACATTGCTTGATGACGTAAATTGCTTGATGACGTCAAAAAAATTTCTATGACTTGTTTTAAACTATTCTTCGCATAACTTAGCTACAGTCAAACCTAAAGGCTGCGATTCAAGGATGATATCATAAATGAAAAGCAACTGTGATAAAATACAATACCCTTTAATCCGCTTTCTTACACAGACCCTTGAAACTTCTCTTCTGTAGTTGAGCAGGTTTCAGAATGTGTTACGTTTGTAGTCTCAAAAAAACCACGCTTTAATACGTTAAATAGACCTACTTTTGTGCAAACACATGGAGCGGGTTATTTTATGAGTTGGCGCTTCCTTGACAATTGTCTGGCAGCCCTCCTCCAGCTCCTGGATATAGTCCTTGGCTATACACCAGGATTTGTTCACTTTGTTCTGTGCTTGGTTTTTGTTTCTTTTATTGTTGAATGTAGTAGGTACGACGGACGAACTGTTGAGAATAAATAAGTATAGGAAATACTATAATCCAACGGAATCAGCAAACTTCTGCATTTAGCCTTGGCTATGTTCAGACATTGAGGAGGAAGGGGCAGTTGTCATGGTAGCACCTATTATGTTTGAAAAGAGTGTTGAATGGGAAATGAAATAGTATTTCTTTTTCCTCTTTAGCATCTATTACGACAGGCTGCCATAGATCATATATTGTACGACTCAATCGCACAAAATTCCTTTTCCTTTGCAGAATCTTGTCGGCGGAGTCACTTTTTACTGTCTGACCTCATTATATAAAAGTAGTCCTTCTAGTGAATACTTCTTTTAAACAAAGTCAATTTCCGTTTTAACGATCAAATAAAATGCAAATGAAAACACAAAGCATATTAGAAACACAGAGAGGGGAGGGGATTGATATCAATATTAAGAACTACTGAAAAAACTGTAGCCTGACACGCGCTTTTTTACAAGTAGGCAACCCCAGTGTATTTCAAATACCTGAAATCGGAAATTGGAAAGTTGAAAATGAGTTTTACTTAGAATTTTATATTGAATTTGAATGTTTTAGTTTCGTAAAGTGTTTGCTAAAAATAATATTGAAAGTGGATCTAAGGTGGAATATTCTTGTACATATGTCTGTCAACTTGAAAAATATTTAAAAGACAACTCACTAAATAAACTTCCTCGATCACAAAATTTACATCGAAGTTTGTGATGGAATTCTGCTCATCTAAATTTTACCCAAAAATGCTCGAAAAGCAAAATTTATTTTACCATCTACAATTTTTAGTTCTCTCCCCGAAGGTAAGACGGCTGATCACCGAGTTCGAACCCGACGCGGTGCACATCGCGACCGAAGGCCCCATCGGACAGGCCAGTGTTCGTCTGTGTCGACGGATGAACTGGCCGTTCACCACCTCGTTTCACACCAAGTTTCCGGAGCATATCCACGCACGCTCCCGCCTTCCGATCTCGTGGACCTATGCCTGGCTGCGCCGTTTCCATGGCCACGCCCACAAGGTGATGGTCGCAACCGCGACGATCGATCGCGAGTTGCGCGGCTGGGGCTTCAACAACACTGCGCGCTGGACCCGCGGCGTCGACACCGAACTATTGGAGGAATTTGGTGAAAAAAGGGCGCGGGAGAAAGCTAGTTGCCCTGCGATCCCTTTTGACTCTTAAAAAGAGAACTAGAACTCTTAATTTCCAGCATCCCATAGGAACCATATATGCCCCAAGGAGTATAACTTACAACGCCTGCCCCTGGGTCCTAGAGGGCTTGATTTTTTTTTAATTTCATCTTTGAACTATTTTTAAGAAAATAGTTGTCTCATTTTTTTTTCGAATGCGTGTGGGGAAAAAAGGTGTGGGGGTGCTAGTTGCTTTCCAATCATTTTTGACTCTTAAAAGGGCACTAAAACTTCTGAACCAAGTTTCATCCCGATCTCTCCAATCTAAGCCTTTTCCATGATTTTAGGTTTCCCCACCCCTAACTCTCCCCAATGTCACCAGATCCAGTCGGGATTTAAAACAAGAGCTTTGAGACACGATATCCTTCTAAATAACAAATTTCATTGAGATCCGATCACCCGTTCGTAAGTTAAAAGTACCTCATTTTTTCTAATTTTTCAGAATTACCCCCCCCCCAACTGCCCCAAAGAGAGCGGATCCATTCCGGTTATGACAATCATGTATCTAGGACTTGTGCTTATTTTTCCCACCAAGTTGCATCCCGATCCCTCAACCTACTCATCGGTACAACACGTTTTCATTTCCAGCCTGACGTCCTCATTGATTACCACAATTGGGACATCATTTCTCTTGACACATGGGCTGGAGAACAGCAACAGCAGCAGCAGAAACGATCAATCTTCTCACATGGATTATCGGAAATGGGACCAATATTGGACTCTACTTATTTCACGTCCAACCCATCCGTGCCGACAGATGAGGAGCATAAACCAGCCACTATGAAAATAGCCTCCTTTTCAGTTCTTTCGGATTTAGAAGAGGCTGGTTTCTGCTTCCCCGCGGATAGCATATGGAATCGAATTACCAAATCTAACTCATAATTATGAAAAATTATGAAAAACATATAAAACAAGTCCAAATACCACTCCAAGTCTACAAAATCTAACTCATAAATAAAACTCCTCTTACTTTCGGCACCGTATTCTCCAAAACTTAAAAAATACAGACGATCTTTTCTTTGAATGCTAAAGCTAAGCACCCCATCTAACCGAACAACACATCATTACCTAAAGATTTGATTCCAACAGCTGAAAACTATTTTCAAATTAGGGCTTGCGAAACGGGCTTTTGTAATGAAGCTCTATTAAGGCCTTTTTTTGCGTCAACCAGTTGGTTTAACCTGGTCAACGAGCAAAGTCAGAAGCAAAGGTAAAGCAGCAAGCAAAGCAAACAAGAATGGTCAAGAAGCAAAGTCAGAAGTAAAGACAAAGCAGCAAACAAAGCAAAGCAAACAAGAAAGGTCAAGAAGCAAGTCTGAAGCAAAGGCAAAGCATTAAACAAAGCAAACAAGAAAGGTCAAGAAGCAAAGTCAGAAGTAAAGGCAAAGCAGCAAAAAAAGCAAAGCAAACAAGAAAGGTCAACAAGCAAAGTCAGAAGTAAAGGCAAAAGAGCAAGCAAAGCAAAACAAACAGATAGCTTTTAAAAGACCTAATCATATTAATCACGCACTGTTTTAAGTATGAATTATTTGACCTCATTTCTTCTTTTAATAAATTTTAGTACTAGGGAACCAAGCTTCGCTCTGTAAAGCGAACTCTAAACATAAAACGGTGGCAGGCTCATTATCTCACATATTTTTTTCTGAGATTGAATATGCCCTTTGATAATATTAAAGGACCACCTATAATAAATCAAGCGACTAAACACGATTTTAAATATCACTTGCTATTACTCTCCGAGAGTGTTATAGCAGCTTTTCTTGACAGTTCTTTTTTTTCCAAAACTTTTTTCTGAATATTTGATCTCTTTTTTCACAAATTTGAACAGATACATGGTTTCCGCTTGACACCGACGATATATAAAAAAACAAATTCCAATTTATTCAAATAATAATAAAAAAAATCAGTTTTTTTATTCCAGTTAAAATTTTAAAACATGTATGATTTCAATTTTTTTCATTAATATACAGTGGTTCGTTTAATCTTGGTCTAAGTGTCCGATTCTACGTCGTCGTCGCTTAGGAGTGGTGCTTCTAGATCTTCCAAAATGATGTCTATGTTAATGCCGTGATTGACAAATCGACTGATTACTGCTGTGTAAGAGCCTTCTTAAAGTATGGCCAGTTCAAGTACGCTGTCCCTTTTTCTATGGTCCAACTTTCGACCAACAGTAGAAAGATATTTCTCTAGTGTATAGCCTCCTACTAAAGCTGTAATTCGCTGACTGGGTTCAGTATTTGTCGGTGCTAAAACCTGAATAGGTTTTAGTCCCTGCAAGTCCCTGCCTCTATTTTTACCTGATTATTGAATTCATACTTTTGGCAAGGATCAGTATCTTGCAAAGTTGTGAAACTAAAATCCCTCTTTATTGTGGGGCTAGTGATTTTGATTTCATTACTATTCAGATTCCAAATTTCACCATATTTCCGAAGTGCATCTACCTTTAAAGCCCCCCTCTTTACACCCTCGCAGGAAGCTCTCATTTCCTTTAAACATTTTTTGTGACATCCTCCCACCCCAACCGCGGACGATCTGCTATCCGTTTAGCCCTAGACGGTTGGCCAAAAAGGACAATCTTTGCAATCTGTCATCCTTCATCTACAGAACGTGCCCTAGCCATCTCAACTTTTCTCTCAACCTTTTAAGGTTAATAGAAATAATATTTTTAATTGAACATTTTATTGATCATTCAGTTACCAAGGACGTCAAAACAAAAACATTTCTCCCTCCCCAGCACACCTACTCGTAACTGAAAACCAATTCAAGCAATGACACCAGCTTTAATGTCAATAAACGACTAAAATACAAAATGTGCTTTATTAATTAGTTTTCATGTACCAAAGAACATTCACAACTTGTAAAATGGAAAATGGTAGGCTGCAAGTTTTGAAAAGAAAATCACTAAAACCCCTAAATTCTATTGTTTTTTCTTATTTTAAAGCTTTCCCTTCCCCTGCTAAGAGAAACCTCGGAGGTTTGTTTTCCTCTTCCCTCTGGAAATTTTTAAGGCTCAACTTGTAAAAATTATACACTTTTAAACTTTTTTTTTTTTTTTTTTTTTTTTTTTTTTTTGATCTATCACTATTTCTAGTGACTTTTTGTGTTGCTTAAGAAAATCCAAAAATCAGCACATAAATCACTAGATTATTGAAGGAAAACACTATATCAACCAAAATCCAATATTTTTTTTTGCTGGGTCGCAACTCAGCATATGTGCCATCAGCCTAGATTGGTCAATACGCAGCCTGTTAAGACTCAAAATTCAGGTTGATTTTTAACGATTATTAATATAGTAGAGATGCTCAGTTCTTACCACACAAATGCCATACACCCTTTTGGAAACCGTGAAGGTTTGAAGTTAAAGCAAAACGTCATTGTTTTTACTTATCCACTACGGATTCCGCGCGCCCGGCGAAGAGCAGATCATCCAGCGGGTCATCAGCACTACTGGGGGCATCGGGTCCCAAGTTCCGATGGCGACCGCGGTGGGAACCGTCTCGACCACCGGCTCCGACCGCGCCGGCGACGGCGTCGTGTTTGCGTGGGCCGAAGGGAGCGCGGCGCCGAGTCAGATTCGGGCCTTCTCCCAAGCCGACGACAACTTCACTCGGATCGACCTCGTGTCTGGTGCGTTGGTGGAGAGGCCTCGCATCGCGTCGCTCGACCCGTCGGCGTTCGCGGCGAGCTGGTACTCGGAGGGCCTGTTTGGGTTAGGTTTCTAGGATACCGTAGAGGGGGCTTTTTGAAGTAAATTTATATACTTTTAAAACTTTTATTAAAACCTTGATTGGCTTAAGATAGAATTCTAAGTCTTTAAAAATGGTAAACCATTATCTAATTTTTTTTTAATCTCCGATAAATATCGATCTATTTTCAATGTTAATACCGATTGTAAAATGGAAACTACCGGACTTCGAACATTTTCGATTAAACTAGAGTTTGCCTTCCTTGTCAATTCGGAGTAAACCCTGTTCATACGCGCTTCACTGAGTTTAGGCATAAAAATATTTTTTTTAGAATTCAATAAGGATATTAAACATCTCCTTTTTCTTGTTCTACGATCGTAAGGACTAAAGAAGATTCGATACCCTAAAATCATTTTGCGAGCCGCAACGGTGTATTTGCCAACTCTCTAAGGATACTAGGTATTGAAAGCTCCTGAGGATTTGCGGTTTAACTGCGAAATTTGATTAAAAAGACGGTGAAATTGTGCTATCACGGATTTCAATCAAAGTGAATATCACCTTAGGGAACTCTCAAAGCTGCTGAGCTTATTTTTGGTATTTCCCTAGCAGATATGCTAGAACATTTTTAGGAACTGCCCTTTCCTGAGACGTCAATCATGTGCAAATTTCTAATAAGATTAATGACGGGTCAAGAAACCCTATAAAGACTGAATTACGATGATTCAAAACAAAATTAAGAAATGCAAGACGGCTTTTGAATAAAATCGTTCACAATTATGACCAGAAAATAAAGAACGACCCTATCCATAGTAATAAAACTAAAAAAAAAGTTTGAAAACAATATGCATGGGGTCTTCACCTTCAACCAATAGTAGTCGACATTTCTCTGTATCTGTGCAAGTGGCTCATAGTATCAAATTTTTACTCAGGACAAAAATGAAAGTACTTTGTGATTACTTAGATCCGCCCTCTTTGGTGGAGTTGGGGGGGGGGTAGTAATTTGGAAAAATTAGAAAAAATGAGTTATTTGTAACTTACAAATGGGTGATCAGATCTTAATGAATTTGATATTTAGAAGGAGTTTGTGCTTTAGAGCTCTTATTTTAAATACCGACCAGATCTAGTGACATTAGGGGGAGTTAAAGGGGGAAAACAGAATTCTTGGAAAATGTGAAAATTGAGGTATCTTTATCTTACGAATGGGTTATTGGATCTTAATGAAACTTGATATGTAGAAGGATCTTATGTTTCAGATGCTCCATTTTCAATTCGAATCTACCCAAAAAAAAAATATACAAATTTCGTTTTAATTATTTTTGTGCGGAGAGCCAAGATCAAAACATGCATTAATTCAAAAATGTCCAGAAATTAAATAGAAAAAAAAACAAAGCGACATTAAAACTTAAAACGAACAGAAATTACTCCGTATATGAAAAGGGCTTTTCCCCTCTACACCCAGCTCTTTACACTAAATTTTTTTTACTATTTTAAAAAGTAAAGTTAAGAGAAAGAGTCAAACTTTAGCGTAAAGAGCGGGCCGTTGAGGGGGAAAAGCCCTTTTCATATGCGGAGTAATATCTGTTCGTTTTAAGGCTTAGGTTTGCTGGTCATTTTTTTTTCTTTGTTAAATGTGAACAGACTGTTTTTGAGTTTTAATTCGTTTTTAATCAAGAAATATGAGAGTCAATTTAAAATGAATAAAGCGGACAAAATAAAAAATCTTATGAAGTATTGCTACTCTTGATTTTTCTCAACACTAGAGACACATGAGCGTGAATTACTGACTGCCGAACTATTCCGATCTACTCCACTCACCATGGTCATAAATGGCAGCATAACTTGTTAGGCAAGATTACATTAAATTACTAATTTATATTATGATCTTACAGGTTACGTTAACTTCCCCTTAGTTTCAAAATTCCCATTTTTAGAGCTTTGTTTACTATTAAGCCGGGTCTCTCCATACTACAGTTCGTTATCACGAACTGTTTGATTCTTATTTTAGTTTAACGGCCCTTGTGTTTTGGCAGTTGTTTAAAAAAATCTTCTTATTAATTCAGAATTAGCTCCAAGGGAAAGAAGATGGGAGGGCGGAGGTAGAAATTGATGTATAATCCTCAGGGCAGTGTCCAGGACTTTATTAGGACTTGTGGGGGGCTTCGGGACAGGCACGGTCGCCTGAATCAGAATCTAAGTCTAAAGGAGAGGAGCTAGATTTACAGGTCTGTCTGTCCCGGTTTTGCTAGTTTAGGCACTTCCAGATAAGCTAGGACGATGAAATTTGGCAGACGTATCGGGGACCAGACCAGATTAAATTAGAAATGGTCTTTTCCCTGATTCGACCATCTGGGGGGGGGGCGGTTAATTCGGAATTTTTTAAAAAAATGAGGCATTTTTAACTTACGAACGGGTGGTCGGATCATAATGAAATTTGATATCACGAAGGATGTCGTGTCTTAAATCCCGACCGGATCCTGTGACATTGGGGGAATCGTAGGGGGAAACTTAAAATCTTGGAAAACGCTTAGAGTGGAGGACCAAGAAATTTGAAGAGCTGAAAGATAAAAACATAAAGAGATTTTTCTGACTTAATCAGTGAGATACCTGATCTAGGTATCTCGTACTCTATATCAGTCCAGCTAATCTCAAGTATTCTTCGCAGGTAATTGTTCTGAAATCTATGCAATCTTTTCTGTACAGCTTAAGACAGACTAGGAATCGTATTCGCATGTCAATATGGATACCACATTGCTATTGAACAGGCGGAGCTTCAGAACGTATCTGCTACATCTCCAAACATTATTTAATTGAGAGAATGCTGCACTTGCAGATGTAATCCAGAACATAATCGGGAGAGGGAAATCTCCAGGAGGTAAACTTTTCAGGGGAAATTTTACACTGAGTGAATTTGCCAGAATTCCTATGTGAAATTTCTTTATATGTCTTGCTTTCTCTTTACCGATTCAATTTTACACATGAAGATGTTAAGGGTAATTGTCCGGGGTAAATTTTCGGCAGGATTGAATTGTCCAGAGGATGTTTCTATGGGTACGAGAATTTTTCCGTGAAGGTGGAGCTAGATATCCTGGCGTCATTATCCTGGCGTCCAAATGATCAGAAATTAAATATAAAAAGTTTTTTTTTTTTCAGCTGAAACTAAGGAGCATTGATGGTAATTGCTAATCGAATATTCCCTGTGTCCCCATCGTCAATTATATATCCCCCATGTGCCCACCCTGGCGTCCCCGTTGTAGTTGTGTCCGTGTGTCCTGGTCGTCATTTATATTCCCTGTGTCCCGGTCGTCATTTGTGTCTCGATGTCTCGGTCTGTAATTTCTCTTCGAGTGTCCCGGTCGTCATTTATATTCCTTGTGTCCAGGTGTCCCGGTGTCCCGGTCTGTAACATACGACAATAAATCAATTGTGTTGTAACTTTGTTCACGATCCCATTCTACACATTTAGAAATAGAAGCAGTACGATTCTTCAACTAACCAAAAGGCAATATTAGTTTGCAGGTACTTCTACTTTTATTGCTACTGTTACTACTGCTAAAGCTTAGAGCATTCAGCTGATAATCTAGGGAATGTTGAAAGGGCTTTGAACTAAATTAAAAACAAACTATTTACATGCAGGTTGTCAAAAGGACGTATCATGAACTCCCCAAGAACTGCTTAGGGTACTAAGTTGAAGTTTTCAGGGTATATTGAGGGGGATACTGGTATACAAGATACTAGGGTATATAGGAGTGCTTTTACTGCTTTTAAAAATAAAGATCAATGTCTAGTATTGTCTAGGCTTACAACCCTTGCCCCTAGGCTCTGGGGTTCTGTCGACCCAAATGGCCTTGTTATATGATCTTTGGGCTATTCATGGTGTAGTTAGCTGCCCTCCAATCATTTTTTAATCTTAAAGAGGGCACTAAAATTTTCGATTTTTAATCGAATGGGCTCTGTTCGAACTTTCCGTGACAACTCCTTCTATGCAAAGTCCCTTGGTTAGAAAAAAATAGCACATTGTGCTAACATTGCTCTTTACTTAGGTAGAACTACATAGATTTACTTATATAGTTTTATCTACATATTAAGCACTCGTACAGACTAGTCTTCAATGACACAATTTGCATGCAGACCGGCTATACTTATACATGCAGACCCGCTATATCCGCTATACTTACCCTTATCCCTTCTAATATGCAAATATGTAGCCCAAATTTGTTTCTAAAGTATTATATTCTCATTACACTTTATTATATTTCATCAAGATTGAGTTTTAAAGAAACAGGTCCTAATTAAATGAAGCACTTGAGTGTTTAGGCGCATAATACACAAGTACCGAAATAAAACTTCAAAAAATAACAAAATGATTATAACCGTTGGACTATTTATTTGGAATTTTGGACCTCTATAATTTCTGCGCCCGTGGCAGCTGAGAATAGGATTTTTGAGAATGGGGATGTACCTAAAGATTTTTGGAAAACCTTAATTAAACCGCTTTATAAGAAAGGTGATAAGAGTGAGAAGTGGTTAGTGCTATGTACGAGAATAACACTGCTGTGGTTAAGCCGGGAAATTGGGTAAAGAAAAGATTAATGTGGTGGTCTGGTTCACTTACCTTGGTAGTATTATTAGTAAAGATGGTGGGAGCAGTGAGGATGTTAAAAGTGGAATAGCCAAGGCTCATTGAGTTTTTTCACAGTTAAAAAAAAAGGAAAGTAAAAAGATAAATCTGCAAACCAAGATTACAAAAAAGTACGTTTTAGGATATATACGTTATATAAGTTCCATTTAACCAATTCAAACAATCAAATTTCTTTTACTGTGACAGGCAAATGAAGTTGCATTAGTGATTTCTCTATTTAAAAGAGGCACAAAAAAGTAAAATAAAGAAAAATGTACGGAGAATAAAGAGAAAACAAAATAAGTTTCCATCAGAGAAGACTAATTAGATTTTATCAAATATCTTCTCCCAACTAATGAAAAATCCAATGATTTCCCTTATAGGTTGTCATTCTTGTTTTTTTCAAACATAAACCTAAAGGTATTTTCCCCATCTAGGTGCCATTTTGTGCAAATGTATCAGCCCCAGTTTGTAAACTAGCTGGAATAAACGGAAACAGCGAGTATGATGGATCCGAGAAGGCAGACTTTCAAAACGAGAAGTTTGTGTTGAAGACTATGTCAGTAGTTGAAAGTTATGTGAATCCCTTCGATTGTAAAGAAAAAAAACCTGTGAACATCATGACTAGTGAGGATGCTGAAAGTTCAATCCGACATAGTCTTTCGGCTGCTGAAGAAAACGGCGTAACAGCCGTTGAAGCATTTGTCGCTGGGCAACCCAACCCCTTTTCAAAAATTAAAATGGTGACTATGGTACAAATTTTTATTAGAAATAGAGACAGGAGAATTCTTTTCAGATTTTGAAACTAATACATAACGAACTACTTACATGTATAAGTCACTGGAAGTAGACAGAAGAAAAAAACTAGTTATTATATATATTAATGTCCGATGCTGTAAGTTGTGTTCATCGATCGTTGAAAATGTCAAAGATCCAGTGATCTTGGCTGATTTCGTTATCATTGCGTTTCTGTATCATCATTTCATCTTCACCTTCAAAATCATCAAATATATCTTCCTCAGTTTTGGCAATGTGCGGACGTGTGTGAAATGTTTCGGTGATTTCATGTGTACCTATTGAGTGAAGTGCAATTCGCAAAGGTTTGACTGAACACTCTCTACCTTAGCTTTTTGGCATGATGGTCCAATGTTTGAGACGTTGGGATAGTAATCTTAAGGCCGTGGGTTCGAATCTCATCAGCTCCATATATTGCAAGCTTTTTTAGTATTACTCCACTCTTTATATAATATATAATTGCAATGTGCCTGCTGAGAATATATTGTCATGGTATTCTATCCATTGGCGTGTTATGTAACTTTTGCAAGATATGAAATCTTCCGTTTCCCTACGCAACTTTCCGCTTTTGCTATCCTGCCGAGAATTCAAAAGAAATTGATGCATCGAAATGGACCTGAAAAGTAACAATGCTACCCCTTTAAACTTTTCAAAGACTTCTAAGACTAAAAATATATTAAGCTCAGTTTTAGTTTAGCAGCTATTACAAGTTTGAGTAAATTTAAATGAAAAAGAAAATGTCCCACTCTCTATCTTTAAAAGGAAACCCAGTCTCACATATCTGTATTCTAATTGAATGGAAAATCTTGGATTGTTTAAAACTTATTCCAGAGGTGGTTTATTCTTGGTTGGACCTCGTTTTCACCTTCTACATAGACCCTAAAATATCTTTTTAAATTTGCTCATAAAACTAAACAAACATTAGATAAATTCTTGATAAAAAAATTGAATATTGCATGTAAGCCACAGGACAGCATTTGTATATGCTATATGTTCTAGAGTGACAGGGAAAACAGTAATTGTGATTTTGTAAGTGTGATTTTGTGATTTTGTAATCACACAATTGTGATTTTGTAATCACACAATTGTGAGTAATTGTGATTTTGTGATTTTGTAAAAGTGTATTTTCACTTTTACGGTGGTGACACACGTCTGACCCTCGATAGAAAGAAACAAAAGACGAAAAAAAAATTTTTTTTTAGACTTATAGGTTCTCACGTTATGTCCTGGGGGCATATAAGGTAAATATAGAAAGGGTAATCGTATAAACTTCAAAGGGAGCTCATAGGATTGGTAATTAGACGGTCTAGTGCCCTGTTTAAAATTCAGAATGATTAGAAGGTGGATACACTCCCATACCTCATATTTTCCCGAAATGCATCTGATAGAAATCTTGAGGTGACCATTGTGGTCGTAGAAACTTCGAAAAGTGTTCATTAGATTAAAAATTGAAAGGCTAGTGCCCTTTTAAACAGTCGAAAGTGATTAGAGGACATCTAACCATCCTCCAACGCCCACTATTTCCACAAAAACCCACTTACGCAAAGATAAGGACCGTAATTGTAAGCACATAAATGCAAATGATAAGAACATAAACGAGGGGCTACCGAGGAAATTATAAGCATCATGATTCTTTTTGGTGGAGGTGGACTAGAAACCGCTCCTCATCTCCGTGCAATTTCCTGTAAGGCTTCATGAGCGGCGACCACCTAAAGGAGACTAGTAGGTTAGGATCCCCTTTCACTGCAGAGATATTTTGGGCTTGTGGGGTTAACCTAATTAAAGCTTTAATTAGTGTGGTCCTTGGTGCTATCATTATCGAAGCAGAAGCAAAATTGAAACAAACAACGAAGATACGAATCTATATTACATCTGTAAGGCCACTCCTGCTCTGTAGAGTGGAAACATGATTCCCTAAACCTTCAATCTTCAACATGATAGACGGTAGTCAGATGAAACAGCTCCTTCAGATTAACGGGCTCCAGTGGGATGATTTTTCAAGCAAAGCAGGGTAGCTTACTCTCACCTCTCAATTACTATTCTCCAACCAGATAGTGCAGTGAACCTTCAGTTGGTTTGTATAGCTCCTACGTATGCAGATGATAGTCCCAACTCAAATATTTTATGATTTCGACCCAAAAGCTCATGCCTGGTCCCATCCGAGGATATTTTCTTGTCCCCGTTGATGTCTTTGTGTGTCTGACTCTGTGTGTTTGTAGATGCTTTTGTCTCTTTCACTCTCTGTACCTCTTTGTCTGAGCGGATGTTTGCCTTTCTTCGTGTCTGTCTTTGTGTATTCGTGTGTCTGACTCATTGCGTTTGTATTTGTTTTGTCTCTCTTACTCTCTTTGCCTGCGAGTCTGAGTAGATGTTTACTTGTCCCCATGTTTGTCTTCATGTATTTGTGTGTATGACTCTGTGGGTTTGTAGAAACTAATGTCTCTCTCACTCACTGTTCCTGAGTCAGAGCGGTTCTTTAGAGAAAAAAAAAATGTTTTAAAAAGTAGAGTTGTGACAGAGCCAAACTTTAACGTAAAGAGCGAGGCGTTGCAGAGGGGACAACCTCTTTCATATACGGAGTAATTTCTGTTCGTTCTAAGTTTTATGTCGCTTTAATATTTTGGAAAATATTGTCTAAAATAAGGCAAATCTTCTCAGGCTCATAACTTTTGCTGGGTAGGCCTAATCTTGATGAAACTTAAATATTTAAAATCAGCATTAAAATGTAATTCTTTTGATGTAACTACTGGTATCAAAATTTCGTTTTTAGAGTTTCGGTTAGTATTGAGTGGGCCTGAGCACATGCTACAGTGCTACACATGTAAAATAGTCCTAAAAAAGCACTTTTATGCTACAGGTAACAACCCTACTTGCAATTAAATAAAAAAAATAGTTTTTTTTTAAACTGAAAGTAAGGAGCGACATTAAACCTTAAAACGAACAGAAATTACTCCGAATATGAAAGGGGCTGTTCCTTTCACAACACCCCGCTCTTTACGCTAAAGTTTGAATCTTTATCTCAATTCTACTTTATTTAAACAGTAAAAAAGTTCGTTACCACGAACTGTTTGACTTACTGGACGTAGAGGCTGGGTAAATGAGCATAAGTTAAATTTGATAATTTAGATCTTTAGTATTTTCTGTAGAAAATGATCTCGTAGATTTTCTCTACCCTTAGTTATCCCTAGAACTTATTTGTGTCAGTTCATGAAAATTGGGGGGAGGGGGGCAAATTGATTTTTTTTCAAAATCTAGGGAGGGTAATTTTGTTGTTTTTTATCTTTTCAACGAAATATAAAAAAGGATTTTTCAAAATCAAGGGGAAAGAAAATCTAGAGGGGGCATATCCCCTCTCTTGCTCCTCCCAATTGACGCCACTGCTATAACCTTGCCAGTTCTGCACCAGCATAAAGCCAGTGCCATTCTGTAATAAAATTTGGACTATTTTAAGGAATAGGGGTGAGGGAGACCTGCCAAGCAAAAGGAAAAAGGTCCAATCCCCCTACGAATCTGTCAAGTAAAAAAGGTAAAAACTTCATACTTGAATTGTTTTTTCGTACCCCCCCCCCCTATTTACAATTGTGTGGTTTTTACTATATTTTCCAATATTTTATAAACAAATTGCCATGGAATATTCTAATATGGAATAGGGGCGGTCCATACTTGAATTTTTTTTTTTCGGCCCCCCCCCCCTTATTCACAATTGTGTGATTTCTACTATATTTTACAATGTTTTATATGTGAAAATTTTTAATCGATACAAAATTTGCCCTCTTTGGGTGAAAATTGTAGTTCGCTGCCAAAAATAGTAGGAAATGCCAATTTACTGTGGCACAGTCTACTTTACAACTTAAAAGGGCAATGGAACTTTTAATTTCCGTTTTAATGAGCCGTCTCCCGATTTCCTATGACCATTGATTCGATAAGGTAACTCATGAAAAAGAGTAAAAAATGATAAAAATGGAGGCTCATCCGTGATCTTTCTTCTTAACAAAAAATCCGCAATTTATAGGTGGGACCATCACACCTCAACAATAGATTTCTAAGATCACTCGTAAAAAAAAAAAATGTTCAAAATTAGTCTTAATCTAGTAAAAAAAAGGTTAAAAAAAATTCTTAATCTAGAAAGAACTCTTATTTGAAAAGCTGGCGTAAATGTGTCAGTATTTGATGCGCCATTTATAGCCAGATAAGCGCCAGATTTTAAGAAACGTCTTTCTAGCGTACGAAATTTAGAGTCAATCCCTTTGTAACTAGAATATCAAAAATAAAAAATAAAAATGCGAAGAGAGAATTCGTGTAATTGGTTTGTGAATGATTTAATTCAGGGTCAATTCCAAATTATATTCTATTGGCAAGGGGGGGGGGGGATTGATTGCTTTTTCGTGCAGTATGTGCACACATTTTCGCGGTATTTTCTGTTCCTATTTGTTTCAAATTTGGATAGAAGCCTATAGTTAGAGTTAGGGGTATTGAGAGGGAAACATATTACGGAAACAAGTCTTATTTAGTCACGTGCAGAAAAACAGTAGTTAACAAATTTTGAAAGCGGTACTTTATCCCCAATCCCCCTAATGTGCAAACATATGTTGAAATTATAGCCTACATTTCCCAAGCATTTTGCCAAGCGTCACTCTTGTTTCAACCCATTTACCCGTAAATTGAATCAGCGTTGACAACATCGTCTTCCTAGGTTCAAGTATTTCTGGAAAGTGCTTTGTATACGAATTATGTGCTAGTATTTTTGGAACAACCGACTTCTATTGCTTCAAGGAATTTTGTAACTCCCTATATTCGAATTGAGCCTATGTACATCCATACTGTCAAAGCTGGAATTTGCTTCTTATACTCCCAATTTTGTTGTTTATTTGTGTTTTCTTGTTTTAGGGCATCAGATCTGTTTCCTGATCCAGATTTGCCCGACAGACATTTCCAAGGCATACGCTTTGCTGAGATTCCAGTGTGTCACGTAAAAACAACACCTAATAACACTATCATCCGAATTTTGTACAATCATGCTTTCTGTAAAATCTTGTATGCCCTCGGGGCATAGCTTATAACCCATACGCTGAGGACTGTGGGGGGTCGTCTTCCTCAAAGACATAATTTCCAGGCCTCTCGACTACGCTAAACAAAATGACTATCTGAAAATTTTCATTAAATGTCTCTTGGGGATTGATGGGCGTGGAGGGGGCTTGTTTCCCTCAAATCACTTTTGACTATTGAAACGGGCACTAGCCCTTTCAGTTTCTAATCGAATGAGCCTTTTTCGAAATTTCTACGGCTACAAATGGCCATCTCAAAATTTCTATCCCATTAGTGAACATACTGTGAAAGAACATGTTCGGCATCTCCTCAAAAAAACCAAAACGTCGACTCGTACGGCTATCCTCGCCCAGATTTATCAGGACTCCTAGTTCATAGTTGTTTTTCCTCTACACACATGTCAAATTTTCGTTAACGCCTCTCTTCAAGAGGTCGTACTTGATTACGACTCTCCGTCCATAGATAATTGCCAGGTTGTACGAAGTATGACTATGGTGATGGCGAGTTTATGATATTTCTCTCGATATGGATTGAAGTAGCTTTTGCATTGCCCGGTGGCAGCAAGGAGTTAGATGAATCGTCGAGTAAGGCACATCAAAATCTATCAACTTTGGTGGATACCAAAATCCCCCCCCCCCCCCCACACACACCCACCTCTTCCAATGATCACTTGCTAGATCCAATACTGTTTACTGGTTATTATGTGAAATTTTAAGTCTGATTAAAAATATTTGTAAAAAAAATTAATCAATTTGAGCTGGATGTCGATGTCTACCAGTGGATGACTGGGAGCTAATGTGGCGATTAGAGAAATCGAGTATGTTAACATCGGAGGTCACCTAGCGCAGTTGGTAGAGTGCACGCTGCGATCCCCGGTGGTGACATATTATTATTTCTCGAGAAGGACCCCCGCCAAGTCGTCCTCAGTGCTCAAAAAAAAGAAAGAGGGAAAAAAGAAACAAAGAAGAAACAACAGCAAAATCTAACCTTTTTAAGTCAACTACACGAGAGGAAAAAACACACTGAATCAAACAACAAAAACCAACTTGAAATCAATGAAAGAGAAGTTACCAAATTAGATTGAATTCTATAGATTGAATTCTGTAGAACGAACTGTAGAATTCAACACAGATTGAATTCTAATATAAATATATCTATTTATATTTTCAATAATTATATTTTCTATCAACCACATTGAAAATATAATAGATAGGATACTTTATTAACAAATCTGTTAATTTTGCTGTCATCGCTTCTTTCAAACCAGAAAAAGTTTTTGGTCATTTACCTTGTTTTTGGTTGGTGATATACCTTCATTTGAATTCGTCATTTATCTCAAAGAAAATTTAACTTCTTTTCCTCCATTGTTTGCCCAGTCAACCAATAAAGAGCAAACCGCCCACAAGAAAATTAGGTTCTTTGACTTTGTATTTTTCTTTTGACATATCTCTCAAGTTCATTGTATTCCTCTAAAAGACAAAATTGAGGATCTAATGGCTAATTTCTCACCTAAACAAGAGAAAGAGTATTTCAGGAAAACCTTAATTAAACCACTACATAAGAAATGTGATAGGAGTGAGTCTTGTAATTATTGAGGCATTAGTCTGGTCTCTTTAGGTAGCAAATTACTACCTAATTAATATGATACTTCTTAGGCTGAGAGATGCTGTAGACAAACTGTTAAGAGATGAACAGAGCGGTTCTTAGAAAAGATAGAGGTTGTGTCGATCAAATTTTCACTCTTAGGTTAATAATTGAGAAGTTTTTGGGCTATAAAACACCTTTGGTTCTCACTTTTATAGATTTTGAATAAGCATTCGATTATGTTGATAGAAGAGCCTTACCTCATTTAGAGAATATCTTCTACTAGTTTCACAGTTATATGTTTTTCTTTACTTTCCTTGGATATTTCTCTTCGTTTGAAAGTAATTCTATTGCTGTATATTTTTATTTGGAATACTGCTTTTGCATTTCATAGTATTGATGAATGAGTATTTATTGGTGCTTTTCTGTTATAGCGACCCAACTTAAGAATTTCACTGTTTAAAACTCGAGAGCAAACCTAAAACCAGTTTTTCTTCTGTCTGAATTTAGATAGAATAAATCAAAAAACAATTTTTTTAAAAAAGCAACAACAGTATAACCTAAAATCAACAGAGAGAGAAATTCAGCTTAAAGCACAAATCCAACGTATCCAGTATGATCACCTCAAGGCTGCACTTTGAATTAAATTGACTACCTGCTGGTCTTTGCGTCCTTTGCGGCTCAGATAAAGTCGATGGGACAAGTGACTCGTTCAAATTCATCTTTTCCGAAAATTTATCATTCAACACGTCCCTTGTTTTACCAATAACCTAAAAGAGCAACTACAAATAAATACAATAAATTCAAAATAGAAGACCCAATGTCAATAATTAAACTGCCAATTTTGCTCTGATACAACTAGTTTAAACATATAAACTGGAAACCATGTTTTAATTTTGTTTAGAAAGACCTTCCCAGCCTTTTGTTCAAATATATTTTTTTCGCTTTGAGTTAACTCTTACCAGTGATAAAACTTGAATCTTGGTCTCCAGTTAGGTGATCTCAAAAGTGTTTGGAGACAGCATGCCAGGTTCACAGTTCCGTAGAGCATCAGGAAGAACATGGACAACAATGGTGCCAAAATATCAACATTACCAAGCAAGACTCCGCACTCACAAATCACTGAAAAATATTTATATATACTTATTCATTAGAACTTAAACTGGTAACGCTTACGGTTAGCTACAGTTGGCTGGTAAAGAAGACTTGGGTTGTAAATCATCAAGACATAGGACTAATAAAATTAATTCCTGACAGCCACGAATTCCATAGGGTGGGGGCATAAAGCTCTCTATTAAGTGGGCCAGTTGACATATAGAAAAACACTGTCAAAATATAAAATACTTGTAAAATTTACAAACCATACATTTTAAAATGATTCTGTTTGAAAAGAAGAAAATATATGTGAAAATTTACTGCACAGCAGACTAATGAAACTAGATTGATTGTTTAAAACATGATGTTCATTCCTGGAAATTCCAGCAATTTTCGATTTTCAAATGTTATGATGTTTTGAGTAACTTAATCATTACGTGATTGCATCATATGGTTTGTCTAAAACTAGAAAACTAATTTTTTAAAACATAAATAATTGCTTATTTACTTGCATGTTAATATGGTTAATGTCAGCTCTCAAATTAATATGACTAATGACTTTATATATTAATATGACTATTAGTATTAGATAATTCTAACTATTAGTGATAATTATTAGTAAGATAATTATGACTATTAGATAATTAATATGACTTTAGTTAATATGACTAAAGACAGCTCTCTAAAATAGCCCTTAAAATAATTAAAATTAAAATTTTAAAATAAAAAAAAGCAGCCAATTCATCCAATAATTCAAACTTAAAACGAACAGAAATGACAATAAATAAATAAATGGTATTCAAAATTAAATGAATAATCAGGTGAACGGCAAAGGTAAATTATGTTGATATAGATGTTGAGAACCAACAAATCCAAATGACTAATCAGATCAACCGTTAAACAAACAAAGACTACCACAAGCAGGAGTAGGGTCACCCATTCATGACCTTCTCAAGACCAGAGCGGTATATGAACTCCATAAAAAAAAAGAAAAAAATATTTCACAGTTTTTCCAATATCGTTTATGTTACAAAAAAATAAAAAATTGCTGAGGTTTTTTTCTTCTATATACATCTTTGTAAATACAATGAGCCTAAAATTAAGATAAACAAAGAGGTTCTTTTGGCAATATTATTCTTCTGAAGGTATTACTTCTAAATCTCAAATTTAATGAAATATTCTTAGAAACTAATAGCTTCATTCTTGGCAGGATTAGAAGGAGACTTTTAGAACAGTAAGTTTTTATTCACATGCTCGACCAAACTAGGGTCTGACGGAAGTCAAATTTCCCTTTGGTAGGCCGATTCTACATCTCCCGAAGAAAAAACCCCTCCTGCAGGGAATACTCCTTTAATTTTTCTTTGAATTGTCGATAAAAAGAAATGGTAAATGAACGATCTGTGTTTGCGTTAGATACGTTTATGTGAATACGTTATTCGTAAACTTCGTTCTGCTTTTTTCATGCATAGCCAAGTTGGTCTAAAAAATTTATTTACTGGTTGAAAAATATTCTCGTTTGTTTTATCCTTTTCTTAATATTATTTGTTTCTTTCGTAGTTTTTTTTTTTATACGTTTAAGGAAAGTTCAGGAGGGGTGGGGGAAGGTTGAAAAATTTCCTCGTTTGTTTTATATTTTTCTCAATATTATTTGTTTCGTTCATAGCTCTTTTTATACGTTTAAGGCGAGAGTGCTTGACTACCAGTATTTCTGCTGATTGATGTGGATGGTGGAAGTATGGATTGGTGCTTCTCGTTTGTTAACAATGATTCCCCAAATTTCATATTTAGCTCATATCTTCAATCAAATAAGGTGGGAAAATTCAAGAGCTCAAGGGCACTTTCATAGTTGCTGAAACAGGGTCCGAGTATTATCTTAGTGGCGCATTTTTCAACTTCTTCTAGTTCAGCTGACATATAAGCTATGTTATGAGTTTGGGGAACCCACACAGAACAGCAATGCTCGAGGATAGGCCTGATGTAGGTTTTATGCGCAAGCAGGTGCCCCCCGGCGTCCCCGTTGTAGTTGTGTCCCTGTGTCCCAGTCGTCATTTATAGTCAACATAACGTCAGTCGACACACAAACATGACGTCAGTCGACACACACGTCCCGGTCGTCATTTATATTCCCTGTGTCCCGGTCTGTATATACATTTGTTTTTGAATTGGTATATGATGAACTAAATTTTTTGTTTTTTTCCTTTTTTCTTTTTAGTTTTTTTTTGGTTTTTACCTATTTTTTAGCTTTTTAGTTTTATTCATTTTTTTTAGTTTTTTGTAGTTTTTACCTTTTTTAGTTCTTTTTATTTTAATTTTTACTTTCCATTATAATTTTTCTAGCTATGACGAGCTTGTGATGGAAACTTATGACAAATTTTCAGAAAAAGGGAATAACAATCAATTGAAGCAAATCGAGTGAATTTGTTTCCCTGTTGCTAAGGTAGGAAATCAAAATCCTTCCAAAGCCTTTCAGAAATTGCTGGAACTTCTTAGTCATCGCAAGAACTTAAGCTTTTGAATCGGTTTGTGAATTTGCTAAAAAATAGTGAGGGGCTTTTGTTTATCTACCTTAAATATTTGTAATGAAGATTTATCATTTTAAGCTGTAAAAAAATTCAGATGTTTTCTGTCCACCCTCGATTGGTTCCGCCCACGACCAAAGAACCCCGCGGCGAAAACTCGTTCGCCAACAGCCCCGTGGCAAAGCCTTCTCGAAACGGATAGCACGCTCCCTGCCAGACCCCATTTACTTGTTCCGTCGTCGCCCGCATCAACACGCCCAAGGTATAGTCGCCAATAAAGATCTGCCCCGCAAAGGGACCGAACGCCCCCGCGGTTTTATCGACTGAGAAGCCTGATAACTGCTGACCCATTTTCCGATACGGAAACACCACTGCATAGGGCACCAACTCATTCACTCGCGCCCGCTCCGTCTCCAAGCGGGATTATTACATACGCGGGGTGAATCACAATATCAGCTTCCTGAACGCGCTGATCATGCATCCGCGATTCAGAGAGGGGCGTCTGACGACCAACTTCATTGCTGAAGAGTATCCCGATGGATTCCATGCAGGGGATGTGCCCCAGTCGGACCCGTTGATTCCAGTCGTAGTCGTGGCTTGTATGCATGCTCGCAAGCATGCTCGAGGGCGCAAGATCACGGGACAGACCCATCGGATTGAACAAAGTGAACGAAAGGGCTGGGTGGTTATTGCTAATGACGAACACTATCCGGTGTGTATACAGCCGCTTGAACACGGTCGCTGCCCATGCAATGTAGACCTAGTTTAAATCTAGTTGTTGTTTTTTTTTAAACTGGAGTAAAAATTCTGTATTTTGATTTTTTGTCCTCAATTTTTGCCACTTTTCTGTTATTTATTGATGTATTGATCAATTTAATATTAAATGCTGTTTTTCTTGCACTTGTAATGTTGTCTTAGTGATTAAGCCCCCTACAAGCTCAGCTTTTGCGGCTGCAATATTCGCCGTTTTTCTTTTGTCTTTTGTTTTACTCTTTCTTTTCGACTCTTGTCTTTACGTTTTCTCTTTTGTTTTACTCTTTTTGTATATCGTTGTTAAAGTTGGGCTGAAAAATAAAACTTAATATCACTTCCTAAACATTCTATCTATACTCTTTGACAACTTGGACACCCTTACACTCTTTTTATTTATTTAAAGTGTAAGAGCTGATGTAGTTATAATAGTATCCAAAAGTTCTAACCTATTACCCCAGTCGTTCTTGATATATTGCTGAGGTGTCTTACTGGCCATCATAAACACAATGTTTTTGGATTTATTTTAATTGGCCAGTTGAATATCCCTCTCATCAAGTCCTGGAAGTTTCAACTTAATACAATTAGCCATCGCCGTGACATTGCTGATATGCCCTATTTCTCCTTCAGCCCCAAAGACATCCGATTAGTATTTAGAGATATCCATTTTGTGCGGAGCAGTCGAAAGGTCCAATAAATATGCTTATGGGGATGTATTGAACTTCCCACAATTTCTGGTGCAAGGGTTGTCTTTCGGGGTTACTTTTCATTAAAAAAAAATGTCACTTTTAAAATTCAGATAATACATTTTTCAAATAATTAATTAATTATTTTTTATAGATTATTAACTAATTATTTCATACATTTTATAAGAAATTAATATCCAGTGTTTGTATCCTGTAGTCATCGTTGCTCATTGTTTAAGGTTTAATCTGTGTGTTGCTACAGCCGGGTTCGATCTCAGGGTCCCGTATAATCAATCTGAGGTCAAACCCACTGCGCTAATACAGGACTTGTGTATAGCATTGTATTGTATCAGATTAACGACGCTTCTTGACTACTAAGGCCCTGTGTCGGCCCTGCAGTGCATTCCTGCAGCATGATTCGATCTCTGGGTCCCGCATTACCACTTGTGTATAGTATTTTACTATCTTCATCTTATTTTAAATTTTCCGCCAAGAATTTGTCGCTATTATTTTTCCTGCACTTTAATTTATTGTTGGTTTCATAGGCTAAGACTCTGGCTGTTCCCGTGCCCATCAAAGGTGCCACAGGCTCGATCGGCTCGCCGGTCGCAGTATACTGATCGTCGCGGACTAAGGAACGAGAGCGGGCGGAGGCAACTCCGCCCGTCACCTCAGGGTATCTGCGAGAAACGCTGCAGCGCATTGGAAGAAAACGACCGATTAACCCAGGCAACGCGGCTCAGACAATCCGTCCCGCGGCGACACAAGGGACATTCGATCAATTTGAAACGTGCCTCTGACCGCTTTCCAAAAATTACGCGTTACCGGTTTGCGTCCGGCAGTGATATTCGAAATTCATACCGGGTCGGATTCCCAGTCCTTTCAGCCCGATCATCATTGATCCGGGGGCGTTGGAATTGACGGGCAGACGTTCGACTCCTTTCAGCCCGATCACCATTGACCCGGGAACGCTGGAATTGACAGGCAGACGTTCGACTCCTTTCAGCCCGATCACCATTGACCCGGGAACGCTGGAATTGACAGGCAGACGCAATGGTTCTTCTGAGGGACCATCCGGTTCCATTCCGTTTACTCCAGTCATCATCGATGCAGATAAAATTCAGATCACCGGGCGCAAGCCGATTCCCTTTGTTCCGGTCATCATCGATGCGGACAAAATCCAGGTCAAAGGGGTTGCGTCGCCCCTGGAGGCGTCTGCTCGTTCGGAGAGAAGACCGTCTCGATATCTGGAAGGAGGAGAGGTCGGTTGGTTGACACGAGGAGCGGCAACGGCGAGTACACTCGGAAACACTGACAGCTTCCGAAGCCACTCCACTTTCTTCCGCTTCCGTATCCGCAGCACCTCGTCTCGCCGCACCAGCTTGTCGTGATGAAACACCGCCGCCGTCTTCATTCTGTTGGGGGAGTAATTAGGTGTGTCGCGGTGCGATCGCCGATGACAGCTGACGCACTCTCGAACGCTGATCAACTCTTGCATGCGTTTGTCGCTGACCCGCTCCACCTCTCTCGATGGTCGGAAATACGACATCGCCTGCGGGCAGATCGATATCGGCAACGCGCTCACCGAAATGGCGGCTCGGATG
Organism: Alatinidae sp. Z8VKAUB7J3; assembly: GCA_010016025.2. Classification (NCBI taxonomy): domain Eukaryota; kingdom Metazoa; phylum Cnidaria; class Cubozoa; order Carybdeida; family Alatinidae; species Alatinidae sp. Z8VKAUB7J3. The sequence continues at coordinate 61,274,681 of JAAAKM020721499.1, forward strand.
ACCAAGGGTGTGCCCCAGGCCGACGGAACCACCAAGGTGGAACCGGTCATGGATGTCTCGAATGTCGGCGCGACGATCGCCTATATGGCCAGCCTACCGCCCGAGGCGAACGCCCAGTTCGTCACCGTGATGGCCACGAACATGCCGTTCATCGGCCGCGGGTAACCCCGAGCCCGGCCCAAAGCGCGGGCAAACCGGAGCGTCTCAGGTTTCGTCGTTTTAGAATCGCCGACACCATTAACGGCTGAACAGCTTCGAAGTATTCAAGATTCAGTAGGTACAAAATACCGTCTGCTGCCAAACCAGATCGGGGGTGCTTTTGGCGATTGATATTGGCCCTGAACGGAGGGCACTATTATCATCGCCACCTTAACGATATTGCTGCAGCGATTTTGATGGATCGAGCTTGGATCATTCTCAATGGGCGCGGCATTCTTTGGGTGATCGCTTTTGTTTTGGGTTTCTCGGCCTTCTCGGATTGCAGGAGCGAGGCAGAGCTCAATGGGAATGTTACCCCTTCAGCGATTGCAACGTACGTAATAAAAACATGAGAATACAGAAGTTTGTTACGTAAGCTAATTTGTAAGTTACGTATATCTTCTACTAAAACATTCGTAAAAAATTAAGTTCTAGTTGCCTTTTTAAGTAACCAAAATATCAGAGGGCAAGTAGGCCTCCTCCCTCGCTCCTTTTTTCTCAAAATCATTCGATCAAAACTATGAGAAAGACATTTAGCCAAAAAAATAAATATGCAAATTTCGTTTTAATTACTCATCTGCAGAGAGCCAATATCAAAACATGCATTGATTCAAAAACGTTCAGAAATTAAATTAAAAAAAAACAAGTTTTGTTAAGTTTAAATAGAAGTTGCTATAAAGACAAAAATCCTGAGTAATAAGAGAACGAGTTGTGAAGTACCTTGTCAAAAATATCTCAGTTTTTACCTGCTGCGATTTATTATCAATAGTTATGCATTAAAACAATCTTTTTCTGTATATTTTGTGAAATGGATAATATAGCCCGGCTTTGTCCTTTACATTAAACTGAATACACTGAGTTGAGCTGAAAAAGTATGGCTTTTTAGCAAGGTTGTTTTTAACCAAGTGACACATAGCAATCGCAAATTCTGTCGGTCTGTCTGTCGGTCCCGGTTTTGCTACTTTAAGTAAATAAAAATGCAAGCGCGAAACAGTAATTTTAAGTTTGGCAAGGATTATAGTACCATAAGTATTGCATCAACGTTAAGATTAAACCAGAATGTGGCTTATTTCCCAGAATGAAAAAAAAGATTAGAAATGAAGTGGAATAAAAATTTAATAAAATGTAAAATATGCAAAAATTGAATAGATCCAATATTTTCTACTCGAATTCAGTAGATTCTACTGAATAATCTACCTTGCAGTAGATTGACTGATTAAATAATGTTGGGGGAGTGCCGTCAAGTTATAGCGGCTTTGGACTACAGGCTGATTAGTCTGGCTCTCTTTGGTGGAGTTTGTGGGGGGGGGGGTTAATTCGAAAAAATTAGAAACATGTATTTGTAACTTACGAATGGGTGATCAGATCTTAATGAAGTTTATATTTAGCAGGATCTTGTGCTTCAGATCTCGTATTTTAAATCCCGGCCTGTTTTTCGTTTCAGCGTGCACCTTACTACTGAAGTTGTCAACCCCTTTAAACTTTCAAACTGGTATATCTTATGAAAGATTTTTTTGCCAAAAAATGGATGACATTTACTTTGATCAGCTCATCAAGAGCTACGGACTGCCATCGAAAAAATTATATCTGTCTTAGGATTCGGTGGTGTCACCTTAAAGGGGTTGCCAGGGATAGTCTCGGAGTCCGCCTCGTCCTCGGGCTGCTGTGCTTTGGCGGTCTGCGAGTCAACGTGGAGACTCTGATACTGCCGTACGAGCTCAAGGGCTGCCGCTCGGTCGTTGGTCAAAGCCAGCAAGTCGCCGAGGGCTCGAATGTGCTTGCTAAAGTCGCTGGGTGCATCGCGGGCCACACTCCTGGGCCGCCCGAATATCGGGAACACCATTAAGCAAAACAAGATGCCCGCCACAATCAAATGGAGCAGGATCGAATTGATAGGCCAAACGGTGAGTGGGAAAGCCCGGCGCCGGTGCTGCGGTAGGTCACCAGCGGCGCGTCGATGCCGACCACCTTGGCACCATCACCGATCAGCCGCACCAGCCACTCGAGGTCGGCGTTGTGGGTGATTTCCGCGTTGAAGCCTCCGCTGGCAAGGAAGCTCTCGAGCCGGATCGCCAGGTTGGACATGGTGCAGACCGGGTTCTCGGCAAAAAGTGCCTGCAGCGTCAGCGTGCCTTCGAAGGGACCGGTGAGGGTGCCGACCGTGCGGCCGTCGGACTGGTAGACGCGACCGAAGCAGGCGTCGGCGTTCTGGTCCTCGAAGAAGGCCATCGCGAAACAGCACATTATGCTGACTACAATGCTGTGGTCACGCCTATCGTCGCCTCAAAATCTGTGATCCAGCTCGACCGGCTCTAGCCTTTCCAGGCGAGCAGATGGCTCCGGCAGGTTCGGCAGTCGGTGCTTCCAAATCCGGAAATCGGCACATCGAAGCGATTGCCTGCCAGTAGGGCGGAGACGATCGCGCATTCATCGCCATTCACGACCGAGTGTGCGTATGGTCTTGCATGAACAGTGAGACGATCGACGTGCCAATGCAGGCGCTTCGTCTTGCGTTCATGCCGTGCAAGCCGCGCTTGAAGTGATTGCTTGCCTATTGAATATATCAGGAATCCAATAAATGTTCTAATCTCTTCTTTGTTTTGTTAATTTCACCCGCGAAGATTTAAGACATGATAAAACTTTATTCCCTAATAGTTATTGCTAGCTGTATGGAAGCTGAGTGATCCATTGGATTCATTTCGAGAAATGCGGGTTTGAAGATTTTCGGCCGTTAATGATAGCGAAGAAAAATTAATCTTCGAAGCTTGGACATTCTGTTGACACAGTGTGGGGAATTCTTTTTTTCAAAAAAAAAAATCTTCAGAAGTCATAGAAAAAAATTTATTTTTGGGAAACGAAAAGAGTCTATTCGACTCTAGGGGACAGTCAGTATATATTGTTACCTAATCGGGATCAAAGTTTCTTTAAAATTCTTTCCGCATTTTGAATCAATTTTTCGTCGCCATCTTTAGTTTCCAAATTAATGAACTTTCGTAGATATTTTTGGGCTTTGCCTGGATCGCGTTTCATATTATGAACTCCAAGGTAGTAATATGCTAAAGAAAATTTTGGGTCCAGGCTTAACGCTTTTTCAAAGGATTTTCTTGCCAGTTCCACTTCTTTCTGAAATGAATAAGCTAACCCCAAGTAAAGAAACACTTCCGGGTCCGTGGTCTTCGAAGTTATCTAGGCTGCTTCAATCAAATGTCTAAAGTAGAACAAGGCCCCTTCCAAAGGAACCATTCTTAAGATTTTCTTACAACACGTAACAAGAGTAAATTGTACTCCAATTTACTAAAATGTATACGTTAATACATCAAACAGTTTGTGATAACGAACTGTCAGTAAGGAGTGACCCGGCTCAATAGTAACCGAAACTTTCAAAGACGGAATTTTGATACAAATATATACATCAAAAGAATTGGGTTTTCATGTTGATTTTAAATATATAAATTTCATCAAGTTTAGTCGTACCCATCAAGAGTTTGGTAAGGATAAAACCCCAGTTACTCGTCTAAGAGGGGTGTATCAAATACCCTGTAGTTGTGGAAACTATTACATTGGTCGAACCCACCAAAATTTCGGAACAAGATTACAGCAACACAAAGAAAGTATTGAAAATGCATTAAAATCTAAAATAACTCCATATCTTTCGATTCAGCTTTAAGTAATCATATTTTTGAAAATCCATACCATTATGTTCTATTTGAAGAAACAATTCTAATTAGCAATGACCTAGGAATCAAACAAACTGTCCGCGAGGCAATCGAATAATAATACATCTCTAAATAAAGACTTAGGGATGATGGACGGTTGACCTGTGATGTTTATAATGTGCTTGTTCGTTACCTTCTGGTTCACTGGATTCCAAGAAGTCTATATTGGCACATGTTTTCAAAATATTAAATTCTCCTCCCTTGTTCTTGGTTGAGATGCCATGTTTCAGATGCATAGAAGAGGACTGGTAGGACGTTCAGGTGGAGCTTCAGTCGGAGAGAGAAAGTATTCGACCTCCATACTTTTTTGAGCCTGTTGAAGGTGCTGCCAGCCTGTCCATTTCAGGCGATGACTTTTTTGGCTGTGCATCCCGTGTTCTCGATGGTGCTTCCAAGATATGAAGCCTAGTTGCCCTCCAATTTTTTGATTACTTAAAAAGGCAACTAGAACTTTTAATTTTTTACGAACACTTTATTAGTAAAAAATATACGTAATTTACGAATTAACTTTCGTAACGAACTTCTATATTCGTATGTTTTTATTGCGTATGTGAGGGAGTTTACTCCTCGTCGATACCTCGCTCTTTACACTAAAGCTTAAATTATGTCCCAATTCCTTAAAAATGACCCTTGAATCACAAAGGCCATAGAATAAATAGTTGAAATTACTAGAAATACTTTAGCGTAAAGAGCGAGGTATTACGAGGAGGTAAACGATTTCAGTTGGTCAGAGTGGAGTAGGAGCTTGCGCAGCCGTGTTGGTTTCAGGCGATTTTGTTGGCAAGATTTATATTCTCTGTCATTATTTGACAATTTGATTCTATGTAGACTGCAGAACACCTATATAGACAACATTTGATTTGGTTCTAAGTGTTTCCATGTTGTAGAATTTGCATTTACGAATAAGTTAAAAGTGAGCATAATTTTTCTTATAGTGTCTGCTCTATGATTCCAACCTCTCACATAAGTTGAAAGTTCACTGGAGTCTTTCGAGTGTGGTTGGTATAACGATTCACGCTGAGGAATGCATGATAAATTTTTCTAAAAGCTAGTTGTGTAAGGTTGAGCTGAATGGCTTTGATTTGAGCAAGAGTTGAGTTAAACTGGGATTAGAATGACAGGAGTTGAGGTTGATGAGCTGCAAGGGGAAGAGTAGAATAAGGGTTGAATTAAATGCAAACCATGCTGTCCAATTTTGGACAGATCTGAAAGTTAGAATAAATCATCTCAAACAACTGTTGACATGTGTTGTGAAGTAGAATAATTCAAAGTATATAGGCTAGGCTAAAAACAAACTTTTGCTTAAGGTTAAATACTGAAAAAGGAGTTTTCCTAGGTAGTAGTCTTATTTTTTTAAACAGCTAGTTTTAAAAATTTATAAAAAATCAATCGACCTCCCAAGTTAAAAACTGAGGGCCATTGGGGGGGATGTAACGGTAAGAGATTTCTTTGATCCAGGGGATCTGGGTGACGTTGTCGTCACCATAATAAACCAAGGGGTCGTCTTCTCGGTTATTGAGGTTGCCATCAAAAGAGGGCTTAAAGGCGGTGTATTGAAGGCGTAAACGAAAATCTTTTGAGGTGGTGATTCCAGAGAAAAATTGATCTTGCTCGTTGAGAGAAACTTCATAGGGTATGAGGGGTTCTAAAGTGGCGTGGTCTCTCTGAATATGGTGCCGTTATGTATGTGCTTTTTGGTGTTTTTTTTAGAAATGTTAATACTAGTAGTTGATACACCCCCTCCCATTTTACATTCCTTATTGTTCTTTAATTCGAAGTACATTAGCTATTATTGATGTAAAAATTGACATTCATGAATAAATTAATTCTCTTAACTAATAGAATTTAGATTTGCTATGCTTATATCGAATATGTTTTACATAGCTGTTTTTAGATGTATTAAGTACTGACTAAAAGTTTTCTTGTAAATGTGTATCTAAAAAATATTTATCTGTTTTATAGTCATTTTTTTTATGGTGGTGGACCACTGCAGTGGCAAGTTGTCGCACAACCTCCCCAGCGCGATCAGTGATGTCGAAAGTCGTCTGGATAACGGCTGCGAATATCACTTCGATCGATATTTTGGCGAGTTGCTGGATGTTGCGCAGTCCGCCCCGGCGGCTGACAACAAGCGGCTCTTCAGCGATTTTCTGGTGGGAGCAAGCGATCGTGGGGTTATTTCCAAGCGACAGGCGCGGGAAAAGTACAACCGCTTCTTTAACGTGAAGTTTGTTTCTTTCTCGGGTGATTACAATACGTGTAGTCAGGCCTGCCCGGTACAGGGCAAGCTTAACACAGTAATTTTCAGGACTGCAAGAATTCATGTTAGTTGGTGAACCGTTTAAACTCTGACTTTTATTTTCGGTCATAGGTGGTATGGGTTGAGTTTCCTCTTGAGCATTGTTTTGATTCCAGATTAGAGGGTTGTAGAGCTGAAAGTCACTACATTTTTCGGATGAATTACAGCATATATCATCGCGAAGCCTAATAAGTGGAATGTTTTTATATTCATCGATTTGGGATGGACTTCCTTCTAAAATCAGACCTAAGCTATCAGAAGCACTATTTTCTTGAAATTTAATATTACTTACAAAAGAATCCTTTGTGGTCAGTGTACTCTTGTCCCATAATATTTTCTAATAGTCAATGATTAATAACTGTTTAGCAGGAAAAAATACTTTTCTTTTCGCTTTGAAATAAAGAAAGAAAATTAGCACACACTTGCCAAAATAGTTTCATTTTTCTGTTATAAATGCAAGACACGTTACATTATCAACGTTACAAGTGTATTTGCGACAATTAGTCTTTCCTCACAATTTTGTCTACGATTTCGTTTTGTCTTTGTGTTTTCCCAGATGCTGGCAAAATACTCTAAACTTCAATCGAAAGAAAAGCGAAAAAATGATAATAATTTGCCAGGAGCGCGCAGCGCGAAGCGAGCGTCTCGAAGGATGCTCGCGGCGCTCGGGCTTTTGTGTCGTTCACCGTGATGGTTTCCAGCAATTTGCTCTATCGTTGAGGATTTCCGGCGCATTCGGAGCGATTGTCGATCAACGTCATCGCGGTTGGTATCGTCTCCGCCCCGGAATCATGACCGAAAGGCGCGTCCCGATCGGCGCTGCCGTTATTTGAACACCGTTCGGGTTCCTTTCGCCGGAGATCCTGCCTTATTTCGACCTCCGCCGACGACCGCACGCCCGAAAATACCCCAACACCGGCGCAATCGCGCCGAAGCCCTTGATGTAGAATCTCTCCTTACAGCCCTGAATTAAATCTGGTCACATAGTTTAGACTAAGTTAGTTTTCTCCTTAAGTTCAATTCCAAAGAATGATTCCCTTCCCCAGAAATACTATGGCTAAAAAAGGAATTGTTTCGAGTTTGGTTTTTCTTTGGCACTGCAGTTTGAGAACGACGGTCTAAATGTGTTTTTGGCAAAAAATTGAAAACTCTGAAGATAAATATTTCGAGTCAATAAGTTCTACTGAAATTTGTTAACTAAAAAGGATTTACCGACATACTCTCTTAAACTTTAAATAATATTGAGTACTGTTTATACCCTCAATTAAAGTCGACGTACAAACAAGATATTTAATTTTGTTCAGTTTAAATAACCTTTCGATTTCGCTTCGAATTAAAATAGGAATATTCCCATAATGAAATGCAATTCCACGTGTTAAAACTTTTACTAAGAAATACTTTGGATGAATCGTTTTTCTTATCAAATCAATTAAATCAATAATTTCATTATCTGCTGACAAATCTAAATCCTCATCAATTAGATCATAAAGCTGTCTAGCAGTTTTTTCAGCCGCAGCCGCTCCATTCGCATAAATAACATTTCCACCTGATGGATTACTTAGAGAACCCACCCAACTCCACCAAAGAGAGCAGATCCAGTCCGGTTGTATCATTCACGTATCTTGGACTTTTGCTTATTCTTCCCACCAAGGTTCATCCTGATCTTTCCGCTTTAAGCGTTTTCCAAGATTTCCGGTTCCCCCCTCCAATTCCCCCCAAGGTCACCGGATCATTTTTGTAACCGGAAAGTATTTTTAGTAATTTCAACTATTTATTCTATGGCCTTTGTGATTCAGAGGACAAAATTTAAGCTTTAGTGTAAAGAGCGAGGTCTTAACGAGTGGGCGAACCCTCTCATACACGTAGAAAAAACAATCGAATGTAAGAGTGAAAATGATTGACATGAAACAAAACAGTTCTATGAAGCATACAGAAGTTCTTGTAGAAGCAAAAGTGGATAGCTTAGAGAACCAGTTTGCACACGCGTGTGCAGTGCAGGTAAGTGAACATAGTTTTAAGCAGCTAGCAATAGCTAATGGAAGCCACCCTGGTTTTAAGAAAAGGTTGATACAAGGAGATATACGTGACCAAATCATTGGTATAATTTGTGACTAAATGAAACATATTTTGCTAGCCAAAGCTGAGGATCAGTTGAATAATGGTGAGGCTGAGCACAATTAAGTTTCATTGATCAGTACGATAACCCCTGGGAAAAACAAACAAATAAACACGCACCCGTGATTTATCTTCTGGCAAAAAATGTAAAATTCCACATTTTTGTAGATAGGAGCTTGAAACTTCTACAGTAGGGTTCTCTGATATGCTTAATCTGATGGTGTCAGTTTCGTTAAGATCCTACGACTTTGACTTTTAGGGGGTGTTTCCCCCTATTTTCCTAAATTAGGCAAATTTTCTCAGGCGCGTAAGTTTTGATGGGTAAGACTAAACTTGATGAAACTTATATATTTAAAATCAGCATTAAAATGCGATTCCTTTGATGTAACTATTGATATCTTTTGGCTGGCTCTTCTGGCATATCTGCAGATTGCAAACCCAGTTCTGGTCACCTTAAACTGGAGTCACAAAGTGGCGAGGACAAAGGTATTTTTCAAGTATATTGAGCTTCTTGTGTATATTTGGGTGTCAATAAAGCATATCACTTCCTTTAATATTGTGGTGGGGCATCAAAGTTACATGCTGGCTGCATATTGTTATGCCGGATACATTTGTCAAATAAACATTTAGTTTCCTAACGTCTGGGCAAGACCTAAGGGTAATTACAAGTTGTGCTGGTATTGATTTTCTTGTTATTATCATTTGCCGTTCTTTTCAAAGGCGATACCGACCAGGATCGGCCCAATCGAATAGAGTGAGGCGATTCCCATAAAAACAATGCCAACTTGCACAATTATTACCTATCATTTTGTACGAGAATTGCCCTTTACGCGGTATCCTCGAATAAAAGGGCTGTTGGTCAGCCGATTCAGGAATCAATTGGATTATTTGCAACGGCACTATCAATTTGTCTCTGTTCAAGACTGCATTGCTGCGGTGAATGGGAAAGCAGAATTACCTTCCAACGCCCTGCTGCTAACGTTTGACGATGGGTATATCGAGCATTTTACCACGGTCTTCCCTATTGTTAGGCTAGTGTTATCCTGTGAATAGCCTTGGCTAACTAAACTTGAAAACTGTCAAGATAAACTGGCAAAAGAGTAAGCTATCTTGAATTGTAAGTAGAACTAGTGACACTAACCTGCCCATCTCCCATATTCTGAGACTAGGTCCCTTGGTCCAAGTGCTCGAGCAAGGCCATAGAGATAAACAACCTTCACAGACTTGGCAATGACTTGTAATCCCACTTTACCAACATATGCTAGGCCAATTATTGAAAGGACGTCCTTTATTTTATTTAGATTCGCTTCAATTACTTTCCATAAATGATTAAATGAATCTAAGGAGCGACCCGAATAGGAGCAAGCAGATAGGAGCTTGAAACCTTACAGCAGGGTTCCATGATACGCTGAATCTGATTGTAGGGAGTGTTTCCCCCATTTTCAAAAATCAGGCAAATTTTCTCAGGCCCTTAGCCTTTGATGGGTAACATTAAGCGTAATTCCATTTTTTCGAGTTTCGTTTACTATTGAGCCATGTCGCTCCTTATTTTCAGAGCGTTGTATTGGTTATAACTAGATTTTTATACCTACAAAATTGCAACAGTCTACTACCGTTACTATTTTCTTTTCCTAAACCAAATTTACCTAGGCCAAGTAGGCAAAAGAAAAGAAATTCTCTACATTGGAAAAGCAACTTCACTTCAAAATAGAGTACGGAGCTATTTTTCTAGTGACATTCAAGAAAAACGCAGTACTTTGATTGAAAAAATGGTAAGAGAAGCTAAGACGGTGGAGTGGACACGAACCGATAGTGTACTTGAAGCACTTATTCTTGAGTCAAATCTCATAAGAACGCACAAGCCCCACTACAATACAATTTCAAAAGACGATAAAAGTTACAACCATCTCATTATTACCCAAGAAGAGTTTCCAAGAGTTTTAGTAGTCCGTGGTAAAGACTTAACTGAAGAGAAGACAAATCACGGGTGCGTGTTTATTTTTATTTAATTTTTTTTCCCCAGGGGGTCATCGTGTCCACCAAGTGGTCCTAGAATGTTGCAAGAGGGCTCATTCTCACGGAAATGTAAAGTTCTAGTGCCCATTTTAAGTGACCAAAAAAACTGGAGGGCACCTAGGCCCCCTCCCACACTCATTATTTCTCCAAAGTCAACAGATCAAAACTTTGAGATAGCCATTTTGTTGCACATAGTCAAAAACCAGAATAACTATGTCTTTGGGAATGACTTACGCCCCCATAGTCCCTGGGGGAGGGGCTGCAAGTTACAATGAAACATATTTCAACTTGCTACATCTTTTAGAACGTTAATTTGAGGACCTTCCTTCTTAGGGAAAACGCAAGTCATTACAATCATTGTTGAAAATTCAGATTCTATTATGATATTGACTCCTAAATGTACTGTTTACTCCTATAAATCCTGTAGAAAGGCTTAAAACGTCATGAAGGAGAATACTTGGAAACCAATACTCCATATATTAAGTTAGTTCAAGGGTTAGACGTTTTCGAAAATCTCCCTAAGAATAGTCTTGTGGCTATAGATGATCTAGTGTCTGAGACTGATCAATATTTTGCATCCATTTTGTTCCATGTGCTGCCGTATTGAGCAGGCTCGAAATGCTCAAAGATCGACAGGTTGTAAACAATGAGATTGTACAGGTCATCGATCAGCCGGGCCTCGGTAAACTTCGTCAAGCCCGCGCCGCAGCGCGGTTTGACGGAACACCTTGTGACCCAGTACGCACTGCTCCTGGCCTTGGCGAACACACAGACTCTGTCCTTACGGGGCTCGGCCTTGGCCAAACAGACATCGCAAAGCTGCGCATCGCAGACACGGTCAAATGATAGGTGCAAGAAATGTTCGACGTCCAGCAATCACTTTGTACCAACCCGCCCAGTAGAGTCAAATATCAGAGTCAATATCGCAATTAATATCAAGCATACAGGTTAAAAATTAACAGTTAAACTGGTCATAGATAAATATCGCAATCAAAGTCCAATAACCACAGACAATCAGTTCAATCACAATCAAATAGGCAGAGTGAAATATCACAGTTGAACAGGCCACAGTCAGCATTTGAAGAGACAAAGTTGTGCATCACCCGTAAGTCCTTTAAGCATTACCACATTTGCCAAGAATCTTCACCACCCTCTAAAACAAAATGACTATTTTAGCGGAAGCAGTTGCAGCAGCCGAAGATTCGAAACCAAATCGATCTATTTTGCAGGGTTTCACTTTGATGGCACACATATTTTTAAAGGTCATCGAAGGTCAGGGCCCTCAAGAGGGAGAAGGAGTTGATGTAGGTACTTCAAAATATACCTTCCCGGGACATATTTTAGCCTGTAGACCCATCCCTGAAAGTTTCATTTTTCCTAACCTAACCCCTTTCCGAGATAGCAAGAAGTCACTTAAATAGGATTTTACCGTACAAATGACTGACTCTTTCCCTGCTTACCTCTTTAAATCCATCACCCAAATTCAAAGTAATACACAAAAGTGAACTGAAATGAGTAATTATCTTCAGCCCCTGTTTTTTTTTTGTAGATTTATATATCTAAATATCCAACTATTTCGGATGTAATTTGTAAAAAAGATCTTCTGAAGATTACACAAAGTTCCAAAAATAAAGGTGGAAATAAATATTAAAATAGCTAAAGTTTAGATGAAAAAAAAATACGGCCTAATTCTAACTTTAGAAATTAAAGGAGATTAAAGGAAACTTTAACATACAATTTACTGTCAATAGAATTTTAATCAAAAATTATTTGTCGTTTGGGATTTGAGCTTCTTGATGTCTCCTTTTCTAGAAACATTTTATATGACATGAATATTACGCCCTGGCTGAGTAAACTTTTTTTTTCAGGAAAAGTTTTTAGTAAACCCGCCATTAAGTATTGCTTTTATTTTTCTTTTAGGGTGATATCGCAGAGCACAGTAATGAAGCAAAGCCAATTGAAATAACTGAGGCCAGAGCAAGGCGGAAAATCCATGACCTCTTTGATGTTAATAAACGATATTCAAAACAGGACTTGGAATCTGCGTTGGACTCAATTCGTCAGGGGATAATGACTATTAGTACTGCGTGCACTACCTTTGGTATTCCTGCTGCAACTTTATGGCAAAGAGCACACAAGTAAGTTAGAACTTACTTGTGTGAAAAGAGTCACCGTAAATTGGAAAAGAGTCCAAATTTCAAAGAAGACGAACGTTATCTATTGAAAAAGTAGAAAATGCAGAATAGTGATGATGGCAGCATGTTTTTAGGAGAGAAGAAACTCACCAAACCCCAATCCGATGACATTGACGGTGTGGAATATGAGGTAGTAAACATCTCGGGAAAACAATAATTGTTTGTTTTGGATAACTTGGGATTATTGGGTGTCTTCGATCTAAACAGGGGTATAATAACTTGATTGAAATCTGAAACTTAATTAGACGTACTCGGCTGGTAATTTTTTTTATGGCACTTGCTTGGGTATATCACTTATTTACAAAGCAAAACGTTAGTGGCTAATTGCGGTATTTTGTGTCTGTGTGTGTGTGTGTGTTTGTTACAATGCATTTTGTGCCTCACAGAATTACTTTGACAACGTAGTGCCTCAAGAACGGTTTGAAAATGGGGAACCAACCAGGTTTTAAACAAATAATGCAATGGTTCAGAGACAGCAAATTGATTATGTAATTAATTTCTACAAGCGTTTCAGTTTTTCGGAAGAACAATAAATCAAATATTGAGCATTGAAATAGTATAACTTCTGGTATTAGTATACGTGGTTAAAGTGTTGACTATCTAATGATGTGGCGTTAGCAGCGCAATCATCGGCAACAGTTGCGATATTGATGGGAATGAGCAAACTTCCTGAGATTGTTAAACTATTTAAAGCGAACGGTAAGGGAGATTTGGCTACAGCCATCATTCAAAACGGAACTATGGCCAATGAGAATGTTGGAGTTGGAACTATAGATTCCATACTTGATGTTGTAAAGGACGAGAAACTATCAAACCCAGCAATTATTGTTATTGGTGAGGTGGTGAAGCACAGTCATAAGTTAAAAGCTTTTTACGAAGAAGTAAGAGTAAACTATTCAAACAAATAGAAGTTCTTCATTATTTAATTTGTCACTTCTTCGCTTACACTACAAAATTTGGATTTGGTTTTGTGCTATAATTCCTTGAAACAGGCATGAAATCTATAAGAAAAAACATGACATGCTTTTTTAAATAGATTTCTTACCTCAACTTGCATTGTAAGTACTTCCTTGCAACAACTAACATAGAACCTGAGCTCGAAAGTTTCCACTGTGCTGTTGCAAGGTATCTGATTTGAATATTCATAATATGCATGATAGGCATTTTGCTTGTCTCTGAGAGTGACTGACGTCATATCCTAGAAGTTTTAGTTTTCGGGGGTAATGCGTCCGCTGAGGATCAGTCTTTGTGTCCGGTGTGGGCGTCATGCCCGGAGGCTGCCACTGCACCACCAATTCGCTCGACCCGGTCCGCGCACTTCAGCATGGTGGCTCCGAAGTACGGATTGCGGGATTGGTCATCGGGCTGCAGCCAGATGGCGCCCTTGTTGCCAAAGGCCATTGGGCAGTGATGTTCGAATACGGCGATCTGGTCACCGAATCCGAAGGACATCGCGAGCACCTGCGTCACTCCGGACAGCGCTTCAAAGTGGCCTCGCTGAGCCTTGATATCTTCGGCGGTCGACAGGCTCCGCGCGATCTCTAAAGTTCAACACTTTCTAATAAACTTCAAACTTTTGAGTTTCTGTTTTAAGGTTTTCGAGTTACTTTAATCCGTTGTCAAAATATATTGAATATTTTTGTAATTACCAGTTTTTTACATTTAAGCCATTTAATAAAATTGAAAGAGCCTCAATGTTTTTGAATACTTATTATTCAAAAAAGGTGTTATTGAATACTTGATTAAGATATATTATTAGATTGATTAAGATAGTCAATTTTAGGCTCTGAAGTATTAAAATAAGAGCTCTGAAGCATTAAAATAAGAACTCTGAGGCATTAAAACAAGAGCTCTGCCCTCCAATTTTTCGGTTACTTAAAAAGGCAACTAGAGTTTTTAATTTTTAACGAACGTTTTTATTAGTAAAAAATATGCATAACTTACAAATTAACCTGCGTAACAAACTTCTATATTCGTATATTTTTATTATGTATATGAGGGGGTTTTCCCTCTCGTTAATACCTAACTCTTTACACTAAAGCTTCAATTTTGTCCCAATTCTTTAAGATTAACCCCTGAATCACAAAGGCTGCAGAATAAATAGTTGAAATTACTAAAAATACTTTAGCGTAAAGAGCGAGCTATTTAGGAAGAGATGGACCCCCCATGTAAATGCTAATCGAATTGGGAATTGCAATCTTTTATATTGAAAAGGCAGATCCGTTGGAATTATTGGAATACGAAAATAAGAACAGCCCCACCCTCGGAAGGCCCTGTCGAGATCATTGCCTCTATTATGTTTTCCATGTTTTTTTTTACGGCAAGTCGCGTGCCATTGCAAAGCTTTGATGGGTTAATATTATGTAACAGTATTATTGGTACGCATATTTTTAGTTGTAGCACTTGTGGTGAAAATCCTTGGAGATCCAGGGAATTTAACAATTCTGATGGATAGTTAACCGCTTCATTTGATTCAAGAACTGTGCACTGAATATAAAAACACTAAAAATTTTGAAAAAAAACTCTTGATCTTATGTATTTTGAGTGTTATTGCTTGTGTTGTGTTTTCCTCAAACTTGGGTTTGTCATTATAGTACTTGCCCTCTAATGGAATTTAAAGCACTCATGTTTTTATTCACATATCAACAATATGCCGTTTGGGGTTCGAATATTTATTTCGGATTCCTACTTAATAAGAAAAATTGGCGTCGGTCGGCAGCGCGCCACTGTTTCCCCTAAAAATCAGCTATGCGCTACGGAAAGATAATTGGTGTACCATTTTGCTATCGACAACTACGTTTCTCAGTTCAGGGCTGTTGTCGACCACCGAATGTGTTGAATTGCTTGATACGCTGCGTGAAAGTGCGCTGTATCGAGAAAATCAAAAAAGCTACCTGCTTTATCCCGACCGCCAACTCCCGCGGTTCCTCGAAAAGAATTGTTTATCGGCTGAACAGGTTGCGGCGAGCCCGTTGCTTCAGCAACTGCTGGAGGCAAAAAATGAATCGATTGTACGGAGGGACCTACACGGCGATGTTCACTTTAATGGTGAATTCCATAACGTGAACGATCTTCGTGCGGCGCTAAAAAAACTGCCGGACCAGTTTCAGGCGGCTCGCTCTGCATATGCCATTCCAAAGCGGTCAAAGAGAGTTGATGAATTTGCTAAAGCTATTACATCCATCCTTGAACAAGATTGTTATGGGAAGACTCAAACGGATCAGGGTAATAAATTTTTTAATCCACATACAAAAAAGGTTTTATTGAAATGTAATTCAATGCTCCATCATAGTCACAGTGGAATAAATGAATCATTGGCTGAATGATTTATAAGAACTATTCGATTTTTAATTTCAAAATATTGTACATATAAAAATACAGTTGCTTCTTTCATGATTTGGATAAATCATGTTGAGTTACAACCATCATCTGCAGAATTTATAAAATGCACGTAGATATGAGAACTATGTCTTTGAGGACGATTTACTCCCCTACAGTCCCCGTAGGGGGCTCAAGCATAATTCCAGTTAAGGATTTTGGAATATAACTACTAACAGTAGTACCTGTTTATGCCTTTGAGCTTTTCCACTTAAGACAACCAAAGAGTTGTTTTCAGTACTATATCCTAATTACAAAAGGTAGAATTCATAAAAAGCATGTAGATATGAGCAATAGCTTTCAAGAGACATTAAAAATCACTCTTAAGAGTTCTGATAGCCTAGTAACCCCAGCTTTTCCACTTGAGCACCTTTTTCACTGAAGAGATGTTGCCAAACCATCCAGTCGATTAGGTCAGAAAAAACCTGAGAGTAGTTTCTGGTGTAGGCGAGACGATCCATTATTTTAATGGCTTCAACAAGCTCGGGTATCATTCGGCGGGCTTCTGTAAGAACTTTTGCCATGGGAGGTATAAAGTACTTTATCTAGTTCATAGGAAAGTATATACCAGGCTGGTGCATTGCGGAAAAGGGTAGGGGGTAAATAAAAATTGCCTTGTGCAAAATGCCCTTTATCGAATAAAAACTAAATTTACATTTTGAAGCATGAGATGACTGCCCTTGCAACATTAAAACTTAAAAAAAAGAAATTATTATTCAGATGAGGGGGGTTGTGGCTATCTCAAAATTTTGATTGGGTGACTGGGGAAAAATGAGCATGGGAGGGGGCCTAGCTGCCCTCCAATTTTATGGTCTCTTAAAAAGGGCAGTAGAACTTTTAATTTCTATTTAAATGAGCCCTCTTGCAATATTTAAGGAACTTTGGGTTAATACAATCAGCCCTGAAAAAAACAACAAATAAATACACATCTGTGATCTTTTTCTGACAAAACACAAAATTCTGCATTTTTGCAGATAGGAGCTTGAAACTTGTTCTCTTGTTCAGTGTCATGAACTAAATGTAAGGGTCGCGCGGCCGTATCAGAAATACTGATTTACGATCTATTAATAGCTAAAGAGTATATAAATTTCGTTATATATAACTAAAATAAGCTTATACCCCGATCCACTCCAAACGCGGACTTGCCGGGGTAAGCACGCTATTATTAACTTCTTCACTCCAGGTGCGCGCTCCAGAACCGTCCAATGCCTCGCTTTGCAATACTCAGTCTCGCCATACTCATTGCGGTCACGACCATAGGCGGGTGCAGCAGTCGCGCCACACCCTCAGCCTCAGTCGATTCAAAAACTGACCTAAATAGAGACATGGGTGAATACACACTCAACCCTATGTACACAAAATTAATTACAGAAAATAATCTAATTCAAAATAAAACAAATATAGGAACGAACAAAAACAAGCTCACTCCCAAAAGAACTACAAGATTAGCTGCAGAGAAGGCAAATATCAAACAGTTCGTCGTAACGAACTGTAGTAAGGAGCGACCCGGCTCAATAATAACCAAAACTCTAAAAAACAGAATTTTGATATCAATAGTTACATAAAAAAATCGCATTTTAATGTTGATTTCAAATATATAAGTTTCATCAAGTTTAGTCCTACCTATGATTTGGCGGTTGGTGCCTTTATCGATGACGACGGCGGTACCGACCGCGGTGCGGTTTGGATTTTGTTCCTGAATTCAGACGGCACGGTAAAGAACCACCAGAAAATAAGCGACACCCAGGGTGGGTTCACTGGTAGCTTGGATGATGATGACCAATTTGGACGTTCCCTTGCCAATCTTGGTGACCTCGATGGCGATGCCGTCACGGAGCTCGTTGTCGGTGCTGTTCGGGATGACGATGGTGGCCACAACCGCGGTGCGGTGTGGGTTTTGTTTTTGAACACGGACGGTTCCGTCAAAGACCATCAGAAAATTGGAAAAACTAAGGTATATTTTTTACACTTTTAGATCGATTGATATCTGCAAAATTTCCGTCGATTGCAGCTTGATCCTCTTTAGAGCAAAATCGTAGTTTGGTGCCCCGAGATGGCAAAAAATGTCACTTAATGAGGCAATTTTTTTCCACATTAAAAGGGCTCTAGAGCTTCCAATTCCCGTTTGACTGAGCCTTCTCCCGTCCTTCCAGAACTGTCAGTTGAACAAGATCACCCCTTTAGGAAAAGAAAAATATTTTTAACCGCAAATTACAATTGTAAAGACTTATTTACGTAATGCATGATGAGGAACCTCGGTGCACCGCTTGGATCCCGCCCATCCGATCGTCGTGCGCGTGGGTCACGACGAGCCCGACCGGCGGACCGACGACCCGCTCGACCCAGTCGAGCAGCGCGATGGTCGGTGCCTCGCCCCAGGCGGTGTCGACGATCAGCGCACCCCCCGGAACGGCGACGACCAGTCCGTTCGAAGGGAAATGCCCGGCGCCCGGGTAGTACCGATGGGAGACGTGCCGCCATAGCCCCGGCTCGAGCCGCTCGACGTACGCGTTCGCACCGATCGCAACGGCGGTCGCCGGTACGACGGGCGAGCCTCCGAATCCGGCGCAGGGATGCCATAACCCCACAGTCCCGGGGCAATGGTTGTAATGAATTATGCAATTTACCCATTGTTATCATTATCATTTGATATTTGAAAGATTTATCATTTGAAAAAGCGCGAGTGTTGAGGGCATGTTAAGCTAAGTAAAGGACAATAGGTGCGTTCAGTTTATCAAACAGGCGTATCTGAAGTATTTTAAGAATGGCTTAGGAACTTCCCCTCAAACTTTCAGGGTATCTTGAGGGGGAATATTCAGAAGTGGCTAGAAGGCAACCAGCCCACCTCCCATGCCCTCTCCCCCAAAGATATCCGATCAAAGTTTTGTTTTGTCAGAAGAAAGATCACGGATGCGTGCTTATTTGTTTGCTATTTATTTATTTTTTCATGGGGTAATCTTATCGACTCAGTGGTTCTAGAATATTGGGAGGGGCTCATTTAAACGGAAATTAAATGTTCTAGTGTCCTTCTTAAGTGACCCAAAAATTTGGAGGGAAGCTAAGCCCCCTCCCACGCCTCTTTTTTCCCAAAATCGTCCAATCAAAAAATTAAGATCCCTCGGGAAAGGTCTTTAAGTTATAAAATTTGCTCATTGTTTACGTATTGTATTTGTTATTGGGAAATATGCATACATTTTTCGGGCCACCACCACCACCACCACCCCCGCCTCCTCATCATCATCAGCAGCAGCAAGCAGCGGTGCATACGCACCACCAGTCTTCGTACCCTCTGCGCCACAGACGACGCCCCGAGGCAGGACAGGAAGGGGACGAGATGATCTGATGCTCGGCTCTCCTGAAAGCAGCACCAGCAGCAGTGATCCGCCTCCTTCTCTTCTTCCCCAGAGCCACCACAACCATAATCGCCAATCCTCCTCCTCCTCCTCAACGGCAACATCGGTTACTCGTACGACAACGCACTCAGCAGCGCCACGCCGCATCACTTCATCATCGTCATTGAAAAAATGAAGATATTAGACTATTTTATGGCCAATAGTTTCCAAACTTTGTTCCTCGTCTTTATCTTTTTAAATTTTTAGCATTGGTGTGTTTTTTCAAATATGAACCCATGAAAACTCCACCCTCTGTAAGCTCAACAAAGTATTTTACTCAATCTGAAAGCTTGCGTATTGCCATCAGGCATTTTAGTTTCATATCTATTTTAATATGCCTTTTAATAGTTTAGTATTTTCTTTTTTCTTTTTTATAAATATTTATGTTCAGGATGGGTTTTTGTAAGGTAACTTCACGGATTTCACAGTTTCCGAGATTTGATTCAGGGGTCATTCTTAGAGAATTGGGACAAAATTCAAGCTTTAGTGTAAAGAGCGAGGTATTGACGAGGGGGCGAACCCTTTCATAAACGTATTAAAAACATACAAATATGAAAGTCCGTTATGAAAATTACGTATATTTATTACTAATAAAAACGTTCGTAAAAAGTTCTAGTTGCCTTTTTAAGTGACCAAAAATGGAGGGCACTAGGCCTCCTCCCCCACCCCTTTTTTTTTAAATGAAAATCGTCCGATCAAAACTATGAGAAAGTCATTTAGCCGAAAAAAAAATAATATGCAAATTCTGTTTTAATTGTGGCTTCGGGCGTGTCTAGCCAGAGAATGAATAATTCAAACGATAGGAAAAGACCAGTTTAAAGTAATAGTCAGGCCACTCCCTCTCCTCATTTTGGCAACTTTATAAATCTAAGGCAGGCTATATATAATGTTTTCGAAGGCTGAGAACTAGCTTGGTAGCCATTCAAGGTGAACATTCTTCAAGGCTTTGATAACTCTGAGCTTTGGGCCTGGATGCCTAGTTTTTCGAGTGATGCGAAGGATCATACCAAACTCTAAATGGCCATGGGTATGGGCTTTGCAAAACTTCATTTCCAGGCATGACTTTATTGATAATACCTGTTTCTTTTATTTCTAATATCTGTCTTTAATATGTGTTCCTTTAAATGATAATTGGGGTACAACCTTCCCACTTCAGATATCTGGTAATTTCTGTTCCTTTTGAGTTTGGATGGAATATCAGTTTTATTTTGGTACATTATAAGTTTATTATTTGTTTCATTTTCTTATTAAGTCTGATATTTGTTTTTTATACTTTTAGTTAATTCTTCATCGTAATTTCTGGTAGTTTTTTTCTTTGCTCAAGACATAGGTTCGTTATTTACTTTTGTAAAAAAAAGTCGTATTTTCATAATCTCTGTTCGTTTTTGGAGGGTCATCCGTAGCGAGGAATCAATGTTCTCCGGTAGCCCGCTGGGCGTGCGGATTTGAGACTGAGCCGGAATGACAGCCCAGGGGAAGTCATCGGTCAGATTGGTGAACGTGACGTCGGGTAGGTTGAAGATGCGGGCAAATTCTTGGGCGATCGGATCTGTGACCGTTAGCGTTGCTTCCCGGCTGTTGACGGTGCCGGACGCGTTGGTGGCCTGAAGTCGGTAGCGTCCCGCATCTTCCAAGGACAAGCTGGGGAAATCTAGGATACGCTCAGTGGCGCCTTCCACTGCGAACCAGCTTCCGCCTTGTGGAAATATCGAACAGGGCGCTAGAAAGAAGGTGACCTATTTTGGCATCGACGAATTCTTTACCTGGGGTGGTTTTGGAGATCATCACCGAGACCGCAGTGATCTCGCCAGAAACGCCATGCAGGTTGCGGAACGGAAGTTAAAACTTGATCACGTCGAAAATGTATTTGTGATCGGCGATACGCCTAATGATATTCGCTGCGGGAAAGCCATCTCCGCAACGACCATCGCTGTAGCGACTGCGGGCTTTTCCCGGGAACAACTGGAAGCACATTCGCCCGACTTTGTCTTTGATGACCTGAGCGACCTGGATCATCGGATCACATCGAGCACTCGCTCGACCTCGACTTGGAAGTAGCTCTTGCCGTCGTCGAGAGAGTCTCGGACGTTGATGTCACTGTAGACACGCAGAGGGGTCCAGCGGAACGATTTGGCGGAGACGGGGCCACCGATTCCTGCGAGAAGGACGTTGAGGCCGATCGACTTGAGGTACGTCGACTTTCCCGCCATGTTGGAGCCCGTGACGATCAGAACGTTGTTCTCGCTTTCGAGCGAGACCGGATTGCGAACCACGACGCGGTTCTCGAGGAGCGGGTGGCCGAGCTCGCTCGCTTCGATCGTCGGTTCCTCGTGTCTTCTGGCTACTAGGCTTCAAGATACATCACAACTTTCCCAGAAGGGTGTAACTTAAGTTGTTATTATGATATTGCTTTGTCACCCTATTGACAATCTAAATTATTATAACTTGTTTTGATTTAGTTCAGCATCCGCCTAAATATTCTTGAAAGCTTCACCTTAATACCCTTAGCTTGTGTAGTAGCAATAGTTGTAGTATCAGTAGCAACATTAGTAGCAGTATGCATACAGCACCTTGTTTTCAAACATCCTCTTTAACACACAATGAAATTTTGAAATTAATACCATCAACCAGTCCTGAAGTATTGCGGCATCTGTTGTTTGCGCTAGATCTGAGAACTGCCGAAAAACCGACTTTTCTGCAAACGCCGCATGCAGATGACAGCAGAGATTCATTTTGCACAAGCTTTAGCAAGCAAGAACCCCTCTCGATGACCAGTCGGGCTTCATCGTGGCAGCTGCTGCATGCGGGGGCGTCGGGAAAGAGCAAGGAGGAAGATGATGGCTGTCTGATCGGGCGACAAGGGTATCTAGCACCACTCTCGCTCCTGGATGCACTGTAATGACTCACAAGAAGGGTAGTCATGCTTGCTTTCAGCATCGAAACGCACTTTACGTGCTGGCTTTCGCACGTGGTTACCGCGCTGCAGCATTGTTCGTCAATTGCGACGGCACGTTAAAATGCCGCGCCTGCGCAATGGCCAGCCATTTACGCCCCTTCAGACGCGGTTTCCGGCTAATTCTCGCTGTCCGGCCCGGTGGCGGTTTTATCGCCCAACAAATACCGCGGACCCGCGCCATTTTCATGGGCGCGATCCTCATCGTTGTAAAGCTTGCAGACCTTCAGCGACAGGCAACCGCAGCCGATACAGCCATCCAGCTTGTCCCGCATCCGTTCCAGCGCTGCGATGCGCTGGTCCAGCTCGACGCGGAACTCTTGAAGTTGAACGACAAGCCAAAGAAACGTTTTGCGAAATCAGACTGGATTACGCTTGGCCTCAACCTGCTACGAATTGGGGGGCCGGAAGCCCTGACAGTCGAAAATCTCTGTGAAAATGCCGGTAAAACAAGAGGCTCATTTTATTTTCATTTCGAAACCGCCGACGATTTTCTCACCGACCTTGCCAAAGAATGGGCAACAGAATTCACTGACAAGATCATCGAAAACTCACCGACAAACACAAAGCGGCTGGATTGTTTAAACCTGTTGGCTGCGCGCCTTGACTTGGAGCTGGAGCATCAAATTCGGGCCCTCAGGGCGATGAACCAATGATTATGCCAGAGATGGTTACGGCTGCGGTAAAACCAATGCTGGCTGACCCAACAATTGCGTGCGTCAATCTCGCAAAAAAAATAGAAACCGAAGACGAGTTCTACAATAAAAACTGCATCAAAACGATTATTGGCCAAAATGGCGACGCCCTTTGCTTTTCTCGGCAAGCTATTCCCTTCGCTGGATTGTCCGGCTTCCACAATATATCAGCTTTTAAACAAGTTTGTATCATTCCGTTTCGACGAGAAGCGCTTGCTAAGTACGCAAGGCTTGCCCCCACACCGGGAGAAATAGCTCTCCAGATCGTCTTGGTCACTGAAGTACAGTGCTTCAAACTTGTTGCTAAGTTCGGTAACGAACTCATGCCTGGTCGTTGAGTCTAGGAGCTTAAAAGAAAATAAATCTTAGTTTCACAATTTACATATTGGATTAATGACACTTCTTGACTACTAAGCTCATTGTGTCGGCCTTGCACTATTTTTTTATGGCGAAGTTTTAACTCTGGGTCTCTTATTACCAAGCTGAAATCAAAGAAACAGAGCCACCACATGACTCTGAGTTTCAGAAAAAGGTCTTAAATCACGCTTTGAATGATTCTTGCCAAACTGTAGGGTGCGAGGAGTTGGGCCTGGTTAAAAAAAACGTGCCAGCGTTTTGGACGCCGGCTTGCCCATACCGCGGCGCCCGTCGATCCGGCGCATCCGCGCCGAGCGCCGCCGCAGGGTGATCGCCTTGTCTGACCGCCTGAAATAAAGGGATCACTTCGCAACTCTCTGACTGTTAGTGGACTTAGGGAGTTTGATGATCCTGCCGACACTCTTGGATATATCGGCGCAGGATCTGCAATACTCGTAGTGGGAGTAGAGGGCGCAATCGTTTTGCAGGGGGTTGCCGTGCTGGGCCGGCCTTTGGTCCGACCCCTTCTTGCTACCGTATTAGAAGCTCACAATTCTAGACATTACTATTCCTTAACACGTTTGGCGGCGGTTAATCATACCAAAATGATTCTACCCTTTTGTCAGATATATGGAATATATGAAATAGCTATCTTTTTTCATAATGAGAAACTGGTAGTTTTTGGAGCAAAAAAGACGTTTTAAGTGTGAATTTTAACATGATTTTCCTGGTTTGCTCTAATTTTTACTAAAAACGAATATTCGTATCCCTTGTATTTTAGTTTATGCTCTATTTCAAGGGCAATTCATTGGTTATCGTATGTGAGTTTTCATATCTTATTCCTTGGGAACAGAAATATTCCCTGAAATAAAGAAGGATAAAATATTAATTTCACATCTTCCTCCCTCCCTAGCTTGCT
The DNA here is from genome assembly GCA_010016025.2 of Alatinidae sp. Z8VKAUB7J3. Lineage (NCBI taxonomy): Eukaryota > Metazoa > Cnidaria > Cubozoa > Carybdeida > Alatinidae > Alatinidae sp. Z8VKAUB7J3. Next base: position 61,298,914 of record JAAAKM020721499.1, read on the forward strand.
AGCTGAAATATTTTTAATATCTAAAAGAATTTTGCTGTCTTATGTGAATTCCTTGTTGTGTGGAAATTCCAAAAATTTGCATATAATGGCTTTAAATCTCTACAATTAGGTCTTCTGATTATTTTGTAGTTAGTTAGAGAGGGAGATGCCTTAAAAGGTGCATTTTAACGCACCCTTCTAATTTTTTTTAAGTTTAAGGGGCATTTAATTTTTTTGTACTAACAAATCGGATCATTGGCATCATACAAATATATTCATGGAATTAAAAAATATTTTCAGCTGCAGGTCAATGAATAAAATTATATTATCGGTATAATTATTTATGTGTATTGGTATCTGATTGCCATAATTTGGAGTTTCAGCTGTTATTAATACAAGTCACTCCTTATTTACAGATTGTTACCATGACTGGTTTCACAGAAACCCATTCATTTTCATCCTTCTCCAGAATGACATCGAGCATCTTTTGAGGACGCTCTACTTCATTTAAGAAATCAAAAAAATGTCTCAAGCTAATTTTTTTTTTGGCGGATATTTAACCTTAAATTTTCAAAATGTACAAAAAACTAGTTTTTTTTATTTAATTGTAAATAAAGCTCCCACTAAAATTGGTTAGGACCTGGTTGGCTATTCAACAATGTAATGAGAATGTTAAGGCTAAACTAGTCTGCATGTTTATCAAGGGAGTGGAAGAGAAGTGAAGAACTAACAAAAATAAACATAGCCAAAACTTGCTTCTAGAACAGCTTCTAGAGTATCATTAATAAAAACATTGAACAATGTTAGAAATAAGATTGTTCCCTAAGGCACACTTCTGAGAAGAATTCTTGCCCTTTGTCCCCAAATAACTTAAATTGCTTCTTCCTTCCTGGTTAAAATTGTAGACTTTTTTAATATTTTTTCCAGCGTTGTTGCATAAAATCCAATCTGAAGCCATGACGTTAAGAAGAAGTTCAAGACAAGCGGCACGTGCCGAGAGTCTGGGCCCGGCCTCGCGATCGGCTACATAGTTCATTTTCATAAAACTGGCATAGTGACATTTCTGTCCCCGGGAAATATGTAAATAGGTCATAACTTTAAATAAGACTTCGTATTTTCCCAAAGTGGTTGTATCGAACTTGTGGTGATGCCATGACATCAAGAAGAGGCCCATATTGTTTGCGGTTGAAAGGCAAGCGACAATGAGTGTGTGCTCTGCAGATCTAGTTCGCATATTGTGCTTTTACAGTGGATAAAATCTGTTGAGCGATTTTTTTATACAAGAATTTTATTCTCTTGAACAGACACCTACAAAAGATGCTTCAAATAAAAGTGTTTTATCTATATTGACAACACAACAGACATTAAGTTAAATGAGGGCGTGTCATTACACGATTGCATGGCAACAAGGACAAACAGCCGAAAACAACAGCATTATCAATGAAATAGCCAAGGGCGGTAAAGATCATGATGCATACCTTGAACAAAAATAGAGAAAATACAAAAAAATATAAAACCTCATGGACATAGGAATTGTCCTGAAATAAACTAGAGTCAACCTAAATTTCAAAATTGTTTTGCAATTAAAGCAAAGATGAAAACCAGATCACAAATCGTCAAAAAAATAACAAGCAAAAAAACAAAATTAAAATTTTCTGAATTTCATCAGGTAAAACCAAACAAATGATCAATAAAAAATAGAGTATTTGAAATACGATGAAATACAAACCTAACATATGATAGAAAACAAAATGGGTTTTTGCAATGATGAATCATGTAAGTGTGATTGTCATAAAGGAACAGTGTTTAGAAGAGGAAACAAAAAAAGACAATATTGGTGAGGCAAAATCAAAACATGCATTAATTCAAAAATGTTCAGACATTAAATACAAAAAACAATTTTTTTTTAATTGCAAGTAAGGAGCACCATAAAAAAATTACAACGAACAGAAATCATTGCTTATATGAAAGGGGTCGTCCCCTCCTCAGCGTCTCGCGCTTTATGATAAAGTTTGACTCTTTGTCACAAATCTACTTTTTAAAACAATAAAAAACATTAGCGCAAAGAGCGAGGCGTTGAAGAGGGGATAACCCCTATCATATACGATATAATTTCTGTTCCTTTTAAATTTTAATGTCGCTCCTTACTTGCGAAATAGGCTTTCAAAATGCCTTAGGCGCTTTGGCCCCGCCGGAGGTGTCCCTGCACTACAGCTGGCAAGGCGAGATATTGGTGAACCGCGGCCGCTGTGGCCGGATGCGCTTGGCCGCGGCGGAGGCCGCAGCGGAGGCCGATCTGGATTGGGTTGTGGTGGGGCTGGAAGTGCCGCTGCTGCCCCCGGACCCTGAAACACCTGGGCTGACCCCGGATCAAACCTGCCTGTTCGAAGAAGGCTGCGCGGATCTTGATCCGGGCCTGCTGCTGGAGGCCTGGACCCGCCATACGTTGGTTTGGATCAATCGCTGGTTTCTAATTGGAGTTGCTCAGAACTTGTTTTGTGTAAGAGATGTGCTTTGGTTTTGTGCGGCCGAAATAGCAGAGGGAGTGCATGGGTGTAATTCCTCTGAAATTGGAAGGCGCAACGAAATTGAGATTCCATTGATGCTGAGTTCCTAGTACATACACTTCATAGTACAAATTCCATATTATCTATACCCATTTTAAGTTACAAGTTAATAAAATTGATTTTCGTAATGTGCTTTACGTCTGTTTCAACTGTAGCATCTAAACTTCATGCGATTGGACTTTCTCTTAATCTTTCAAAGTGTGAATATCATTCATGATAGAAAATATTGTTTAGGAGAATGGCTGAGAAACAAGGATTTACAATTTGATATAGCGTCTTGACATCAGTTGATATTAGATTTGGGTGGCAGTTCTCAGCATTTGCAGAGAACTGCTTTTGAAAGGAAAGGTGATTACCTTCCTTGACAATTTGTGTTATATGTGTCACTTTCCTTTCTGAGGGGAATTGTAAACTCTTTTGTTTTATAGTGTTTTCTTCTTCTTCTTTTATTAGGAAAAAAAGAGGCTTTCCAGTTGAGACTATTCAGCCATTTTCCTTTTGTTTTGTTTGATGAGATTTGTTGCAGGTGGGTTTGTACATATCCGGACATTCTCTATTTAGTTTGTTAGTGTGGATGAATTTTTCTTCGCATAATGAGATTATCTCATCCATGATCCAATGTTTTTGGTCCACCTTTCGGACTCCCATGTTCGACTGGACAACATCTCATATAACCTGCGAGCTACTCTTCACAAGATTATCGATGTCATCCTTTGATATTTAGCGCGGATGTCTAGAGGAGTTCAGAAATTCTTTCGGAAAGAGTAACGCTGTTTTTTTGTCAGATAGTTTGGTCTTTTAAGATGTCTACTGTGAATCTGGGGGGCTTTTTGGAGAGTTTCGCGCCATGTTGTCACGCAAATAATCAAAACCGTATTCGTTATTGGTGCCATAGGTGATATCTGCAGCATAAGCGGCCTGTTTTTCTTCTTGCGGCATGTGTCCGTATATCACGCCGACGCTGACATCTAAGAATTCATAAATTTTTCCCATCCAGTCAGCATCACGTTTTGCAAGGTAATCGTTAACAGTAACAACATGTACGCCATGTCCAGATAACGAATTCAGGTAGGCTGGCAATGTTGCCATGAGCGTTTTACCTTCACCGGTGCGCATCTCAGAAATTTTTCCGTCGTGCAGTACCATACCGCCAATCAATTCCGCCGCCGGCGTGTCGTCGGGAATGTGGTGGCACTGCGGATCGAGCTGGGCAGGGACGCTCGTGGCCAACAGCGCGACCACGGCGATTCGGAGACACGACATGGCTTTTTCCTCGGGGAGGTCCGGGAGCCACGCGCTCGTGCCCGCAGCGCCCTACTGCCCTAGCCATCGGGCAAACCGGGCCCCCGCCATGAGCAATCCCATCGCCGCGGCGCCGATCCCCGCCACGGGTGAGGCGACGGCCGGTCAGCGACCGCCCGACTTGCCCGACTTCTCGGCCGCGGGCTTGGCCGGCTTCTTCCGCTTCGGGTCCTGTTGTGTTTGAGCAGTCTTTCTTAAAGAATTTTGACAACGAATTAGTATGTAAGTATTTCTAATCATTAGAGCAGTTTTTTTTTTGCTATCATCAAAGCTTAAGGCTAAGCCATAAATGCAGCGATAGCTGCAACCTGAGTAGTATGGGCTTCACAGGTAGAATTAGAAGCCATCCCCTTCGATCCCCAGTATCCACATCTTTTAAGACCAGACATAGCGGGGATTCCCCCACTGCTATCTACATAATCAAAGTCATAGATGGTGTTATTGTTAACTATAGTTATAGATAGCGATATATTTTCTTTTCCAACGACGGATCTGAGCGGTCAGATTCGATTTTTGAATCTCATTCTCCCGTTCAATTTCACGCTGGAGATCTGCATTTCTTTTTTCGATCTTCGTGCTTCGTTGCAATTCTTCAAACTGAGTGGCGACCGTTGCTTCGGCTCTTCGGGCTCGCTGCGCTTGCCGAATCGTCGTGGCAATGCCAGCAACGAGGGTGATGAAAATAGCGACGACCGTGACAACCGAAGCTCGATGCCGAGCTACGAATTTTCTCAGCAAATACAATCCAGTTGGAGAGCGAGCGGAAACAGGCTCGGCGTTGAGATACCGTTTGATATCATCTGCGCGCGTCACCTTGGTCGGCGGCGACGGTGGCACGGGTGTCGGAGCTCGATGTGCGGGGGCCGGTGGTGCCGCAATTGCCGGCTCCGGGAGCGGCATCATCATGGCCGGCTCGGTGCTGCAAGGGGGGCGCGGCGGATCCGGCGGACCGGTCCCGCCATGCACGAGCCCGGCGGCGAACGGCGTGTCGGTGAACGGCCCGTTTCGCGTCACGGACGACTGCTCATTCCCCAGCGGTCTCGGGGGCGGTGCCACCATGATTGCCGCACTGCCCTCCCTGTCTTCGCCCAACACTCTGGTCATGGGGCAGTCGACGGTCCTAATGATAAAATTTAGATTTTTAGTATGATTACATTGAAATCTAGAGTAAATCTATTGATTAAAAATGGTGGTTAAATTGAAATGTAAATTTAATCGAGTTGAAAGTTGTGTTTCATTATTGTTGTCAGGATGTTTTATTGGTGGATTAAACATTGTCTATTTTTCGGTAGGTCGATATTAAACTGGATGGTTTATTGGATAAATATTTGGATATTTAAACCTATTAATTAAATTTAATTAAATATTTTATTTAATTAATTTCACTTATTTTTATAGAATTTAAGGAATTTACCCAATGATTTATATTTTCTAGCGGATTCATTTGTGGAGAGGGGACACCAAATTTTCCATATTTTCTTACTTTCTATGAAAGGTCCTTCAGATCAATGTAAGGAATATTTGGATGAATTCAAAGTTTACCTCTGACCTCTCTAAGAAATATTTTATGTTTTGATGGATGTAGGATGGAGCAAACAGTACGGATGCTGAAAGGGTCGAGGCTCTCCTCTTTTGATGGAAAATATAGTTTATTATACAAATTGATGTTTATTTCAAAAAGCAAATGCTGTAAACGAGTTCTTGCTATTGAAGAATTGTCCATCGAAAATTAAACTTTATGCCAAGTTGGCTGGTCTTTCCTCTCCCTCCAGACCAGAATAAGGGAACACGGTTCAGCCCTTCCGCGATTCCGCCGAACGGGCTGATAGCGGTGTGACCCCTCCCGGGTGGCTCCCAGAGGATTTGTGCATGTTATTCGGAAGTCGACAGAGCGAGAGTCAGAAGAAGAAAGGGATGCCGCCGGCGGTCCGCCGTCAGCTGATGTTTCAGATCGTCGTTCTCGTGATGGTGCTGGGCGTCTTCTGGTCACTCATGAGTGCCGTCGGCCGAGACGACGGAACCGGGCGTGAGGAGCTCGACGCGGTCAAGGGCGCGCCGATTCTCTGGATTTAATAGATCAATATTGAAATCTCCCATATAGCTAAGATAGATTAGTGAAATTGAGGAAAAAACTAGCTTATTAAAAAAAATTAATGTTTGCCAACTAGTAGCATATCACAATTATGTTTTCAAGGGGGAGGGGTCAAATTCCAATACGATTTTACTATTTTTTAAATTCCTTGTAATACCATAATGAATCTAATGTTTGATAATGACAGAAGAGGTTTGGATGTAAGATCATCTCCGAATTTGGCCACTGTTACCAGAAAATTATTAAATTAAAAAGCTCACAATAAGAACTCAGATGCATTAAAGCGTGAGTAAAATTAAAAGGCTTGGTCCATAAGCCGTGCTACCCAAGTTACGACCTTATTCGGATACTCTCCCTAATGTGCCTAAGTTGAGTAATGCACCGTCTAAACTAACTTTAAAACTTGAGGCACCTTACCTACGATAGAAAGGGGTTCAGCTTCGGAGCTTCTACCAGAAGAGCCAATGGAGCGGCGTGGAGTAGCAGAGCGAGGTGTACTACCGCTTCCAGAGAAGCTCCTTGAAGCCGATCCATTAGAACGGGAGTTACTTGGCGTTAGACGGTTTTCGGGCCGAGCAAATGAGGCTGCAAGAACCTCACGCTCCAAGACATGCCTCGAGGACCCGAGCCCGGAAAAGGCCCAGCGGGCCCAGGGCCTCGCGCGCGAGCTCCCCAAGGCCTCGCCCCTGAGCTACGCGCCCAACCGCGCCGCGCGGGCCATGCGCGCAGCGGGCATGGCGCTGAGCTCCCCCAAACCGGACCTGCTGCTCGAGTCCCTCGAGCAGAGCTACCGCACGTCGACGCCGGCGGCGTTCCGGGAAGCGATCGCCGACGTCCTCCTCGCCTGGTGCCTGCCCTGGATCGACTAGGCCCTCCCGGAATGTAGGGGCGGGGTTTATCCCCGCCCGAGAGCAGGCATTTCACTTTCCATATTTGGATGCAATTTTTTAGTGTATAAATATGTATATAATGTATATTTTTGAATAGGTCATGATAGTTACAACTGCGTAGAAGACCAGAAGCCACGTACAATCACCTACATCCATACAAACAATAATACTCCCCTTCGTCCACTGAAAATTTTTGTGTAAAAATATTCTTTATAGCCATTATCATATTATTAAAATATTATTATTATTGTTCTTATTAAGTGATATTATTAAAAATATTATTCAACAAAACCACTGTTCATCGAAGATTTTGATTAAATATTCAAATTGTGTTCAAAATTCTACTCAAACTTTCTATGGCGACTGACACGAGGGAATAGACCGCGCACCCTGTGTACATCTTCAGCCCACAAAAGGAAGATGGAGTTGTTGGGTGTATTGTGTGCCAGAACTACCGGCAACTTACACCCTGCATAGCCGAAACGTTTGGACGTGCCACCAACCTTCGAATGTTCATCGTCTGCATCAGGGTCAAAATAGCGATCTTGGTCGGCAAGAGACAAAATTCCATCGTCTGTCGGCGGTACCAGTTTCACGCCGCTGTTGAGGCGATGAACAACCTTGAACTCGATTGATCCTTTCGAAAATGGCAGCTGGAGCTCTAACACAAGTGAGAATTGGATTAAGGATTGGTTGCTAGACTGTGGTCGTCAAAGAGTAGGGGTTATGTACTTCTACTGAATGGTGTCTTCACTTCAAACAAAAGTATGGTTACTGCCCGTATCTCTAATGGTAAAAGTGTAAGGCCTACTGCATGTTTGGTGCTTTACTAAAAGGAATTACATTACAAAATATTTTCTTCTGTTCTTTTTGAAACATTGAAAATAAAATGAAAATTTCAGTGAAACTAGACCAGGATTTACTCAAAACAACCAGAAATTACTATTAAAGAATATATGAAACCCAAAACGTGAATATCGTTAGCTACAACTAAGTCTGTTCTATTCTCAATGAAGTCATTTTCAAACATCCGCTTGAAAACAGTGCTTACTGCTGTTAAAAGCCTTTTCTTAACTTTAACGTCTCCATCATTGCATCGTAGAGTAACTATGGAACTGTGTATTCGTCAGTTTGTTTAAGAGTCCAATAAAAGGTGAAGGAATTTCGGCCATTGCTTTCTCAAGTGTGTGGTATTAACTTAACAAGCCTGAACCCTATAATAAAAAAAGAAATGACGTGAGATAAATTTTGGAAATACCTTTTTTGGAGTAAATGTGTCGAAGCGCGAGGTTGAAGGGTTTCGCATTAGATTTCCATTAGCTTTCCATAGTTGTCACGTATAAGCTCTTACGATTGTCTAGCAAAAAAATCGATTCGATTTAAGTAAAATATTGACAGTGTAAATGCACCATCTCATAACAAGATTTAGAAGGAAAAAGCCGAACTAAAAAGGAGCAACTGTTTGTTTTTCTTCACGAACAAAATATATCAAGATGAACATGTCTAGTCGTTTAAGTTTGAGCGGCTTTTTTCCATGAAAATAGCCAGCCAGTGTTTACAAAAACGCTCAAGAATTCAAAGATAGTCCATAATGGATGGCTGTAAAAAATGCAAAGAAAAAATATGGTGGTTAAGCACGGTTTCCCTCAAAATCGTTTTGTCTGCAATCACCGTTTATAATTTTCACAAATTGTTACCTTAAAGTACTGTTGTTCTGACTTTTAGATCAGCCATTTTGATACAAAATTTAGCTGTGTTCATTTTGTTTAAATTCCTTAGAAGACACCCTAAAAAAAGGAATATAGCAAGCTAGAATTTCTAATGAGTGAATCCTCATGCAGAGACGAGTCTCTCTGAGTCCCAGAGATGCTCTCCCAAATTGAATCCGTGACGAATGTTGGTACATAAGGATTCTGCAATAAGGAATGCCCCTGGTCTTCCTAGTAAACTTTACTTCTTAATCGCTGACAGGGAAGGGCTGCTATTATCAAACAAGGTAAATTATTATAAAGAGTAAGTTATGGGGCAAGTGATAGTCAAAGCCTGAAAGAAAGTTTTTTGTCACCTGTGCTTATCTAAAATTTTGAGACACCATTCACATCCCGAAGGTTTATCTGAGAATTGAGTACTGCTGGGGATGTCCAGGAGGCTTTCGTGAAAAAAAATATACTAGTTGTAAGGGTTGATCAGGTCAACCTTATCATCATCTGTGCTTCAAGAAAAATTAAATTTCATCAAACGCCAGGGCGACAGGTGCTCCCAGCGCCAAAGCTGCGCGCTGTTCAGGCTCTGCGCGCAGCGTAACGCGCTCCTCCAGGCCCGCGACTTCGACTTGAACGAACAGCTCTGAACCCAGGTTTTCGCTATGAACAACACGGCCGCGGATCGGACTGTCTCCGCTTGTCAGCCGAAGCGCCTCAGGCCGGATACCCAGTGAGCCGACACCTCTGCCCCCGTCGATAACGGCAAGGTCCAAGGCGTGATCCAGCAGGCTCAGCCGTCCGTCAGCTGCGAATTCAAGCGGCAGGATGTTGATTTTTGGAGAGCGGCGATTAAAACAATTGGATTATTACCGCCTATGCGCGTGTCTTTTATGATTACTTCTCGAGGAGAGTTAGATTTCTGTGACATTGTTTTGTATAGTACCGTTAGTAATATATTTTTGAAGGCGTTTCAGGAGAATCGTTTTATTATATTGTGGGTATATAGTTAAGATTCGGTTAAGAAATTCGAAAAAATACAGGGATACGCCGTTTTTCAAACATTTTAGAAACAGTATAACACGGTCCAAAATGGGTCGGTTTTCATGTTTATAAGGGAGAATATAACGCTTTGATAGAATTTACCATTAACCGGCCTTTGAGGGAGGGGAAATCGAGAAAATTGAGGTATTTTATTTCACGAATGGGTGATCGGATATTAATGAAACTTGATGTATAGAAAGATGCCATGTCTTAGATGCTCCATTTTCAATTCGGACCGGATCCGGGGACATTGAGGGATGAAGTGGTGAAACTGAAATCTTGGAAACCGGAAATCGGTTTCCGAATACATGACGTTTACGAATTTGAATACACTTAGAGTAGAGTGGATGAGCTCTTGGCTCTTCCGACCTCGTCCCAAGTGCCATATGAGCTCTTAGCTCTTGTCATTTTCGTTTGGGAAAATCTTTATTTCAGGGCGATCCCATCGATAACCTGAAGCCTCCTGGAAGCTTGAATGCAGCAAGACAAAGAGCTCAATTGGATCTACTGAAAGAGCTGAACGAACAACATCAACAGCAGCGGGCTTCCGAAAAAGAACTTACTGCCCGGATTGAAAGTTTCGAATTAGCTTATCGAATGCAATCAGCGGCACCGGAAGCATTAGACATTGCGAGTGAGCCTGCTCACATCCAAAAACTTTATGGTCTGAACGATAAACGGTGTCAGCACTTCGGCAAACAGTGCCTGATCGCGCGTCGAATGGTCGAACGGGGCACACGGTTCGTGCTTTTAGCGCTGAATCTGCGGGTCTTGATGGCGGTTTTTATCAAGCGCCATTAACTAGCTTAACCAGTAATGGTGGCGCGCTACTAGTGCTTTATTCAAATAATATTAAAGACACTCAAGCGCAGGTAGAAAAACATGGTGGCACGATTATTAAACCCTTGTTTGATTTTCCTGGAGGCTGTCGTTTTCACTTCATAGAGCCAAGTGGTAATGAGTTAGCTGTTTGGTCAAAACAAGCATAGATCATATTTTTACTAACTGATGAGTACTCAATCGTTATTACAACAAGTTAGTAAATGCGTGATCTGTGAACCGGGGGTACAGCTTAGAGATAGCTTAGGGATAGGCATAGATATAGCATATAGATATATATTAGATATATATTATATTGGATATATATTAGATATATTAGATATATATATATATATTAGATATATATTAGAGATATAGCATAGAGATAGCTTACAGCTTAGAGATAGGGTACAGCTTAGAGATAGCGACAGTACTAAAAGGATTAAAAAATAACAAAGCTCCAGGTGCTGATAGAGTGATTAATGAGTGCCTTAAATATGGTGGCTCTAGGGTTAGGAATAAGCTACTGAAGATTATGAACAAGATTTTTGAAAAAGGGCCGAGAAGCAGCAGAAGGCGCTCGACAAGCTCGACGAAGGCCGCAAGGACATGGAGGCCCACCTCGAGCAGACGCAGCAGGCGCTGCGCGATCGCGTGATCGCCTACCTCAAAGAGAAGTTCACGTACATGCTCGGCGAGCAGCGTGCGATCCGTAAGGAGACGCGTTCGCTCGACCTCAAGCTGAAGGCGCTGCAGCTCACGAGTGCGTCAAAGGGCGATGCTGCCGCTGCGAAGGTCGACCGCAAGGATCGCCAGCGCGCACGAATCCTCGCGTCGCGAGAGACCAAGCTCGAGAACATCACCGAAGACGTGCTACGAAGACGGTTTCGAGGGGCAGGCGCGGCTCGTGATCGACACCGATCGCGATGTCGTGATCGGTGCGACCTTCGTCGGCCCCGAGGTGGCGGAACTCGTGCACGCCGCCACCGTGGCGATCGTCGGCGAGGTGCCGATCGCCCGTCTCTGGCATGCGGTGCCGTCGTACCCGACCGTCAGTGAGATCTGGTTGCGACTCCTGGAGGGCTACGGGCGCGATTCCGCCTGAGTCCGACCATCGTGGCGGGCAATCCGTTTTCGCGGGGAGGCCGAACAGATTCGGGATTGTTTCTCACATTGACGGCCCGCGCGTCCCTTCTTACAGATGAACTCAGCACAATTAACGACCAAGCCTTGTGCTCCACCAGCCCAAGCTCCTGCGTGGCCTGGAACGTTGATCTCAGGCATGATACTGATGTTCTTTGCTGCAGCATAGGCGGTCAATTCCCGCATATCTGAAGTCGAATATACGTCTTTCCCTGGATTGTTAACTGCAGTTGGGTATGCCAACTGTGGGTGAGAATCTAGCATAATATTAAATGCTTGATCATCAGTAAGACGGAGATGAATGAGATTATATCGCATGTCAGAGAGGCGATCAATCAGGCGTTTCAGCCAAGATATTGGGGTGAAGTGGATTCAATCTCAGTTCTTTTTAATATGGGATCAAGAGTTTAAACTCCACTATGGAAAGATACAGCAGGGCTGTAGGGCTACTAAAGCAGGGCTACACTGCAGGGCTGTAACTCCTTTAGTGGCGAAGTGGGTCAAATCTCAGCTCTTTGTAATATGGGACAAAGAGTTCAAACTCCACTATAGCAAGACACTGCAGGGCTGTAGGGCTGCTATTGGAGGGCAACACTGCAGGGCTGCTACTTCTGTAGTGGCGAAGAAGGTTCGATCTAAGTTCTTTGTAATATGGGACAAACAGTCCAAGCTCCGTTCTCCTTTCTCAAAGTCATGTTCTTGTACTGCTGAAATAGATTCTTCAAATACTTCTAGTGAATGCTCTGATAATTTTTTAATTTTCTTCATAACTTCTGTAGTAAACTCCTTTTCAAGGAACTTTGTTCTCTTTGCAATTAAACATGCATGATCAGCAATCCTCTCAATTCTACTAATTATTGCCCTATATCCCAAACAATCCGCAGGTTTTCGTAACCCCATATCTTGTAAAATATTTTCATTTTCAATTGCCAAGGCAAGATTACGACGCATATACAATCCAAATCTATCTACTTCATCATCCATGTTTACTAAATAATAACAATGAAGTCCTCTTATCTCCTCATCGCTAAACACAAAAGTTTCAGCTCAAACCCCATCTTTAGTTCCCGATATGTTCCAGATATGCCATTTTAATTGCATGAAAACAAAATTTCTTTCGATTTATCCATACCCTCTTCCCCGGTCAAAATTGAGACCTACATCGCCTCCTAACATCCTCTTACAATTCAAGCCGGCCCCCCGCCCTCCCCCAGTGGTTCCTTGTCTGTAAGATATCCCAGACATGCTATTTTGACAAACCAAATACGCATAGTGCCTTAAGTTACCTTTGCTTACCCTCAAGTCATTGTACTTCATATCCATTTTTTCCCTATAAAATACATAAAAATCACTGTAAAAATTGCACTTTCTAATGATTCTTAGAACCTTTCCTGGAAATGAACGAGGAAAAAGAACCTCTTAAAGAACATAATTTGGCATGGAACTAGCTGCGTAAATATTTCCCATGGACAAAGGATTGTTCAAGGATATGTCTAAGGGATTTATTGAAAACCCCAATCGTCTACATTATTTTAGGTTGGAAGAGATTAGGAAGTTAGGAAGTTAAAGGACGTAATTTGGACATCATGCCAATCTATCTCCTTGGATGTGCTACTTGTTGACACGCAAGCATTCCTGATTGTCGCGCTGGGCGTGTTGCTGTTCGGGCTGGTGTCGCGCCGTTTGCAGGACACGATCCTGACGCCGCCGCTGGTGTTCTCCGCCTTCGGCCTGGCGATCGGGAGCGTGGGGCTGGGGATCGTCGAGGTCGACTTCGATTTGGGACTGATTCACACCCTCGCGGAAGTCACCCTGATCCTCGTCCTGTTCTCGGATGCCGCGCGGATCGAGCTGCGCAGCCTCAGGTCGGAACACAATCTTCCCGTGCGCATGCTCGCGATTGGCATGCCGCTGATCGTACTCGGAGGTGTCGTGTTTCGAGTTCACCCGTAGCTGATCTTTTGAGCTTGTAATGGTGAAAGCGTGTTGACCGATTTTCCGATCTTCAAGCCAGATCTGAAAATTTAGTTTTTGGGTTGAAGCTGCGATAACAGTTAGAGGGTATGTGAGAAGCACCAACCAAAACGAAAGTTTCACAAAGAGCTTGCTGCCCATAGCTACTCAGCAACCTCGCGTCGAATCGAGCGTAAGGCGCTTCCAATGATTGGCAGATGTTGATAGAAGCCTTCGGTACTGTCCCAAAAGTCTTGTTGCACGGTGATGCGTCCAAGCTCGTCGAAGTCAAATAGGGCTATTGCACTACCTGTGATTGGAGGTAAAAAGCTAAACTTTATCATAAAGATCAGGAAGTGGTGGATGACCCATATCTTACATATACGAGATAATATCTGTTTGTTTAATTTCTATTTCTGATGTATGCTCTCATTTGAAAAAAACAAAACTTCTTTTTTTGCATTTAATTTTGTCTTAAATCAGACCAGGCAGAGTTTACCTTAGTTAGTCAAACAAATAAAGAGGCTCTTAAGGTTATTGTAAATAAGTAATTTTACTTTTTCCCTTAAGAAGCTCAAGTCTAAACACTGTTGTCCTTTGGAAAATATTATGTTGCGTCGCGGTCTGACTTCCGTTGCCGAGCGACTTGAAACGCTCAGTCCGCTTGCCGTATTGGGGCGGGGGTATGGCGTGACTGAGGTTGAAACTTCTGGCGAAGTGGTGACTTCGGTCGAGCAACTGGCGGAAGACCAGCGCATTGTGACTCGATTGGCGGATGGACGGGTTGTCAGCCGGGTTGAGGGAATTCAGCTCGACGAAGTCAGGCCGGCGCGATCGGCTGACCCCGAGAAGTAGGCACATTTCCGAAAAAGAAAGGCAAGGCGATGCAGGAATCACCTGACGGATCGCAGGAACCCACGTTCGAGGGTATACAATCCCTGCCGACGACGGAAGGAATTCGAGCTTTTGAAAACCTCCTGGAACAGAGCGCCGGCCAGGGTTTGGTGATTTATGGCAAAGTATCGCAAATAGAAAAGACCTTATTGAAACCGGTTGCTGATATTTCGTCCTTTGAAACGCCTCCGCCAACGCCCGGCGGAACTACCAACTCCAATTCGGAAGCCATTCGGCGCCTCCTTGCCGAATTATTGAGCAAGCATTTAAATCTGGACGCCGCCAGTATCGAACTAAACGTTGAATTGGGCAATTACGGAGTGGATTCCATCATTATTTTGAGACTACGTAAGTAAAACTAAGACTTCCCTGAAGGGTTAGCTTCGAAAACCTCTGGATGACTCCATTTATGCATTTATTGCTCATTGCTTTTCTTTGAAGGTCCAATTTCAAAATAATTTTTGTATTCAGTTCAACTCTCCCACTGCTTCATTCCCCTTAAAGTTTCAAGTCGACAACGCCAGATTCGTGGTTATTAACTCTTAACTTTCATGATATTTATAAAGCTTTTTGGTCAGTGGGAGAAAAATTTCCAAATTTTATTGGAATGATAAAAACAAGGGTCAAGAACTACTTCATTAACATTTCAAACGTCTACTCTTTTTTAGTTATTACTATTAGCTTTAGTTACTAATTTATAATAGTTAAAATAGCTCATAATTAGCTCAAACTTTTTAAGGCCTTTTCGTCAAAATAAACAAGTAAAATAATCAGTTAAGTTTGGCAAATTCATTATCTTTTAGTTATTAATATTATCTTTAGTTAATAATCTATTGTAGTTAAAATAGCTCGTAATTAGCACACAATTTTTAAGGCTTTTTCGTTAAAATAAACAAGTAAAACTAATCTGTTAAATTTGACAAATTCTGTAGCTTTTAGTTATTACTATTAGCTTTGGTTATTAATTTGACTAATTAACCCGTTCGCCTGCAAGGACAGGAGACTTGTTGGTCATGTCTCAATCCTAAAACACGGTAGCCCGCCTGAGTTTATACTCGAGGAATTTACCTCAGTTCCTATAAAAAATTCTTTTTAATTGTTGTACTTTATCTTTGCTGACTAAATTTAACATTTGGAGATGTACCGGGGATAATTTTCAGCGGGGTTGGAATTTTCTGGAGGAATTTTGCATGGAAGACGGGGATTTCTGCGGGAAAAATCCTTTGTGGGGAAATTTTTCGCGTGAGCAACTTTCCTCTGGCGATGGAGGGATTTTCGGAAAAATTTCCACGGTGCAGATGTTGCACATGCAGAACTTAGCGAGTAGTTAACACCTTTGATTTTGAATGGTGTTGCAAGGCACGCCGAAGTCGTGCTCGCCATAGTACGTGGTACCATGTAAGGACCAACACGTTTTACGCCTTTTTCACGTAAAATGTCAGCGGCTTCAACTTGCCACTTAGATGAACCACCACCTGAACCCACTAATAAACCAGTGCGCTCGTTTGAAACTTGATCTTCACTAAGGCCTGCATCTTCAATCGCTTGTGCCATAGAGATATAAGCGTATGCCGCTGCATCGCCCATAAAGCGCATTGCTTTACGATCGCCGCCGCTTTGCGGCGGAGTCAGAACACGCTCGGGCAAGGTCACGTGGACACGCTCACCAATGCGCACTTCATGGGTTCACTCATGCGGCGCATGGGCAACTACGACAGAGCACGGTCCTACCTCGAAACTGCCATCGATGGGCGGCGTCGTCTTCTTGGTGGCGACCACGCCCATACGCTCGAGAGTGTGAACACCATGGGGGGGCTGTGCCTGGCCATGGGAGATAGGAAGCAGGCGGAGCTCCACTTTCGCAAAGTGGTTCGAGCCGGGGGTGCGACTCTCGGAGAGGAGCATCACGTCATGCTCATGGCGGGAATCTAATGGTACCATTTTTATTTTGCTAAATCGTTTTCTTTAGGAGTGGGTCAACCACTATAAATTTATTGTAACAAGAATAGGCCTAGGACACAATAGAAAATGTTTTCCAAAGGTCAAACAGTGGCTTTTTGGACTAACCTATTTAGATATATAAATAATACTAAAGGTGGGCTACTTATCTGTTATAGTGCTAACATTCAAGTTCTTCATGCATTGACACACTGTAGAACTGATTTCTTTTGTTAGCCTAGTTTCTTTCAGCTTAGCATGAGAGAAGACAATGACAAGTGACAAAATAAATGAGAAATACAAGTCAATTTTACGTGTGTACGGGCGCCCCAACTGGAAGTTTTAAAACATATTTTGAAAATAATCGTTTAGTACAAACAAACATTTTCATTCAAGCTAATTCTGCAATGCAAACGACTTTCGACCGAAAGGTTGCCAACTTTCAAAAATCACCTACACCAGCTGAAACGTTCCAAGCATGGCAAAAGTGTGCCCGTTAAGAGGACTGTACACTCGTGGCATAACTGTGCGGCACATGTAGCGCTCCGAAACGTACACTAGGTAACGGAAGGTGAGGTGGTAAGAGCCTGAAGCCCCTTGAAGATGGAATTGGATTCGACCCGCTTAGGACATACCCGCCATCGGCTTTCTCAGCCCTGGTTTTCATACCTCCCGGGTCAGAGCCAGCATCGGGTTCGGTTAAGCCGAAACAACCAACGAATTCGCCCGTCGCCAGTTTTGGCAGGTATTTGAGGCGCTGCTCCTCGGTCCCGTAAGCATAGATCGGGTACATGACCAGCGAGGACTGCACCGACATCATCGAACGGTACCCGCTATCCACCCGCTCAAGCTCGCGTGCGACCAGACCGTAGGCGACGTAGCTGGCTTCGACCCCGCCATATGCTTCCGGCGTCGTACATCCGAGCAAACGTTTGGGGCTTGTCTCTTTTGATAGTACAGGCTGCTAATTTTCATCCTTTATGAATTCAATTTGTTCAGGGTTTATCTTGGTCTTATCAGGTTTGATATTTTGGGGGGTTCCATAAAATCATCACTTTATTTCTCATTGTTATCATTTCAATTTTGACATGTTTTGGTTCTCGTTGTCGCTTATCTTCTCATCCTATTTTTCTTTCTAGCTCATTTTGTATTTTCATTACTTCAGAAAATTTGCCAATGCCCTTAGCTTTAGCTACCCTTATTTGTCTAGTCTTACATGATGGTCCAGGTTGTAGATTTGTTAATGCTTTTATACTAAATTTTAAGAAGAGAAAACTGTAGGCTAATAGCCTGTTGTGGAAATAATTTCAAAGATTCCTAAGTAGTATGTAAGTAAAAAAAAGTACTTCATTTTGCTTTACACCTCAAAATACATTATTTGAGCTAGCCTATATATTTTCTCATTAGGGGGAGAGAAAAAAGGTAAAGTGAAGTCAAGTGCTTTTAGCCTAGGTGTGATAGGCTATTAGTAAGCTTGCTATTTTAGGGGTACTTGTGTATTATGTGCTTAACACTCAAGTGCTTCATCTATTTAGAACCTGTTTGTTTGATTCTCAATCTGTCGTGCAAGGGTTATTTTTAACTGGGGTAAGTCATTAGAAGTGGCATAAACAGGTGAATTATACCAAACATATAAGAAGTTGCATGAAAAAAAGTGGCAGGCCAAAGGACCATTTTTTGTCTGAACATGCCCATTTTTACAGCCATATCTAAACTGAAGTGGAGAGTGGCAGCTACACCCTCAAAATGCCATCCACTCAAAAGTTTTGAATTTTTTTTCCAACATCTGTTTTCGAAGAAAAGACATCCCTTAGAAAACTTAATCGGCTTCCACGAAAGGTGCGAATTAAGTACAAGTGTTGCCACAGAATGAGTCCAGGAATTGATTCTCAGCAGACAACCATGAAAACCGACGAAATTCGTGAAAAGTACCTGTCTTTTTTTGAATCAAAGGGGTGTGTTC
This sequence comes from Alatinidae sp. Z8VKAUB7J3, assembly GCA_010016025.2. NCBI lineage: Eukaryota > Metazoa > Cnidaria > Cubozoa > Carybdeida > Alatinidae > Alatinidae sp. Z8VKAUB7J3. The sequence goes on from JAAAKM020721499.1 coordinate 61,317,198, forward strand.
GTCGTCCCAGCGACGTACTGGTCCCGCGCGACGATCCGACAGTTCTGTTCACTCCGGCGGGGATGAACCAGTTTAAGAACGAGTTCATGGGGATCGGCAACCCGGAATTCACGAAAGCAACCACCTGCCAGAAATGCCTGCGGACCGGTGACATCAGCAATGTGGGGGTCACCGCTTACCACCATACGTTTTTCGAAATGCTGGGGAACTTTTCGTTTGGAGACTACGGGAGTATTAGGGTCAGGATTGCCACCACGGTCAGTTCCTAAAGTGCTAAAATTGTTCAAATTTGCGTGCTATGCAACGATTTTCGGTGCTACAGTCAACAATTTTTTTATTGGCTGTAGTCAAAAATGGTCCGTATAAGTTTACTTGGATTACTTTTAAGTCAATTTTTTTTACATTTTTATGTCTGGTCATTTCAAATTTAGCGTTAATCTTTCGAAACAAAGATGGCAAAAGGCGCTCCTGGTTGTATCAACTTTGCTCCAAACTTTCGAAACAAATACGGGAAAGAGCTCTCCGCACCTTTTGTTAATTTCCAACTTATTAATTATTTTTATTTATTAACTGTACCCTCTGCTTGATTAAAAAGTTTCTAAATTATAAAATAATTATAACTGTTAGATTATTTTTAAAAATTTTTCGCCCCTAAAATTTCTGCGCCTGTGGGAATTACTCTCTCTGTCCTTCCCCTTAAACTGCCTCTGGCCTTGTATGAAAAAGTCGGGGTCTACATGGTAACTATTCCATGTTCTAATAATGTTTTCTATTATATTCTAGTAATGTTTTCCTGGGACCAGGTGCAAGTGGTACAGTAACTAATTATCTAATGGAGCTTGCAATAGAAAAAGGATATCACAAGGTTGACTTGCAAAAAATCTATGGTTTAAAAAGATCCTACATAACAATACATATATTTACTATATTTATTTATGGTTGTATTTTATATTTATACAGTTTTCCCTAATATCTTAAAGTTAGGACTGAAATTTTAAAACTTCGAACAAAGCTTAGGAAGCTTTTGCTTAGGAACGTTAAGAGATGGAAATTCGGAGCTTTTTGCTGGTCTAGAGATCGTGAAGCTGGGAAAGATCCGAGAAGGCTGTGACACCTCAACACCTGGTGCACATCTAGAAACGTCAAGTCTGCTGCTCAGTTCCGCAACGTACTCTAAAATCAATCAATCAATGGTTTGTTAGCTTGGTCATCAAAATTAAATATTTGGCTAAGAAATGACAATGACTATGACCATGACCAAATGACCAAAGCCCATTTAGTTTGAACCTGCTCTAAAATCAATCAATCAATGGTTTGCTAGCTTGGTCATCAAAATTAAATATTTGGCTAAGAAATGACAATGACTATCACCCTGATCAAATGACTAAAGCCCATTTAGTTTGAACCTGCTCTAAAATCAATCAATCAATGGTTTGTTAGCTTGGTCATCAAAATTAAATATTTGGCTAAGAAATGACAATGACTATAAAAAACTGAAAGAAATATGCCTTAAGTCAACAGACTACCTTCAATCCTACTGAAGTACTGGATCTAGAATATCTTCTATAATACCCTGGTATCAAAATTATCACATGGAAAGGCCTTAAATTTTTCAAAAAAGACGACAATAGCTAAAGACATCCGCATCATGATTTTATTCATTTTATAGACTGCGCTTTGATATTATAATTTTCATTTCTCCAGCACAAATCGACAGCCCCTTGTCCAAAAACGACATCAGTTCTGTCGCGTCACTTTCAACGATAATATGAAAAAAACTTCGTTTTCTTAAAGAGTTAAAGCCAATCTCTACGTCTTTTGGCGCTGGATGTAGTTTTACCAGCTTCTTCTTCAGACTTGCCTGCATAGTTACATCCCTTATCGACGTCCTTAGAATACAGACGTCCTTAGAATAACAAACGTCCTTAGCTGTTGCTATTCCTTTACTAACAGTTTTAATATGAAGTTCAGCAGCATGTGATACAGTGTCAGGTTCATCGTTAATATCCTTATAAACTGCAACGCCTACATTTATAGCTATTTGATCACTAGGAGCTCTTATAAAATGTTGACCGTCTTTATTTACAGCTATTACAGCTATCTAATATGATTAGAACGGTCGTCCTCGTCTGGGGTGAGAGGATGTCATAAATAAAGATTTAAAGGAAATGGCAGCTTCCTGGGAGGGTGGAAAGAGGAGAGCTTTGAATAGATTGGGTTGGAGGAGGAGCGTGCGTAGCTGTGTTGGCCTCGTGTGTCGGCTTAGTGCTGCGGTGAGTTATTAGTAGTAGTAGTAGTAGTAATATTTGTCTCATTGTTAGCCCTAACAAGAGAGCCCAGGAATGGGTTAGAGGCACTAACGTATCTAGGATTTATTTTCGGAGGGGGGGATTGGGTACGAACAATGCCGGGAGGGAAATACAAAAAACTTTAAAATTCAGGTATTTTTAACTTACGAAAAGGGGATTAGATCTTAATGAAATTTGATATCTAGAAGGATCTTGTGTCCCAAAGCCCTTATTTTAGATTCCGACTGGATCAGGTGACATTGGGGGGATTTGGAGGGGGAAACCAGAAATCTTGAAAAGCGCTTAGAGTAGAGAAATCAGGATGAAACTTGATGGGAAGAATAAACACAAATTATAGATACGTGATCGACATGACTTTAACGGATCCACTCTCTTTGGGGGAGTGGGGGTGAATTCGAAAAATTAGAAAAATGAGGTATTTTTAACTTACGAACGGGTATTATTACTATTTCTTTTTTTATTAAAAAAAAACTAATTTGGCTTCGATCGTGACTATAATTTTTTCTGTAATAAGTAATTTTGATTCTGAAATTGATAAAGACACATTTTTACAAAGCGATTATTAAATTATTTTACACGTAGCAACCCATAAAAACCCCTATTACTATTAAACAGACGCAGCAACTCTGCGCTCATAAAACAGGGGCTAGGCCCCCCTCCCCCGTGGAATGCTTTATGGATAGAAAAAAAAATTACTAAAAAACGAACAAAGGAAACAGCAAAGCACAAAGAAGAATCCCTTAAAAGTAGCATTGTTTTTTTTTTGTTTTTGTTTTTTGTGTGTGTGTTTTTTTTTGTTGTTTTTTTGCTCCTCCCCGCCGCCTTGTGCGGTTCTCTTGCCACCCCACCCACACAAAAAACCACAAGGATGAGGCCAAATTCCACTTTTGATGTCGTGATCACCCTTTCTTACACGCTTGTTTTGTTCCCTGATATTTTCCGCCTGCGTGGTGGTCCCCACACCCACCCCACCAACCTCTGTTGGGTGCTCCACTTTTCTGTTGGGTGTTTTTTTTTCTTCTTCCCTTCCCCTTTGTGTGCATGTGGTGGTTCCTTTCTTCCTTTTTCAGGTCATGGTGACACAAGACGGCTTAAGCCTCAAACATTCCAACACTAACTGGAAACACTTCAAATAGGCAAAGACATTTAATAATTACCTACTTGCATCACTTTCTTCATTCTCACTTTTCACATTCTTTTCACTTTTCACTTTTTTCCCTTTCATATTACTGACTTATTGACAATGTTGGTGCATCAATGGATTTGGACGGGGGAATCACCCCCTCTCTCTAAGAGCTTTAATAGCCCTTTTCTGTATTGACTTATTAGTCCTATAAGTTTGCCAATAACCGGTAGATTAAAATATCTTAAAGTATCCTCCCCCTTCGGGGTCCTTCTAAATATAAAATTTCATTAAGATCCCATTAACTATTCATAAGATAAATACCTCATTTTTTCAATTTTTTCTCTCCCTCCAGCCCCCCAGACGGTCGAATCGGGGAAACGACTGTTATCAAGTCAATTTGTAAAAGTCCCTGTTACGCCTATCAATTTTACTCCTCCTAGAACTTCCAAAAGCACCGAGCTCGCCAAAGCGCTGGAACCCCCCTCCAACTCCCCAAAAGAGAGCGGATCACGTCCAGTTATGTCAATAACGTATTTAGAGCTTTTGCTTATTTTCCCCATCAAGCTTTATCCGACCGTTGAAACATCCGACCTTGAAGCGCTGACCGCCTGGCTCGACTGGGCCTTTCATCAGCAGTGCGCCGGCATGAAATCCGCCGCCTGACATCGATCCGGGTCGCCGGAATGGCGGCCCATTTCCCCTGACAAAAACGACAGCCATTAAAGCCAAGGAGGCCAATCATGGCACCGCGCGTCCTCGTTTCCGACAAGCTTTCCGAAACCGCCGTTCAGATCTTTCGTGATCGCGGCATCGATGTCGACTTCCAGCCCGATGTGGGCAAGGACAAGGAAAAGCTGCTTGAAATCATTGGTCAATATGACGGCCTGTCACCAACGGGGATTCCCCACGAGACCCTGACCTCTAACAAGTCACGTGAGAATGCGTCAACTTGATCATAGGTAAACAAATGTCCCCTGTTACTTAACAAACACCTGCACTTTAAAGAAAACTAATAATACCTGCGTCATAATGAATCGTCGTTAAGCTTCTTCGTGACCTTATTAAGAACAAAAAATGTTTTTGAAAAAAGTGATGCTGAGTCGATTCATAGTTTAGTGTACATTAAATTATGTTTATCTGATTAAAACTTCAGGTAGTGAAAACATCTCAATTAAAGTATCAGAGCCAGAGGAACCTCAACTAGAAGAAAATATGTAGGGGTGAAATTCCTTTTGGCTTTTCGCCGCGTCAGATCCACTTCACACGTGTTCGCTAGAAAAAGCGATCAAAACCCTACAGGTTACCAAATGATGATTCTAATAATGTATTTCAACCCTCTGTACAACAAAATATGAATGTGCTTAGAGGCGTATAAAAAGGAAAAGATGAAAGTGTTATAATAAAAACAAAGGAAAAACAGCAAAGTAACTATATAGACAACACACTTAAACTAAACAGTCAAGGAAATTCAATTTTTAAGCGAAGTTTGTAGAATCTGTCTACAGGTTGACCTTTTTATTTGAGTCAAATTTCGTTTTGTCAAGACAATCCTTACAAGACTCCTCGTATTCCAACTAAATTCAACAGCAAGACTTGGTGTCTATTTTATTGTTTTTTTTTAATTGTAGCATGCTTATTCATTTTACTCTAGGCTAGACAAGAATGGCTAACTAAAATCATTATGTATTCTCTACAACGAAATTGTTTTGAGCAATTCCCACTTGAAGTTACAGAGTTTCATGATAAACCATGGCACAGATAGTGTTTTGAACACAGATAAATTAAAAAGTAAAAGTTTAGCGATTTTTCTTATTTTGGCAATCGCCACAGAATCCATCTCCCTACCTTGGCAGCCCGACGTATTACTCTTTGTACCAACTTCAGAAATAATCTATGTCGTGGCTCACACTTTCAATGTATATTCCCAGCCCATTATTTTCCTCCAAAGCCCCATTTATCCCAATCAAAAACACAAAAAGTCCCGGTTTTAAATCCAACTAATGCAATAACTGAGCATTACAGAAAGAGCTTTGTGCCAGCGTTCGTTGAAATCATAAATAAATGAAAATTGTAATCCATCATCATAATATGTCATTTGTATTGTTAATTTGTAAGTTTTCTTGTTTCATTTTTATTTGATAGGCCAGAAATACGTGAGTACTACTTGTGCTATGCAATATGTTTCCAATGCTTTTGCTCGTGTGTTAGTAGATTCCATCTATAAGGCAAATTTTCTCAGGGTCGTAATTTTTGATCAGTACGACTAAACTTCATGAAACTTATATATTTAAAATCAACATTAAATTGTGATTCTTTTGATGTAACTATTGGTATTTGTAAGCAAAGAAATAAGCTTTCCAAATTGGTAAGCAAAAGAAGTTGCTAAGTCTTTTTTAGGCTGCGAAGGTATTAATCAAAGAATACTAATTGCTCCTTCCTGCCTGAGTAAACAAATTCTATATGCACTTAAGGTGCGCTGTCCACAACAACACCTGCAGGTGCTGCACACTCGTACAAGCAGCTCACTAGCTCTCATGATGTCTGACCGGAAATTTTTGCAAATCATTTAAGAATGAAACAAAGAAAGTAAAAACTACTATTTTTACAGAATTATTTGTAAAATTGTAATTATGGAATTGTGAATGGTAGAAACAGAAGAAAAAGAAGAAAATACAGTTCTTTTTTGAGTTTAAGGTGCGCTGGCCATCACGACACCTGATTGCGCTGCACACTTCGTTCGTGCAGCTCACCAGCTCTGATGATATCTGACCAGAACTAACGAAACGCGACTCGTCGACGACTGGAAAAACATGGGAGTCGCGGTTGGCTCGGATGGCACGATCGCGATCCAACAGCGGCAGCACGTGCGTTTTCGAACACCCGATGGAAAAGAACGCATCGTGCCGTGGTCCATCGAACAAGGCAAGGTTTTTCGCTTTTGTCCCGGCATGCAGTTTCTGCTGTTGTGGCACGACGCAACTTTCGTCATCGCCGACATCGAAACCATGTCGGTTGTTTCCGTCGAAAGGTAGGACGGTGATGTCATGCAGCCGGGCAAATCGGATTGCGGGTATCGACAAGCCAGGGCCGGGGGGCTTGTTGCCGAGACAGATATTCAAGCTTTGTTAATATTTTGTAAGGCAGGATTAGACAAAGATTGTGTGAGAGATGACTACTGCAAATTAATCGAACTGTCCGTAACATTTTTGGGAGGAGACACATAGAAAAAACTGAAACTAAGGCCTCCTGGTGCTATGCATAAGGCACGCTGGATGGCTAGAGCAATTTATTCTTTAAAAATATGTTTCCTTCACTCACAATGCAGAATATCTGTGAAGGACAAAAAGGCTGTACAAGAAGTTTACTTGTTTATCGTGATATTGTATGTTAAACCTTGGCTCAAATCCACACACATTTTTTCTTTCTTGTTAAAGCATTTTGTCAAATAAACGCGTACCATTTCCCACCTTATAAAATTCCAAACATCATTTATTTTTCCTATTCGGTAATACACAAGTCCCCCTTTGACATTTCTCTCTTACGACATACCATACTGAATATGTGCGAAAGTGTGCACGATAAGAATCATTGCAAGGGAAGGAAACTACCAAATGCCTATTCCTTGTAAATTTAAACTAAGGAGTGAAATAGGCAGAGATGAACCTCTCTATTTTGGTAACGAGGCAAAATTAAGCCCACGAATAAAAAATAGGAAATATACCAGTTTTGCTTCCCCAATTGATTTCGTGTTCCTCCATTTCCTTTGTTGTCCTAGTTAGGACAAAGTCCATCAAAATGATCTATATAGGTGGGTAGAGCAATACACTTTTTTAACTCCTGATTTAACACGAAACCAGCTATTACTTTCATTTCCTACTTTAACCGAAGATATGTTATTCTCGTGCATAGCACTAATCACTTTAATGTATTTATCTGGTATACCATAAAAGGATAGGACATTCGCTAAAGCTCTCAGCTGCATCAAACACTTGGTCAAAATCTATAAAACTGAGGAGCAAAAGGGGATCGATGACTCATTTACCGGCAAGTCGGCGGCGATGGCCCAGACGACCATTGGCACGGGCGGCCCGAACGCGGCGCCGACCAATCCGGTGCTGAACGCGGTCAACAATGTCGGCAATATCCTCGAGGGCGGCACGTCCCTGGCGGGGACCTTCGTTCAATCCCTGGATATTCAGCTCGCCAACTCGCTCCGGGGAATTGGGGCTGTCGGCACACTCGGCAACGCCGACCTTGGCAGTGGCCGCTGCGCGGTGACCGGCAATGTCTCGGTCTATTTCGCCGATGCGGCGCTCTACGACAAGTATCTGGCGGGCACCGCCACCAGCCTCAGAAAGAAGAAAAGATGAAAAGGTGACGCTGGGTAACAAAAAGATTGATCAGGTTGACATATTCACTTACCTTGAGCCGGGGGCGACCCGGCTCAATAGTAACCCAAACTGTAAAAAACCGAAAACCGAAACTGTAATTTTGATATCAATAGTGACATCAAAAGAATCGCATTTTAATGCTGATTTTTAATATATAAGTTTCATGAAGATTAGTTCTACCCATCAAAAGTTACAAGCCTGAGAAAATTTGCCTCATTTTCGAAAATAGGGGGTAAACACCTCCTAAAGGTGTTTAATATAAGAATAGAATCTTATTAGGCGGTCGGCTCGTCGACGGCGCGGGCGCGGTGACGCTGCAGCGCTGGAACGGCTCGGTGCTCGAGCGCCGGCGTACGACCTCGATCGCGGGGGCCACTGCGCTGGCGTTTTCGGCGGACGGCGAGCTCCTGGCGGTCGGCAGTGATTCGGCGTTCGACATTTGGCGCACCGAGCGGATCGCGGACCGCGAGGCCACCGCGGATCTCCACGTCGACCACCCGGCGCCGGTGGTCGCACTGCGATTCGATGCGCGCGCCGGACGCCTGGCGACCGCGGGTGCCGATGATGTAGCGCGCGTGTTCGCGGTGTCGGTAGCTGAACTGACACGGCCCTTTTCTTCGCCCGAATTTGTGATCGACGTGGCGTCAGATGTTGTGATCGAAGATCTGACGGTGGCCGAAAACCTGCTGGCCGTCGCGCGCGAGTCCATTACCAACGTGGTGCGTCATTCTCGGGCCAGCCGCTGCACAATCTCCGTCACCCGAGGCCAGGGACGGATTTGCCTGACCGTGGAAGACAATGGTGTCGGTCTGGACGGCGCCGAGGGCCACGGCATCCAAGGCATGCGGGAACGGGTGATCAATGCCGACGGCGAACTGCTGATTTCAGCGAACGCGCCAACAGGTACATTTATTCCTTAGAAAAGATGATCATTGGTTTATCCTACTAATTCTGGATCTTCATGTGTGCTAAAAGAAAATAAAATGCAAATTAAATAAGAGGCTCAATCAATTGATCTTTTGTAAAGGACCGGCGGTTGTTGTATATAGTTAAGACCTAAAACAACTGCGGCGAGAGTCAGCAACGATCGCACAGCAGATCGTTACTTTAAAATTGGCCTTACTATAGCCACACAACGGTCTTTCACGCAACGTTACAGTTTAGTAGCCCCCCTCTCCCCCTAGAACCTGCCTGTTACTGTTCAAGACTATTCAAGACCCGATCAACGTCAAGCAACTAAAGATGCTGGAACCATAGCAGGATTGGATGTTGTCAGAATTATTAATGAACCAACTGCAGCATCATTAGCATTTGGTTTGGATAAGGCCAAAGAAGATATGAAAATTCTTGTGTTTGATTTTGGTGGTGGTACATTAGATGTAACCATTATGGAAATGGGTGGAGGCGTATTTGAAGTTCTAAGTACATCTGGAGATACTCAACTTGGCGGTACAGATATGGATAAAGTATTGATTGATTATGTTGTTGATGAATTTAAGAAGAAAGAAGGAGTTGATCTTTCTCAAGATTCAACAGAGAGAGAGGTGGGGGGGGGGGGGGCCGCTCGTGCAAGAACCTTGATTTTCTTCTGGATGAAGAAACGAGAGATTCCCCTCTCTCGGAGAACCAGCTAATCCCTGAAACTCCAAAAGACAAAATTCCGGAAATTTCAGCGAAGCAAATAATAGAAAAAATACAGAAACTGAAAAAAAAAATAGTATTTGTCCCATGGATATCCAAATTGATCTAATAAAAGCATTCCCTGATAAACTATCAACACCCCTTGTTGGTATTTTTAGTGATATTAGTAATTCCTGAGGTTACCCGTCGCGCTGGAAGCTGGGGTATATTGTCCTCTTCTTTGAGCTTGCTTTTCTTGACCAGCTTCAACAAAAATTCACAGTCTTACTCTTCTACGTTTCAATACCAATTGATGATTGTTCAATGTTTATTTAAATTTTGGGATTAAATTTTTCAAAAGGTGTTTGGTTTATTCAAATTGTATTTTTGTTTTACTCGAATTAGTAGACTGTCTATGTATTTTTATTTGCTTTTTTATTGCTTTTATAATACGCAGTATGAGCACATGGGCTGTCAAAAGGACACATCAGCAATGTCTTAGGAACTGCTTAGGGTATTAAGTTGAAACTTCTAGTCTGTGCTGAGAGCGTGGCTCAATAGTAACCGAAAGTCTAAAAAACGAAATTTGATACTAATAGAAATATTAAAAGAATAGGATTTAATGCTTATTTTAAATATTTAGTTTTCGTCAAGTTTTGTTTTGTCCATTAAAAGTTACGAGCCTGAGAATATTTGCCTGATTTTCGAGAAAAACGAGAAAACACCTGTCAAAATTCATAGGATCTTAATATAAATCACATTATGTAGAAAAAGAAGACTATTAGAATACACTACTGTAGAGTTTTCAAGCTCCTAACTGCAAGAATGCGGAATTTTGTATTTTTTTTTGCCAAAAGAAAGGTGGATGATCACACTCAGTGTGCAGTTTCTTAGCGAGCATCTGGCAACGGTGGCATTAAACATATATCATAATTGATATGGTTACTTGGAAATTACAATAATTGCAAATTGTTTTTCATTTTTTTTTTCACTTTGCTTCAAGGCCGCATCCTGGGGGTGGCAGGTTTCCGGTTTAGAACCCCCCCCCCTCCAAAAATTATGTGCGACTTGTAAAAACGTAACAAATTAACCTAGAAAATTAACCCTCTGAAAATAAAATCCTGGATACGCCCTTGATTTACTTGTTTTATCTCCTTTGATAATAAACTTTGTTTGGTGTATCTTTACAACCTCAAAATACCCGAGTTTCAATTTTACGTTCAAATAAAGGTGATTTTTGTTTTGTTGTTGTACGCCTTAATAAGGAAGCACAAATTTCACCTCCTTAAAATCAACCTCAACCTAACAAAACATAAGCTTTAATTTTACGTTGAAATAAAAGTGATTTTCATAATTAATGTGATATATTATTCATTCTAAACACGAATTTTACCCCCTCCAATTCAAACTCAACCTCAAAATACCTAAGTTTTATTTTGATTCAAATAAAGATGATTTTCTCAATTTCCATGATCTAGCACAATATTCTAGATATAAATCGCATGGTTGCTGTCGGGCCATTTCAGCTTGTAGGTGTTGCCTTCCAGCGCCTCGGGCCGGTCCAGCGGATCGGACATGTAGATCACATCGCCATGGGGCATCATCGGTTCAGCATCGGTATGCGCCACAACATCTGGCGCAGTCTCAGGTTTCTTGTCCGCTTCGTTTTCAGACACGCTGAGGACCGACCCTGTCACGTCATTCGGCCGGTAGGTCGTGCACCCCTTGCAGCCCGTATCCCAGGCCTGCAGGTACACATCCTTGAAATCCTCGAACGAGATATCCTCGGGGCAGTTGAGGGTCTTGTTTATAACACATATATTTTTAAAGGTCATCAAAGATCAGGACCCTCTAGAGGGAGAGGGAGTGGAGGTAGGTGTTTCAAAATACCTTCCCAGGACATAATTTAGCCTGTAGACCCACTCCTGAAAGTTTCATTTTCCTAACCTAACCCCTTTCTGAGATAGCAAGAATTCACTAAACTAGATTTTTATCAAACTATGCTGCTCTGCAGCATAAGTTTAGTAAAATGTCTATGATTGAAAAGGATAAAGTTCAACTGGCTGCAAAGTCAATTTAGTACCTTCTTTTGATGCTTTTTTTTTCAATGCTGAGGAATAGGATGATTTCAGGGTTTTAACGTTGAGTTACGGCAGAGCTTCGAGTATGACCTGACCAGACAACTGTTATTGGCAAGTGAAGATCATCATCATTAATATCGATTGTTTTAAGCCAGCAAAACAGTTGTTACGTTTACAATGCACAATAAATATTTTCTGCTCGGAATACTAGTTCCAATAACGCAAAAGACAGTTGAATTACCTCAGCAAATGCAACGAAGAAATGGATATCAATGGGCAAAGTATTCAAGCCTCTCTAAACATTGTCCCCAAGAGTTATGAACACATCACGATGTAAGGGATGAACAGCAATTCTCTTTTTTGACATTTAAAATGACTTTTGACACTCAGCCCCCAGATGGTCGAATCGGGGAAACCAGATTCATCAAGTCAATTTGTACAGGTCCCTGACACGCCAACCAATTTTCATCGTCCTATCACGTCCAGAAGTACCGAACTCGCCAAAGCACTGGACTCTCCTAACTCCCCCAAAGACAGCGGATCCAGTCCAATTACGTCAATCACGTATCTACGACATTTGCTTATTCTACCCACCTAGTTTCATACCGATCTCTCCACTCTAATTGTTTTCCAAGATTTCCGGTTTCCCCCTCTAATTCCCCCAAATGTCACCAAAAAGTGACTAAACCGAAAGAAATATCCTGTCGAACTCTAATTCTTCTTTTTTAGGTAGATTGGAGGACCTAGACTTGGTAGATAAAGACCATTTTTATGATCTATTTTATTTTTGTTCATTTATATTTATTCATTTTGTTTGTTAGTTTTATTGATTTGTTTAATTTATTTAATTTGTTTTAATGTATTTAAATTATTTAAATTTTGTCCTGTTTTATTTTTATAATTTATTCAGTTTGTTATAATTTGTCGCATTATTTATCTATCTATTTAGCCTGTTCACTTTATTTATCAATTTTATTTTGTTTATGTCCCAGTGTCTGCTAGCAGTGAAGCAAAAAATAAAAGGGAAAAAAAATAGGACACATTAGTGCTACCCATGAAAAAGTGATTTTCCTTGTCGTTCAAGCCAGGGGATTATAAGTTTCTTGCATAGGGTTTTCGGCAATGGCGATTCCAACAGTGTATTTGTATTGATCCGGCGCTACTTTTTAAGGGTTTGAGACTATTTTTTGAGACTCTCATAAGATTGTTTTCGAAATAACATTCTGCTGTTGAGAATTCAACATATTTAGCGTTCCCACGTTTGATGCTCCATTTTTACGATAATAACAGTAATTTCCCTAGGAAACTTACCGTCCCCTGGCTTGAACAACATGGAAAATCATTTTGTGCATGGGTAGCACTCATATGTTTTCTTTTTTTTTCTGTTTTTTTTTTTCTCTACTGCTAACGGGTACTAGAACATCAAGGAGAACGGTTCAAGGGCTCATTTCAAAGGAAACTGCTACACCTACTCACTTTTGTAACTTAGCTCTGACAAAACAACAAACACATAGCTCTGAAAACTGTTTGCCTCCGAAAATTAGAAATATCAAAGAGTGAAAGAATGAAAACTTAGAAAGTTAGAGTCTTGAAAGTTATAAGTTTTTTATATTTTGTCGAAAAATTTTGCCAAGAATTAATGGAGATTTAGTTGGAAGTCATTTCGCACACACACACATACCCACTTCTCTCTCCTCCCTTCCATCCGCTCCTCTTCTATATTTATCTGAATGCTCGATGAAAGTTGTGAGAAGATTTAGGTCTAAAAGTTTGCTTTTTGAGGCTTCAGATATTCACCCCTTCTCAACGAAAGATCTGCTCCCCGATAACTGATGTACAACTATATATCACTTTAAGTAATTTCTACAAAGCATTAAATGAATAAGCTCAGTTACATGAAGCTTAAACAATAGTTGCTTATATTATCCGTGGGAGAAGTTCTACTAGTAAGTAAATGCTACTAGAGTAAAGAATATGATTGTAGAGGGGAGACTTGAACTGGATAGAGTATTGTTGCGTACATTTTAAATTCACAATTTGAACCATGACATGGCGTACATACCTATCGCTTTTCATTTGGCGAGGTTCGAAATGCCTAACCGAGTTCCCGAAACCTATTTCTTCTCCTTCTCCCTTGTTTTCAGGATAAGACAATTTGCCCACTTTGTAGGCGATATAAAGTTCGATTTTAGATAGCAGCGGATCTGGGAATTGAAGGTAAGGTAGAGCGGGAGGGGGGGTGGGGGTTTGGGTATCCATGATGATCACAATATATGCATGGACAGAGAGAGCCCATGCCATCTGTCGGGATGCAACAAGCACTTGAATCGCACCAGAGTCAAACAGTCGTTCTACAATACTCTTGTCAGATGATGTCAAGCCCTCGTGGATGTAGGCAACACCTTGAGTTAAAGTTTCCCTCAAAGTCTGGAAAAATAATCAACATTGACTAAACGGAGCACAAATATGCTGCTACAAGTTAGAGAAGGAAAGCGGGGTAGGTAGTTTTGCTTTTGTGTCAATGAATTTTGATACTGAATTCCGTAATAACGTTGAGTAAATCAGGATTAAATGTGAAAAGCGTTATCGCCCCCCCCCACGCTGATATTATCTGCTTTTTATCAAGAACAAGAGCAATGTGCTAAGGATACTTAATTGTTTGTTTTTTAAGATTAAACATATAGAAGATTTAGCATTATGTGCTCTTTTCTTCCTTTTTTATTTCTCTTTTCTTAGTTTTTTTTTTCTCTTTTATTTCTTTTTTCTTTCTTTTTCTTTCGTTTTTATTTCTCTTTCCTTTCTTTTTTCTTTCTCTTTATTTTCTTGTCATCAGGCAAACTCTTTTTCTAGTCATATATGCACCAAAATCTTTTTGCTATTACTGCACCAGAGGTGTCAATTCCAAAAACAATTATTTCTATCTAGTTGTTTTTCCAGCCATCTAAACTCTAAAATAGGAGTTTTGGTAACATTATTCAATTGTGTTGTGGTTATTGTACAATCTCGACAATTTTGGGATTTTAAGTTGTGCTTTAATTAGATTTTAATCCATTTTCTAGAAGAAAAAAAAAACAATACAATCCTAATTGTTTTTTCTTATTATATCTATATATATAAAAATAAGATGTCTGTCTGTGTGTCTGTCTGTCAGGTGACGTCATGTTTCTGTGTCGACTGACGTCATGTAGTTAATAAATAATTACAAAGGTTTAAAAGTCCCCAAATTAGCGTAAACGGTGAAAAATGGAAGGACAAGCAAAAAAAGTTCTTTAATGTTAGGTTTAAAAGAGTTAGGCCTTTATTATTACGTTTGTTTGTAGAGAGTATTAATTTGACCTATTTATCCTGTCCTAGTAATAATTTAGGTTTTCTATTTGAAACTGTCAACAGATGAACCATAAGCTTTTTGTTTGATTATTAATTGAGGTTACATTGGAAAAAAATAGAAGTTATTTTGAGTTTGTTATTTTTTTGATTTTCGTAGTAACTTGTTCAGCTTGTGAATGGCCTACTTTGTGGAGACTAGGTTTTTTACTTAAATTATTCCTGAAAGTAAAAAACAAATGCTGACTAATAAGTACCTACATGGATGTTTTAGCTTTAATCTTATTCCATTGTTATCAGCTACTCATTCAAAATGTGCAACTTCCTTTGAAATTTCCAACTTTTTCTTATGAAATCTCAAAACACAATACTGTGGCACTAGTCAATTTTAATTCTTATCTTCCCGTGCAAAATCGCCGACTATCCGACTTTTACAAGTTTTCTGTTGTCTTTTAACAGGAATCTTAACCCGTCACCCTATACGCTTTGTTCTGATATCAATGCTTGCAAATTATATAACTAACAAAATGGGTTTCATAATAAAATAGCAAGTTTGACCCTTTTTATACCAATAAAACAGAAAAAAGAAATTATTATTTTCAAGGGTTCAAAAAAGACAAGACTGAGTTAGCAAGAAAATGCATTATTATATTCATACAGAGCATAAAAACAGCATCTAGTTGTATGTTCACTTTATTTGTTGACCATTAATATGAACTGCTCAATATTTACCTTAGTTGTGCTATGCTCTATAACAAGGAGGCACACTTGTGCCTCTTTAAAGAGGCAAACCACAATAATGTTAAGCAATAAAGAAAAGAAAAAGCATGCATAGTCTTTTAAATCAATTAATTTCCCAACCAAAACTTGGCAATAGAAACGGTTCTATTTAGCTTGTTCCTGGCTGACTGATAGGATCAAAATCTACAATTTGTGACTGATTTTTACAAGTTTTTCAGTTGGCAGTCACGCAAAAGGGCATTAATCCAGATTTTTACCTACAGGGTTACGGTTATTCTAACAAATATATATTATTCATCGTCATTGTTCTGATAATTAATATTCTTTTTGAACACTTTCATAATTCTTTACCCCAAGATGTTATCCATTTTTCTACAAAGGTTCTAGCAGTCTACACGAAGTGTAGACTGCTAGTCTTTCTAGGTTCTGTTGTAGGCTAGAGCTCTTCTCTTTTGTTTCAATAGTGCCAAAAGATTTAGAGCCGTCAGCATATAAGGTAGTTGGGTTGTTCAAGTTAAGCTATCATTTATGGCTGTGGTGAACAGAATTGGTCCTACAATTATTCATTGCAGAATTCCACTGACGAGAAGCGAGGGAGTTGAATAGTTAGAGTTGTCTTCGTCTTAGCACATCATTACCTTCTGAGACCTTCCTGATGAAAACGCCTAAATCCATAACACAATATCTTTCACCACCCACTGCAAAAGATTACAAAATAAAATGAGAACACCTTCTCCAAAAAGGATGTACGAAACATCCTTTTTAACAGGACACAATTCCTCCATTGAAGATTATGGCTACATTCCAGTAAAATGCGAACTAAAACCAGTAAGCCCACAACCTGTACAGTATGAAACAGAGCCGAGAAACAGATCGACCTCTCCAGCAGCCATAACTAGCAAAGAGTTGAGTAGATTTAGAACTGAAAACGGCACATGTTTGGATTCTGATCTTTTAATCCAAAAGGTAAATGCTCATATGGAAGGAATTGAGACATTTAACTATGATCTGAGAGCTCCCCGCTCCCCATTGATATAGACTGTAAAAAAATTCAGGGAGTAGCTGCCAGATTGTTTTTCTGGGGGCTGGGCATTAAGATGTATTATTGGGCAATGACTTCTAAAATCCTGCTTGAATTATCTTATGAAGATAATTCACAGGATGCTGAATAACTAAGGATATCGAAACAAACACATAATTCCTGAAAACCATAATTTTCTTAGATTTTTTTTTATATATTTTCAAAATTATGAAATTATTAGGGCAGAAATCCTCTTTGTCGTCTGTGTTGAATCGTGAAAGTAAATAACCAAACTCATAATTGTATTTGACATACCTGATTTGCCTATAAGAAAATTACTCAACCTATTCTGGCCTATTCTCTCAAAATAAATATAAAAAAAGTACTTTTTTTTGCTTCCGGAGATCAATTCCGAAACTTTTCGTAAATTATAACAACGGCCGATTTTCATTTTTGCAAATTTTGGCCGGTCTAGCTATAGCTTTATAGGTGCATTGGCTTTGAGGGGTAAGGCGGTTCCAGTGACAAGATAGCGAGAAGTGTTACATGAACATTTGATTAGTGTTATCTATATTATCACTGAAACTATTCTTTGTTTCTTTTTTCTAATTGTCATATCCCTCTTTCGATCAAAAAGAGAGATTTTCCCGACCAACTAGACTACAAATTTAGAAAAGATCGCTCCCCCCACCCTGTGAACAGTTCTCTTCTTAGCTTCCAAGCCCTTCACCGTTGAAGCCAATTTTTTGACGCACTCACTTCTTTTACTGGCTTAATGCAGCCCAAAGGTGATAAGTAAAAACACGAAGCCAAATAACTGCATTAAAAACAAGAGCAAGAACATACCTTGTTACGCTACAGTTACGACTAGTTTACATCATTGTTTTATAAAATGAGATTTGTTACTTGTGTCGACGCAGTGAAAGAAGCCGAGACTTCCTGCAGAGAGCCGAAATCAAAACATGGATTAACTAAAAATGCTCAAAAATTAAATAAAAAACAAGTTTTTTTTAACTGAAAGTAAGGAGCAGCATTAAAACTTAAAACGAACAGAAATTGCCCCGTATATGAAAGGGGCTGTTCCCTCTTCAACGCCCTGCTCTTTACGCTAAAGTTTTTACTGTTTTCAAAATTAGAGTTGATAGAAAGAGTCAAACTTTAGCGCAAAGAGCTGTTGAAAAGGCAACAGCCCCTTTTTTTGCCGTAGCAAAAAACAGCAAATTTGCAGTCTCCGGTATTCGTCGTCATTACCTCAGACTCCCCAGTTCCCTTCAGGACCTTTGCAAGACTTTGGCTTTATTTTTAAATAACGAGAGCTCCTTTCTTGCCCTGAAAATTCAAAATATATTTAAGTGTTGTTCCTAAGCATATATACAGTTTAGGATACAATGACAATTCACTGCAGCAAGATATAAACAATGCATTCAGAGAAATTTAGTTTTGAAATTCTAGCAGGTAAAATAAACGTAAAAGGAAAAATATTTTAACTCTTTGTATTTATGTTATTTTCGTCAGTAAAGATAGCTTATAAAATATTTATGTTTGAGCTACAACGAAAAATAAGGTATTTTTAAATTATCCTAGATATACAACGCTTTCTGGTCTGGCCGTAGTTGTATGTATGGAGAAGCTTATCCCCCCTCCCTTATTTTAATCGATATCACCGTTTTGTATACCTGAAATCGATTGATTGTAAATTGTATATTTTGATTTAAGGTGAAAGCACAAGATGGTTAGGCCCTAATCCCCCATCGCACTTTGTAACTGAAGGGCAACGAAACGGAGATCAGCACCGCCGGTTTGGACCTTGGGGTTCTAGTGCCGTCATTCCTGCTTACTTGCTGTTCTAGATTACCACTTGGAAAAACAGCTAAGGGGAGGGGGATTGACATAACCAGATCGGATCCGCTCTCTTTGGGGGAGTTCGGGGGATTTACTAGTTTAGGCACTTCTAGATAAGCTAGGACGATGAAAGATAGCAGGTGTCAGGGATCAGACTAGATTAAATTAGAAATATTCTCTTCCTCGATTCAACGATCGGGGGGGCGAGCGAACAAGATAGTTTAGAAGAATTTTATTTATCAATAAAACAAATTATTGTTCTTCTGTGGTCTTGGGGTATGATTCTCGCTTAGGGTACGAGAGGTCTCAGGTTTGAATCTCGGACCACCCTAATTTTTACATGAAGAAGATCCGAAAGGAAAAATGAAAAAATGGTATATGTTTGTTTTGTATTTTAGCCCCTTTAACATACAATTTAACATAAATAACCCCCAAGACGCGAAAATTGAAAAAAATTGTATATGTTTGTTTTGTATTTTAGCCTCTTTAACATACAATCCTGATAATTTATACTTGATTTCGGTGACCTTTCTATTTCTTTAAAATTAAAAAGAATTGTTGTTAACAAATGGTCTGCGAAGGTTATCTGCTGATAACGGTCGATGTGCATTTGATCGAAAACCACAGAATTTTTGTCATTGTTTTTCACTGTCTAATAAAAGGGTTTATCTCAAAGCTTAAATTGTCTACGGTTAGAAGACAAGCAACAATGAGAATCCATATATAGAAGCCTGCCACATGCCGAGTGCCGGGGCCTGGTGGCGAAGCCGCCGGTTTTCTGGTGGTTTATGTTTATATATTGTATATCTATCTATTCTCTTTAAGCGAGCTATAATTGTGTATGCATTTTTCTTAGAACTGCTCGATAATCTTTTACTGACAATTAGCTCATTAACATTTTTTTGCCTGAAAAAAAAAACAATCCAGATTGGTCAAGACTCCGGAAAAACTAGTTTAGAATCTTAATTTTGGACAAATATTTTCGTAGTTGGCATGCAAGTTGTAAATACTTAGTTTATGTCTTCCATTATTTTTGAAATCTAAATTAGTGATTTGAATTATGGTTTTATCTAGCTTCTTTAGTTTGCATGTCTTGTTTGTGGCCGAAATGTATTTTGATGGCAAGTTTGTTTAATTCTCTCTTCGAAGTTAACCCTGATGGAAAGTTTCTTATTTACCACGGAAGAAGGTTCTTCTATTGATAAAATAACATGCTACTTGATATGCTATTTAATTTCTTCCAACAATTTTCAAAATCCATCATGATCCATTGGCCATAGACACTTTGTTTTATTTGTTCTTATGGCAATCAATAAAAAGGGCTATATATTTATCTATTACGTGAGGAGAGGCTAAAGTGACATGATGAGCATTTAAGAATGAGGTAAGTAAGTAAATTTGAAGTTAAAAATTGGACCTCTTCAAGAGATATACTTGAACAAAAAGAGACATTTTTAGATTGTAAATTTTCTGCTTTTCTCCGTGGTTTGGTTTACATTTTGACAATTCATCCTCGACACCCTTTTAATGGTTTCATATGGCCTTAAACTAGGCCCTATATAGAAAAAAGTAACATAACAATTGATTAACACTGATTCAGGTAAAATTCTAGACAAGTCTGAATATTCAATATACCTTTGCCACAAAAAGAAACAGGTTATTTGAATAACTGAATAGTTTTACATAAATTATAGTATGTTTTAATAACTGTATGTTTTAAGCATGGTGGATTTTAGTTTAGGTTCGTTCAGATCTAGATTTTTAAGGAGGGGAGGGGTGTGGTTCTAGCTTTTTCCAGAATCTCGGCATTTTTCAAGTCCCCCATCTTTTCGTATTTTGTTAACGTAATTCTCGCGATTTTTGGCCTAGAGCTATCAATTCAACTCTGTTAAGATTTTAACTATGTTAAAGTTGTGTAAACCAAACTTAACTAATGAGGTACGATTTTGAAGAAGGGTGGTTATGCAGAGGATGATGGAGGCCTGATACCTCAAAAAGCATATTTTGCACCTAATTTTTTTAATCTGGCAGTCCGTCTCATATACAGAATAATTTCCGTTCGTTTTAAATTTTAATTTTGCTCCTTACTTTCAGTTGAGAAACTTTTTTTCTTATGTATAAATGCAAAATTCACCCCAATTTCGAACAACAAGGATTCTTACAAAAGATACCAGCACTTTAATCAATTATTTAATCAATACAAGATTATTATGTATTTAATCTTAATCTATAATGTCCAAGACCTAGCATTTTATTACGTTTTCACGATTCGGACAAATATTTTAGGGAGAGGGGGGTTAAAAGCCCCTCCCCCCTAAATAAAGCCTTGATTAGGCTCAATGTTGAGTTGAAAAATTACCCTTCCAACAGCCAAAGACGGAGGAAGAAGGGAGAAAAGATCAAGGTCTCGTACTCCTCCTCGAATAGAAAATGTGAATGTTGCCTAAGATAAGGCATGATTTCAAGTAATACATATTTGTTAATTAGTTTGACCGCCGGACGGAGCATTTTTTTCAAAATGGCTCGGTACATTGTGCTACGCTTGTCTCAAATGGTAGGATTGATCCTTCTGTAGAGGTTTGAAGCTCCTGTGCAAAAATGTAGGATTTTGTATTTTTTTTTTCTAGAAGAAGGATCACGGATGCGTGTTTTTTTTTGTAAGAGGGATCACGTCAACCCAGTGGTCCTGCGATAACGGGAGATGGCTCATTAGAACGGAAGTTCAAAGCAATAGGGCCATTTTTAAGTGACCAAAAAGGTTGAAGGGCAACTAGGCCCCCTTCCACGCCCCTTTTTTCTTAAAATCGTCTGATCAAAATTTTGAGATAGAAATAGCTATGCCTTTGTTGATATCATCCCCCACCAAAGCCTCTGGGGGTCACTCAAAAAGGGCACTAGAACTTTTAATTTCTGTTAGAATGAGCCCTCTTTCAACACTCTAGGACCACTTGGTCGATGCGATGACCCCTGGAAAAAAAAACTAAAAAACAAACAAAAAAACAAATAAGTCTTCTGGCAAAAAATATGAAATTCCACATTCTTGTAGATTGGACCTTGAAATATTTTTAGAAGGTTCTCTGATACGCTGAATGCGATGGTGTGATTTTTGTTTAGATCCTATGACTTTTAGGGGGTGTTTCTTCCTATTTTCCAAAATAAAGCAAATTTTCTTAGGCTCGTAACTTTTGATGGATTGAAACAGACAGAATACACCCCTAAAGGAAGAGAAATCAAATCCAGCATACCAAAGAGCCCTAATGCAGAGGTTTCAAGCCCCTATCCTGCAAAATGCGAAATTTTGGATTTTCACAAGAGATCACGGATGCGGGTTTATTGTCTTTTTCCCAGGGGAAATGGCATCCAGCCAAAGATCATAGAGCATCGGGAAAGGGCTCACACAAGCAGAGAAGCTTGCATCTTTATATGCAAGATGATAAAAAACTCCTCTCTTTAAAAAAAAAATTATTTACAACACGTATCTTTTGAAAATTACTTTTCTGGGGTGTTCGGCCCATGCTGTGTTCGGTGGCCAGCAGCAGATCCAGCACTTCGTCGGGCGGCAGCGCCGTCGCGATCTCCAGCACTGCGTTAACAAACTCTGGCTGATCTTGCCGGCCCCAGGGTGCGCTGGCGTAGAAGGAAGAACAACTGACACGTTGGCAGCCTGCCTCATCCAACATGGCCAGGGCCTTTTTGATCTGGGCCACCGGATCGCCCAGGTTGGCACCCAGGCCAACAAAGATCCGTTCATCCACCGGCGGGCTGGCGACGTCGCGACCGAGGCCGGGAACGCGGCGCTGCCATCTGCTGTTCGCGCTCCTTACCAATAGCTACATCAAAAGAATTGCATTTTAATGCTGATTTTAAATATATAAGTTTCGTCAAGTTCAGTTTTACCCATCAAAAGTTACGAGCTTGAGAAAATGTGCGTTATTTAGAATTCAACGTTATTTATTTTTTTAACGAAAATTAACGTTACGTTATTTACTTATTTTGTATTTTACGTTATTTATTAGTTTTTAGCGTTATTTTATCTTAGATTCAGCGTATCAGAGAACCACACTGTAGAAGTTTCAAGCTCCTATCTACAAAAATGCGGGATTTTTTATTTTTTGCCAGAAGGCAGATCACGGAAGCACCTCGTATTTTTCCGAAATGCATCTGACCAAAATTTTGAGATGGCCATTTGGTGTCGTAAAAACTTCAAAAACAGCTTATTCGATTGGAAATTGAAAGGGTCATGGCGCTTTTTAATAGTTGAAAGTGATTGGAGGGCAAGAAGCTCCCTTTCCACGCCCACCACTTTCCCAGACACATCTAATCAAAATTTTGAAACAGCCATTTTGTTCAACGTAATCAAAAGGTCTGGAAATTATGTCTTTGAGGATTAAACCCCCCCCCCCCATAGTCCTCAGGGCAAGGGTTTTGAGTTATGCCCTGGGGGGGCATATACACTGTGGATGGTCCAGGGCCACCGGCCCCAGGGAAGCTCCATGCCGACCACGCCGGCGATCGGAGTTTCGATGGAGCGGCGGGAGAGCGCCAGTTCGGCTTCGCGAAGTTGCAGCCGCGCATTGTCTACCGAGAGTTCCGCGTCTGTCACCTGAACAGCCGTAGCCGTATTGGTTTTCCGCAGCACCTGCATACGCTGAAGCCGGGCCTCGGCATCTTTCAGAGCATTTGCGGCTCTCTCGACGGCGATCTGCTCGGCGTCCAGATCCAGTTTGGCAATGGCATCTCCGGCCTTCACGGTGGCACCGGACTTGAGACATTGCCTTCGGAAATCAGTTCCGCCAGGGGGAGGCCGTATCCGCGGTAGCCCATTGCAATTTTGGCAACCAGACGCAAATGGCTGGTTACGAGCTTGTGGGCGGACTCGACATCCTCATGCTCACGCCACTCACGGGCGAGCATGTATTCTTCCTGCGGTTCCAGCATCGGGAATTTGCGAATTTCGTCGAGATACCGGGAAAGATTGGTCTCGGTACCAAGCACGGGAACGCTGGGCGCTCTTGCCATCGTCATCACTCCTCAAGAAATCAAACACCACGATCTGTTGCCTGCTAAACTATCTTCTGCAATCATGGAAAGAGACATATTTTTCCATAGTCTTTCTTTTTCTTAGTCTTTCCAAGAATTGGAAATAGCCTACTCAATTATTGTGTCAATATAATTTAATTTCAATACAATTCATGGTTTAGCTGGGTAGTTTGAACTTGAAAGTGAAATTGGGATTATTACCATTAATGGATACATAACTTCCATAGGATGGCAGATGAAGGTCTCAAGTTTGATTGCATCCATATAGATTTTTCTAAGGCGTTTGATAGCATTTTCATTCCACTTTTACTTGAGAAGTGTGAGGTATATCACCTTGGTGCCAGAACGTTGAAATGGTTAAAGAGAAATTGGACAGACAAACCTCTCTGGAGTGAACGCAGGGAAATGGTTGAATAGTGACATAATAGGCCCTAAGTTTTTTTTAGCAGTCTGAGCCATATGTTTTTTTCCATAAGGCAAATTTAGCATATTTAATTGAAACCCAATTAATAACTGGCTGAACAAGTGACATATCATTAAGTAGTTGACACCATCGTTATCAGATGTTAGTTACTCGTATCCCTTTCCCTCTAGTATGGTGAGTGAAGTATGCCCTTTTTATTGCATAACTGATAAAAACATTTTGAATATTTGAATAGTTCATAAATGAGCGTAAAATTAAGAACAAAATTACACCAAAACAGGGTTGAGAGAATAGAGAAGGATGGGTTTATTAATATAAATAAACAAAACAAAACAAGCAATCAGCCCAAAGTTAAGCGAGTTCGGCTTTAGATCTCTTATTTGATGGACTTAACTTATTTGGTCAAGGAGTCACATGAATTTTGCAACCGCTGTATTTTAGTTCAACCCAAAAGCCATTCAAAATGAATCAATTCCAAATAGCGAGTAAAACAAAACCGTCTAAAACAAAGCTTCTTATGAAGTTGATTTTCATGAATTTGACTGATTTAGCAACTAAGCCATAGGCCTAGCCTATTGGCTTAGAACTTTGGCTAGCCTAGGCTACTGTCTGAGTATTATAATCTCAAGGATTGATG
This sequence comes from Alatinidae sp. Z8VKAUB7J3, assembly GCA_010016025.2. Lineage (NCBI taxonomy): Eukaryota > Metazoa > Cnidaria > Cubozoa > Carybdeida > Alatinidae > Alatinidae sp. Z8VKAUB7J3. The sequence goes on from JAAAKM020721499.1 coordinate 61,341,754, forward strand.
TGTCGCAATTAAGTTGGATAACAAATTCATGGGTTATGGTATGAATTTGTGCATATTATCCTCTGTTTAGTGAATATTCACTATTGATAGACTAACCCATAACTCCCAAAAATAGAATAAGATCAATTGACAAAGTATATTAGGCCCTATTAGAATTGCCTTGCACAAAACTTCTATATTGCAAACTATCTGTCCCTTGGATTGAACAATAAAGGAAATATAATGGTTTAAACATCAAGACAGTTGGACATTATGTTATTATTTTCAACTGAACTCATGGTTACAGTAACTTTCACTATTTATGCACTTTTCACTGTCTGCTAAAATTCTGAAAGCTTCAATTAAGTTTCCAAGTTTTTTCAGTGCCCTCTGGAGGGATAAGGGGTGGGCAATTAAAAAAAACCCACTTTCTCATGCCTTATTTTAGGTAAGAGGTCAAGTCAACTATAAATATAACAATCCTGTTTGCCTGTTTTTCTCTTCGAAAATTTTAAGAACAAAAACAATTTTCCTCAATGATATCCATCCTTGGAATTTCCCACTTAAATTTGACTTTTAAGACAAAAACCAATGGAATTAATTGGCAATTTTAACAAGGAAATATCTGGAAAATATCTGAGGAGGGATGGGAGGTGCCAGAGGTTCAGTAATAGTTTGGCACGGTAGGGCGAATTTCCATAGAGTGCATCAGAGCACAGAGACCCAACAAACATATAAAAAAGCTAATTCTGTAAGCTTTTGTTCGGCAGTGCTCGAAAGTTTACTTGTCTGTCGGCACAGAGTGCCAACAAACACAGATTAAAGCAAAATCTTTATATCATATAAGAAACAAAAGTTTGTCAACTTTCATCGGAAAATGCTCTAAAGTTTACTCTGTAGGGAAATTTCAAAGAATAATTATTACAGTAAAAAATACCAACAGAACCATATGTATACTGTGCATTTATATATAATGCAATGTGTCTGCTGAGAACATATATATATATATATATATATATATATATTCTCAACAGACACATTGCAATTATATATAGTTCTCAAAGAGTGGAGCATTACCACAATAGCTTGCAATTTAACGACGCTAACCGAATGGTTATTAAACCAACGCCTCAACTATTGGACAATCAGGCCCAAAAAGCTAAGGCGGAGATTTTTAGTATCAATCTTTCGCGAATTCTCTTCCAGTGACTTTCACTTTGGCAATTGCTGCACTGTTTTTGTCACAAAATAGCTGGACTGGCGTATTCTCCTTATCCGATTCTTTCATTTTAAAATAGCTATCAGCATGAGTGATCATGCTTTCAGCAGTGTTATCAAATTTTGTGCGAATTTTTTGGACAATATCACTAGCAAATGTATCACCGGCAGTTTTAACACTAGAAGGGTCGTCAGACTTGATTTCATCGACACCATAGCTCGTAACCATTGTATCTGAATCAGAATCACACTGAAAATAAAAAAAAGAAAACATTAAAAAGATAAAAAACAAACCCTGTCAACAGGACGCTCCGTCGTCTCGCTCCCCAGGCGGCGTGGGCCGCCCTGCGCGAGGGTGCCGTCGTGATCGATACGCGCACGGAGGAGGCACGGCGCGCCGAGGGGGTGATCCCCGGGACGCGCCACGTGCCGCTGTCCGTGCTCGAGTGGCGGCTCTGTCCGAGCGCCGCGGAGTATCACGACGCCTCCGTCGGTCATGACGACCTGATCGTCATCCTCTGCGCCCACGGCTACTCGTCGAGCCTCGCCGCGGCGCGTCTGCAGCGCCTGGGCTTCCACCGCGCAACGGACGTCATCGACGGCTTCGAGGGCTGGCGCGCCGAAACTCGAAAAAAACAGAATTTTTATAGCAATAGTTACATCAAAAGAATCGTATTTTTATGCTGATTTCAAAATATATAAGTTTCATTAAGTTTATTCCTACCCATCAAAAGTTATGAGCCTGAGAAAATTTGCCTTTTTTAAAAATAGGGGTAAACACCCCCTAAAAGCAATAGAATCTTAATCAAAATCACACCATCATATTTAGCGTATCATAAAACACTAGAGGTTCCAAGCTCCTATCTGCACAAATGTAGAATTTTGTATTTCTTGCCAGAAGAAAGATCACGCATGCGTGTTTATTTGTTTTTTGCTTGTGTGCTTATTCTATGAATTCTAACTTTGTTTTATTCATCTTTTCTTTGTTTTATTTTATTTTTCTGTCTTTTTCCTTCTCTTCTGCTCCGTTCATTATTGTATTTACAACGGGTTATAAATAAATTCAATTTAATTTTCGCAATACGAGATAAGCTGTCCCTTCCCATGTCCTACATACTTTGAGCCTGGTCCATATTGTGAATCATGCCGTGAGTCTGTAGAGTTTACGGTTAAAAAAAATCCCACAAAACATCTGAATCTCAGATGTCAGGTAAGGTGAACAAGAGCTAAGAGCTCATATGGCACTTGTTTTTGCTCCGTATCCGCCATTTAGCAGGATTAGCATAATAAAGCCCGAAATCACTAAAAAATGGACATAATTACTTAATGGCATTTTTCACACTTACAAACATTTCTTGAAATGGAAAGATTTTTTTTCCTAACCTAAAGAAATGTCTTATTCCAAGTATATCTTACCCCTTTTTCATAGAACTCCTTCACTTTAGGATATAAGAAATGTTCTTTAATTGATTTGGCTTCAACCACTATCCCATCTGTCATTCCACAAAGGATAGCAATATTACAAACTGCGTCAATAGGTGGGGTATAATACGGTTTATTGAAGTAGAAGGTGCGAAAGGTCCTCAAGCTTCTAACGTCATCAAAATGAGTACCTAGCCACAAGCACAGTTTATATTAACAGGTATCGCTCACTCTTCCTTCAGTGAAAAAGCACGATTATGGCAATTTGGTCATGATCGGTTATGCTTTTTCTACGAGGACGTTACTATTAGGATCCCCATCCCGATAAGAGGGTGAACGCGTTTTTCAACTCTGGCCTCTGTTAATTTACCGCAGGCCAGAATGGAAGGAAACACGATTACAGAAAGAAAATTTTGTCAATTTTCCTTCTGTTTTCTTTACTTCTTTTCTTCAATTTCTTTTCAAATTTATGTCGCTCTTTATTTTTATTAGGAAAGCTAGCTTTTTTTCAACTTTATTAAATAGAAGTACACTATTTTTTTTTCAAGCCACTGTAGGCCCCCTGTAAAATACACTTTTGATCCCTTTTGTGGTTGTATTTCGTGTTTAGTGTGCGTAATGTTTTGAATGAAATCCTAGAAGAAGTAGTTAAATTTGATCTGATTGCAGAACAATGTCTCAGCTAGGCGTTTGAAGCCTAAAGAGAAGCATCTAAGAAATTGCAAGGATGCAAGAGACCTAGCAATCTTGTTGTTATCCCCTAATAGTGTAGTGAAGTTATATTGACAGTTCACAAAACCTTAGACTGTCAGCAAGTTCTATCATACCTATGAAATCTTTATTAATAAGTAATCACCAAACATCATAATGCATCAATAAGCTTCAGTATTAATCTTCTTGGATTAGAAATAATTTTTTCCAAGACATCATGGATAATTGCTTCTTGTTTGAATTTTATTGTCATTCAAGCTTTTTATTTCCAGTTTTTTCAACGATCTACATTTTTTCAACTGTTTTTTTTTTGCAATCTACCTTTTTTAACTGCTTTCACAACCTTTTGGTTTTTCAGCCGTATCTAATGTAAATTAGCCTGTGTGAGCATAGTGTGTTTCAAATTGGTTCTATTTAGTTTCTGTATGTCCCAAAATTTTTGCCTTGATAACCTTACCTTTAATAGCAGTAGAAGTAGTATTAGCAATATAATTAATTGTAGTAGCGTAAGATTTAGTGATAGTAGTAGTAATAGAAGTATTAATAATAGTGACAGTAGTAGTAGGGGGAAAGAAGCAGCAGCATTAGAATGAAAAAAATTTTTTTTGGTTAGTTCAAATCCCTCACAACAAGCCCTGTTCGTATCAACTTCCAAACCAAACTGTTCCTAAGATATTGCTGTTATACCCTTCTACAATTAAATTAATTAAACACTACCTAAAAGAACATAATATCAAAAATCATACCTCGTAATCCCTGGTTTTTCTAATATACCTAATAAACAAAAAATGGGCAGTGATTGATAAATATGATTAAGGTATGTATTCATAACTTTACTTACACTTACAATGTCTGAATGTAATCTGTTTCGGTTGATATTTGACGCATTTATTTTCTAAAATTGCTATGATTGTATTGGATGTTTGTTTGTCCGCGGGGGAGGGGGTTAGGCATTTCCCTAGTTTCCTTACAAAAATTGGTCTTTTGTGGAAGGAGCTGCGAAAGCCTAGAGTGGCGTCGGTAGGGTTTTAGAAGACCCCGTCATAAGTGAGCATCCATATTCAACATCCTTGAATATTTCTTGGAAACGTCAAGAATGTCCGTCTTGACACTTCGAGATCGTCTGTTTTCGTCCATCCTTGGATTTATCAAAATTTTGTGTTGCGCTCTTGTTCAATTATCTCTTGCAGTGTAGTTTGGGTGCTTGTCGTTGTGTAAATATAGAAAGGCTTTTTATTTATTTTTCTTCTCTTTTTCATTGGTCTTACTCTTTTCTTTCCTAGAATCTTTTCCTTCCTCTTTTTTTGTCGAGATTAATCGGCGACGACGACCGAGTCCCACTCCAGCTCGCGTCCCCTGTCGCGGTGCCAGGCCGAGATCAAGAGGTCGCCGTGAGCGTACTTCCAGAACACACCGTGCCGAAACTCCGCCTGGAGCTGCCCGGGAGCTGCCGCGGGGGGCGGATCGTCGAACGCGTAGAAGTCGTCGACGAGGTCTCCGAGCTCGCGTTCGTACTCCGGAGCGGCCTCGGGATCGCCACCGAAGAGCAGGTAGATCGGCGCGGTCGGGTTGTACTGGCGGAGGTGCTCCAGGCGGTCCCGACAGATCCGCAGATCCTTGTAGCACCAGAAGAGGAGGGTTAATGTTTTTCATTTTGTTCTCATGCTGTGATTAAAATATTCACTATTGTTAGTCTTATTCACCCCGTGTTATCTGACAGGCTTTTAGACTAGTTATTTATAATTATGAAACATTTGAGAATATACTCAATTAGGGTTATTTTTCTAGTTTTGCTGGGTATTGCTGCACTGTAACTAGTCCTAGTAGTTCTTAATTTCTAAAGAGCCAAAGATACCCCTTTGGCTTTCAGCATTCGACCTTCCTCCCTAATCAATTTCTCATCTTACTTTTGGGTCTTCATTTATTTATAGCCTACATATACAAAAAAGTAGATGTTGAATTCGGTCAAATTAATTCATATAGTATTTGGGCGTATTTACATTATGCGCAATGTATCAGAAACCGCTCAGATTATTAAAATGAACCTGTCAAGATGTAGTGTTGAGAATGTTGAGTTGAATCAAAAGACAACTTTTGTATCCATATTTCTCAAAAGAGCGTATTTGTTATGTGTTAGAAACACTTAGGGGCATTAAATTAGAACTTTTAGGGGATTTACACATGGATGTTAAACTATAAAAAAAATCGTTTACATTCAGATTGTCAAAATGACATATCAGCAGTATCTCAGGAGTGTCTGAGAGTGTTGTTTTTTTCTAGGGGTGATCGTATCGACCCAGCGGTCCTAAAATATTGAGAGAGGGCTCATTCAAATGAAAATTAAAAGCTCTAGTGTCATTCTTTCAGTGAAAAAAGACTGGAGAGCAGCTAGGCTCCCTCCCCCGCTCCTTTTCCCATTATTGTCCGATTAAAATTTTTAGATAGTCGTTTTGTTCCGCATAGTTGAAAGGCCCGGTGGCTATGCCTTCGGCGATAACATGACCATCCGCAGCCTCTGTGGGTTCTTAAGTTATAAAGTTTAGCCATTGTTTACGTAGACTATTTGTTATTGAGAAGTATAATACCTGTTTTCAAAAACTTCAAATTTAGCAGTGAATTTTTGTTCTGGCCAGCCCTCTTCTTTATTTTTCTTCACCCTGTACTCCCAATTATGAAAATCCCAAGTCACCATAAAAAAAAAAACAACTCTCTTTTGATGAGTATAACGTTATCAAAATTTTGCCTGTTAGACTTGCTTATTAACTTCCGTTCGTTACCAATGTATTTATGACGCCTCTGCTTAAAATAGGCTATTTATATTTTTTTAACACCTCTACCCTCAGTATTACCATGAAGTTCATTATTTTCCATAAGAGTAGTGACAGCATAGTGGATCATATTAATTCTTTTTTTTTGGCTAAATGGCGTTCTCTTAGTTTTGATCAGACGATTTTGAGAAATACGGGGTGGGGAAGGAGGCCTAGTTGCCCTCCGATTTTTCGGTTACTTAAAAAGGCAACTAGAACATTTTAATTTTCAACGAACATTTTTATTAGTAAAAAATATACGTAACTTAAGAATTAACTTACGTAACAAACTTTATATTCTTATATTTTTATTATATATATGAGGGGGTTTGACTCCTCGTTAATACCTCGCTTTCTACGCTAAATCTTAAGTTTTGTCCCAATTTTTTAAGAATGACCCCTCTCGATTATATGGACGGTCAAAACCAAACAGCCAAAAAATTTTCCGGAAAATCGAAAAATCCGGATAATCCAAAAAAATTGTTAATTTAGTATTTTTTGCAACATGGCCTTGTCAGCTCACAGATTAAGTATGAAATAAAAGGAGTCCAAGTTAAGTATTGAAATATTTCGTGATGCTGCTTTGAATGAAAGTGGATTTAAACTCAGTGCTCATATCAACGGAGCGACTGCTGTTTGGCTGTGGGTGCGATGGATGTATGATTGAAAGCATTTGTTTTGAACAGCGGACTTTGACAATATTAAAGCACCGCTCAACATAAAGGCTTCTAGATATGAATCCAAAATAGTCGCAATTTTATTACTATTTTTGTATAAATAACTTAATATCATCTTTACTGTCTGATTTCTTAAAAAAATAGCCATTTTTAAATATTGTCGTTTCGACTTTAAACTACTTTAAAGGACGTATTCGTGTGTGAATATTAAAGGAGTAGATGGATAGCTTTCGGAAAATTCTTCTGATTAAGATTTTGGCTCTTCGAAATGTCTGTCTATTTTCAACTCTTTTTAAGAGGAAAGAGTAGTTTCAATAAATTAATGTTTTGCAGTCGGTTTTTTTTACAATTAGTCATGCCTTGGGATGAGCCGGTGCCATGGACACGTTGCGGCGGGCCGCCTTCCGTCTCGATGCACCAGTGACTGACAGCGATCCGGTTCAGCTTGGACGTGCCATGCGGAGCCGAGAACCGGTTGGAGACGATGAAGAGATCGGTCATCGCAAGGATCGCCGACATCTGCGCGCCCGGGTAGATCAGCAGCCCGACCTCTGTTTCTTGCCTGGTAGCCATTTGTCACTATTGACCCTGATTATGTCGATATCACCAATGGGCATAGGCCGGGGCGACCCCTATTGTCCAGTCAACGCAATCTGAACAGCAAAGAGAAAGTTATGTGCTTACATAATTGGAAATCTAATCTAAAAGCCCAATTACAATCCTTACTTTTTTTTTTTACAAAATACGTTGACTGATATATGAAACAAATTGAACAACCTCTCCCATGTGTAGATGGGCGGAGTCTCATTTGAATCCACTAAAATACAGTTACTTTTATTTTCCACAGGTTTGGTACAGATGTGTCAACTTCTTTTGTTAGATTTGCAGCTGAAAAGAATTTATATGCACAGAGCCAGAATTAAGTAAGAAGAGTTCGATAAACAATTTAAATATCCTTTCTTGTGGAAATAAAGTAATGAATTCATTAAGGACGTCGACCTGCCCGAGGGCTATCACGACATCGTTGCCGCCGCGGAGCCGGTCAAGCAGGCCTTGAGCGAGCACCCGGCGCCGCTCGCGCCCTGCCACTGCGACCCCCTGTGCGAGAACTTCCTCGACGACGGCGAGGTCATGTGGATCGTCGACTGGGAGTACTCGGGCATGAACGATCCCCTCTGGGACCTGGGCGACCTCTCGGTCGAGGCGGGCATGACCGACGCCCAAGACGCCGAGCTGATGTCAGCCTACTTCGGCCGTGCGCCGCGCGCGGCGGAGACCGGGCGCATGGTCATCTACAAGGCGTTTCATCGTCCTATCTTACCTGGAACTGCCTAAAGTAGCAAAACCGGGACAGACCGACCGACAGACAGACCGGAAGAATTTGCGATCGCTATATGTCACTTGGTAGATACCAAGTGCCATAAAAACATTCTGGGCCTTGGCCATTCTACTGTTAACACTTTCAATCTGTCTACCATCTTGTCAATAACACTACCTAGGTAAGTGAATTTAACCATATCATCAACCTTCTCGATACCCAACATTACCTCTTCATTTTCACATCTTCGAAGTTAAAGAAACTTAGGCTTCTTAACAATAACTTTTTACAACCTGTTGTACAAAATTTTTACTTTATTATACCGAGACGTGATCAGGTTCAAAATGATAATTATCGAAGAATATTGGAAAGTAATAAGAGAAGAAACTTTGGCGCTCTAACGTCCGTTTAATAATAGTTAAAACTGGTAGTTGTGCTAACATTACTGCGTTGTTCAGGAGAAAGAAAATTCAGGAAAAGACGAAAATTACCACAAGGGAATTTAAGTTGTTACAATTTGAATTCCAATAAGGGCTAAGCTAGTATGCGGAAAACTTTTCTTTTTTTAAACACACAAAGGCACATATTATGCCCTTGTTGCAGAAGTGACTCTTAGCTGGGGGGACCTAAAATCTTGGCAAACACTTAAAGCGGAGATATCAGGATGAAATTTGGTTGGAAAAATAAAAACAAGTCCAAGATACGTGTGACATTGGGGGAGTTGGGGGGAACCTAAAATCTAGCAAAACCCTTAGGGTGGAGGGATGGGGAAGAAACTTGGTGGGAAAAATAAGCACAAGTCCTAGATAAGTGATTGACATAACCAGAACGGATCTGCTCTATTTGGGGGAGTTGGGGGGAGGGTTTAATCTGAAAAATTAGAAAAAATGAGGTATTTTCAACTTACGAAGGGGTGATCTGATCTTAATTTGTCCCACGTTTGTACATTTTTATACCATGTCTTACCGGGAATAGCTTCTTTTCCTAAACTCCGAGCTTATATCTTCTCCATTTTTTTTTTTTTTTAGTTAAGTCTTAATTCAAAATAAAGAAGGAAATATATTATGTGCTGCTTGGAGTATGTTATTACATGTAGTGTGTGATGAGTCACACGCACAAGGGCGTATCCAGGATTGTTGTCGTTTTTTTTTTTTTTTTGTTCTTTTTTTTCGACGGGGTTTACAAAAAGAGGAACTTTAAGGAAACGCATAAGAATTTGTTTATGTGCATTCTGTTACGTTTTTTAAAAAAAAAATAAGTTTTTTAAAATGAAAGTAAGGAGCGACATTAAAACTCAAAACGAACAGAAATTACTCCGTATATGAAAGGGACTTTTCCTTCTCAACGCCCCGCTCTTTACGCTAAAGGTTTTTACTGTATTAAAATGTAGAGTTAAGAGAAAGAGTCAAACCATTTAATCATTTTAACCAAGAGAGAGATTCTAGTTTTTAATCGCCATTGCCAAGATCCCGTTGCTGTATCTCTTGGTGTGCACGTCATAAAAGACCAAAAACGTCTAAAATACCTTGGAGTCCCAATTGGAAAAAATCCCCGATCGATGAAAAATGTACTAATATCGTACACATATCTTGCATCCGCCCCTTGGCAGTACGCCCACTCGACTATCCTGAGTGTGTGCAGAACCCTTGGGGCTTTTTGTTTTGCGGAGTGCTGGCATGAGGGTGCGGCGCATCGCTATCTTGATCGACGGCGGCTTTTTTGAACGGCGCTTGCCCAAACTGGTCGAACCTCGTTTCTCCGACACGCCGCAGGCGGTAGCTCGATCCGCATACTTTCTATGCAAGCGGCATGTCCAACAGATCACCGGCGAACAGTTCAGCGTCAGCCGATCCCGATGGCTCGATCATGTCTACTATAAACAGAAAACTGCCGCGTTCTGCTGTCGACAGGTTGTTTAGAAAATCTACTAGGCCTTCCATAAGTAAAAATCTGCCAGGTAGAACATTGAGCGACTAATCCTCAAATTTTTTCCAACAAATTTCTTAATTCGTCACACTGGCGCACGCGTTCTTCAGTGGTTTTGCCAGTAAAGGTGGCTGAAAGACACGTGACCCCCGCTTCACGGTAGGCTTGGATTTGATCCCGCACATAACCTTCAGATCCCACCAGAGAGGTTTCATCCAAGTGACTCTGGGGAACCGCCGCTTCCGCTTCAGATTTTCGGCCTGACATATAACAGACCGTCTAGCGCAATAACTCCTACAAGAAATTGAGATGGTTAAAAAAAAATAACAGAAAATCTAAATAGGTCACTAAACTTTCTTATTTCTAAATATGTTTCCTGCTGTAGGTAGTCATGACGAGCAGCACCAGGACCTCTAAATTATACCAAAAACTGGCAATTGTACGGCATTGGCAGCGTTGGGAGTAATATGGGTCGTTGGGACACCAGAAAATACGAGAACCTGACGCAATGTATGAATAGCGGAAGGATCGATATTTTGAGGAGAGGGTTAAATATGAAAATATTACATTGCATCTGGCATGTTACAGCACATCGTATTGATCCAGGCTGGTCTGGTAATATCGTGTTAGAGTTTTATAACTCAGGTAAATTGCCATTGGCGCTTCGCCCAATGATGAAAATTGGTGCTATGAGCTTTGAAACCATGACAAGTCCTGCAGAAAATCCGTATAACACGCGTAAAGACGCAAAATATAAAGATCAAAATACGGCGGTTGCAAGTCGTATCAGTGATGATAATAAATAATTAGAGTTTGTGTGGCTTTCGGGCCACATAACATTTTGTTACTGAACTTTTTACCTAATTAAATCCTGCATAATTGGCAATTTAAGCACAACAAAATTTTCAAGAGGGGATAAATTCATTTATTTAGACAGTGAAAAAAAACATTGCTAAGCAAGAGCTATGAGCTCATTTGGCACTTGTGACGAGGTCGGAAGAGCCGACAGCTCATATGGTATGAACTCTAGCGAAATTCAAAGAATCAATAGATTGCTTTAAGAGGAAAATCAGAGGCTTAATGCTGGTCGGGATTTAAAATAAGAGCTCTGATTCACGAGGTCCTTCTAAATATCAAAATTCATAAAGATCCGATCACCAACTCGTAAGTTAAAAATATTTCAATTTTTCTAATTTTTCCTCTCCCTTGAAAGAAAGCATAATCCTCTTTTATGGCAAGTTCTTAAGTTTGCAGCCCATTTTTAATCATTTAAAGTTTTATTTTGCTTTTAACTTTCAATGATATGTTTTATAATTTTAAAGAAAGTCCTCCATTCAAGATTTGAATGAAAGCATAATCCTCTTTTATGGCAAGTTTTTAAGTTTCCAGCCCATTTTTAATCGTTTAAAGCTTTTCTTTTGCTTTTAGCTTTCAAAGATATGTTTTTAGATTTTTTTTTTTTTTTATTCCAGAGAGCATGGTGGCAAAAGATTGTTGAAGATCCTGCTGTTAAGATATCATTTCGTCTAACTACTTTCTCTTCTTCTTTTCCTTCTTAAAAATGTATGGTGTGGTGTGGTGTGGTGTGGTGTGGTGTGGTGTAGTGTAGTGTAGTGTAGTGTCTGTGTTGTAGTGTCTGTGGTGTAGTGTCTGTGGTGTAGTGTAGTTTAGTGTAGTGTAGTTTAGTGTAGTTTAGTGTCTGTGGTGTAGTGTAGTGTCTGTGGTGTAGTGTAGTGTCTGTGGTGTAGTGTAGTGTAGTGTAGTGTAGTGTAGTGTAGTTTAGTGTGGTGTGGTGTGGTGTATTGTATAGTAGTGTGGTGTAGTGTAGTGTAGTGTAGATGCTTAAAAACTAAATGTTGCTTTAAAATTAAATCAAAACGCACCGTTTGTATGCTGGTTGCCAATAAGACATCTCAGCAATAAACCAAGAACGACTGGGGGTATTAAGCTCAAACTTTCGGTGCTACTTCTATTACTACTTCTGTTCTTAAGATTTTAGTAAATCAATAGAGTGCAAGTCTATCATGGCTGTGAAAATTAGCTAATAAGAGCAATTTTTACAAAATTTTCAATTTTTCAAAAAGAATTCTTTTCAGTAAGTACAAATTATATTCTGGCTTTTAGAAAGCATAAGGGTTTCGAACCTTACTTATGTGTACTGCTAACCTTTGGTGGTTTCTTTGGTTAATATTCTTTTTTGACAGTTTGCTTGTTATTTGTTACAATTTATTTCCTTTGTTTAATATGGGCTTTCATAAACAGAGGACATATTGTGACCGACATGTATCCAAAAAGCATTCCAATTTTGGCAGCATTTTGTATAGATGAAAAGTATGGCATGAATAACCTTTTGTTAGAATTGGAATGTGGCCAAATTGGAAGATCCAAACCAGGACCCAAGTCCCTTTCTAAGCCGCAGTAGTTTGTACCTTGCTAGTTACAAACATAAGGCTTGGTATACAGGTACGCTCGTTTTTAGAGTTTCGGTTACTATTGAACTCCATTACCCCCTATTTACAGTTCCATACCACTAACTGTTTTATGACGTTTCAATGTTGTATTATTTATTTTGACTTGACGTCATGTTTGAGAGGTTCCAGGGTCTTAGTGCCATTGTCAAAAAAACTGTTTTTGTGAATAAAAGTTATTTTTATAGGCCTATTGAGTCTGAATAACGATTATTATTTCTGATCAGTATCAAATGGGAAGTCATCAAGGGTGGGACCTCGAACGCAACCTAGGCAAGAAGAGGCAAAGTGTGGAACACTTTCAACCAACTATAGCTCGTCGAGCCGATTGTAAAAGAACGGCTTGAATGGTGGTTCTGCTCTTATTTTATATCTATATTTATCACTGAAGATGTGTATATATACGAACAAAAAGAATGAATTTCAAAAATTTCAATGGTCACTCATTTTTTTCTCGTCGTCTTTGTATTGTATGTTTCCTCCTAACGTTTTCCTTCCGCCGAACAAGTTGTGTTGGACTCTTTGTATAAAACCTATAATCCGAGTTAACCTGATGTTCATAGCTAGACGAGATACAACCTTATAAGTAGTCAACTCGTCTTTTCTAAATTGTTATTATCTAGAGTACTCCATTGTTGTTCACTTATTGTTCACTTATTAATGTTTGTCTCATTGTTCACTGTAATTTCTACTTTATCAAAGTTTCTTTTTTATTTGTTCTACTTTTGCTTTCTTATATAGGTTATGATATATAGTTGGTTTAAGTTGTAATATCTTCCCCCAATAGCTTTTGCTGAAAACTGTATTTTGTTTTTTAATTTAAAACGAAATATTTGCATACAACAAACTTCTATTAAAAATTAATTCTGAAATTCAAATAACGCTCCTCAGATTCCCAAATTCAAACAGTTGAGGAATAAACTGTTTTTTCCTCTTCATAATGAAATCACGGCAGTAACAAACTGGTCTTTGATTGTTATCTCGGTCGAAGCCAGGCTTGCAAAGTGCGTCAGTGCCACAAGGGTTTGGATTGCACAAATCCTCTGAAAAATGTTATTTTGAAGGCCACAGTGGTTTGACATGGACAAAAATGGTAAAAACAATAGATATTACACCCAACTACACGTAAAATCAATTTTTGTAATTGCTGGCCAATTGAATTGCCTATCGTCAGTCTTAGGTGGCTTTATTTTGCTTTCTTGCTTAAAATTAGCATTCGTTTTGGAATTTAAAAAAGATTAAAAAAATCGATTTTTGCCCACAACATAAATACAATGGAGCCATAAAAGGACACATACAAGAACACAACGAGACAATTGACATTTTACGACAACATGACAATATGCTATTGCACACAAAACAATATTGACCTGCAAATTGCAGAGGCACTGCTGATTGAAAGGGACAGTCCAATACTAAACAAGAAGGATGAAGGTTTTATCCATGTACTTAGAATCTGTTAAATTGTAGTCACTTAGCATATATCTTTACGTTTTATTTTATACTTTCATTTTAACTATATCATTTTAACTACCAATAACCGTCTTAATCTGTTTTAACCGTAGGCTTTTACTTTACATAAGGGAGGATCTTCTATCTGCTGCCAAGAAAGAACTTGACAAGAATTTTATCCAAGTAACAAGAGTCTTAAGTGTTTCTTGATCCCAAGGTTTTTCGAAGGAAATTGATCCCTTTCAAATAGAACTGGTTCTTCCCCTTCTTTTTTGAAAAGATATACTTGCGTAGGAAATTGAAGTTTTCTCACATTTCCTCTGTTAGGCAGTCCCTTAAGTACCTGAATTTTAGGATTCAATAAATCCTGTATGATCATCTTGAACATCGAGGAGTAGTTTGTTTTGAATAGTTGAAAAGGCATTGCTACTTGCTCTTTTTGCATATATTATTGAAAGTACAAAATATTCAATTAAATTTCAGTTTTTGGAATTTAGTTTAAAAAATACGGTAAAACCAGAAGTAAAATTTTACACAAGATAGATAATAAAGTTCGTGTAGACTTTAAGTAATTTAATCATAATATTAGTAATTAGTAATTAGTAATAATTTTTGAAAAGCTGAGGTCTCAGAAGATCGTAATTGTGATTTTAGGGCTCAGGTTCTGAGTTGCCATAGGGACACTTTTAGTGCTTTTTGACACTTTTTCACTCTGGGTGACATTGCGCCACTATTGGGTGAAAAAAGACCACTTTGGTAACATATAAAGTGTTTTGTTGTTTTTTTTTATCAAGAAAAGAGGGCATGTTTGATCCTATAAATAAAAAAAAGCATTAAGCCTTAAGGTCAAGCCTTAGGAAAATGTATAGAAGAATGCCAAACACAATCAAAAAACATTTTTTTCCTTTATTGGTTGTGAAAAGAAAATACCAGCAATATCTACAATGGCTGATGTATGAGCCGTTACATCGTTCAGAAAATTTTTAGGAGCACCTTTGACTAAATCAAAAGGTACTATGTGAAGCCAGTTTTACAAGACGACGTATGTGCAATGTGTCGAGAACAGCTTAAATCCTTAACCAAAGCTTGTTTCCTTTCCCAGAAAACTAGATATTTACTATACGACCTGGTGTGGCCTAGAACTTTGGATAAGGTTACTGGTAATATAATATGGCAATTTCCCTTGGGAATTAACCAAAGACCAAAGTTCTGTTCCAGCTCACTGCGCCGTGACATGGATGTTACTTTGTCAAGCTTCATGGATTCCTGATGGGTTGTAGTTGGGTGATTTTGCTCTTTAATTAGTTGTTAGTTTCTCCTTCGGAAATGAGCTTAAAGATTAAAGGCAGAAGGAGGTCGACAGTTTTGTGGTCATTGCATGGTTGAAACAAATGTTTCGCACACACCAACTAGACCAATTTCATAATTACAAATACTAACATACTTAACCATTTCCCTATGAGACGACGTAATATGGCAATTCCATTCGGCCACGCATAAATCATCTTTCTTTTTGTCAACTTTTTCACTATTTATAAGGTTAATATACTTGATTCCTCTTTGCGGGGCAAATGGCCGACGTTCTACTTCGAATCTACTACCCACATGACATGATAAAATCTCATCACCAGATAACTGATCATTTACAAATATTTCAAGGTGACTACTGCTATTATATAATTACTATTATTTAATATTAACCAGAAACCAAAAAACGAACACGTCTGTTTCATTAGTGGCGATACGAAAATGCTTTATATCCAAATTAGAAGCAATCTTCCAAATTTAGAACAAAATTTTCTGTTCTGCTTCTTTATGAAAAATGGCAAACTCGATCTTTTGATCGACAGACACTTGTCCCTCATTTGAGACGTAAAAAGCAATTGGAATTGCTCTAATTAATGCTTCAGTCTCTTGCCTATAACCGTAATAATTGTTATAATCTCTTGAAGATGGTGACACAAAACATAGGTCAGGCCGTAGCAAAAATCGTAAGAATCCGCTATAGTCTTGATTCTTTTGATGTAACTATTGGTGTAAAAATTTCGCTTTTTAGAGTTTCGGTTACTATTGAGCCGGATCGCTCCTAACTACAGTTCGTTATCACGAACTGTTTGATGAAAATACTCAGTATAATGGCCACCATTTGCTCACCGAAATCCAAAACGTAATTCAATAATATGTTTGCACTTCTCATACATTTCCTACAGATTCCCTTGATAAATCTACATTTATTTAAATACTTCTAGGCGGTATGTGTCATCACTAACATCTAACAGACCACACAAAGTAATTGAAATTGCAAAACAGGCTTATCAATTAAAAACTATTTTAATGCCAAAACATCACAGCTCTCACTAAACCATCAGATAAATACAGAATTAGGTCGAAAGTAGAGACAAGGGAGGGTGGCGGTAGAAATTAATAATTGGGCTGTAACCAGGATTTTCGTTTGGGGGGTTGGCACAAAAGAAACTTTAAAACGCATCAAAAATATGAAATTGATATCTGCTTCCTTATGGTTTCTGGGAATATTTCTGGTCTATGCTGTTATTATGAAAGTAAAGGGTAACATTAAGCCCCCAAATGAGCAGATTTATTCTGTATAGGAGTGAGACTGCCCCTTCCCCATCCACACCTTCACCCGCTCTCGACCGCCGAGGCGTCGTCGTTGAGCGGCGCGATCTCGCAGCCGGCCAGGGCCTTCTTGCCCTTGGTGGCGACGATGCCGTAGCCCTTGTGGATCGGAATGCCGGCGGCTGCCGCCGCAGCGACGGCTGGGCCCTCGGGGGCGGTGCGCATGTCGACGATATCGACCTTGGCGCCAGCCGCCTTGGCGTCCAGTGCCGTGGCATAGGCGCTGTCATTGTTGGTGAAGCCGACACTCTCGCGACCGGCCAGGGTGCCGAACCGGTTGAGCTAGGTCCGCACCGCCGAGGCCAGCACGGTGCCCGGCCGGGGACTACGTGCGAAAATGGGCTAATTTATTATCCTCAATTCCGCAATACTCAAACTTACCATTTGTACCCTTAACTTTGTACTTTGTATTTCCATTTACCATTTGTAAGTTGTATTGTGCAGCGGTGAAATTGACTTATTCGATGTTTTAATAAGTGCAACCACAGCTGCGCCTACAGGATCTTCCCCATCCAATGTCTCAAATACCTCTACCAATTGCATGGTATTACTCTTTGGCCGTGAGCAAAAGAGACTGCAATGGCCTCGTTCTCTTTAACAAGATTTGAGTTTGAAGGGTCAAACACGTTCATGAATTCCGACCGTGAGGAAATAGGCGAGGACTTCGAGCGTGCGGCCGAAACCGAGGCTGATCGATAGTGGCTCGAGGCCGGCAATCGGGAGCCCCTCCGGCAGGATGCCCTGGGTTTCGCGCAGAAATCCAGGGCCGATGGGCAGCAGCTGCGCGCCGATCGCCAGGGCGGCGAGAAGAAGGAACCAGAAGACCCGTCGATCGATTTGCCGGTTCATGCACCGCACGCAGACGATGGTGGCGGTGACAGCCGCCAAAAGCTGCACCGCCGTGTCCGTTGTCAGGCCCGTCTGTGTTCCGCCGCCAAAGATCAGGGCGATGCATGTTGAGAGAATAATTCTTACTTCTTAATCTATACAGCGTAAAAAACCAGGGTAAAATTCTAGTTTAGTTACTTCTTGCTATCTTGCAAAGGGGTTAGGTTAGGGAAATGAAACTTTCAGGATGTAAAAATAACATATCAAGTGATTATATATATATCAATGAATGGCTAAAAATCAAGCTCTCTGTCAATAGGGTTTCTATTAAAATTAATTAAGATCAAACACTTCCTGAATTGGTATATATAGGGGCGGGGTTAAAGTTCATTTCTGATGCAAATGCTTGTTAAAGAACTCAGAATGCTAGGTAGTTAAAAACCAAAAGACACCATACATATTCTAGTTTTCAAAATAGCGTGTCTGTAATATCTCAGGAATGGGCAAGAATATTAAATTAAACTGTTTAGAATTTTGAGAGGAGTGTTGAACTTATTCAGAATACATCTATATGCATCTCAGTTGTCAAAAAAGCATGTGTGCAATATCTCAGGATCGGATAATGGTGTTAAGTTGAAATTTTCAGGGAATGTTGAACCAAAACAAAATTTACTATATACATCCACCTTGTTAAATTGGTGCATGCAATAAGTATGGAACAGTTGAGGGTAAAGTTGAAAATTTCAGAGAATGAAACAAGTTTTTTGCTGAAAGTAAGAAGCGACATTAAAACTTAAAACGAACAGAAATTATCACGTATATGTAATGGGTTGTCCCCTCCTCAACACCCTGCTCTTTACGCTAAAGTTTGACTCTTTCTCACAACTCTACTTTCTAAAACAATAAAAAAAACTTTAGCGTAAAGAGCAGGGCGTTGAGGAGGGGACATTCCCTTTCATATACGGAATTATTTTCGTTCGTTTTAAGTTTTAATTTAGCTCCTTACTTTCAGTTAAAAAAACTTATTTTTTTAATTTTAGTTTCTGAACGTTTTTCAATTAATGCGGGGGTGTTGCTCCTTACTTTCAGTTGAAAAACCTTGTTTTTTTATTTAATCATGTGCAGCAGCTGTATTATTTTTTGGATTGAACTTTTTGATTTCTTCAGTGCTTCAACACGCAGATGGGTCATTCTAAAACAAAAGTGTACATTACAGTTGCAAAATTTATCCAAGACACGATGGTCTGCTCGTCACGATGCCTGTCGAGTTGTTAATGAAAATAGAGGAGGCAATTTAGAAATTTTAAATGAATTTGCTAACAGCACTGCTGAGAGACCTTCAACCAGAAGTGTATTGAAAGAAAAGTTGGGTTCGATTGAGATGCTTGAAGTTCAAATTTTTCTAAGTAATAAATTTCAGTTTATGTAGGCTTTTTGTATGTTTAGTGTTTTTTATTAATTCATATCAGTAAATGTCCACTTAACTCTCGCAAACCTAAAGAAACTGAAAAAAGAGAGATAAGAATAGACAGAAACTGAAAAGATATGTTTTAAAACGTACGCTTTTTAAGCGTAAACTTAAATCTATGTTTTTCGAGAATAAAAAACGAAAAAACAAACGAATTTCCGTTTTTTTGCCCCTTTCTCAAGTCATAGAATGGATTCAACTGTTGCCTGAGCTCATTTTAGACTTCTGACTTTGTTCTGTCTTCTTCTCGTCTTTTTCTTTTGTCAGTCTCTTTCAAACAAGGATTGGTTTTGAATTTCTCGGAACTGTATCTTTTTTTTGACGCTATTTTTTTTCTCCTGTCTCTTCTTCTTAGTAACTCAAGCATTGTCCGTCCAAATATCAGACGGTTTTTTTCCGTATGGTTTTTGGGTTGGATTGTAGTCATTTTGTTTTTTCGAGGATACGCGTATATATTTTAGGAAAAATAGCAGTCTGACTAAGAGTCTGCCAAGGCGCACGCCGTGGCAGCATGGTTTTCAGGACCAGGCGTGGATGTCAATATCCCCGGTGTCTAGTATCTCGGTGTGATCTTGAGTAAGTCACTTTGTCTCAAATTACTCAGCTTGCCAGTAATGCTTTAGAAGCCCAGGCCTTTAATCAGATAGAAGTAGAAGTAGAAATTAATGGTACATACCTTAACAGCTTCCAAGCTGTGGAGTGATAAGCTACTTGAACGCATTCGCTATAGAAAGGAAATCAAATTAGAAAATCTTTAGTATAAGTTATGCAGACTCATACCTAGTTTGGACCCCCCAGGCAGGGGGTTTCAGCATTTTCAAAAATTTTTGTCTGGGTGGGGGTTGACTCGAATCCCATTTCGCCACTAATCTATAAGCTTTTACAGATCCAATTGTCCCAAAATACTTTTTGTTTCCGGAAGATTCAGTTGAGTATGAGCGCCAAGATCCAGGAAGTCAATTCCGTCAGTCTTCATCAGAAGGCTCTCCTAGTGACATCTTTCTTTGGGGTCAAGCTATGTATGTCATCGCTGATTTGCTTACTGAAGGCCTTGTGCACATTAATGAAATTGATTTAATACGACGATATTTGCCATCTTATAATCGCCCTAGGAGAGGTGGACGATATTCGGGGTTTCAGGTAAGTTCATTCTGGTTTTCTGTCGAAGTTACATGTTCCAATTCTTCAAGAATGACCCCCTGAATCATAACGGCCGTTTAATTAGAATAAATAGTTCTTTTGAAACTACTAAAAATACTTTAACGTACAGAGCGAAATAATTAGGGGGGGGGTGAACCCCTTGATATAGGTAACAATTTCTGTTCATTTTAAGGTTTAATGTTGCTCCTTACTTAAAATTTAAAAAACTTGCCTTTTTATTTAATTTCTCGTTGTTTTTTTTAAATAACGCTGGAAAATCCAGCTCCCTCTTCATGGAATTCTCTTCCCCAAGATAAATTCCTCCATGGAAAAAATCCTTTCACGTATGTTATTTTTAAATCCTATTGGATAATTTATACATTCAATTCAATTTAAAGAACAAGTTTTGGAAATTTTTGTTCGAAAAGTCTCATTATTAAATGTTAAAAAAATCTTTGGGTAACCAATTTTGAAGAACAGGTAAATTACATAAATTAAGAGGTTCCCCCTGGGTTGGTCTTATTGTTCCAAAATATTAATTACTAGGGTTCTATATTTAATTAATGCTTTTATATATTAGACATGTGTAAAGACAAACATTGTAAATTCAATATTGCTAATTTTAGTCTCGTCTAATTTACGAGACTATCAACTTTCGGCTAATGGAATTTCGATGACTAGTACGTCTATGTTGTAACTGTTTTAACAAAAAAATAGATTCATTAAATAGTTAATTTTTCTACTTGTGTCGTAAAAATCTTTTAAGTTAAGTTTATTTTATAAAGTGGTAAATTTTACGCAAAAATTTATCTAGAAAAGGTGAAAAACAACAAAGAAAGTTACAACCTGAATTTTCTTCAAAACAAAACGGAAAATGCCATTTTCAGTTATAAATTTAGAAGTTGTTTAAAAAATAGGGCCTTGTCATCTGCTTTCAATCAGTAATAGCTCTTTTAGACTTTCCATTTTCAGGAAAGTTACATTGCATGAAATAAGAAAACTTTTTGGAACCTAACCTGAAATTACAAACTAAAAAACCAGGAAACTTTTTGGAACGTACAACACTCTTGCCTGCTGACTTCGAACTAAAAATGTGGGATAAAGCGAAAAAGCTGGGACCAAATTCAGCTGCAAATCTAACTGCAAAAGATATACTTCCGCTTCTTGTAAAATGCAAGGTTTTTGGCTATGGCGATTTCAATGAGGAACTTTTTGTTTCGATCAGACACAGTTTTATATGGGTTTCAGGCTATTTTTCAAAATTCCAAAATCTTTGTTCGGAAATAACATTTCACTGTTGCAGCATGAAATTCATCACTTTCAGAACGGTTGATTCAGATATTGTTGTTCTGCTCATTGCAAAATGATTTCTTATTGGAGTTGACCAACTGTATGTAGCCTACGGACAAGAGAAGAGTTTCTGCCAGATTCCTATTCACAAAATAGCAACTGTACTTGGCAAAGAAAAGGCGCAGTCACTGCTTTTTTTTCAAGTTCATAGTGGCTGCGACTCTGTGTCCGCATTACTATGGCATGGAACAGGAGGGCTATGGAAAGGAAGGGAAGCGCACAACTCCATAATATTAGTCTTCAACCGCCTGTCTTCTCCTGTACCTTCTTTTTAGCATCAATTTTCCATCCTTCTACGTTAAATTAAAATAATAATTTCAGTTTTTTCTGCTCCTTCTTCAAGGTTTGAGAGTTAAAACATATGAAAATGCCTGTTGTCGCTTTAAGTATTTAGTCTAAGAAAAGTATTTAAGTATACAAGACTAAGTATTTAAGACTAAGTATATCAAGACTAAGTATAAGACTAAGTATTTAGTCTACAAGTTATAAAACAAAGCTGATTCTAAGAATGCAATGTTTCTTTGAGATTTCCATCCATTTGACATTTTCTCACCGTTTAATAAAAATTTGATTTTATGGCACCTAAACGTAATTTTAATGTCATTTCTGGAGTGGAACGGAAATCTCCCTCTTGAATTCTCCCTTTCGTAGGCACCTTTGCAAGTGAAAAAAATAAAGACTCATGAGAAAACTACAGAGTGAAAATAATTTATTCAAATACAAAGCTAATTTTTTAATGGCAGATACTATTTATTTTCATTATTACGCTACAAAAATTATTGCTTCGTAGTTTATGCAACGTCTATCTACAAAACCAGCTAAAATAAGCTTACTCATGGCACTTTCCTCTGTTTTTTGGGAATTCTGAAAAAAAAACTAGCTTTTTATATGTTTCAAAAGCTGGTCAACGTTGCAAAGAGTTTCGATGAAGAGCTCTGGACGTTTTTTAAATATAAACTCTGCTTTCCGCCACCTTCGTTATTTGAGCCGATTGGTCTTCTTCGGTTGGCAGACAAACCAGCGCTTGCCAATGTGATCTAGTGCGAATTTGAAGGTCTGCAACCAAAGATAGATTGTGTACTTAAAAGCTTGGACGAACCTCTGTATTTACGAGGTGGCGGGGTCCTTCTACACCGTTTGCCTTGGGAGAAATGCAGCACGTACGCGGATATCTGCATCAAATATATCGACTATGAGAAGCGAAGTAAATTTCTGAAAAAAATGAACGTGGGAGGGGGCCTAGGTGTCCTCCAATTTCTTAGTCACTTAAAAAGGGCACTAAAACTTTTAATGTTCATTAGAATGAGCCCTCTCGCGATTTTCTAGGACAACTGGGTCGATACGATCTCCCCGGGAAAAAAAAGAAATGAACACGCACCCGTGATCTGTCTTCTGGGAAAAAATATAAAATTCCACATTTTTGTAGATAGGAGCTTGAAACTTCTACAGTAAGGTTATCCGATACGCTGAATTTGATGATTTTCGTTAAGATTTCTTGACTTTTAGGGGGTGTTTCCTCCTGATTAGCCATCTCTGTTCGTAAAATTGTTTTGATTCAACTTTATCTTCAGATAAATAATAAATTGGATATAATTGTAGCTTAAGGGGCTTCCTACTAAATTGAAAATTAGTTTAGTTAACCAAATGAAATTTCCAGCAATGAATCTAGCCTGGAACTAATATGTAATTGTAAGATATTGTTAACGTTTAATGTCTACCATGCTGATATTTTCAGAGTTTATAAGATTAAATACATGTCATTGATAAAAAATGTGGTTTATCCCTCCTCAATTTAGTAAATGGGTAAATGTTTAGTTTTGTTCCAAGTGCTCTAGCATAACGAACAGAATGTGATTGAATTAACACAGAAAAGCATGTACAAAAATTGGAAATATACAATAAGTAGAACACTGGCTATTAGTATCTTAAAAATAAATATAGTACAGTTTTTTTGTTTTAAATAAATCCAAATGTTTTCAAGAAAAAACATAATAAAATTCAATAGAGCAAAAGTGTTCAGAGAACTCATGAGCAGAGCAATTTAAGTATAGGAGAAATCACTTGCCCCCCCCCCCTAAGAAAAGCGAGTCAAAAAAAAAATAAAAACACAATAGGACACAAAGAAAAAAAATAGAAAAAAAAAATAAAAACGCTTTTCGCTCTTCGATAATCGTTTTCAGTTGGCCCGACTCCGTGGCGTTGTATTTGATGTAGTACTTCCGGTTGTTGAGGTAGTTCGGATGAAAGGCAATTCCGACCAGACCATCGGCTTGGAGCGCTTTCTCCTGACCAATGTCGAGAAAGAGTTCTTTGCGCTCCATGGAGTTGGACTTGACTAGCCGCCAGACCCTACCCGCTTGATGCTCGATGACGACCAGCTCATGGTCTGTGCCTGGCAGTCTTGTGGCAAACACCGGAGCAACGAACTCAATTTCTTCGCCATGATATCGAGTTAGTGTCATCGGTTCCGGTGTCTTTTCAGCTTGTTCAACTTTGGTCATCTGAACTGTGGATGGCAGAACATAAACAGAATTATTAGAATCACCATAATTTATTAAAAATAATAAAAGAGAAAACAAATTAGTAGCCATTATGCTTGGACAGCATCAGCCAGTAAACAATGTCGTGCAAAATGAACAAATTCATTATGGAGAACGTTAGTTGATAAACCAATGATTTACTTTAAGTTTATATAGATAAATTATAGTAGATCCTTTAAAACAAGAAAATTGATAAGACCTTTTCAAAGTCTATTGTTTTACACATTCAAGTCCCTTTACCCCGGATGGCCGGGTATGGCCAGTACAAGACCCAGTCGCAAGTTGCTTGACGGCCCGGGCGTGAGTTCAGCAGCGGCTTTGGCATCAGCGTAGATCTCTGCCTGGGCAGCCGGATCACCGCTTGCGATCTGGCCGAGCTCCTGCACATAGACATCAATTTCAGGCGCACCGAGGATGTCGGGGTCGTTAGTGCTGCCCGATATCCGGTCCTTTAGCCAGTTGCTCGTTTGCCCACACGCAGAAAACGTGACCAGGGATATCAGGACCACTGCGATTCGAGGGCATGGCTTTTGCAGTTGCATATTACGCATTTGCCCCCCACGCAAAATTTGAAATAATTTCCCACCACCCTTCCCCATCCTTTCGCCAACAATACCTGAAAGCTTCAATTTAATCCCCCTAACCATTGCCAAGACATCGCAGATATGCTATTTTGATGATCTGGATGCACATAGTGTCTTTTGATTTAAAACTACCCCTCCCCAAAATCATAACTTAAAGGTTAACAGCCCTCCCCTCAACACTCTCTAAAAGCTTCAACTTGTTACCCAAGCTGTTCGCGAGATATTTCAAATACACCGTTTCGATAACATGATGATACTTAGTTTTTTTTGTTTTTTTTATTTGCCCGACATTGCCAAAACTATTTATCTTAAAAATCATTTGGAATCTGGTATCTTACCCAATAGCAACCTCGATTAGAAAGCTTTGTTCCAGAATATTTAACTGAATCAGCTTAAATGCAACTGTCAGTAACAAACTACAGAAAAGATAAGAGCGAAAAACAAATGCTCTTGATAGTTTAGACTTTAAAGTGTTGTCATTCTGAAACTATTTGCAGATAAGATTTGGTGAAGATACTAATAAAAGAAAATGAGAAAATTATTAAGGTTTGGTTTCTGGTGTGAGAGATTGAAGTGTAAGACATTTGTCTTATATTTTATTTCGAGATAAGTTCAGACGTAGCTGCAGTATACAGACTTTAAAACCTCAGTTGGCATACCAGATTTGCTACTAAGGACAATACCTCCTCCCAGATTAGTTCAAAGGACCCCTGGAACAATAGAAACATTTTGGCCAAAAACAGACATTCTGAGTCCCCCCCAGGAGAAATCTTAGGAGCCCCCTCCCCATAAGGTTGCACTTGACTACATGTCCCTATAATTGAGGATCATTAGTCACTTTATTACATTTAAGAGTTTCTATTTTACACTAAGTTACCACTTCATGATTCTCCTCTTAACCTCACTTGTTTTCATTAATGTGCTTAAATTTGAATTTGCGGTAGAAGCGATTATTATATTCGTAAAGAACATAAAAAAGCATCGTTTGGTATGTTCACTTTATTGGTAAGCCAATGCTATGATTTTGAACTGCTTTAATTTTACCGGCACGGCCATTATTTTGAAGGCCAGACACACGTAACTTTTTTTGGCACCGATTTCAGCAGCTCAGTCGGCAAATGATAGCAGTACAAAAAATGTGCCCTATTTTTACTTTATTTATTTTATTTTAAAAAGACACGATATCATTCCAAACATCAAATTTCATTAAGATCCCATCACCCGCTCATAAGCGTCGACAAGATGGGCAACATGTTCTTCCGTCGGGAGGGCACTGATCCGGATGCGCTTCCTGTCTATGTCGGCAGCCACCTCGACACCCAGCCGACCGGTGGCAAGTATGACGGGGTTCTGGGTGTCCTCGGCGGGCTGGAAATCGTGCGGACACTCAACGACCTCAACGTCAGAACGAAACACCCGATCGTGGTCACCAACTGGACCAATGAGGAAGGCACTCGGTTCGCACCGGCAATGCTGGCTTCCGGCGTGTTTGCCGGGATGCATGAGCAGGACTGGGCCTATGCCCGTGAAGACGCGGAAGGAAAGAGCTAAATTTTGACTCTTTCTCGCAACTCTAATTTTCAAAACAATAACAAAATTTAATGTAAAGAGCGAGGCGTTGAGGAGGGGACAGCCCCTTTCATACACGGAATAATTTCTGTTCCTAAGTTTTAATGTGCCATATCGCTCCTTAAAACGGTCCAAATAAAGGTTTCATTTTAACTAATTAATTTTTGAGAATATAAATAAACCACATTAGCACCAAGCATATATTTATAGTGTATCAACTCGTTATAAAAATGGGAAAGAATCCACACACCTCAGAGCTAATAAATAAAATGTCAAAACTTTGACTTTATAGGAAAGAAAATTGGCAGCATTATATTACCCAAACAGTGAGATAACTTTGTAGTTGGACATTTAGTGTTCTTAGTAGTTAGCCTAGTAAACAATAATAAAAAAATATTTTAAATGAAAATATTTTAAGGTTCTTATTTTCTAGGGAATACTTTAGAAAATTTTGTGATTCAATTCTTTTTACTGGCTATTATTATATATACAATTTTTACTGGCTACAACCAAGTGGAATTTAACATTTTGCTGGCTGTTAATCTCAATGGATAAAATATTGTGATCCAAATAGTTTTGGTCATGGCCTTTTTCTTTGCCTCCCTTAGGTAGGTTCGGGGGATGGGAGAAGGAAATCCCTTAAGTCGACTTTTTACAATTTTCTCAATAAGTTCTTACATTTTCCGTCTAATTTGATTATTTTTGGGGTTGTTTTTCAGATCCTCCTCCCTTTACAAGTTATTACGTATGTGTTTGTCAGTGATTCCATTTCTTAAAAAAATCCTTTTCCAACTGCATTTTTTTTACACGTTTTTTTATTCAGTAGTGTTCAAATATTGGCTTCATAAGAATTTACAGAATGTTGGGATTGTTTTTAATATTCTGCGAATGAAAAGTAGGGACACAGGCACCAATTTAAATGACATGCCCCCAAGGATTAAACTTCAACCCTTGCCCAAAGGGCTGTGGGGGAGAGAGGTTTTCATCCTCAAAGACACAATTTCTGGACTTTTAAGCTATGTTGAACAAAACGTTTATCTAATATTTTGACACAATGGATTTGGAATAAAATGAGGGTTGAGGGTGGTTGTACTCCTATCACTTTCAACTATTAAAAAGCGCACTGAACCCTTCAATTTCCAATTGAATGAGTCCTTAACGAAGTTTCTACGTTAATTCCTTCGAAACGAAGTGTCCTGGTCTAAGAAAAAAAAATAATAATACATTTTTACCAATAGCTAAAGTTTAAATTTTCGGTTACTAGGGGGTTTGACTCGTGTTCCCATAATCTTAAGATTTGTGATTTTTAAGATTGTGATCAAGATTGTGATTTAAGTTTTTCTGATTTTTCACATCCAAACTTTCTCTGGAAGCTTAGCATAATGTCAAAACTCGTGTCCCACAGAAGCTTGAGTTTTAATGTTCCAAGCCTTTGTTTGTCAAGTGACTTGGAATGTACAAATTTGCAGTATAAGGCGTTTTCAACCATAAAAACCAACAAAGAGATGTCTAAAATATCGTACGTGTACGTAAATATCGTAAGTGTAGTGAACCTGGGGCCAAAAAGGATGGTTTTTGCTCGTCCACGAGCCAGAGCCTATGGTGTGCGAAGTGAAGTGGAGTTATGTAGCCTGTGTCAGAGAGGAGTATCTGAACTTGTGCAGCCAAGCTTTCGTTTCATCAAACCTTGTTTCTGCTTTCGAGTGGAAAGCTCCGTTCTAGCAGGCAGGCACCGCTTTCAAATTGAAGATGGACTAAAATCTATAAGTATTGAATATATGCAGCAGTTACCAGGCCTCACAGCCAATATATCTTCTTTGAGTGATAAATAGAAAAATTTACAGAAGCAAAAAAGCGGCATTTTCCCCTAACGCTCAGAATTTGACAACGTTTTCATCCGTAAAAACTTATACAATAGAATTTGTTGGTTCCAAAAGCCAACTTTTCTTTCAAAGGAGATAGGCCTTTTTAAACTTTTTGTGGTCGCATGTTTTTAGTTTAATTTGAAGATTTTTGCCCACGTTTTTTCCTTCTTTTTTTTTATTTGGCGCCCGCTACTGCCAAAAATTGCAGAAGTTCATATGGAAATCTTTTCAACAAAAATGGTTTGGTTTATTTTTCTAAGTTTTTAACGTACTAATAGTGGGTAAATTCCTCTCATGTCTCAACGAAACTAAAAAATTTACCCAGAAACAAGGTAACTAGTTGCCCAGGAAGTTCAAGGCTATATATTTAAACATTAGGGGGGGGGGGGTAAATTATAAAGAGTCTGCATGCAAATGTGTTAGGTACATCTATTCGGCATATTATGAAGTAAGAATTGTTTTCTGATTTCAAATATTCTTGTTTGAATAATCCTGATAAGACATTACTAAAATACAGTTTTTTTCCAGTTTATTTTTTAAACTCATACATTTTCAGAGAAATAAGTAAATAAAAATAACTGTGATGCTGAAGAATTTCGTTCTCAGACAACATTTGAAATTGAAAAATGGAACCCCAATGCCCCTGGCTCTCCCTAACTGCTTACCCTCTCCCCTCCGGGGTTTCGATTTTTTTTTTATTTCTCATAGGCCAGGGTTTTATTTTTTTGAAAACATTATAATACAATCGAAAAGAATGATTATTGAATGCCTATTTGTTTACGCTAAGAGTTTTTCATTATACAAAACATATAAGTTCGCTATCCTGGCCTTCATACTTCAACAAACAGTGATAATGTTAAAGTGAGATCTCATATTACTTAGCTGTAACTTCTAATCAACACAACCCATCAGATGATCAATTTGACATATTAATAGGAAAAAAAGATAGAGAGCATGCTCTCTTTCTAGTTATAAATGTGCTGAAGGATATTGAAGAAAGAAGTGATTTCTTGGTCTTATTTGCACTCGATGTTGCAAGAGCTTTTGCTCGTGTTTATTTTCGCAGGTTTTTCTTGAGGCCCTTTTGAAAAGTACTGATGCTGCGGTAATAACTTGTTTAAGACACATGTATAGAAATCTGAAGGCTGGAATTAAAGATGGTAGTTAACTATTTCCCATTCATAAAGGTGTATGCCAAGGAGCTCTGTCTTCTCCCGTTTTGTTTCATAACTGTGCTACCGGTGCTCAGGATAAGCTGAACTAAATCCCATAAAATTTCTTCCAGACATTTTCATCCTTACTGAAAATTCTCCTACCCCGTCCCAAAAAGTTCTTGTAGAAGATTTAGCCTGAAAATTCTTCTTACCATACTTTTATTTAAAAAAGACTTTCAATTGTTTTCCGATCCTCTCCGGAAATTCCTACTTTTGTAGAAATAATTTTCCGGATATCCAAGCATATAGAAAATTCCCCTCTCTCGAATAATTCTCCGGAAGATCTCCACATGCAAAATTGAGTAGTCAAAGAGACAGGAAGACAAAAAAAGGATTTCGTATAGTAATTTTGTCAATTCCCCCAGAAAATTTAACAGGGGAAGTTATCAGAGGGGAAATTTTACATGAGGGGGGGGGGATTTTTTGCCATGATGTGAAAAACAGTCCGAAATTAAACAAAAAACAAGTCTTTTCAATTGAAAGTAAGAAGTAACATTAAAAAAAAAACGAACAGGAATTATTCCGTATATGAGCATCTTCAACCCTCGCTCTTTACACAAAAGTTTGACTTTTTGCCACAATTGTTTAAGATTGCTCAAACAAAAGGTTGCTTGAAGTTGAATGAGAAGTATTTTTAAAATTTTTTAAGACTTTATTATAAAAAGAGGGTTAATGAAGTAAAATCTTGGAAAACGCTTAGAGTGGAGGGATCGGGATGAACCTTGGTTGGAAAAATAAGCAGAAGTCCTATATACGTAATTGACATAATCGGAACGGATATGCTCTCTTTGGGGGAGTAGGGAAGAGGGTTAGTTCTGAAAAAATAGAAAAAATGATGTATTTTTTACTTACGAAGGAGTGGTCGGATCTTAATAAAATTTCATATTTAGAAGGACCTCGTAACTCAGGTCTCTCATTTTAAATCCCGACTGGATCCAGTGTCATTGGGAGGAGTTGGGGCGGGGGGAACCGGAAATCTTGGAAAATGCTTAGACCTATTCATCTTCACTTATTCCTAGCCTTAGTGACTTAGTCTTCTTCACATGAATTTTCAAGCCTATTCTAGCACCCTGAAATCTCAAAACCTCTAAAAATTCATTCATTTTTCTCACACTTTCATCTAATGTGCTTAAATCATCAGCATAATCTAATTCCAGGAGCGTTTTTCCTCCCTATTTGATTCCGTTGTCTCCAATTGCCTTTCCTGTGCTCCTTAAGACTGAGTCCATCAAAATGGTCCATATAAATGGGGATAGAACACAACCCTGCCCATTAACCAACTTTTATTTCTTCCCTGGATAATATGAGAGATTGGCCCAGGATTGCACAAAGTCTTCATTCAAATTGGAGGCCCAAGGAACTCCTTGCTGTCCGGTTCCAAGCCGGCTTAAGCACTTCAGTGTAGACTTGCGGATATATGCTTATTCCCATCCTCCATCGGTATCCAGGATCATTGCTTTTTCCGAGGCAAACATAATTTCAATTATATAAAGAACATGAAAGTTCTTCTGAAAAGAACAAAACGGAAAGGATGTCGTCTTCTTCTGGGGTGGGGGGATGTCATAAAAAAGATTTAAAGGAAATGGGAACTTCTTGGGAGGGTGTAAAGAGGGAGGCTTTGAATAACCTCTTTTTATTACGGGACCCAGGGTTCTGTATCAGCTGTCTCAACATACCACAGGGCCCAGAAGTCGATTCTGATGGTGGGATTTTGCAAAACTGTGTCTATAGTAATCAAAAGATGAAGAAAGAAGGGGAGTTAACAGGAATCATGGCCCCCCTAACAGCTAGAGTATAGGGCATCATTTGTGCGGGTTTTACACATAACTTTGGAAAATGCGTTTTAGTTTTTACCAAGCAGTGCAGCTTATCAACGAATATAAGAAAAAGAAATTGTTAGTATACAAAAAGATTTGAACCGCAAAAATGCTAAAAATTGTAATACAGAAAAAAATTCCTTGAGTTAGTAACTGCTCTTTTTATTAGCGAATACAGATTCTTTCTTCTGCTTCACGTGGATTTTGGCAAAACTATTGCTTTTAAAGACACCGTTGAAATAAATGGTTCATAAAAACTAATTCCTTTATCAACAGTGAGAAAACACTTCAGTAAAATGCGTCTCACCGAGATAATGTAGCATGATGACGTAGTGTATTATTGGGTGATGAAAAATAAATAAAGCAATTAAATAGGATAATATCAAGGTAGTATCTACAGTGTCTACAAGTTTTTTTTTTTCAAAATTGCGCCGTCTGTTTGCCTAAACAAGCCGTCGTTCTGCGTCAATAGCTCTCCATGCTTGAATCCCCTCAGGGTCATAAACAGCACATAAGCGTTTGATGAATCTCGTACGCTGTGAAAACCTTCGTTACTGCTGGCGAGTTTAGAGCGGCCCAAGACCCATGCCTTATCTGTATAAACCAGACCCGAAGGCATCCGAAAAGTTGCCGAACGAATTTTTTGCGTAGAGCCGCCCGTGACCAACCTGCTCATCAACATCGACCATGTCGCTACACTGCGGAATGCTCGCCAAGAGGTTTTCCCAGACCCCATCCATGCCGCAGCCCTGTATTTTTTTTTCTCTCTCTCTCACCGTGCCTGTGTGTCTGAGCATTTATTTGCGTAGCTCTGGGCCTGTCTTTGTGTGTTTATGTATCTGACTCTCTATGTTTGTGCGTGTTTTCGTCTCTCTCTCTCTCTCTCTCTCACCGTGCCTGTGTATCTGACTGTCTTTTTGCCCGTCTCTGTGTCTATGTTTTTGTGTTTGTTTGTGTGTGTGTGTGTTTTTGCGCCTCTGTGTGTATTTGTGTGTGTGTTTGTGTTTTTGAGTATGTTTTGTATTTGTCTGTGTGTTTGCGTATCTGTTTGTGTGTGTGTGCGTGTCTCCCCCTCAATTCCCCCTCAACGTCACCGGATCAGATTGGTATTTAAAATAAGAGCTCTGAGACACGATATCCTTCCAAACTTCAAATTTCATTAAGACCCGATCACTCCTTCGTAAGTTAAAAATACCTCATTTTTTCTAATGTTTCAGAATTAACTCTTCCCCCCTCCAACTCCCCTAAACAGAGCAGATCCGTTCTGGCTATGTCAATTACGTATCTAGGACTTCTGCTTGTTTTTCCCACCAAGTTTCATCCTGATCCCTCCACTCAAAGCGTTTTCCAAGATTTTAGGTTCCCCCCTCCAACCCCCCATAATTCCGCCGGAACATCTCCCCGTGAAAAATTGGCAGAAACCGCAATACTTCTGGGCCGGCCATTGAAGTTTTTAATAATTTGGTATTTCTTATCAAAGTATTTATAATATTCATTGCTACTACTACTACTACTACTACTAACAACTCACCGCGGCCCCAAACCGCCAGAGGTCAACACAGCTACCCACGCTCCTCCTCCATCCCAATCTATTCAAAGCCTCCCTCTGTACACCCTCCCAGGAAACTCGAATTTGCTTTAGATCTCTGTTTATGACATCCTCCCACGTCAACCGCGGATGATCTGCTCTCTCTCTAAATGTTCTTAAGTACCTTTGGCGATGATAGACCGGTTTCATGGGTAAATTTTATCATTATGCATTTGATTATTATTGATAGATGTTGCATGGGTTTAACAGTCTAAAAACCTACATTTTTATGTCACCTTGTACTCTGATTAGAGATTATATTCTGTGCAAATCATAAGGCTCGAATACCTTCCCGCACTGCAAACTCCATAGAAGTCAAATATCCCCCAAAAGAATCCAGACATTTTAATGATCATTTTTTTATGGTAGGTAATATCGTAAACGAAGAGTGTTCTGCAATTTAGGCTAGGTATAGAACTAAAAGCCAAAAGTCACTAAACTAGAATTTTACCCAATTAAAAAATGACATATAGAGAATTCAGTGCATACATTCAACTCAGGGTATATCTTTGTACATTAGGGGGAGGCTAGGAGTAAATTCCAATTCAAATGAATATTATATTTGGATACAGGATGAAATTCTACATTTGAAGGTGTCCTATTTCTTAGCTATATCATTAGTGAGGTGATAAGGAAATTTACCCAAAACACATTTCTTAAGCCTCACTTGAGCTGAAGATCTATTCTATAGGTTTGACTTGTATTATACAAAGATTTTTAAATGTCACCAAAGATTAGAATGAAACATATATGACTTTTTTTTTTTTTTTTTTTATTTATAGTTGAATCCGAACGACACCTTTCAAAAGAGGGATGGTAGTTCTTGCTCTTATAAACAGCATTTACGAGACCAGTACCAAGTCCGAATAGTTGATGAGAAGCAACCCCTTTTGGTTCACCGGCCAAAAAAGAAGAAAAGGGGACAAGAAAATATAACTGAAACTATTATCCTTGTTCCCGAAGTTTGCTCCCTAACTGGAATTACGGATGCAATGAAAAACGACTTCCGTATTATGAAAGACATATCTGGGTTCACAAGGGTTAAACCAGTTGCTGGCGACCATCTTCCAGCTTGATTTCGGCAACTTTTTTGGATGGAACAAAGCGTTCATGTCGGCGATCTTCAGGCAGATTCAATTCGTGCCGGTTTGCCAGCCATGTGATTTTTGCGGAAAGTTTGTCGCGTTTTTGTGCTGTTGCATTGATCGACATGGCAAACCCGCCATGAAAGATTCTCAGTACCTTGCCTTCGAGCCTGCCGATGTGATCCATGTAGGCAATTACCGTTTCTCCAATTTCACCGGAGCGAGGCCCGACCACGGATGCGCTACCAGGGGACATGCTTATGATCTGGCACGGAAACTCACGCACATTCTGCGGATTAAGGATGACAGATTGTCGAAGATTGTCATTTTCGACCAACCGTCTAGGGCTAAACGGAAAGCAGGTTTTTCGCGTCTGGGATTAGAGGATGTCATAAAGAAAGATTTAAAGGAAGTAGGAACTTCCTAGGAGGGTGTAAAGAGGGAGGCTTTGAATAGATTGGGAAGGAGGAGGAGCATGCGTAGGTGTGTTGGTTTCAGGCGGCTTGGGGCTGCGGTGAGTTGTTAGTAGCAGAAGTAGGTGTAGCAGTAAACTTGTTCAATAGAAATCCTCCAAAAGGGATTGCAAAATACAAATATCCGCGCAAACCTCGGCCGTATCATGCTGTTTGCACAGGACGTCGCGGGGCTGGCCCTCTTCTACCGTTCGGTGTTCGGGTTCTCGATCGTGGAGCAGGACGGCGCGGACTGGATGGTGCTGAATGCCGGCGGGACCGAACTGGCGCTGCACCGCGTTGGGCCGGAATACCGGCGTGACGACGCCAAGGATTGGCTCGGCAATACCAACGTCAAGGGGGGGATCACGGTCGACGAGGACCTGGAAGCGCTGCGCGAGCGCCTTCTCGACATGGACGTCAGGCTGGGCGAGATCAAGCGGTTCTCGCCGACCGCGCCGATAGATCGCAGATAATCATAAAAAACAAGCAAAAAATAAAATAAAATAAAATAATAATGGGGGGGGGGGTGCTCCGCAACATGATAACATGATTAAGCAGGCAATCACAAGAATTTTAGGACATCGGAAAGACTAGGACTCAGTAACCCTTCACTCCGTGCGTAGAAGAAGCACATAATGTGTGATCAGAGGTGCAGAGATTCATGCAGGGACAGGCTCGGAGACAAAAAGTCGGGTACGTCGTATTTCTAACAATTTAAATAAACGCATTGCTGTGGATTTACTGTTTTACGTTATCTATTCCAAATACCAGCTACTTCAAAAGGAAATGGCTATCTTGGAAACTTGAAAGGGGGGAAATTCAAATGGAAAATGAAAGTTCCAGTGCTCTTTTTAAAGACCTAAGGCTTTTAGTGGGTGGAGGGAATAAGCATAGCACCAATGGGCACAGATGCTGACTTAAAACAATTAAAATGTCATGAGAATCAGAGGGAAGTTTTCCTGGGTACTATTTGTTTCTTAAAAAGTGCTTGAGGCAGTTTTGATTGATATCTTATTTCGTCCCCTGAGAGCGGTTTTGTCGTAACTAAGGTTTTCAAAATTCCGAGAAAAACGACTTTGAAATTTTCACCCCAGGTAGAAATTGCTTGTCTAGAAGGGAGAGGGGGGGGGGCCTAAAACAAGGTCAGATATCATCTAGACTTTGCCTCTTAGGAATACCCTCTTCCTTGTCGTATAAAAAGTCTAGACAATGTCGTGAGGAATAGCCTATTGGAGTTTTCTGTATAAATCCTTGCCTATGGTCGCTAGAAAGGAATTGGACCTGCTCCATAGAATTTGGGGCCCGGAAAGACATATCAAAAAGAAATGGCAGATTCTCCATAGGAAATCCCCCATGGAAGCATTGTGACTAACTCTAGCCATCAATATTCTCTCAAATTTTTCACAGTTCGTTACCACGAACTGTTTGAAAAAAAAAATAAAAAAAAAACGCACACAGGATGATTTTTTTTGTAGAAATTCTAGGTAGTAGTGTCAATCAATGCTTTGTTGAAAAATAGCGTTCCAATTAGATCCATTGCACGCGGAAATGGTATTTCTAAAGAATCTGTATTTTTAGACTTCAGCTAATGGCAAAATTACATTGAGAAACCCGAGATGATTTATATTTCTCGTGAACACAATTTGCAAGATTGGGTACATGGCTATTCTGTCGTAGCCATTATCGCAGCCTATAAACCATATAAATATAAAGGCAAATATTTTCAGATAGTGTTGAGTTTGATTTATTACATGACTTTTTTTTTGTTAGTCTTAAATTTAATATGGCTCTTTACATTTCTTTGACAAAACTCTTTTTTGGAAAGTTCTTTCCAATTAATTTTTTTTCTTTTTGACTGTTGAAGTTTATTATTGGCTAATACAATGAAAAGTTCATCTGTTTTCATGTCTTCGGAATTAAAATATTTGATTCCAATTTATTAGTTCAAGTTAGTTTCATTTGATTTATGTCAATATTTCTTGAAAGTTTCAACTAAATTCCCTTAGTTTTTACTGAAGTATTACAAATTTGCTCCAAATTTAAAAGTTTATTTAAGAAAAAAAAAAAAACTTAAAAAAGAACAGAAAAAAAACGGAATAAGTATGCCAGAAGTGGCTTAGGATGAGGGTCGCCCCCTCCAAACCTCATGTATCTGTTCCAGGCCTAAATTGCTTTTAATTCTTTCATTCATCTAATCTCAACCAAATTATCTATATAGTTAAAATAAATAGATAGATAGATTTATTCACACAAAAGCCCTATTGGGCCATTTGCTATTTAATTAGTCACAAAACTAAAATTAAGTTTCTTTGAGGGTGGAGGGGGTTTATTATTAGTCAAAGCTTACCATCCCTGTTCAAAGCTAGTCCTAAATGCTGGTATCTAGAAATTTTCAACAGCTTTTGTGTAGTGCTGGACAATACTTTTGTCATGCGAAATTAGGTTAGCTTGGTTAAATAAAACAGTATGGTCTGGATATTAAATATCTGTTCTGAGAGGGCAGATTCACAGTTTTCTTTTTGTTTGTTTTTTTTTTTCGCTTTTTGAGGGTGTTATTAATTGAGGTAGAATGCTGAATTAATCTGTTCGCAAGTCGTTGAGCAGTTCTTCCGATGTATTAAAAACCACAAGCGTCAGGAATTCTGTAGGCAATGGAAGTTTCAATAGATATCAGAATTTAAAGTTACTGAAAGTAAAACCCCTGGTGGCAATTACCCTATTATATACTCACATGTGCCAGTATACTATATAGAAAAGAGTATCACAATGTTATGGACTTTGACATACCCCTTCACTAATAATAAGGGTGTAAAACAAATACGTTCCCAGGAATAATAAGGGCGCAGAACAAATACGTTCCCAGGAATCGTGAAGGATTCGGTACTAATTATTAAATTACCCTCATTCCTCAACGCCTATTTTTTGTTTATTAGAAGATTCAATAAAACGTAGTGAATTTGAATAATAAAATGCACTCTCTTTCTGGTATGTATGTAGGTGACACAAATTTTGGGACCCTTTCGGCTTTCTCTCCATAGGGGCCGGGTCTATCTGGGATCCTGAGTAGTAGAGGTGGGAGATTAATAGCTGTTTCTGACTAAGTTTGGTGATGTTTGAAATGTGCTTTTGGTAGATAACCTTATGAATGACTACTATTTAGGGACCTTTGTGCTCTCATAGATGTTGGGTTGGTTCAGGACATCTTAAAGGTACGAACTGAACACTATCTGTCACCTCTCACTTTGGTTGAGACCCAAGAACCTCTTCCGATCAACATCATAGAGAAAGTTAAGTCTCCTGATCTTACGTATATGAGGGAGTTCACCCCCTTGTCAATACCTCGCTCTTTACTCTAAAGTTCAATCGTTTAAATAATGGCCGATATAAACAATAATTTGTTTGTGTTATTTTCCGGCCAATCTTTGCATTTAAACACAAAGTTTTTTTTAACTGAAAGTAAGGAGCGACAATAAAACTTAAAACGAACAGACATTACTCCGTATATGAAAGGGGCTTTTCCTCATCAACGCCCCGATCTTTACGTTAAAGTTTGACTATTTCTCTTAACTCTACTTTGAGGAGGGCGTTGAGGAGGAAGCCCTTTCATAATAAAGACTTCGTCGATTATAGGTCAGTTATAGTTGATTATAGTTATATAATAATAAATATAATATAATAAATATATAAATAAATAATAATAAATAAATAAAATGTAAAAAATAATAATAAATGAAATATAAATAATAAATATAATATAATAAATATAATATAGGTCAGATTATAGGTCAAATCAGGTCAAGTGTCTACCGACCAAATGAGATCCGTGTCATTTTTATCAGCTTTATAGTTTGGCACTTGTGTTTTCCACCCAAACAATCAGATCCCTTGAAGATTATCTCTTTTCTTGGGATCGTCTCTAGCAAAGCAAGTAGCATTCTTTTATTAATACCTTATGAGCAAGACGTACCACTTCCTTATTCATCTTGAGTCCAACTCTTGTCTATGCACCCTATTCTTCCTGGCTTAGTAAAGAAGTTCTGATTTCACCCAATTCCATGTTTCCTACTACTCAGAAGCCCTCGGAGGTATATCTACATGTAGAATTGGAAGGGCCGAAGTCCTACAGAAGCCCTCTCAAGCCTGAAAAAAGATCCTTAGCATACTTTTATTTGCAAAAGACTTATTTGTAATCGGTTTCTCGATCACTCTGGAAACCCCCTTCCGTGTAATTTTTTCCCATTGTAGAAATTATTCATGACTTCAAAAATATTTTTGAATGTTCAATAGGGGTCTAGCCAATAGCTAGGGACTAACAAAACCGATGAAATTCTTTGTTCCATTTCTCTAATTACAGAATTTCATTTATCTTAAAAATTGTCAACATAATTTCTCTTATTTCCTATATAACCAACTTCATTTTTTTTTAATATATCCCCTTTCCCAGAAAAAAATTGGACCTGCATGCATTTGAGCTACCTCCTGTGTATAGTGAATTTATTTTGAGCCTTTCTTCAGACGTAACAGACTTATTCCGGAAGTAAATTAAAAAAAAAGATTCAACATATCAGAGAACCATACTGTAGAAGTTTCAAGCTCCTATCTACAAAAATGTGAAAATTCGTATTTTTTTGCCAGAAGACCGATCATGGGTGCATGTTTATTTGATTGTTTTTTTTTTCTTTTTCCTAGGGGTGATCATATCGACCCAGTGGTCCTAGAATGTTGCGAGTGGGCTCATTCTAACAGAAATTAAAAGTTATAGTGTCCTATTTAAGTGACCAAAAAATTGGAGGGCACTTAGGCCCCCTCCCACGCTCTTTTTTATCCCAAAGTTAACGGATCAAAATTTTGAGATAGCCATTTTGTTCACCCGGCTCGATAGTAACAGAAGCTCTAAAAAACGAAATTTCAATACAAATAGACCTGTCTACATAAAAAAAAATCACATTTTTATGTTGATTTTAAATATATAAATTTCATTAAATTTAGTGATAAGAATCAAAAGTTACAAGACAGAGAAAATTTTCTTTATTTTCAAAAAAAGGGGAAACAGCCCCTAAAATACATAGAATATTTTTGGGAATAACACCATCAGATTCAATGGATCAGAGAACCTTACTGTAAGGGTTTCAAGCTCCTATCTTCAAAGCTGTGGAATTGTTTTTGCTTTTGTTTTTTTACCAGTCTATAAGTAAAAATGAGGATTTGGTTCTTTTTTGTCCATCTTTTTTGGCTTCGAATACAAATACCTTTTAGGTATGCCATGAAAAAAAAAATCAACAGATATTTTTGTAATCCTAATTATGATAATTAAACAAAAGAAGACTTTTGCATGCATTCCCACATATTGTAGAAAAAAAAAATAATGAGTCATATTAAGGCCATACGGTACCTCAAAAGTTCATGTGGTCACTTAATTCCCCAAAAATCTTAGAAAAACTACTAAATGTCTCCCGTTTAGTGCTAGAAATAGGAATTCTCAGTTTTAATGAAACTTACGCTGCCCAATTATTAACCCATTTTCTGTCTAACTCTTTACCCTCTTTGAAGTAATTAGCAATTGGACTGTTATTTTTTTTATAAAGGGAGTTTGCTTTCCACAGCAAAATAGAATTATCCTTGATATTAAGGCGTTTATCCCCCCTTTTCAGGATAAAGTAAAGCTTTTAATGGATCAATTTTGGAAACTATCATTTTTCGTTAAAATCTTCGTTTTTGCAATAGAAGAACTACCCCAACAGCACCCATATAGCACTGTTAACCCAAAATTTCCCTTTCAGTGGGATATATTAGATTAATCACTGGTTCTAAATCAGGAATAGTACTATAATCTTCCTTAACCTTGATAGTAGACTGTTATTTTTAAAACAGATTTGCAGGATTTTTTTAAGAGCATAAAGCCCTTGAAAATGCAATCACAGCAAAACTTACATCACTACTGAGGGTTTCTAGCTATTTTAAAAATTCCTGCACGTTTATTTTCAAAATAACAATATACTAATAAGACTTATCAGCATAAAGTAAAAATGTGGTCTCTGTTTTGAAAAGAAAAAAATACATTTAATATTTGTGATTTATAGAATACATATCAAGCAACAAGTTACAGTTTTCGAATCAGAAGAAAGTCAGGGATTAATTCGGAAAAACTAGAAAAAATTATGTATTTTCAACTTACAAACGGGTGATCAGATCTTAATGAAATTTGATATATTAGAAGGATCTTGTGCTTTAGAGCACTCATTTTAAATCCCAACCAGATCCGGTGACATTGGGGGGAGTTGAAGGGGAAACTGGAAATCTTGGAAAACGCGAAAATTGAGGTATCTTTATCTTACGAATGGGTGATCGGATCTTAGTAAAACTTGATATACAGAAAGATCTTATGTCTCAGATGCTCAATTTTTAATTCGAACCGGACCCGAGGATATAGGGCGTAGGAGGGGTTATTCATTCTACGAGCAAATGAGGGGTTGTGACCCATGGTAAAAAAAACCCTTTCCTAAAGAGCGATGACTTCTAAAGAC
The DNA here is from genome assembly GCA_010016025.2 of Alatinidae sp. Z8VKAUB7J3. Classification (NCBI taxonomy): domain Eukaryota; kingdom Metazoa; phylum Cnidaria; class Cubozoa; order Carybdeida; family Alatinidae; species Alatinidae sp. Z8VKAUB7J3. The sequence goes on from JAAAKM020721499.1 coordinate 61,382,396, forward strand.
AATTTCCTTTCAACCGGGAAAATTGAAGCAAGAAAATGACAAATTTATTCGTTGTAAAAATTAGGTCCTAAGGGCTTGACTTAACTTGGCATCTAATAGAAAAAAAAAACGAGGAAAAGCAAAAGTTAAAATTAAAAACGCCATAAATTATAAGCAGGATAAATGGTTTTCAACATCCAGGATAAATTAGGTATCTTCTCGCTTATTAGCGTAATTAATCTTTATTCCTTGAGCCTTTAACTTTTACTTAGACTGGAATACCTGCAGTCTGACTTTCACCATTGCATTCTTCTTCCCTACCCAGAAATCTTGCTAACTAAATACTTTAGTAGACTAGTCAGGAAGAACACCAGTAGACCTTTCACTTCAAGCGACTTGACACTTTAACAACACGAAGATAGTGCAACTCCTTCGTCTATTATTTTGTTCGTTCTTTAAGTGATTGACGATCTATCTTGAGATTCTCCTTGTGTCTAATTGCCTTTAATTAGTTCTTGCTAATTTGGCGTTTTGTTTTTACTTTTAGTGTAGTAGATATTTGCTTTATTGGATGTGGCGAATAGCTAATTCCAATGAAAGTAGAACTCAAAACCCTCGACCAATTTTGAGGTTGACCATTTTTTCCGTATCTTAATATACTTAATTCCGATGCTCTGGAATCCATTCGAACCAATCCTGTGAGAGCGGTTACCACATGTGTTTGAGCTGTATTAAAGAATAAAAAAAATACATTTTTTACCGCAAATAAGGAGCGGCATTAAAACTTAAAACGAACAGAATTTATTCCGTATATGAAAGGGGTTGTCCCCTCCCCGACGTCCCGCTCGTTATGTTAAAGTTTTACTTTCTCACAACTCTACTTTTAGTCAAGTCAATTCATGTCCTTCAGTCAAGACTAATAAATGTCTCAAACATACAACATTTATCCCAAATCTGACCTTGTTGTTCTACTTGCAATTGGCCATAAAGAAAAGACAGGTGAACAAACAAATAAACATGCAACAAATAAACATTCGCCTTGGAAAAGAAATCAAAGCTTCACATGTTTGAAGATAGGGGTTTGAAACCTCTGCAATATGGTTTTCAGACATTCTGAACATCATCAAGATAACTCAGGCTCGTAACTTTTTTTTTGGGGGGGGGAAGCTTTAAATTAAATTAAAATTTTACAATTAAAGTCCAGGTATATGATGAGACGGATTATGTCTACAGTTCTCTGACATTAGTCCAACAAAATCTGATTATTGGAAGTATTCTCGCCATTACGGTGTTGTTTCTCTTTCTCCGAACCAGCAGCACAACTCTGGTGATTGGCCTGGCCATTCCCATCAGTATCATGGGTACCTTCATTGCCCTGTGGTTTTTGGACCGCAATGTCAACGTCATCAGCCTCGCCGGGATGACGTTTGCCGCAGGCATGTTAGTCGACAACTCCATCGTCGTGCTAGAAAATATTTATCGTCATCGGGAATCTGGAAAGCCACTGTTTCAAGCAGAAAGCGTGTCGATGTATTACAAGAGCAATGCGAAACCAGGCTTAAGGCTGAAAGAGAGAGTAAAAAAAGAATGCGTGTAGAGGAATTACCAGACTATATCAGAGGAATTACCAGTTGTATATCCGCAAGTTTTACGCGGTTAAAAATTATAACCTTGCACACGTGTTGCTGGAGCAAGTTCCAGAAAAAAAAATAAAAAATAAAAAAAGGAAAAAAAACTAAAAAAATAAAGCGAAACAAAAAACACTGAAAATCATGTTTTGGTTTTTCTTTTAGTTATAAGTAAGTTCCTATAAGTTATTAGTAAGTACAGCGTAATTTGAAGAAGTACCCGTGAATTCAAGAAAATTAATGATGGGGGGGATGGGCGGACACCGAGGCCCCCTTGCATAGCTCCCCAGGCTTGATATTTATATCTTTGTTATACCTTTGTGTATGTATCTAACACATGTATCAAAGAAGTATGTATCAAAACTTCTTATTATTTTAATTAAAGGACCCTTGTTTTAGGAGTCGTTATTAAAGAACTGGGACGAAAAGCCGTAAGCGTAAAAAGAGGTATTGAGGTGGGGGCAAACGCCTCATATACGTAATAATAGTACTTGCTAATTATACGAAACACAATCATGTTACCTTTTTAAGTAATCAAAAAATTAGAGGGCAACCAGGCCTCCTCCCCTGCTCCTTTTTTTCTCAATATCTTCCGATTAAAACTATGACAAAGCCATTTGGCCAAAAAAATAAATTAATATGCATATTTCATTTTAATTATTTATGTGCGGAGAGCCAAAATCAAAACATACATTAATTCAAACACGTTCGGAAATTAAACAAAAAAAAAACATGTTTTTTAACTGAAATTAAGGAGCAGCATTAAAACTTAAAGCGAACAGAAATTACTCCGTATATGAAAGGGGCTTTTCCTCCTCAACGCCCCGCTCTTTATTTTTTGATTTATGTAGACCTTCCTCGATTGAATGACTTTCTAGCTGAAAATTCCCTTTCCTACCTGTATAATATAAATTTCAGTGCCCTAGGAATCATGTGCTTTAAATTCCTTATGAATTTGTTTATTATTAAGACTTATATGTGCAATAAAAGCCTTTATTCGCTAGATTTCTTCTTCCACGTGTAGATAACCATCGGTAATAATAAGTGGCGGCATCTCGTCAGGATTCAGCTTCTACTCATCTGAGCATGCAAACTCAGGGTCCCATTTACTACAATAAAATGTAATTTCACTTTTATTATATCTTCTCACAGTAGATCTACATTAATGAGTCAGCTCATTTTCCATTGTCTTTTTCAGGTGAAAACGTAGTGGAATCACAAGGTAACGCTAATATCCTTAAATAACTTAATAAATTTAAATAATTTAAGCACCACTCCTTGGAAATTTATCGAGGTTCAGTGAAACTACCTCAGATTACTGACTCAAACACCATTTTTGACGACAATTACCAAATGATTCGACTGACTATTCTATATTCGATTTTCTTTCTGTAGACAATTTGCAAAAAATATTAAACTTCACCGACATTTTCAGAAAATTCTTTCTTTTGACATCCTGATGAAGGACCTCAACCAATTCGTCCACAGTACAAAAAAAATGAACAAATCAAATTTTAAGAAAAAGGAAAAAAAAAAACAAAATCTAATCTTCTTAAGTGAACTCTACGAGAGGAGAAAAGACACCCATGTTTTTCCGTGTCTTTTCTCCTCTCGTAGAGTTCACTTAAGAAGGTTAGATTTTGTTGTTGTTGTTGTTTTTTTCCTCTTTCTTATATATATTTTTTTAGCACTGAGGACGACTTCGTGGAGGTCCTTGTCGAAAGATTTGCTTGATTTTCATCTTCATATTTTGCTAATGACTGACAAAATCGTCGTTTTTTGGCAACGTCATCACTCAGCCCGGCCAGGGCTTTTGAAGACGTAGAGGAAAGAGTTATGATTGAAGCAAAGAATTATATGGAAGTTCGGTTGCATATCCGTGGTGGTATATTCACAGGTAAGCAATGCTCACATTTGCAGTAAGAGATCTATATTATGCTAGCCTAAACTACATGGTTTGGCTCGAGAATCCCCATAATTGTTTTTCTGCTTTTAGCTCCATATCTGTTGTTTAGTGCTTTTTGGTATATTTATTATCAACTATCCTCACCCTCTCTCCTTACCCCCCTTTTAACATTCTCCTGTCGTTTCCGCTTCTGTAAAAGGTAGACCCGAGTCTCAGCAAGGGGAAGATTCCAGGAGTAATTGATCGCTTAGCCCCGTTCTGTGATCTTGATTTATGGGTCTTATAGGCTTCGAATAAAGGAAAGATTATGATAGGTTTATTGGTTATGGATCCGCCTATTACGTCTATTAAAAATCTGTTACACTTTATGGAATTCCGAAGCTGTTGACTAATAAAAAACGGATGGGATCTTAGAATCATAGTGCTCCAGCATGAAATGAGTCGTCAAATCTAAAAACAGCCAATTCTATATATTAGTGTTTGTGTCAGTAACACATAGTAGGTATTTAGGAGGAGATAAATATCTCGCTTTTTATGCTAAAGTATTTTTAGTTATTATATTACTATTTACTCTACGGCCTTTCTGATTCAGGAGTCATTCTTAAAGAATTGAGACAAAACTTACGATTTGGTGTAAAGAGCGAGGCATTAACGAGGGTACAAACCCCCTTATATACGTAATAAAAATATAAGAATATAAAAGCTTGTTACGTAAGTTAATTCTTAAGTTACTTATATTTTTTACTAATCGAAACGTTAGTTAAAAATTAAAAGTTATAGTTGCCTTTTTATGTAACCAAAAAATTGGAGGGCAACGTCAAACGAAGTGTAAGATGCTTGCCTTTCTGCAAAGAAAAGAAAAAAGTTGGAAGAGGGCAGGAGGGGGGGGGGGGGTTGTGTGCATTGGAGGCGTCTTGATCCAGCTTTGTGCTTCCCAATAATGTCAGTTAAGCATCCTTGCATGATTTCGGTTCAAAAGGGTTGCTATAGAGGCCAATGGACTATTTTGATCCTCCAGTAATACAGATGAAAATCATTCCAAGATTCAGCTTCAAACTTTGGCTCAAGTATAAGCGAGAATGCACACAGCTTTTCAAAATGTAGTACTATATTTCATCAGTCCAGTCAGGGAACTTAAAACGAACAGAAATTACTCCGTATATGAAATGGGTTGTCCTCTCCACAATCCCTCGCTCTTTACGCTAAAATAGTTGACTCTTTGCCACAATTCTACTTTTTAAAACAATTAAAAACTTTAGGGAAACTTTAGGGTTTGACTAGAAACTAATGTTAAACATGCCTGTTACAAGCTCCTCTTAAAGTTGTAACCTTGAGGAAAACCTAGTCAAGAGACTAAGACAACTTTGCGTTCCTTTGTTGGCCTCAGGCTGCTTTGTGCTGCTATAAATTGTTATTTTTCAAAAATTGATTTGGATCTTTGCATATCCCGAAAACCAAAAATGTTATTTGACTAACGAATTTTTGACTAAAAAAAAAACACACATTAGTCAATATCATTTGACAACCCTGCTACTGATATGGTAATGCAAATGATAAAATCAACGAAAATAAACATACTTAAGGTAGCACAAGTCAGTTTCGAAGAAACAATATTATTTTATGCCATCTAGAAAAAGAGCACTCAAGCACCCAAAAATTAGCTGGTGGAAAACACTATTTCACTAGTTTTATTTTTAAATACCAAGGACAGTGAAAGCATGAGCATCGGTGAAGCTAAGTAGAACTGCAAGAACCGGACATCGGAACACGCCTGTAAGACATTTATCATATGATTTAACTGATCCTTTTTGTGATTTTCTTCAATATTCGGTTACCGTTAAGACGCTTTATGGTGAGTAAAGCCACCTACGACGATTCTATATTTTATGCCCTCCTCCACATTTTCAGATTCTGTCGAAAAGCCGGAAAAAAACGTCTAATAGCGGTCGTTAACTATTATTCAAATTTTCATAACCATGACTGTGCAGTGGTCGGCAGTCATTTCAACAGTTTATTGTTTCAAAGCCAAATTCAGCTTAAAGTGGTTTTTGCCAAATGGGTTAAACTTCTCATATTATACACCGGCTGTATGTGAGGAGAAAACCCATCTGATCAAACTGAATGTGTCAACACTACCTAGTAACTGATGCTTCTGGTGGTTCAGCCAAATATTGTGACGCCCTGATGACGAGATATCTCGTCATTAGCCTGAAGAGTATCATCACACAAGTAATGCCTGAAACGTATCCCATTGAAGTCTTGGAGGAAACGAGCCGGTGGTCAAAAGAAATTCTGGCTATTCACCGTCAAGTCCAACCTGGAGTCACTTGGCGATTCACGAATTACGACAGAAGTTGGGACCATTTGTCTATCATCAAGCCATTAACTGAGCGTGTTTGTGATTCTTTTCCTTCTTTGTGTTTTTGAAATGAAATACCTCTTCCAGGCAATGTTTAGGCGGTCCAGCACTTTGGGACTCTCTGCAAGTTCAGATCAACTAAGGACACCGCTTAGGAAAGGTAGATTCATGGGATCAGCTTCTGAACAGCAGAGTTTTGGCAACGAAAATGAATGGACTGCTGCATTTGGAATAATAACCGACAAGGATCTACTCCTCTATAGCTCTGTGCCATGGAGTGTTGATGGTTTGAAGTCCCATGCCGCCAGATTGCCTCTAGTTATGACAAGGTTGGTATTTGTTACATTTAATGCTAATTTAAAAAAAAGGCAGATACATCCTAGGGCTATATCTGATCCCACTATGCAGGCTGGAACTCCATTGTAACAGCAGTGATTGTTATATTTGGAAAGAGCATGGAATTGGGAATCCTATGGTAGATGTCTTTGCTTTTTATCTGATTGCTGTCTTATGATATACCTTTACTGGTCTGATTAATTGGAATTTTGAAAATTAATAATTTTTACAGAATTTGAATTGGTAAAATTCTGTCTTTTTTTCACCCTTTTGCTTACAAGTCCACTCAACATTGTCTATAATGAATCAACCCAGAAATCTCAATCTGAAAGTGAGATTATCCTTTTTCAATTTGAAAAATATTCTTCAATAGCCATTTTATTGTTCACTATCAAAATTATTATTATGAAAACCTTAAAAATTAGACTCTTCGCTCTTAGCTGTTTCGTAGCGGTATTCCTTGGCCTGCTGTTCAGCGCTTGTGAAAAAGAAGAAATCCATGCTGATGAAACACAAAATCAAAAGGTGGAAGAACAAATGCGACTACCTTTTCACAAAGAAGTTACCTTGACGGATAGCACCGGCAAAAGCAGCGTCGTCATCCGATTTAGCTCTGACCAGGAATCTTTTATCAAAAACACTCTTCAGGAGGTTCTTCACATGGATCTGACATTGAAATTATTGGACTATCAAAATCATATTCAACTACTGAACCTGTAGAGATATCTGTACAAGTCTCTGACTCACATTTTGATTGTGGAGATCTATATATCACAATTTATTCTGGAAAAGATGCAGTTGCCCAAGGTGGATTTTTTGAACAATGTTTTGATAAAAGAAACGAACTAATCCCAATAGGTGAAAAATTCTCTGAGGTTGTTGACACTCCTGGTTCTTATGAAATTGTAGCACAAATGATTTCTAAAGACCTAAAAAATATCTCCGCTAGTGAAGCAACTTTTGAGTTTTCTGACTTTTCCTTGTTTCTTTTTTTTCCACTTCTTTTAAAACATATTAATTTTATCACTGCTGCAAATGAGTTGGAACAAAAAAAGAAATATGCAATACATTTCAATATTGAATGCTCTTTCCAATCAAATTTTCTGGTAAAATTCTAGTTAATTGACTTGGTGCTATCTTGGAAAGGGTTTAGGTTAGGAAAATGAAACCTTCAGGGATGGGTCTACAGGCTAAAGTATGTCCCGGGAGGGTATTTAAAGTACCCACCCCCACTCCTTCTCCCTGTAGAGGGCCCTGAAATTTGCCTCCATCGAGCTTCAAGTTCATCTTTTCCGGCAAACCGCCCACATTGTGGTGCGACTTGATGGTGACGCTTGGTCCACCTGTGAATGAAACGCTCTCAATCACATCAGGGTAAAGCGTGCCTTGAGCCAAAAATTCAGCACCACCGACTTTTTTCGCTTCTTGTTCGAATGTTTCGATAAACAAGCGACCGATGATTTTGCGTTTTTCTTCCGGGTCAGACTTCCCGTCCAGTTCACCAAGGAATTGATCAGCGGCATCCACATGCACAAGCGGGATATTGTAGTGGTCACGGAAAAGCGTCACCACTTCCTCAGCTTCGTGAATCAATCATTGCCACCGGCTACTACCGTCTTGGTCGCTGGGACGATGAACCGGCGGATCCCAAACTGGCCTTCTATGACGACATTGATGACATCGTCACAACCACCAGCCAGACGATGCTGGGACTGACGGTGAACTGTGCGCGATGTCACGATCACAAGATCGACCCCATTCCCCAGTCCGACTACTACCGCATGGTCGGCTTCTTCCGCAACGTGCGTCGTTACGGAATTCGCAATGAAAAATCAGTCGCCGCTGCGTCCGTTCGTGTCGTCAATCTGGCCGAGAATGACACGATCTTTTCGGAGGAACTTTGGGTCCTTGGTACAATCGAATTGGTCTTGTAATTTGGTAACAAGCAAGTGCTTAAAAATGCTTTAAAATAATTGAAAAATATATAAAAAATTTCGTTCCAAAATTGAAAAAAAAAATTGGTTGTAAAAAAAAGACAAGGTTGGTTCTAAATAAATTTTAGATATAAATATACAATTAAGGGATAAATTGTTACATACCTAAAGAAATAAAAAAACGCAATTTTATATCTACAACTCCATAAGATTATTCCGGATTATATCGTGATTAAATAAAAAAAAAACAAGTTTTTTTTAACTGAAAGTAAGGAGCGACATGCTTCGCGGCGAGATCGACACCGCAGATGCTCCCCCAGACGTAGAACGGCCGCAGGGTCGGGTCGAGCTCGAGGACCCGCTCGTACGTCGCCACGAGCGAGCTGTAGTTGTTGAACGGTGTGCCTTCGTCGCCCACGTCCGCAGAGTACCGCCGTTGCGCTCGCTGTCGATGGTCGTGCCCGCGATCGTGTGGTGCGCGAGGTCTCACGCGCGCTGGCGACGTCGTCGTCCGGCCCAAACGAGCAGCCCGCCGACGATCGCCACGAACCCGCCGACGAACGCGATGCCGGCGCGTCCGCCCCAGCCGTTTCCGGGACAGAAATGAATCCATTAATCTATTAGGGATAGTGTGGTCACGGTTTTTCCCTATTGCTTATCTTTATTTTTTTTTTTTTTATTATTATTTTAGCTCTGGGCTGGTTAATTATTTAAGACTCTAAGCTGACAATCGTAGCTTATATTTATAATCAGAGTTTACGAAAATTACCACTCTGTGCCAGTTTTAGTTACATCCACGTGTATTTCCACACCACAATGACTTTTTAGTTCTGTTCACTTAAAACTGTATGGCAGAGGCCATTGCACATTACGATTGTTTCCTCTTTTATTTTTGAGGAGTATAATTGTCTTCTTTTGTCGCGAATTAATGCTCGTCAACAAGGAAATTGCAGCCCATAGCCAAGGTATTACTGTCATCTATGGCAATATTTATGAAGATCTGACAATTGAAGAAAGGTTAGGTGAGTCAGGCTTTTATCCAAATAAAGACGGAAGAACGCGATTATACAATGCGGCATACGCCATCAAAAATGGCAAACCACTTGAGCGATTGAAAGAATCAAATTTATTGCCACCCGGTATTCAGCCAAAAGCGCTTCTACCTAACTATCGCTTTTTTGATGATCAACGATACTTCTTTTCCCTCAATGATATCGCACACGACATTAATCCCATTCCCTGTATTCGTGGCTAAAAGCGTATTCGCGGCCTTCAGCGCTTTCGAGAAGCGTTAGATTGCCGGCAAATTCCGCCTGATAGACGGAGTGGACGACGTCGTCTACGCGCACCGTGTGTTTGAGATTGAGTTCGCTTAGCGCTTCGGTGTCCTGTTTTAGAGAATCGTCGCCGTCAAAATCGCGCCAGACGCCCTGAAACTCATCGGCTGTTTCCGCTTTTTCAAAATTGTGCGTTAACATAAAGCTTTCCTGCGCTTTTTTATCGACTTGAATCGTTTTTACTTCGTCGACCGGTTTAGCTTTATTTGTGAAAGCAAAATTTCCCGTTCAAGCTGAGACCCAAGCCGTAACACCTGTGACGCCAACGCGCAATTCTCGAGGCGCACGTAGTCAAGCACAAACACCACAGCAGGTTACACAACGCAACACAAATTCCAGACCAACTTCTATCAATGATGAATCGGTATCGCCGGAAGCGTTAGTTGACGAATATCAGCAGAAATTAGCCGAAGATGCGCCGGGGACGCTAAACGAGTTGGGATTAGCTCCGGCAGAGGGTGGCGGCTACCAGTTGGGCAGCAACGCACAATCTCCGTATTTAAAAAACACCGGCTTGCAGGTTCGTCGAAACGATGGTGCACCTACAGATTGAGTGCGCCAATCGTCGTTTGTATAACGCGTACGAAATATACAACGCGACGATGGTCATCTCGTCATGAATGTGTACTCACTGGACTACTCTCTTCCGATATCCTTTCTTCCAGGAAGCAACGGAAATTCCTGCAGTCAACTGGGATCCTTGGGTTGAATCAACGTCGGCCTCGGCCTCGATCGGAGGAAACGCCGAAGCCGTGCAGTACAGCGTCGTAAGTGCTCCCTGGGTTGTTGTGATGTTCTGAGGTTGCTGGATTTGTTGTTCGCGAACGTGATTGCGGAGTGGATGATCGGATCTTAATGATTTTGATATTTAGAAGGACCTCGTGACTCAGATCTTTTATTTTAAATCCCGACCGGCATTAAGCCTCTAGTTTTTCTTTTAAATCAATCTATTGATTCTTAGAATTTTGCTATAGCTCATAACATATGAGCTGTTAGCTCTTCCGGCCTCGTCACAAGTGATGGCCTCGTCACTCGGCACATATGAGCTCTTAGCCCTTGTTCGTATTGTTTTTATTTGTATGTGTATTGGGGTTGTAATCCCAAACAAGCTTTGCTTCAGGCCATTTGCTTGTTCTATTTTGTTTATATTGCCCTTTATATATTCATGAATGTACACAGAGGGGTACAAACCAAAAGAAAATTGAAAACTACAAAATTGCGTTTCTAACGAAAAGGACGATAATAAGCAGCTCATAATACTTATAATAGCTCATGAATAGATAAGAAATAGCTTATAATAGCTCGGTAATAAATAGCTCATAAACACTCATAATAAATAACTTAGTCTTATTGATACTAAGGCTATTCAATTTTTAGTAAGGCGATTAAATGTTTAGTAGGGGTGGGTTAGGGGAGGAGGAGTCAGAGAGTTTTTTTTCCAAGGAAGTGTATTAATAGTTGAAGTCAATTTAAACATTTGAAAGCAGAAAATTAATGTTTGCTCCGGAGTTCAATGTTTCAATTTCCATAAACTAAGAATTTTTGATGTTATGAAGGTACAAAAACTCTTTCTAGTATTTTGGGAAAAAATCCAATGTTTTACTTCTTGACCTACTGATAGAGTTAGATTACAAACTGCTCTCCTAATAAATTGAAAAGGAAGGAGCTGAGACTTTCGTTGCTGTGGGTTAAAATATTCCAACAGAAAAAATGAAAGACATATAAAAGATTAGGTAGAAACTTCTAAGTAAGGATAGTTCAAAGCTTCCGGATTTAAATTTGCAAAAATGTGGAATGTTGCATTTTTTTTTTTACCGAAAGAAAGATCACCAAAGCATGTTTACTCGCTTTTTTTCGCATCGAACCAATGATCAATGATCCTAGGATATCGCTATCGGTCCCATGAAATTAAAAGTTCTAGTGCCCTTTTTAAGTCTTCCAAAAAGGAAGAAGAAGGGCAACTCTTTTTTCCCAAAAGTCGTCTGATCAAAATTTTGAGATAGCTACTTTGTTCAGTATAGTTGAAAAGCACAATAAGTATATTTTGGCTATTGTAGAGCCACCGGAGGAAGGACCACAAGTTATGAATTTTGCCTGTTTATATCCAAAGTCATTGTTTTTGGACTTTCCAACTATATTAAACAAAATAGCTACCTCAAAATTTTGATCGGTCGATTCTGAGGGGAATAGGCGTGGGAGGGAGGCCAGTTGCCCTCCAATCATTCTGGTTACTTAAAAAGGGTCCTAAAACTTTTTATTTCTGTTCGAATAAGCCTTTCCACAATATTCTAGGGCTATTGGTTTTATGGGATGCTCCTGAGGAAGAAAAAAAGCATCCGTTATCTTTTTTCTGGCAAAAAAGTATCAATTCTACATTTTTGTAGATTAGAGTGCTCCTATAACAGGGTTCGTCAGCCTGTTCATCGTGCCCAAATTCCTGGTGAACGAGGACGGTTCGCTGGGTGAGCGCAACGGCGTCTCGGTCGGCAAGATCGAAGAGAAGATGGGAATCCACGGCAACTCCACCTGCGTCATGAACTATGACGGCGCAGTCGGCTGGCTGCTGGGTGAAGAGCACAAGGGCATGCGCGCCATGTTCACCATGATGAACGAGGCCCGCCTGGGTGTCGGCATGCAGGGTCTGGCGCAGGCCGAGGCCGCCTATCAGAACGCGCTGGAATACGCCAAGGACCGGCTGCAGGGGCGCGACGTGACCGGCGCCAAGAGCTTGCTTCTGATTCAATCAATATATTCTATGCCTCTCCTTCACCCCCTCCCTAAAAATAAAGCTGTAGGAGCTGTGGCGGAGAGGGATGGAGGGATATTAATCCACTTTGCCGCTTTAATAATGCAAACTGAAAATATTGTATGATTCTGCTTTTAAAACGAAGAATCATTCCAACATTTCTGCCAAAAAATTGGAATAGAAGGGATTGGGGTGATAGAATAGGCTTTTTTTTATAGCTTTTTTTATGGCACTTGGTATTAACCAAGTGACATATAGCAATCACGAATTCTGTCGGTCTGTCTGTCTGTCTGTTGCTCCAGTTAGGGCGGTCCAGTCGGACAAAGAACGTGTTATGTCCGTTGTTAACAAGGCCAAAGCAATGAAGGCCGCGCGTGAAGGAAAAGCGATGCGAAAGAAGAAGGCACGTTCATCAAAGAAGAAACGTTCCGACAAGGGTTCATCGTCAGCGTCATCAACAGCAATAGTCCCAATGCAGAAACAAAGTTCAACGGGACGAATTGTTCAATCGTACTGCAGTGATATGAACAGTATTGTTGAAGATTACTTGAGTATGGCATCGGTCGTTCCAGCATCGGCGGCAACCTGACGGACATGATTATTTGGTCGGGTTGATTGCATAGTTTCTTGCTTTGTTGGCCAGACTACCTTGCGAACTTCTACAGTCGCTTCTTGCCAATATTTAATAAATACTTTGCCACCAGTGGTTCTAGAAACCAAGAAAGCTGCTGCGGTTAATGCCGCTAGCAGCCCTAAAACTCTGATCAAGATAGATACAGCAGAAAAATAGTAATGTCCCCCCAAGGCGCTAAGCAACAATACTGTAGCTAACCCCCACCATACGAAGTCAAATCTTGATTTTTCTGCCACTCTACTAACCATCATTTATCCATTCTGGCAGGCCAGGAGGGAATCGAACCCCCATGAAGTATTTTTAGTAATTTCAAGTTTTAGTAATTTAGTAATTTCAAGAGTAATTTCTTTGTGATTCAGGGGTCATTCTTAAGGAATTGGGACAAAATTTAAGCTTTAGTGTTAAGAGCGAGGTATTGACGAGGGGGTGACCCCCCCCCATATACGTAATAAAAACATACGAATATAGAAGTTCGTTGCGTAAGTTAATTCGTAAGTTACGTATATTTTTTACTAATGAAAACGTTCGTAAGAAATTTAAAGTTCTAGTTGCCTTTTTAAGTAATCAAAAAATTAGAGGGCAAGTAGGCCTCTTCCTCCGCTTCTTGTATTGAATTCTCTATGAATCACTCTTTTCTTCAAAGTAACTTAACAGTTTGTCAAAATAATGTAAAATTTGCCGTATACATATAACTCAGGGAATATGTTTTAGTAGCCTACTGGGGGGACAGTGGTGTTGTTTCAGGGGGAGGGTGGGAGGGCAGTCCCTAACCAAAAAAAAAATGGAGAAAATCAGTATATAGCCCATGTCCCTTGATTCTTTGGATTTTAAGCCCTCTTGTCCCCCCTCAACAAAAATGCTGAACTTATGCCCCTGTACTGGGAAGGGGTAGAGTTTATTACCTTAAAAATGAATGCTAGCGATAGCTAAAATTCAGCTTTATTCGTCTACCAAATTACATTTTTGAAATTCGCCTTTTCAATTTATTAATGTAAAAAATACGTAAAAATTGTATGAAAATTGTTGAAAAAGGAAAAAATCTTATTGTTTGAGGAGTTGTAGATTATTCGTTAATAAAAGGTTTATACAGTGTCACTGGTCGGACTCAGTGAGTAAATATATCTGAAACCAATAATTTTAATGTCATAACGTCATTTAATGTCATAATATCATAACAACATTTAGTGTCATAATGTCATTTAATGTCATAATGTCATTTTGTAGTGTTGGTGCAGCAAAGATACAAAAATATAGAAGTTTGTTATGTAAGTTAATTCGTGAGTTACGTACATTTATTACTAACAAAAAAGTTCGCTATAAAAATTCTAGTTGCATTTTTAAGTAACCAAAAATTGGAGGGCAGCTAGGCCTCCTCCCTCGCCTCTTTGTCTTATCAAAATCGTCCGATCAAAACTACGAGAAAGCCATTTAGCATAAATTCATATGTAAATTTTGTTTTAATTTTTCATGTGCGGTGAGCCAAAATCAAAACATGCATTAAGTCAAAAACATTCAGAAATTAAATAAAAGTTTTTTAATTGCAAGTAAGGGCAGCTGTGAAGTACAGAAGGCCAAAGATTCGTGAGTTTGAACTGACTGACTATACGCCCTAGACTGTAGACATTTGGACTGCTATTGGGAATGACTGCCCATTTGCTTGACGAAAATCATAGACGGAAATCTTTTGCTTTTGCATGTTTACGTTTTAAGATCTCACAAACTTATGACAAAATCGCTGAAAAACTGAATAGTGTCGGCTTTATATAAAACTGCGGCTGAAACACAGGTATGTGGAGTGTTAACTGAAAATGGTTTAAACTTCCGTAAAGCACTTATAGAATTTCCAACAATCTCCAGCGATGAAGGGCATCTTTATTCAATTTTCGTCGAAATTCATCTTCATATGCAAGTTACAGTGAATTAAATAAAAAACTCGAATCTTTTTTAACACTTAAAGGCCCTGTCGCCCTGATTAAGCTCAGTTTTAAATCCAAATAGTTCAATTTCAACACAAATCTCACTGGCGGTTCTCCCGCTATACTCGATTGCACAGACGGGCGGACAGACAGACAGATCTCAAAAACCTATCTTGTTGGATATTTTCCACTATCCAAATAGGTGATGATACCTGGATGATGACATGCCATTGTTTTCCTTTTTTTGGGTCCAATTAGCCAACAGCAATCCTTGTGAATGCGCAGGATGAAATCCTCGACCTGAACGGTGTGGCGGAAAACTTTCTGAATGCCTCCAGCAAAGCGTTACGCGGGGTGCCGGTTTGGGATCGCATCGCTGTGGATGCGCCTTTGGAAGACGCCTTCAGCCGCGCCCGCGATCTGGGCACACCCCTGTTTGTCAACGATGTGGATGTGGGCACCGGAAATGCGCCGCCAATGCAGTGCAACGTGCAAATTGCGCAACTGGCGGAGGGAAACGGGGAGATGATCATTCTGATCTCTCCACGGGAGCTGGCCAGCCGTGTCAGCAACTCGGATACGAAATTGTTTCATTCCCCGAGGTACTCGCTTATAGCGCAATTTAGCGTCTTTTCCTTCTATCATTTCTGGTGTTTATTTGTTGTTTTTTAGGCTGGTTTCTTTTATTTCACAATTTTTTAGCGCTGATAAAGCCTTCTGGATGTGTAGTCAAAATATTGGATTTTTATTATTTATTGTTTGCTTTTTATGTTTTTGTCCGCTTTGTCGTTTAAAATATTGCACCCGTTTCTTTCTGTTTAAGTTTGAAAATAGAAAGGCAGTGTGGTTTGAGAAATTATTCAGTGTAAATACGAAATAAACATTTCAATTTTTGGCGCGCCACTGGGCCTGGGCGTCGACGGCTCGGCCTCCAACGATGCCTCGAACATGATCCTCGAAGCGCGCCAGGCGCTGTATATCCAGCGCCTGCGCTACGGGGCCGAGCAGATCACCCCGCAGCGCGTGCTCGGCTGGGCGAGCAAGGGTTCGGCGCAACTGCTGGGACGCAGCGACATCGGCGAACTGGCAGTGGGCAAGCAGGCCGACCTGGCGCTGTTCAAGCTCGACGAGCTGCGCTTCTCCGGCAGCCATGACCCGCTCTCCGCCCTGCTGCTGTGCGGCGCCGACCGCGCCGACCGGATGATGATCCAGGGTTCTAAAAATATTTTCACGTAATCATATAAAATCTGAGTTAGATTACGTTAAAGATATTTTATTCTGCAATGGCTACCCAATCAATCTCATTGGAAATATAATATATAGACGATTAAAAAAGATAAAACAGGAAAATTGGAAGCCCGTCCCCCTTGATTCAGTTACACTGGCAATTGAGAAAATTTTTTTCACTACATTACCATACGTCTCGAAACTCAGTGACAAACTTGTGAAAATTTCAAAAAAACGTAATCTCTCTGTTTCTTTCAAAACTGAACAAAAAGTTGAACATTTTTTCAATTCGGGAAAGGATCTGCTCGTAGCAACCTTTGAGGTAGCCATCGGGGAGCACAATTTGTCCCGCGCAACTGAGCACGGACTCGGCGATGAACGTGGGGCGTTGTGCGCCAGGGAGTCCCTCCAGGCTTTCCGTGAGGGTCGCGATATAGCGTTCGCTCAGGTCCGGTGACGGATCTCGGAACTGTCCCCGAAAGCGGTCAGGGACCGGCAGCGTGTGGACATAGGCGGGTGGAGCAAAACCACCCGGCCCGTCGAATTTGTAGGGGCTGATTTCGACAGTGGACGTGAGGTTGCCGTGGTAAGCGCCTTCGAGAACGAACGTTTGGGGGATAAAACTTTGGAAAACGCTTAGAGTAGAGGGATCGGGATAAAACTTGGTGGGAAAAATAAGCTCAAGTCCTAGATACATGATTGACATAACCAGAACGGATCCACTCTCCTTGGGACAGTTGAGGGAGAGGGGTTAAAAAAAAATGAGGTATTTTTAACTTGTGAAGAAACTATTGGATCTTTATTAAGTTTTGTATTTAGAAGGACCTCGTAACTCAGATCTCTTATTTTAAATCCCGACCGGATCCAGTGTTTGTAACTTAGCAACGGGTGATCAGATCTTAATGAAATTGATATTTAGAAGGATCTTTCAAAGTTTGTAACTTGCAGACCCTCCCCTGGTAACTTCGGGGGATTAAGTTGTCCCCAAAGACATAGTTATTAGGTTTTTCGACTATGCTGAACAGAATCGCTATATCAAAATTTTAATCCGGTGACTTTGGAAAAATTGAGCTTGGGAGGGGGTCTAGGTGCCCTCCAATTTTTTAGTCGCTTAAAAAAGGGACTAGAACTTTAATTTCTGTTAGAATGACCCTTCTCACTTCATTCTAGGATCACTGGGGCGATATAATCACCCCTGAAAGAAAAAACAAAAAACAAACACGCATCCGTGATCTGTCTTCTGCTAATTACTTCAAGGAGGGTAAAAAGTTAGACAGAAAATGCGTTAATAATTGGGCAGTGACTTGACCGAATAATTGCATGCTGTAAAATCCCCCAAAAAAGGCTTCACACATATATCTAGATTCTTATTAATTATCCTGCTTTTGCCAGAAATCTCAAGAAACCATGGGGAAAATTAAACATTTCATAAAATTTCGGGGGGAGGCCGGGCCTGAAGGCCCACCCCCCTGCGTACGTGCCAGACAGCAAGAAACTATCTTTAATTCTGAAAAAGTACGTCAAAGCTACTTCTGGTTTTTGGTGTTGTGTCTAAATTTGGTGCTAACGAAGCGGCGCGTATCTCAGGCACTGCTGCCCCCGAAAGTCTCACCGATTCGACCTTGCCTCAAGCCTTCGATTGGTTAGAGGGCAACGTCGTTTTCGCTGAAACACCCTTCCAAGAAGTGGCCGATGAACTGGTACGCGTCTATGACCAACCCATCCGCTTTGAAGCTCGTCGCTTTGCCACTGAAACGGTTACCGGAAATACTAACGGCCAAGCAATAGAGAGCGTCTTGGAGTCCTTGTGTTTAACGCTGGGTTGTTCTGTTGAGGTGGAGGGCAGAGGGTTTATCGTAACCGAATAGTGAGGGGATAAGGACGGAGCAAGTGAGCGATCTTCGCACCATCATCGTCGACGGACGGGAAATCGACGTCGATCCGGCCATGACCGTCTTGCAGGCCTGTGAGGAAGCCGGGCGTCAGATCCCGCGCTTCTGCTATCATGAGCGCCTGTCGATCGCGGGCAATTGCCGGATGTGTCTTGTGGAAGCCGTGGGCGCGCCCAAGCCCATGGCCTCCTGCGCGATGCAGGTGCGGGATCTGCGGGGCGGTCGGGACGGCGAGCCGCCCGAGATCCGCACCGACTCGGCGCTGGTGAAAAAGGCCCGCGAAGGGGTGATGGAGGAACCGACCGTCGCCCCAGTTGGGCAGCGCGTCCGGCGTGTACCAATCGACCCGGATATAACCGCTTGCCTTGTCGGAACGCAGCAGGATCTCACCGAAATCCTGAAGGCCGGGGTCGTCGGGACTGGCGAAATTGCCAATGCTGGAGGCGACGATCTGCGCATCGCGTGAACCGGTGAAAAACAGAAACTGGTCGATCTGGTGCGAGGCGATATCCGTCAATATGCCGCCATACTGGTCGTCGTCGAAAAACCAGCCAGGCCTGAGGTTGCGGTTCAACCGGTGCGGACCCAAACCCACGGTCTGAACAACTTTTTTTGAAGATTGGCTGTATAGATATGTCTGACCTGAGTCAGCAGATTTTCTTTTCTAGGATTAGCTGAGACTCAAGGGGCATGTGGACACTGACAAAGGACCACAATGAAGACAAACACTATGCAAAAGAAAATTTTGCAACCCTTCCTTAATCCTTGCACTTTGTGCTGAAGTCTTACTTTTTGTCACAGTTCTTCTAGAAAGATTGCATAAGAAGTATTTTTAAAGAAATCTAAGACTTTAGTGCAAAGGACGAAGGTTGAGAAAGGGGTAGTCCCCCTGATATACGGAATAATTTCTGTTTGTTTTAAGTTTCAAAAGTTACGAGCCTGAGAAAATTTGCCTTATTTTAGAAAACAGGGGAAACACCCCGTAAAAGTCATAGAATCTTATCGAAAAGCACATCATCAGATTCAGAGTATCAGAGAACCCTAGAGTAGAAGTTTCAAGCTCCTATCTACAAAAATATGGAATTTGCATTTTTTTTTCCAGGGGTTATCGTATTGACCCAGTGGTCCTAGAATGTCGTGTGAGGTCTCATTCTAACGGAAATTAAAAGTTTTAGTGCCCTTTTTAAGTGACCAAAAAATTGGAGGGCACCAAGGCCCCCTCCCACGCTCATTTTTTTCCGGACTAGTCATTTCAACAGATATTCAAAAAATATCTGGAATCAAAACAACTATTAGTGGCAAAATCCCTGAAGTGGCGAAAACTCTGATGAAATGTAATTTTATGTCGTTCTAACACACACACAAAAAAGTTACTACAATTTCACTAGTCGTTGTCGGAGATAATGTCTCTTTCGGTTCGAGTCTCGACTCTGTTTGGTGAGATGATGAAAAGACATGCAACTAATATTATTAGGTGTATTAGGGTTAGATCTACTCGTTAACGTGATCAGAATTATTATATAACCATTACTTGTACTATTCTTTAGAGAATAATGGTAATTAATTAATATTATATAGTAACAATTTTCATCAAAGCCATACTATATTCCTAATGAAGGGGGGTTGTAATATTTGGAAGTTAACGTATACCAAAACCAGGTAGACAAAGCATTAAAAGTTTTAAAAAGACAAATGACTAAAGAAGGGTTGCTCAAAGAATTAAAACGAAGACGCTTTTACGAAAAACCCTCCGTTAAAAAGAAACGAAAACAAAAAGAAGCCAAAAAGAAAAGAAGGAGTGCGTTTTTTCGTTAACATGTCTTACCAAAAAAGTCTTAATGCGATAACGGCCAAGGAGTTCCTTGGCCGTGGGGTTCAGTGCTTTGGCGATTGGTGCTTCTGGGCGTGCTAGGACGATGATAATTGGTAGGCGTGTCAGGGAGATGCACAAAGTCACTTGATAAAGTCTTTATCAAGATTCGATCAAGATTTTTCCCTGATTCGACCATCTGGGGAGGGCTAAAGGGAGAGGAAAAATTAGAAAAAATGAGGTACTTATAACTTACGATAGGGTAATCAGATCTTAATGAATTTTAATATTTAGAAGGACATCGTGACTCAGAGCTCCTAGTTTAAATCCCGACCGGCATTAAGCCTCTGGTTTTCCTTTTAAATCAATCTATTGTTTTTGTCATGACATGGCATGTCATTTCACATGTCGTGACATATTTTATCTAAGTTTTGTCCCTTCCCTCATAAATTTCTGTTCTATTAAAAGATATCTGCTAAGTTGTGTTAAATAAAATGTATGTATGGTTCCATGAATCAGTAATCTACATAGAGGTGCTGAACTAGGAAATAGTCGGTTAAACTGATCTTAAGTCTTCTGCAATTTAGATTAAAGAATGGGAGTTGACTCCTCTTTTTTGTCATGACATGGCATGTCATTTCACATGTCGTGACATATTTTATCTAAGTTTTGTCCCTTCCCTCATAAATTTCGATAAAAAATATTCTGATGATTTCGAATTACATATGCCCGCTATGTAAAAAATCAAATATATGGAAGCTTGTAAGTAATTAAAATGCATACAATCTTTAATTTATTTATTAAAATAACAAAAGTAGCGGGCCTAAAGGCTTGTTACTTATATTGGCGGTTCTGGTCTCTCTTGTGCCCGGGGCGAAATATTCATCAGTGGTCCACCCTGTCTCCGAAAAATTTTCTGGTTAAATTTTAGCAAAATTTCCACTTCTTAACAAAATTTAACAAAGGAAAATCACTTAGTAATAAAAGCAAACGTGAAGCTCGTACGTGGATCTTTTGATATCCTACCAATGGTTATTCAAACCATTATAGTAATCGCGATTCTTTGAATTCATTGTACTGACGTTTAAAGAGCTGATTTCTCAGCTCGTAAGCAAAACACGAGAAACATAGGAACCATATAAGTCTCACTCTGACCTACCAAGTGTTAGTTAATGCAAATCAAAATGATCTCTGAAGAACCTAATTAATCAACCCTCATGGCGGATGATTGTAAATTAATTTCCCATGAAACCCTTCAACATTACGTTAATGACTTGGGTATGCAAAGTGAAGATATTTTTAAACGTGATTGAGATGAGGGACTACTTGCGACTGCTACTGCAACTAAGTGTGACTGTGACCAATATTACTTGTAACGGTGGCTACTTGCAGCTGTAACTAATTGCGATTCGACTACGATTGCTTGTGAGTGTGACTACTTGTGACTGTGAATGCTCACGACTATGACTGCAACTAATTTTACTTGTTACTGCCTTGGGAAATTTTGAAGAGGACACTGAAAAAAAATCAAAACATCTTATGCACATGCTGGTTCTCAAAAGAACGTTCCAGCAATATCTTAAGGACGGTTGAGGGTATTAACCTGAAAATTTTAAGGCATATTCAAGGGTCAAGTCTCGATCGTGCCGACCGGCAATACTCCAAAGCCGGTGTTCGTCAAAAAAATTTCATCGGCGTCCCAAAGGTCTTCGGGTTGGTACATGCCTTCTTGAACGTCTATACCTTCCACTTTTGCCAAATCCAGTACAATTTCTCTGGTGATGCCCGGAAGAATTCCGCATTGGAGAGATGGGGTGTGAAGGAGTTGGCCTTTGACAAAGAAAACGTTGCTGGTCGTGCATTCGGCGATATATCCGTCTGTGTTCAACATCAAGCCATCGAAGGCCTGGGCTTTCACAGCTTCCTGCTTAGCCAAAATATTATTGAGGTTTTGATCTTACCTAAGCTAAACTAACCTTATTAAAAATAATTTTGTGGTAAATGTTTAGTTTCATTCCAAGTTGTCTAAAGTGCATATTACTACATATAGCAAGATTCTGATGATTGTATATATTCTTCCTTTGTCATTATTAGAGAAACACATCCATTTTTTATCTTTCTAAAATCCCCCAACAACAAGTCTAAAAATGTATAAAGTGGGCTTGCTTACAGGATTACTTGCTTACATTTACCCACAGAGCAAATTATATTAATCCAAGAGCTCTGCAGACAGTAGGTTGAGGTCTGTATTCTATATTTATTAAACGAAAAATTTATTAAATATCTCTTTGACGACGACTTAATCCCCCACAGCCCCCGGAGGAAGGGCTGCAAGTTGCGAACTTTGCCCATTGTTTACATATAGTATTGGTTATTGGGAAAGTATACATACGTTTTCAGGGAGATTTTTTTCTGGTGGAGGGGGAAAGAGGAGAAAGTTACGTGGGTGGATCTTTCCATGGATAGATTCTTCCTTGGGGAAGGAATTTTCTATGAAGGGGTGCCGGATTTTCAAATATTATTTAAAAAAAAACGATCAGAAATTAAATAAAAAACAAGTCTTTTCAAGTGAAAGTAAGGTTAACTTTTTACTAAGTTAGGTATATGCCTAGAGAAGGATCTGTAGAGAAGGAAATATGCTAAGAAAACAATTCACAATATGCATAAAAATTGTTGCTAACAGATTTTGCATGGAACCCCCCTATATTTTACCAAAATAGTACAAGTCCAATGCATTCTGTCCCCCGTCATTTGTCCTTGTGGCTATGAAACCGGTTTGCTCAGATCGTACATTCAGCTAACATCTCGTCTGTCTGGTATGTTACATAGGCCTAAGTAACAAATTATTTTATGGTCTTTCCAAACATCAGGTTATCTGACACTGCAACCCCCCCCTCGGTGCGTGAGCACGCCCATGGAGAGCGCCGGCTGAAATACCCCACCAAGCTGGTGAACGGCGAATGGACCCGGGTGTCCTGGGATCAGGCGATCGAAGAGATCGGCGGCCAGATGATGAAGATCCGCGATGAAAGCGGACCCGATTCGGTCTATTGGCTCGGTTCGGCCAAGCATAACAACGAACAGGCCTATCTGTTCCGGAAGTTCGCCGCCTATTGGGGCACGAACAACGTGGATCATCAGGCCCGTATCTGCCATTCCACCACCGTGGCGGGCGTCGCGAATACATGGGGCTACGGCGCCATGACCAATGTGAAAAAAAAAAACTTTAGACAAAAATAGTTGAGTGGTAAAGACATAACTGCTAGCCGGTATGATCTTTGTTATCTCTGCCAGTGCCTTCCCACAGTCTCCCAGTCGTCTTTCCTGCATTTACAACCATACAAGAAGACGTAGTTATAAGTCAAATTAGCAAGTCGAAACACGAGAGTGGAGATTCAAATTTCATAAAAGAAGTCAAAAGCCGCAACCATTCTTCTTGAAAATGGAGAAGTGAGTATGCGCTGAAGTGATAGAGAAGCAACGACCAAAACAAAGGTTGATAAACTTCTGCAAAGACTTCAGGCCAACACGGAGTCCAGGAATGAATCAAAAGGGTCAATGACAAAAACAAAGGGAATGGTTTCATGATTGTTGAGACGGGGCAGGGCGGTTTAAGTAGGGCAATCTGTGGCTAACGATTCGGTTTCACCATATGCACGGGATAGATGCTAATTCCATTGTAGAGTTCAGAGAAGCCGATCCCCAGCACTTTTCCGGACCTGGCGAATGCGCCGCTGCGTCCCGTGATTTTGATGGTTTGCAATTTCCGCCCTCAATTCGTAATGGTCGCTTCCTCAAATTCTCAAATTGAATGAATTCGTGCAAACAAATTGTTGCTTTGACCCTATTGCCCGCCCCCCTGCCGGCGCCCATGGTGAAAACTAGAATGACTTTCAGAATTTGTAAGAGTGGCTGACTGGACTACTAGTCTTGATTCCTTCAGAAGAATGTTTAAACAAAAACGAAAGGAAATTCATAAGAGGAAAAGTTTATCATTTCATTCAAAAGAAAGACAAATCTAACTATACCGATTAGATATAAGGCCACAATCAGGATTTCTATTTGTTTTTAAAGTCATTCATATTCCCAAATTGTTTGTTCAATTTTTTACTTTTAGGAAGAACTAAATAAAATATCTGTCTGATATTTAAGGTACTTTTCTCTGCCTTTAGTTCTACAAATACAATTCCTGTTATTTGAGTAGAATTCTAACTGAGTGACTTCTTGCTATCTCAGTAAGGGGTTAGGTTAGGAAAATGAAACTTTCAGGGATGGGTCTACAAGCTAAAGTATATCCCAGGAAGGTGTTTTAAAGTATGCACCTCCACTCCTTCTAGAGAGCCTTGAAATTCACCTACACAACAGGTCTACACTTGTTTAAATTTTGACAAAACAATATTTTACCTTAATTTTCAATTATCAGTTGCTTTTTATCTGCCTTTAGCTCTGAAAAATGTAATTCCTGTTATTGGAATTTTGCTAACACACGTTTTAAAAAATAAGCAACTAAAAAAAAATTGATAAAATTGAAAATCCTAAAGCTTGAAGGGATCATTCAGAGACCAACCTCCACTCCTACCTGTGTTCCCAAATAGCTGCTCACTTTTTCTTTCTTTTGTCCTAGTTGCAAATATGTTTTTTGTTGTTTTTTAGTGTCATATCTAAGCTTTTCTTTTCTAGGTTGATAGAAATGCTGGATTTAAGTCCTCTTGAGAAACTTGTTGATGCTATACAAAATGGAAAATGGAAAACAGCAGAGTAAGTGCTCTAATTAGAATTAATTGGGTGGATCTTAGTCATCACTTTTTGGAGATCAATAACTAAACCTTTTAATCCGTATAAATGATGACCCTTTTTATAACTATTGATCTAACAACCCCCAGTCTCCTAATATATATCCAATTCGTAAATCGAACAGATATTCAATAATCCTTTCGATAGCCTGAACTTGGTTTAGAATAGTGGATCGATGCTCTGCTTGGCAATACGGGGCTCAAGGTTCGATCCCCGCCGCAGCAAGCTTGAGCGACAAGCTTGCTACCTATCCTTGTAAAAAAAAAAGAGAAAAAAAACAGTAACTGAAACGTCGATTCAAACCCGTTTTCCACGTGTTTTGACTCTGGCTGAAACTCACGACAATCTTTTTGCTTCGGTAGGCGTGCATCCGGATTACGAGAACCTGCAGGAACCCGATGCCGATCACCTCGTACAACTCGCCGACCATCCCAAAATTGTCGCGATCGGAGAAACCGGTCTTGATTATTACCGCCTGGAAGGCGATCTGGAATGGCAACGGGAGCGTTTTCGGCAACATATCCGCGCAGCAAGACAATGCAGCAAACCGCTAATCATTCATACCCGCTCCGCCGCCGACGATACGCTCCGCATTATGCGCGAAGAAGGTGCCGACCAGATTTGCCGGTTTGTCACAAAATTCTTGTTCCTGAGCAAACATACCTTAAGGAGTTAAATACAGGCTCTTTATTTCCACCTATTCCCGAATGAATTACCAAGCTTCTGAAATTGTGTCTAGTTCATTGTCAAAAGATGGATATATTAGCCAAATGTCCAAATCACTCACATTTTCATTATTTTTGAGTTATATTTCTACGTTAAAGTTTCCCTATCAATCAAACAGTTCGTGGTAACGAACTGTAATGAAACAGTTTGTGGTAACGAACTGTAAGTAAGGAGCGACCCGGCTCAATACTAACCAAAATTCTAAAAAATCATATTTTTTATCATGGCGGGGTTATCCTTAGGAGAAACAGGAATGGGAATATGGTTTGGCATTTTTTTGAACCATGTCGTTTGTCTTTTGACATAACGGCGAGTCTCTTTTTTGATCTCTTCTACGGCTTGAGCTAATGGCATTTCGTCGTTTAAATACCGAATTATTTGAGCATATCCTATACTTTGAAAAGGTCTCGAACTTTGACTGATTTTTCGCTTTAGTAATTCTTTTACTTCGTCTATCCATCCTTCTATAATCATCGAGTCGATTCTCTTTTCAACATTCTTATAAAGAGAGGGTCGGTCCCATTGCCAGAGTACTCTGGGGCTGGATCAATTAGACAAGCGTCAGGTACAACTGTCACTGGTATCGTACCGACGAACACCTATCGTTGCCGTGACGGAAAATTTGTTGTGATAGGTGGCAATGGCGACTCAATCTTTCAGCGCTTAATGAAAACCGCCGGCAGAGATGACATGGCGACAGACCCTAAGATGGCTAACAACGAGGGGCGGGTTATTCACGAAGGAAAGATTGATGAGGCATTGCGAAACTGGTGCAGTGAATTAGATGCTCAACAAGTATTAGATGCCCTGGACGAGAGTCGCGTTCCAGCTGGCCCTATTCTTAGAAAAGAAAAAGGACATTAACCGATTGGAGATAAAAGACAAGTAAAGAAGTGATAAAAAAAAATAAACACTGAACAGAAGAGGAATAAGTAAACAAGGTAGAGAAAAAGAGGGTTAAAACAAAGTCCTCTATGAAGTTTGGGCTTTAAAATGACCAATTGGTGACTGCTTCCCTTGAACGTGAAATATGAAAAAAGGAGAATAAGCTTGGAAGAACACTAAGGAGCATTTAACTAATAATTATAGCAAGGCGTCAGTATAGGAGTTTGTAGAGTATAAAATAGGTTAAAAATAGTATATTTATTCGATAATGACACTATAATAATTCGCAAATTTAAGATTTATATAGAATAGTAAATAAAGTTCTAATTCTTCGAATGATAACCTAATTAACTGGAAAAAGCAAAGAATGTTAAAAAGTTCACGATTATATCCTAATTAATCTATCTTCTAATTTGGTTCAAACCCACTTATCTGTGTGCAAAAAATTATAAGGAAAAAATAGAACATTAGAAAGTACATTTTTATCTCACAATGCACTAGAATAGTCTTTGTGTAAGTATCTTAGTAATGCACTAAGTACATCTGAGATTAAAGAAAAAGTATCAGCGAATTCATTACTTATTCAAAAAAAAAAAACAGGTTTTTTTTAACTCAAAGTAAGGTGCGACATTAAAACTCAAAACAAACAGAAATTATTCCGAATATGAAAGGAGCTTTCCCATCCTCAACCCCCCCCCCTCTTTACGCTAAAGTTTTTTATTGTAAAACTGTCTCAATTCTAATTTTTATTTATTCTAATTTTAATTTTATCTAATTTTATTTTTTTATTTTTCTTGTGCTATTTAGTAGACCGTATTTTGTAGCTGTATTTTTGATATAGCCTATTCTTTGTGCTGTGTTTTGTATTTTAGGTAGTGAAATACTCGATACGAGTTTAGTGTCGCCGAAAGAAGAGGCAACCACGTGCACCTCGTGGCCGTCCTGCAGCAACCATCGCACGAAAGACAGTGTCGCCTGCTCGGCGCCCCCGCGCGTGAACTCAAGATTGTTGATAACGATCGCAATTTTCAATAGACGCTTCCCGCCGCGCGATCCCACTATGGTTGACCATCCGCGGAAGCCGATCCCTTACCCGACTGTCGTGATACGAATCAACCGGCCGGAGCGACGGTTTCTCCCTGGTGTGAAACAGCGCGAGCGCCGCAGCGCCGGCAGGTAACTTGCTCAAGTTCTGGAGGTATTGCGCATTGACGGTGGTGCCTCGGTGAGCTGTTATTAGTAATTCATAGTATTGGGAGATTTCCCCTTTTTTGCCTAAACATGTAATTTCTAAGGACAAAGAGAGTGCAAACCATGGTGAAAAAGAAAAATTAGTTTTTTTTTTCGCGAAAAACAGTGCAAACTCTATTGTTTGTCCAGAATTTCAAATAGGATAAATAGCTCTAAACTAAAGTTTCATAATTTACCCATCGAAATTCAGTTAATACAAATCTAATTCCAAAATTAAATAAAAATGAAAGACATACTTGAAAATGATGATAGAAAAATAAAAAAAGGGAGGTTTTCTACAGAGGTCGACGCTGCCCTCGGTGGGTGGACCTCGCCGACGAGACGGCGGATCCGCTCGACCGCGTCGGCCTCGACCCAGAGATGCTCATCGGCCAGATCGAGAAGCCGCCTGCACTCGTCGGTGGCCTTGGCGAGGGAGGCCCGGACATCCGACGTCGCGTTGAGAGCATTCTCGGCGCTCTCTTCCAGAGACTGTTCTCGCGCCAGCGCGGCGCGAAGGGCCTCGAGTCCATCGGGAGACCTGTCGCCGTCGCCGGCGGGCTCGTTGAGCCATCCTTCGAGAATCTCCAAGCTCTCGGCCAGACTCTCCCTGGTGTTGGGGTGCGAGGAACTCCTGCGCCCCCCGCGATGCGGGATCCTACCGCCGCCGGAGCCCGACCCCAAACGTTCCCTCCCCGAACTCGCCCGGATCTCCGTGTTCGCGGTGGACCGAGCGGTGTTTCCCGTTGCGTTCGCCCGGTCGGTGCCCGACGATGCGACGGACTCGGCCCACGCGCGAAAGGAACCGTGACAGACAGCGATCAGAACAACCCGAAGGCGGGCAAGAACCCGGAGTCCGGTGCCGGAGGGATGGCCTTCGAGCGGCCGATCCAGGAGCTGGAGAGCCAGCTCGCCGAGCTCGAAGCCCTCTGTATAGGCAATATCCAGCTACGCGGTGGCAGTGTTACCGAGCGCATTTACGGTGACGAATCGGCCACGAAGGAATTATTCACCGATGATGGCTGGTTGCGCACAGGCGACTGCGGCGTATTTGTCGACGATCAGCTGGTCATAACCGGCCGACAGAAAGACATCATCATCGTCAACGGCCAGAACTATTATCCGCATGATATTGAAGAAATCGTCGCACAACTGGATGACCTGGATCTGAATAAGGTTGTTGTCGCCGGGGCGACGCCCAAGGGCGGCCAGACCGAGGAGTTGATCGCATTCATTTTGCACCGGTTTCTCCGATTCTTCACTAAGGAGATTCCTGTCGCACGACAGGTTCTTTGACCATTTATTTATTTTTCTTCTTTAAAATGTAGACTTTTCGACGATTTAGGATCTACCTTACTTCGCGTAGTTAATACAATTCTTTTTCGCGCATATTGAGAATAATAAGTCATTCATGCTGAGCTTTTGTTAAAAAGAAAATTCATAGCATTTTTCCTTATAAAGGAAAATAATTACAGGCGTAGCTAATATAGTTTTTTCAACCGCTCCCACCATCACTACTTCAATATAAGTAAATCATTGTATTGTGGAAAAAAATCAGTTGACCTCGGCGCATTGCGCGACTACACCTTCGGCGCGCAGGTCGACACGCCGTACGACTTCACCGCGAGCGTGCGCGTAGCTCTGCACGAGTTTGCCCCCGAACACCTCGTGCTGCCGGGCCCCGGCAACACACTGGGCGGCATCTGCGGCCAGATCCTCATCGGACTGCGCTGGCACGACATCGCCAGCCGCGACGACTTCACGCGAGTGCAGGACAGCGACTCGCCATTCGTCGTCTCAATGCGTCGTTGAGCGTACGGTGTCAGACCCGAACCCATCACATTTCGTGGATGCTCGCCCTGGCGCGCATCCACGTGTGGGGGGATATTTCATTATCGTAGGAGGACTCGGAGAACTGATTAGACGATCGAATTGGGCCATGGCGGAATCGGTTGGAGTATTGGTGGTTTTTACCGCCTGTATCGCTCTCATCGTGGTGCTCTCATCGCGCCAAGTCAAAGCAGAACTTCGACTTCTCCTCGCCAGACATTTTCTAGGCTCAAAATATGATTATCGCCTTAAATGGATCGAGGTCACGGAATCATTCCGAGCATGTGATTCGGTCGACAGCATTTTAGATATTTGCCTGGATCTGCTAATTCGAACATTTGGGGCCCAACACGTCACAACTTTTTTGAATTATTTACCTGAAAGGACCATACAAAATAAATGCTACATTTATTTTAACCACTCTTTCTACCGCTGATGTGCTAACCAAATCAATTAAGCATTCAGATTGGTCTTGCATAACATTAAATAGAACTGAAGTCTAGTTCACTTACTCGTCCTACTTCACCTTATTGACTTTATTACTCCTTACTCTGTGAATGCGAACAATACACAAGTATTGTTTCATTTCTCAGCCTTTATGTATTGTTAAAGTACATCTCAAGCAACTTTTTAGTGTTCAAATTCAAACTTTCAGTCAGTTTATGACAAATCTGTTATAATAATTTATTTTTACCCAGCTATAGGTGGAGTAATACAAAATAGGTGTAGTAATACAATTATATAAGAGAAATGAAACGAAAATTAGAAAATAGAACAATTAACTACACAAGATATGACAGTGGAACGGTTCAAAATTAGAAAATGTAGACTCGGACCACCCTCCAAATAGCCTTTAATCAGGCATATGCCTCGGCATATAACCAGAGCATTTCAAGTTCCAAATGCAACCTACCAAAATTAGTACAGGCCTATCTTTCAAAAGGCATGCTTTCATTCTATTTGAAAACAATGTGTCTTTGAATAGTATTAATCCTGATTCAGTGACTGAGGGCTGGGGTTGCTAAATGGGGGGAAATCAAGATCATTAGATGATATTTTATAACGAATTTGATTTAGTTTTGAACCAATCCTTGCAACCTTTGAGGCGAAGCTAGAATAAGCCGCAGCAGGAACAATAGGAGCCTCATTAGGCAAAATAATCACGTATTTTGACAAAGAAAGATTTTAATATCGAAATTCTGTAAGATTTTCAATCATGTCTTGAATGTAACGGTAATTAGCATGATCACCTTGGCATCTTTGTACTCGTTCACCCTCGTAAACACGAGACCAAAGTTCTATTTTTACAAGAAAGAGTATGACGAAAACTACAGGATGAGAAACAATGAAAAGGGGTATAAAGGTAAAGACTATTCCGAGGGAAAGCGTGACGGTAACACTAAATATGACGACAGCTATGAGGAAGGAAGGCGTGAAAAAAACTATGACGAGAATTATAAAATGAAGGAACATGAAGATTACCCTAATAGGGATAATAGATATAAGAAAGGTGAATATGAGGAAACTGAACATGAAAGGAGTCAAGAACAGGAGTATAAAAGAAAAGAATACCCTGATAGAAAGTACGAAGAAAGCAAATACAAAAGGACAGAATATGAGTGGATGACGGGAATTGTAAGGTAAAAACAGTTTCAATTGTGAATGCAACCTCATACCTTTCATTTACCCTGTGTATTTTCTTTCCTTTCTAAGGAGGAGAAAGCCTATATGGGATTGTATGAAAACTATGGACATATCACAGAACTAGGCGACGTTATCGGCGTGTTTCTTGATCTTGTTGACAAGACTATTAGTAAGTAATACTTCTTATTTCTTTCGGCAATGGCATGCTAGTAAAAATACTTAAGTTAAGTTTATGACGTTGTTCAAGATGTTAAGGTAATGTTTATCCTGAGGAAGAGAAGGAGTTTTTCTTTTACAAACGAATGACACTACGACTACGACTACGACTACAACTACGACTGAAGCTTTAACTATATTAATCAAACTCTCCAACTCACACACTTTATCCATACTAATACGTTCTGTGTTGTTGTAAAGAAAAGTTGGGAAAATAAAATCATCTGAACAATACTCTTTCAGCTTTGTCCCACAGTCTACAATAGCAGTGAGAGAATCTGTTTTTGAAACTTGAAGGGGGTTCCGAAAAGGGCATGTGACTGAAAAGGCTGCTGTGAGCTGGTGTTGATCAATGGGAGTGCTGTTTGGTGCTGTAAACGAGACCAAGGTCCATTTTAAAAAACTGTGGAGTTTGGGCCTTTCTTGAGGGTCCCATCCCTGCCTGAATGAGCGCAATATTGCCTGCTATGCTCTTCACGATCATAATTGCTATTCATGATATTGTCCAATAAGTCATTCGCTATCTTATCATAATACAGTAAAAGCAAAGCATATAATTACACTGTGCATCACAATTACTCATTAGTTAGTTTGGCGTAAATCCAGGTGAAAGTGAAAATCGACCGGTCAATCCAGGCGATTACGGACGTCTATCTCTGTTTAACTCTAAAGCGTAGCTAAGGGGCTCTGCTTTGGAGTAGAAATTTCAAGACAATCCCTGGAAGCCCAGCTGGTCGTCGCACAAGCCGGCGTCGCGCAAGCCGAAGCTTCATTGGAAAACTCGCAGGCCAATCTTCAATACACGCGAATTGAATCGCCGGTCGCCGGGATCGTAATCGATCGAAAGATTGAACCCGGGCAAACATTGGCCGCACAGTTCCAGACTCCTGAACTGTTTGTGGTCGCACCCGACATTCACCGCGAAGTTCATATCTTCGCTTCGGTTGATGAAGCCGACATCGGCTTGATTCGCGCCGCGCAAAACGCTGGTCGATCTGTCCAGTTTACCGTTGACGCCTAGCCCTGCGTATGACTCAGTTCCCATAAGGTGTCATAGGCTATGACGGACCCCATGCTATGGCCGATTAGCAGAATCGGTCGCTCCGCGCCCGCCGCTGCCAGCAACGGTATTTTGACGGCATTGCGGATGCGGTCCGCTATGCCGTTCCTGTTCTTCTCATAACGCATCAGGTCGCGCAAATGTACTTCCATGCGCTCCGTTGCCAGATGCGGAATCAGAAACGGCAACAGGTCGCCAAGCGTATAGATCCAGCGCGTTAGCCGCCGGGTCCATTTCGTTGCTTCACGAATGTCCTCGAAACTGGCTTTGTCCTGATTGACGTCACTTGTTCAAACATATATGTCCAGGTTTCTCATTTAAGCTTCTATAGAATCAGTCGTTATGGTGATTTACAACTGTTCTGGTATCTCGGATATTTGGATGTCCTTCATGAAGCTGTCAAAAAACGAGGAAGTTAGTAGGTAGTTTAGGACTCTAGTAGTCACTTTAAGGGTCCAACATAAAATCCGTGAAGGAAGCGATTTGGAAAGATTAGAAAAGATGCATCGATTGGTGTGTTCACTTCCATCTAAGTAGGCTAATGAAAAAAAAAAAAATCTAAATTCACCGTCTTTTAAGATTATCGTATTCTCAGGAGTGCGGTGCTGCTGTTGTCGATTTCAAGTTCGATTTCGCGCGTTGCCGTCGCGCCATCGATCACCGGGGCAATCCGGTTGACTCTGGCCGCAGCGGTATGGCCGGCGCAATGACCGCTGAGCGTGCCGCCAGGTGCCAACTCCCCACCGTCGACGGCAGCGATGTTCAGCCGCACGATCAGTTTGTCGAGCGTCGCCAGTACGAGCAACACGTGATCGGCCGGGGTGACGATTTCGCCGACCCGGCGCCGCACTTCGAGTACGGTGGCATCAAGCGGACTCGTGATGCGGTGGCGCGCGATCTGCACGCAGAAATTAAATTATAAGTAAATTTCTTCAACTGAAAGTAAGTAGCAATATCAAAACTTTAACGGACAGAAATTATTACGTATGTGAAAGGGGTTTTTCCCTCGTCAAGACCTTGATCTTTGCGCTAAAGTTTTGACTTTTTGTCCCAATTCCTTGAAACGCCTCCTGAGACACAATGGCCGTTTAATAAAAATAATAAACTTTTTTTTCTCAATTTGCAGTCACCTTTTATGAAAGAGTGTCGGTGGATGGAGAGTAGGGAAAGGAGATGATGCCTGAAACCACCACGAGGGAGTCGGAATTTCAGCCTGATCTTGGGGCACACACCGCCGGCATTGCCGAAACTGGTTTCATGAGCAGCTGCATGTTGCCGGTCGATCAAAACGACCTCGTGTCCGGCCTTAACCAGATACCAGGCACTGGTTACACCGACGACACCGGCTCCAAGAACCGCGACTTTCATCTGGCTGAACTGGTATGGACGCAACTAGACACGCGCTGAACCTAGCACCGGATGACGAGAAATCCAGCCTCTCGAATGACGCTCCGGTTAAACCGCGTTGTCGCCTGTGCAATGCTGAAGCTCTTTCCGATCGGTATCAGAGGCGGCTAGTTCAACCTTTCATACCGTATTGAGCCGGGTCGCTCCTTACTACAGTTCGTTACCACGAACTGTTTGATGAACTTTCAGATGCTTGGAACTTTCATCAGCAAAGATGGCGACCCTGCTCGGAATATAGAACCCCTAATGCTGCTTCAAGTCTGCCTCGATATGTTTTCTTTTTAATTAGATACATTTTTGTTGCATTTCAATTCAATACATTTTTTAGGTGGTGGCAATTCAGGCATCGAGAATGTTTTTAAGAAGCATCGTCTTAGAAGAGCATAGTCGGTGTAAATGTGAGTGCCGCGTGAAGGCAAAGGATTGTTCTTCAAAACAAAAATGTTGGCAAGCCCGTTACGCCCCGGCGCGATCGTGCTCGGAAAAATGGTGGCTTCGCTGACCCACTTGGGCATGCTGATTTTGGCGTCGCTGCCGATCATTGTGTTGTGTTTGCCGTTGGGCGGGGTCAGCGTTTACGAAGTGTTGGCCGCCTACTTGGGCCTGATCGTTTCGGTGGTTTTGTTCGGTGCGATCGGTGTTTTTTGTAGCAGTTATTTTTCGCGAACCAGCAGTTCGTTGGTGGTCAGCTACCTGATCATTTTGCCGCTGGTGATGTTGGCGGTGATGTTTTGGCGGGCACTGGAAGGTGACGGGCTTCAACATCTTCTTAGGCTTACACAAATTCCTGTAACTTTCAAGTCTTATTTCTGAGCATTGTTACCTTACAATGTGTACTATCTAATAATTCTGATTCTGCCGTCCTAACAATTACTGTTTGCTAACAATTTGACCACGAAAAAACCTTTAAGAGGAGTATATGAACAAATGTATGTATTTTAAAACTTAGTTTTGTTTATAAAAGGAATGATGTGATAAAGAATTTAAATAATCCAAAACAAAATGTTAAAGATTTAGTCAAACAGGTCGTGGTAACGAACTGTAAGTAAGGAGCGACCCGGCTCAATAGCAACGCCCACAAACGAGAGTGTTGCAGTATTGGTGGCCGGGCCGGCAAATAGGAAAATAAACCCGGCACCGGGGGACATACCTTTTAACATTAACGATGCGGCAATGGGAATGGAACCGGTAGCGCAAACGTACATCGGGATTCCGATAAGCAGCATCAGCGGATACGCCAGAAATGGGTTTCCCAGGTATGCTTCAATTAAATTTGCCGGAATGAGGTAGCTGATAACCCCACCGGCAACAATGCCGATAACCAGCCATTTTGCGACATCATCCACCAGGTCGATAAAGGCATATCTGAAAACCCCCTTCACCCGGTGCAAAATAGAATCAGATATTAAAGGCCTGGATCCTAGTAAAAGATTACAGCATCGACAGAGAGCATCAAAGGGCATAGTTGATAAATTATTTATCAACTTAAAAAAATACCGTAAAGATCTACCATTAAAAAGTACAACAGCTAAGGCTATTGCCTATGCCCTAAATAATGAGACTGCTTTAAAGCGATTTCTAGAGGATGGTAAAATCGAGATTGATAATAATGCTGCTGAGAGGTCCCTAAGAACCATAGCTGTAGGAAGAAAAAACTGGATGTTTGCAGGCTCTGATAATGGTGGAGATACTGCAGCTGGCATTCATTGCCGAGCGATCCGCCGATCCCGCCGCCGCCGCCGATGGATTGCAGCACGACACCGTCCGAGTCGCCGCCGAAGGTTTCGATG
Source organism: Alatinidae sp. Z8VKAUB7J3 (assembly GCA_010016025.2). Lineage (NCBI taxonomy): Eukaryota > Metazoa > Cnidaria > Cubozoa > Carybdeida > Alatinidae > Alatinidae sp. Z8VKAUB7J3. The sequence continues at coordinate 61,417,682 of JAAAKM020721499.1, forward strand.
CGGCCGTATTGTTCGGCGTAGATGGTACCGCCGTTGCCGCCGCTTCCACCAATGGCTCCAACACCCAGGGACATGCTGCCGGAGACGCTGCTGGCGCCAACGCCAAGGTAGACGGTGCCACCCTGCGAATTGCCGCCACCACCACCGATGGACTGTCCGACCAGGCCCTTGGAACCCGATCCCTGCGTCTGGACCGTGTAGCCGGCAAAGTTATGGATCTCGACGGAGTAAGCTCACTCCAAAGGAAACATTGTGATAACTTCAAAATCCCAAAACAGTTACTTAGGCTGTAATTCTAGTCTAAAAGTAGGCTACTTACACTATAGTTTAACCTTCCCTCCCCTCATTATTTCTTAGTAGGCCTATATGAACCAAATTACATACTTCAAATGCATTTTTCTATTTCTTGGTTTCATTGATGTTGCTTCTTTGCTATTAAATGAATTCAACAAAGGAGTAGAGTGTATTTGGTATCTATTTGCACATTATGGGAGGGAGAGGGGTTGTTTCTAAAACAAAGTGAAGGGTAAATATGGAGCAGTCTGCGCGATCCCTATCGCTCAATTGAAAACGTCCCGCAAATTAACGTGCCGACACTGATTCTTGCCGCCGAGAACGACTCAGTGATTCCTCCCAGCCACGCGATAGTGTTGGCGCAGGTCTTTGCCACACCACCAACACTGCACGTCATCCCCGGCTTTGGACACAACAACATCTCCGAGTCACCACAGTTCGGCGCAGCCATCAGATCGTTCCTGGCCTCAACCCACACCCCGCCGATCGAACCCAATCCCGACTAACCGACCCAAAATCAAACACACCAAAAAAGGGGTCGGATCCAATTTCGCGGAAATTGGAGAGTGCACGATGGAAATGTCGGACAGGAACCTAATCTGGATCGATCTGGAAATGACCGGTCTCGAGCCTGAGCATGACGTCATCATTGAAATTGCGACGATCGTCACCGACCAGGATCTGGTTGAGGCGGTGGAGGGCCCGAGCCTGGCTATCCACCAGGCCGACGCGCTGCTCGACGGCATGGACGAATGGAACACGCGTCAACACGGCAAGTCCGGGCTCACGCAACGCGTGCGCGACAGCGACATTGATACGCGCAGGGCGGAGCTGGCAACGCTGGAATTTCTTCGCGAACTGGTGCCGCCCGGCGTCTCGCGTCGGACCAGACGGCCTTGTTGTCGTAATCCACCAATTTCATCAGCGACGGATGGTTGGCCTGGCAGTGGTAACATTCGTGATTGTTGTCGACGACGGTCTTCCAGTTGGCGCCGACATCAATCTCCCGCCGCTCGACGAACCGGAGTTTATCGAGGTCGGGACAGGTCTGGCGCATATCTTCAAGGAACCGGCCCGCCTGGGTCGCCAACGGCGGTGCATCCGGGGCCAGATTGACGAACAGGAAACCGCCATAGGTCTCCAGCCGAACCGGCTTCAGATCGGCGTCCTCGTTGCGCCAATTCTCCAGGCACTGAGCGGCTTCTCGCCCGTGTAGGAGAGCGGGTCGGGGGTGAGCAAACCGAAGCTGTTGACCCGGATCAGCTGCTTCTCCCGCTCGAGCAGGTTGACGAACCTCAGGAACTCGGCGTGCGAGCCCTCGAGCTCCATGTCCACGGGCACCTCGGTGAAGGTCCGCCGCCGCTCACCGCGTCGCAGCGGCTTGTCCTTGATCTTGCGCGGGCGGTAGGTGACGAACCGCACCCCCGAGGTCTCGCAGTGCTTCTGCACGGTCTCCAGGACCTTCTCTTCGGTCGCCAGCTCGGGGACGGGGAGGATCTTCACGTAGAGATTAAGGAAATTTTGTTTAGAGCCGCGGACCGGACAAGCGTGATGGTCACTCTTGTGGCGAATCGGCTTCTCTATACTCCTCCTTCTCCCTATATATCTGCGCTCCAGGTTGTCGATGGATTTGATGTGGCTGATTCTGAAATCCTCCGAAGAATGGAGGTCGGGGACTTGGTGGTTACTGCCGATATCCCGCTTGCTGCCGAAGTGATTGCAAAGGGTGGACATGCATTGGATCCACGCGGTGAGCTGCATTCCGCTGATACGATTGAAGCCCGGCTAACGATGTGGGCTTTCATCGAAACTCTCAGGGCCAGTTTAGATCTACTCAGACAGCTGTCCCCGCTGTAAGACCTCGTCGGACACTAGATCCGTTCAAAAGAGACACAGATGTAGGCAAGTCTTTATTAGTTTCTGAGCCTGTTACAACTTGGCAACACGCAACAAACACATATCCTTCAGAATTTCGTATTTTTGAACACCCAAGGAGCCCTGTGTCTTGCTCCAATTTTTCTGGATCTCAGCAGAAAGAGGTGCTTAACAGACAAGGCCGTATTGCAGATAATTTTTCTAGTCCTCCATATGTTGAGCCCATGTCCAGAGAAGGTCAAGATCCTGTCAGTCCCAGTTTGTGAGCGTGCGCAGCTATGTTGGCATCAGGTGGGCTCGTTGCTGTAATGAGTTGCTAATAGTAATGGTACTAGTAAAAGGAATTTATATTATAAAAATATCCAAAATCATCCTCCTCAGAAATACACAATTTTGAAGTTTTATATATAAAGGCTTAAACCTTCGCAATAGTTGTCTATGATATGTTGATTTTGATGATGCCATTCTCGTCAAGATTGTTTGCCCTTCTAAGGTGTTTTCCTTCCATTTGAAAATTAGGGCAATTTCTCAGGTTCTTAACTTATGGTGAGTAAGTTTAAACTTAGTGAATATTACATGTTCCACCCCCGTCGGACTTCGAGACCGGGCCTACGTTGTGACCCTTGGACTGTGCTGGGGACGAGTGAGCGAAGTTCTCGGCATGAACCTCAGAGACTACTTCCCAAGCGGCAAGCGCTGGAACTTTCGCCTCCTCCAGAAAGGAAGCAAGGAGCAGGAAATTCCAGCTCACGAGACAGCCGAGCTCTACCTCGACGCATGGCTGGACCACCTCGCCACTGAGCGCGGCTACGCCAGCCGAGACGAACTCCTCGTCGCTGAAGCACACATGCCGCTATTTCGAGCGTTCGATCGGCCGACCGGTCGCTTCAGCGAGCCGTCGATGCGGCGATCATGGTCATCGATGCGGCCAAGGGCATCGAACCGCGCACGCTCAAGCTCTTCGAGGTCTGCCGGCTGCGCGATATCCCGATCGTCACCTTCATCAACAAGATGGACCGGGAGAGCCGCGATCCGTTCGAAATCCTCGATGAGATCGAAGACAAGCTGGCGCTCGATACCGCGCCCATGACATGGCCGATCGGACAGGGCCGGACCTTTGCCGGCACCTACCATCTGGCCGACAATGCCGTGCGCCGCCAGGACAACGAGGAGACCCCGTCCCCGGTCAACGGTCCGCAATCGGATCATGGCCTGGAGCTGCTCGGCCTGGACACCCTGGAGCGGATGTAAATGGCCGCGCGCAAGAAACCGGCGCCCAAACGCGGCGCCAGTCGCTACCAGGCCCCGGCCAAGAAACCCGTACCGGGCTGGATCTGGCTGGTCTGCGGCCTGGTGATCGGTGGTTTCTTCATGTTCCTGTTCAGCCTCGAACCCGGTCGCGACGAGATCAAGCGCGACCGTGGCGAGCAGGCGCGCAGCACCAAGCCGGAGCCCAAGCCGAGCAAGCCGGAACCGGCCAAGCCCAAGTACGACTTCTACACCCTGCTGCCGGAGTCCGAGGTGGTCGCTCATCCGCAGAGCGACCGGATGCGCGAGCGCCGCCTCGTGACGCTCCGCATCGGGGCCCCCGACCGCCGCTCCACCCTGACCATCGGTCGTCACCACGACCTCCGAGAACCGCGCGACGACAACACACTCGCCTGCGTCGCGCTCGACGACGGTGAGAACGAGCTGCCCGCGATGGGACATCTGACCACGCTGCTCACCCACGAGCCCGGCACCCTCGTCGCCATGCAGCGAGAACTCCGAACGCAATCGGTAGGCGAACGTCAGAACCCGGCCGACCGGCGCACCGTAGAAACCCGCACGACGGGCACGGGGTGAAACGGCCCTAGACGCCAAAGAAGGCCATTTTATTCTTTCTTCCCAAGCCGCCGGAATAGCTGTTAGCCCAAAGACCTGCCGGAGTCATGAATTAGAAGTTTCCGGCATGATAAAAGAAGGCCGGTTAAACCTGTCTATAAGCTATGGCGGCAAACGAATGGATGCGGAGGCGATACAGCGACTGAGCGGCGCTTATCAGGCTAGTTTGCAAGAATTGATCGCCCATTGCGTACAACAATCGCTACGGCTACCTAGTCCTTCTGATTTTACCGCCTGTGATTTAAGTTTGGAACAATACGAACTGTTTTTGCCTCTTTTCCAATACCCTCAATTCCTCTTTCAAAAACTTATTTGTAAACAACGGAAAACTTGTATAACTTACAGCCCTAACTCTAGGGGGCTGAAGGCTGTCAATCCCTGGCACATTTATTTGACTTTTGGAGCATTTCGTAGAGAATGACTATTTCAAAATTTTGATCAGGTGCATGAGGAGAAATAAGAGTGGGGAGGGGGACTACACCTCTTCTAGAAAAAGCTTTACAAGTTAAAAATGGGCAATTTGCGTAGCTTACACCACTTGTCCTGGGGGATATAAGAGGTTTAGGCAATCCTGGAGGCATACTTTCTGGTGTTGTCTTTTTGATGATTGCTCATGGCCATTACTCCGTAGATGTTATTCTGGCATATTACATTACAACGAGACTCTTTTGGATATATCATACCTTAGCTAATAATCCTGTATTAAAGGAAAAAGGACCAAACAATTACTTTTCCCATATTTGGTGGTGGCATGTTTTCTACTATTTCGAAAAGAATATCAATTGCCCACTTCCTCGTCGGTACGAGTGGCCAATATCATGGGCGAAAAAACAGACGGACGGGACGGATGAAACCTAGTATATGAATAAACCATGGCACATTGGATTTTGTGACTTCCTGTGTGTGGTACCCGTTCCCGCAGACATCGATGCCCGCGTGGCACAGGATTATTTAGGTTTGCGCCGCTAGTCGAGTTCGCGACACACCGAACTGCTCGTTGCCGATGGAAACGTGAGCCAGTTCACAGGCGACAAGTCTGGATCCCGCTACCTCTCCTAGTCGTAAGCGCGCCGTTGTTCGTATGACATGCGCGCCGGATATCGCGGATCAACCGCGGACTCCCTTGGAGGGGACCCGAGAACATGATTTCTGTTTCGCCATTCTCCCAAATTCGGAACTTCATTTGCCGCCGCCACAACGTGATCCAGCTGATTGATCGCTCCATTCTAAGCGTTTCCGGTTTCCCCATCCGACTCTCCTGATGTCACCAAATCTGGTCGGAATTTAAAATAAGAGCTCTGAGACGTGAGTTCCTTCTAAATATCAAATTTCATTAACATCCGGCCACCTCTTCGTAAGTTAAAAATACCTCAAAGTTTCTAATTTTTCCTAATTAAGAACTCCCCCAAAGAGAGCGTATTCAGTCCGGTTTGCCAATAACATATCTAGGATCTGTGATTATTTTTCCCACCAAGTTTCCCGATCTTCCCAAGCGTTTTCCAAGATACCCTCTTTCCCCCTCCAACTCCCACATCTTGCTTGCGCGTTTCGACTAATATCTGGGCATGAATTGCAGAATAAAACGCTATTCTAACCTCGTACTGGGCCAGAACAAAAGATTCCCGCAAATGATGAGACTCAAATAATATATTAGCAAGAAGATGAAGTATATTGGTAAATACCAAGCCCTTATGGAAACAAAACTGACGCCGAGGCATTTTACACTTATTATAAATCTCACCAAACACTATGATTTCAAACAACTTACAAAATACAGAAGAAGTGGTGACTGGTTTATAAGATGAAGGTTCTGTTGGTTTTCCTTTTTTTTTTTTGGAATTACCAGTCAAGAGTGTCCTAGAATGTCACAAGAGGGCTCATTCTAACGGAAATGAACAGTTCTAGTGCCCTTTTTAAGTGACCAAAAAACTGGAGGGCACCTAGGCCCCCTCCCACCCTCATTTTTTCCCAAAGTCAAGGGATAAAAATTTTGAGATAACCATTTTGTTCAGCATAGTTAAAAAACATATTAACTATGTCTTTGGGGATGACTTACTCCCCCACACTCCCCGGGGGAGGGGCTGCAAGTTACAAACTTTGACCTGTGTCTACATGCAGTAATGGTTATTGGGAAGTGTACAGGCGTTTTCATGGGGATTTCCTTTTTAAGTGACCAAAAAAATTGTAGGGCATGCAAGAAACCTCAAGCGAATCTTATGTATATATCTTACTCCATATCGGGATTTCCTGGTTTTCGAAACTACATTCCACTTCTTTGACTACACCATACCTATTTTCCAATTCCTTGATATCTCTTCCCTTCACTATAATACTCTGAAAAAACATTATGTCCATTTTATCGTTGTCTCCCCTTCAATGGCATCGATACAAAAACTAAAGGTGTAGGCAAAGAATACAACAATGGACTTCTAAGCTGTTACTTGCGGTGCTGATCTCTGTTTCATGGCTCTTGGGTTATTTGTAAACTTTTTACTAGGTAGTAGCTACTGTTGCCACCAAAATTTATGCCTAGCAAGTTTTGATGTCGCTTTTTACTTTCATATAAAAAACCTATTTTATTTTTAGTCAAATATGAGATCCGACAGCACTTCCTCGTGATTCATAAAGTCGATAATATTTTGTATAATGATAGAAAAAAACGATGAAAGTTTCTCCAATGCCCGATAAAAACAATAATACTTTGTCCCAAGACATAAAATAACAGTGACATCTACTGTAACCCTTGGAGATGGCAATCGGTATCCGGTGACAGAATTATTGAAATATCCCCTTAGGCATGAGAAGTGGGATCACTGTTGCCTTATTCCACTCAGATGGCATTGATGAATCTATGACAGATCTGTTGAATTTCTCTGTCACTAGCTCAACAAATGTATCTGGACAATTTTTTGACATCAGATTATGAATTACATCAGGAACAGTTGTACTTAGCTGGAGCTTTGAAATGGTGTCCTTAACTTGCTGAAATCTGAAATGGGAAAAGGGAATAGTACCATTTTTGAGACTGAGTTAATGGAATTTGTAACTGTAATGGTGAATCTACATTCAGAAACTTCTCAAAGAAGAGATTAAGTTTCCCATTGGCAGGGGATCTTATTTTTACATGGTTTGTTATATGCTGTACATTGTATTTAGTATTTAGTGAACGAATAGAATAGATGAAATGAATGAATGAATGAGAAAAAAGTGCTACCAGTAGAATTTTTAATTTTGCTACCCAGCAAAATTACAAACTAAGTTGTAAAATCCAAATGAGGAAAGACGCAAATAATTTTTTTAAATCTCTTTTTGGCTTTTGATTTACATTTAGTCAAAATAGGAATACGACTTTTGTCAAATGGGAGTAATAAGTATATTTACGTGATCTGTTTTTAAACTGACTTATGTTCTGCATTCTAGGATTCAATCATATTAGAAATTGTGAGGTACACAGTTTCCTTACATTTAGTATTATTTAGTATTAAAAAGTTGTAATAATAGTATATGCATCAAAAGAACCGGGTTTATGGTGATTCCAAATCTATAAATTGATTTAGTTTAAAATTATTCATCAAAAGCCACGAACCTCAAAATAAAAAAAAAGTGAAAAATGCTACAAGAAATAATGATCTTGATGAAAGTTACATCGCAGCCTCAGCTTATCCTTCCGTAGATAAACAAAAGGGTTATACATAACCCCCTTAGTTCCAACCAATATTCTTGGACCAAAATACTGGCGTGTTACCAGGAGCTTTGTTTATACCAAATTTAAAGGGGAGTATTCCTAATTTCCATGCTTATACGTTTCCTACTGTGTTCTTGTTTCCCGGACTGTTATCCCCTTGCTGTCGTCTAGGGAAGACACACCCTTAAAAAATTATTTTTCGAATAATTTATACTGAAAGCCGTAGAAATGGTGATCTTATAATCCTTTTTTATAGGTCAAACACCGTCCCCAATTAATATTTGGAGAGGTGCACTTTTCAAAGACGATTATCATTACCGAACCATTGCAAATACGAATATTAAACTTGAATGCAAAAGACGACGGCTTCTACTCATACTCCTGCTACTGTTACTATTATTACAATTTGTAATGCTACTACTGCTATTAAAACTAAGGATATTAAGGCGAAAGATTTGGGATACATAGAAGCTGTATGGAATTAAATCGGAACATACTACGCCCACACAGGTTGTCAAGTAGATGTATCAGAAATGCTTCAGGTTTGGCTGATCGTATTAAGCTGACACTTTCAGCATATGTTGAAGAAACCAAGGGTGCTATACATTAACTATTATTAATGCTGCTACAACTATTACTACTACGCCAGCCAAGGGTATTAAGGTGAAGCTTTATTCAATAAAACCCAGGGGGCAAGCAAAGCCAGAGCCAGCACCGCGATGCCGGCAAAAAGCAGCTGCATGCGTCCGAGCCTGCGGCGCACGCCGGCGAGCAGGTCTGGCCGGCCCGCGCCGTGCGTTTCGGCGACAAATTTGATGGCCGCGTTGTTGACCCCAAGGTTGCCCAACGCCACCGTGATGCCACTGAGCCACAGGATGAAGGTATAGACGCCGTAGTCGGCTGGGCCGAGGCTACGCGCGATGATGATCGAAATCACAAAGCTGCCGATCAGCTCGAGATACATGCTGACCGACGAAAACCCAAGCCGCTTCAGGAAAGACCTATCTTAGGGGCATAGAGAGATAGAATGGTAACTATCAAAACGGCAAGTTTAGCTCGTCTAGGACTTACGTAATGTCAAAGAATAATCTGATATAGCCAATAGCTTAGAAGCCACCCACTTTCAAAGGTAATAATGTCGTGAGCTGACACAATCTTTCCTACGTATATATAAGCCCCATACAAAACAAATGACGCTTTTAGAGCACTTATACATGAATAGTAATGGTTATATAGTATGTCAGAGCTGATAAGCAGATATTTCCTGGGTAATTAGGTTGCATTTCTATTTTGGGGTGGCCTGAGACCTCCATGTTATTGCAAAAATTATCTCTAAGCTGGATTTCTAAAAAACTTATGCCTATATTAAGGTGAAAAATTTGTTGTAAATGAAGAATATCAAGAAATAAAAAAGATATTTCGGTTTCAGATAATGTTTTTGTCTTCCTAGGGTGTGTCAAAAAATGGTTCAGGATTTCTTATTCAGGATTGTTTTGGATAATTTGGAGTCTCTGTAAAGGTGAATGGAATGTCAAAATTCAAACGGTCGGGCAATATTGAAAAATATAATTCTCTCATTATTTGGTAAGGAAACAGGAACTTTACCTTATGCAAACAACCGAGTTTTTCGACCCTCCTTTGGTAAACCCTCGCTATGTGCCTGCAGACTGTACTAAAAGCGTCGTTTAAGACATCGTAAACGTCATCATCACCTTAGTAATAACTACTTTAACCATTATGGCGTTAAAGCATCAACAACACGGTAATGGTTATTACAAATTGTATGTGTGTATTTGTTTGTGTGTGTGTGTGTGTGTGTGTGTGCGTTTGCGTTTGCGCGCGCGTGTGTGTGTATGTGTATGTATGTGTATGTGTGTATGTGTATGTATGTGTATGTGTGTGTATGTGTGTGTGTGTATGGGTGTGTATGTGTATGTGTGCTCGAAATGTCTGTCTGACTCTTAAAAACGTAACAAAAAGGCTTATGAAATATTTTTGATGCGTTTCTCAAACATTCTGTTTGTGCCCCCTCCCCTCCCAAACAAAATCCTGGATACGGGCATGTTTGCATTGTAATTGCTTTCAAGAAAGCACAAGACGCTTTCTTTACAATTGTCCTTTTCCCAATATATTTTGGACAGAAAACCTTAAGTAAAATTCTGACATTGATGTATACGCTTTAATTAACTACTTTTCTCCACCGGATTTTGACTTGATCATAACGTTTCCATTTTTCCTAACATTTGATTGATTTCTATGTCACTGGCACCTGTTGAAAGGACAGAAATTTGTTGAACACATATTAACGAAAATGTACGAGGGGGTTAGGAGTCTTTTTGGAAAAAGGTGACCAGCAGAAGTTAGAATGAGTTCAGAGACTGGCTAAGAAAGCAATTGACGGATGTAAATACTTAAACTGTTCATTCTGTCATCCCAATCCTTAAAGGAGGAGACTGAAAACCCAAAACTCAAATTTCAGCTATACTTATAATGAATTTTTCTTTGTCTTTGAGACGGTCAGCTGACGCTGAAGCTCCCAATTTAATAATTCACAAACGACCTTCAAAATTCGTGGTAAAATGTACGCTTAAATATCATTGGTTAATATCTCTGAGACATTTGCCTAAGCGTGTGTCAGAAAGGAAAGTATCTGGAGAGACAAATAGCCCCTCATTTAAAAAACCGGATTGGCTCCCATTTGTGTCAGATCAGTTTCCTTGTGTAAGATTATAAGCCAGTAAAAAGAACGAAAGGTTTGGAATCACAAGCTGTTTTTGCACAGAGTCCCTGCTTCTCTGTGCTAATCTTTTGATACTTGACACAAATACTGAATTCAGTACTAGTTTTAAATTGGCTCCATCTTTTTAGGCTCTGTTTATTTATTCCTCAGATGCTCAATTTTCAATTCGAATCAGATCCGTGTACATCGAGGGTTGGAGGGGGGAAATAGAAATCTTGGAAACCAGAAATCTTGGAAAACGCTCATAAATGTCGTATATACGTGATTGACGTAACTGGACTGGATCTGCTCTCTTTGGTGGAGTTAGGTGGTGGGGCTCTATGCTTTGGCGAGTTTGGTGCTTCTGGTCGTGCTAGGACGATGAAAATCGGTAGGCGTCTCGAAGAGCTGCACAAATTGACTTGATAAAGTCATTTTCCCCGAATTCGACCATCTGGGGGACTGAAGGGAGAGAAAAAATAAGTTTTCCGGTGGGAATTTTCGGCAAGGACGGAATTTCCTAGGGGAGGAGGATTTTATGCGTGAGGAACTTTCAATGGAGGAATTTTCCGTGGAAGGAGGAGCTTTTCCATGGAGGAGGAGCCGGAATTCCCAGTATTATTTGAAAAAGTATTAAAATTTAAATTAAAAAACGACATTTTTTTCCATTGAAAATAAGGAGCAGCATTAAAATTTCAGACGAACAGAAATTATTCCATACATGAGAGCGTTAAAGTTCCCTTTTCGTCCCAATTCTTTGAAAACGACTCCTGAAACACAAGGGCCGTCTCATTAGATGAAGTGCCTTCAATGGCCAGGTCTCAACTGCATAGAATAGAACTGACCTAACTACCACTTTATAGACGCTAATGTTTGTCTACAAACTGATCTCCCATTGGTTCAACAAATGGCAGTGAAGTTGAAAGAATATACCTAAGGCTTTGTTGATTCTGTTCTATAATTAAAGGTCAAAGCCTCCACAGGAGGCTATTAGTGATACTGCAACTATTACTACTACCACTACAACTACTACTTCTACTGGGACTAGGCTACCACTAAGACTAAGGGTATAAAGGTGAAAATTTCAGGAAATATTCGGGTGGAATTTGAAGAAAGTAAGGAGCAATATTAAAACTTAAAACGAAAAGAAATTATTCAGTATATGAGGGTGGATGTCCCTTCCTCAATCCGCATTTTTTGCACTAAAGTTTGACTTCTTGTCACAATTCTTTAAGAAAGACAGCTCAAACACAAGATCCGTTGAATTAAATGAGATGTATTTTTAAAGAAATTTAACACTTTAGCGTAAAGAGCTAGGCCTATGGAAGGGGTAGCCTCATCATATAAGGAATAATTTCTGTTTGTTTTAAGTTGTAATGCTGCTCCTTACTTTCAATTGAAAAAACTGGTTTTTTCATCAAATGTTGTTTCTGTTGTCGTTTTAAGTTAGACTTGATTATTTATTTTAATTTCTGTTCGTCTTGGGTTTCAGTTTTTTCATTTGAGTTTCATTTGTTTATTAGTTGTGATTCATGTTCATTTTGAAGTGGAGTTACTATTTGACTTAATTTCTAATCGTCGTAGGCTTTACTTGGCTTTACTTGTCACTTGTCATTGCAAAACTTCTTTTGGAGATAAAGTTTTTTTTTCATTTAAATTCTGTTCATTTTTATTGGACATAGTATTTTATTGGTTAATAAAATAAAATATTTGAACAGCTTTTGTACTTCGAGGCTCTGTCATTAAAAATTATTATAATGGTAAAAAAAAAAATTAAAAATATTTGGCAGCCTCATTCAAATATTTCTTGAGATCTTTTCCTCTAATCATCTATATATATAAAAATAAGTTGTATGCATGTTTGTTTTTTTGTATGTTTTTTTGTAAAAAGAGGGATTGCATATGAAGTCATTATAAGTATATAAGGCTTTGCATATGACGTCATTATAAGATGACGTTACAAACCGGGACACCGGGACACAAATGACGACCGGGAAAACGGGAAACAAGGAATATAAATGACGACCGGGACACTCAAAGAGAAATTACAGACCGGCCTAGGTTCGCTCAGATACAGTTTCTCGCAAAAACGCATGTAGCAAGGATGATAGTGCAAAAAAAAATAACGATGGTTTATACTGTGAAATTACCTTTAGCTGTAAGGTGTAACCCATTCATATGTGATAAACGTCCTGCTCACTGTAAACACCCTTTTTGGCGTGGTGTGGAATTTTATTTTTCCCAATCGTCTCAAAACTAGTATCTTTAAGTCCCTGGGCTAAGAAGACACCAATGCAGAAGGTAAAATACCGTCCCCACAAAATGGGCACGACAAAGGACCGAAAACTTTTTCCTTGGCTCGTAAAGATTAATCTTGAGAAGTATAATCACAGTTTAGTGTAACAAACTAGGGATTTTGGTTCTTTAAAGAACTAGTTTTAGGCAAGCCATCTTTCATAAATAGGCTAGGCCTAATATTATTTCTCAGGTGCTGAGCCATATTAGACCTAGCCTACCCAATGTTGGGTGCATTCCAGGCTGCAAGCATTTTAACTGCACAACTTACTTGAAATGGAATTCCACTGGGGAAGATTGTGGGTATATATTGAGCAGTTCACATAAATGACCTATAAATTAAGTGAATATACTACTCAGTGCCTTTGGTAAAATTCTAGTTGATTGATTTAGAAGAACATACACATTAGGCTGCTGATTTAAATTCAGCATTTGGATTTAGAAGGTGCTAGGACTTGAACTGACAGGTCAAATACTGACAGTTTTGATTATGTTCGTTAAGCTCAAATAGTAGGCGTAATTTAAAAGAGTGTTTGGTGACATTTGGCATTTTCTCTAGCTTTATAATCGTTTTTCTCTCAGAAATTGAGATCTGACACTTATTGCTACCCTAATTTTACCAGTTACTCTAATTATTTCTATTATAACATTGAAAAATGCAAAATGTCGCCAACGCTAGATGGCGTTGATAGTTTTTGGCGACACTCAACCAAGTACCACAGCTGGGGGAGGGGGTACCGCGGCTGAGGGATTGCCTTGTTTGATCAAATTTTTTTACTTTGATTTGGCTTTTTTGCTTAAACTTGGGTCGGAAGGGGATACTATAATTGGTTTTTCTCAGGCACTAACAACTCTAGGAACGGCTCTGAACCACCGTTTGTAAGGTAGAATTATACAATTCTTAGGGCAGTACCACATTTTTGTCAATTCTGCCACGTTCAACCGTGAAAATGAAGAAAACAAACTAATTAATTAAATTTTACAATGCTTTTTGTCCGTATAAATCCAAACAGCAGCCTAGGAAAGAACTTCTCTAGCTAGTACCGGTTCTGAGCTAGTTTGAAGGACGAGTGTCGCCGGTCTAAAGCTTACGGACTGGGTTATCGGATAAGGGAAAGCAAAGTTGGAAAAAAGGATAGGCAAGTCCTATTCCAAAATAACACGCCTGGGGGGGGGGCACAATAGCCCAGCGGCCATTGCTGCTATAATTTTTGGAGATTTGGAGGCAACGGGCCTGTATGACCTAAGCCTCGAATCAGTTTGAGGCAAGCAGTTGAGGAATTCTATCCTGGTTTAACTGTAAAAAACCAAGTGACAATTTTAAGCTTTAAAATTTCAGTGCAATCTTTTCCATTGTTTTCAAAAAAAATAATGCTACATTTTCTCAGTGCTAAAATTATTTATAACAAGGTTAGTTTAGGTTAAAAAGTGCATAAAAAAAGGCATCAAGTGGTATATTCACTTTATACAAAAGCCAGTTATATGATTTGCTATAATTTCACCCTATTAGCTTGAAAATACCTTCCAGGGATCTATTGTGCCCTGGATACTTTCTAGACTGTTTTATTCACCAAACTTGGTTAATTTCTAATATGGCAAAAAGCTTACTAAACTAAGCTAGAACTTCACCAGATTCAGAGGCCAGGGATAGTTATAGAGAGGTGATTAATGGCTCATCAAAAGATTATTTCTCATATTTACATAATGAATTCCGCCATCTGCAAGTGCCATATGGCACTAAAATGGCACTTTTTGTGACATTTCTAAAGGGGTGGGGCTAGCGGAATACCAAAACATCGTAGACAAATTTTTTTATAACTCATATAAAAGATATTGCTCATATCTACGTTTTCCCTATAAAATATACCTTTTGAAAGTGCCATATGGCACTAAAAATGGCAGTATTGGTGTCATGTCTTAAGTGGAAAAACTGAGGCTAGTGGGCATCCGGAACTTCTTAGAGAGAGTTGTGTTTTAATTGTGATGGGGGTTTTCAATATTTTTTAATAATAATAATTTAATTCTTGCATGATTGTTTAATGTTACTGTTCTGTAGCATATGTATTAGGTCATACCATTTTGACAATCTTTTTTGCACATATATTATGTAAATTAGATGGTGCTATTATTGTTTCTTAAATTATTTCTTTCAGCTCCCAGCTTGGACCCAAAAATCGTTTGTGTTTATTTGCTATAGAATAACTGATTCATATACTGCCATTTTAACAAGTACTGTGAATTTTAATGATTAGTTTGTCCCACAAATGGAGCCATATCTTGCCCTGAAATCTGGTTGTACTGTATTTTGTTTCATCGTTACATTATACACTTTCAAATCCTTTTAATTTAGCTGTTCATGCTCTCTCATCAACTCTTATGATTTAACATGGCGTTATAAGTAGCAAAAGGACTTCTTTTATAATTTTTCTCCATTAATTATACTTTAGCTTTAATTATGCTATTATATAATTCAGTAATTCCCATGTATGTTCCATTGCCCATACTATTTGAAATACCTGAATTACACATTAGCACAATTATCGTGCAACGATTTAGTTTTACCTCATAGGGTGGCAAATCAGCAATTTCAATTGAAGGCGCTCAGAACGGCATGGCGAGCGGCGCCCACCAGCTTAATTTCCCGCTGTCGGTATCCGAAGCGCACAGCCAGGCGAATCTGCGCAAATCCGTCAGTGCCGCCGTGGCGGACTTCGGCGCCGTGATGGCGTGGCGCCGGGAACACCCGGAATACGCGGGCATCCGCGTCGCGGCCGGCCTCGCCACCGCGTTTGGCTGCACCATATCCGGTCAGGTGCCGGTCGCTGACGTGGTCAGAGCCTGCGAGCAGTTGCTTGAGCACCAGCCGGACGAAATCGCCGTTGCCGATACGGTCGGTTACGGCAACCCGGCGGAGGCTTCATACTTTTACACCAACAAAAATACGTTACTGATATGCTTTACTGAAAACAAATTACGTTTTAAGTGTTATCACTTTTCTTACATTCATAAATAAAAAATCTAAACTTTAAGGAATAAGTGTCAGTATATCTTAATTAAACTGACAATCCATAGTCATTTTTTTTGTTCAGTAAAGTGTTAATTATGTTTGGGCATTGAGAAGGCATAGGGGTTATAAACCCTACTCATGTTAATTTTTGCTCGTTTTGAGTTTGACTCGGTTATTTATTATAATTTTTGTTCGTTTTTGAGTTTCACTTATTTATTGAAAGAATTTTATTATTATGCTGATTCCAAAAATATAAAATTCATTAAGTTTAGAGCTACTGAGCAAAATCTACAAGTCTGAAAAAATTTAATTGATTTTCAAAAAAGGGGTTAAACACACTGTAAAAGCCAAAGAACCTTAATGGAAATCACACCATCAGTTCCAGCGTATCCAAGAACCTTTCTGTAGCAGTTTCGAGCTCGTATCTTCAAAAATTTGGAATTTTGTCTTTTTTGCCAGAAGAAAGATCACAGATGCATGTTTTTTTTTTATTTTTTTATTTTTTCTTAGGGGTGATCGCATTGAAGCAATAGTGCTATCAAAACCTTGAATAAATTACAACAATAGTGTGTCTTTGAAAATATGTACTGCCAGGTTGAAGAGGTAGTAAAGAATTGTGACCTCTGTCTGAGAAGAAATAAAGTTAGTGTTATTTAATCAACTCTTAGACAGAATTTTTTCCATAGTCATCCCTTTCATATTTGGTCAATTGATACCCCAGGAAAATTACAACTTTGGGCGAATGGTGACCACTATATCATTATTGCGGTAGAACATTTCAGTAAATATACAATAGAAGCACTATCTAAGGATCTTACGTCTAAATCTGTTACGGAATTTATAATAGAAAAAAAATATAAAGTTTCAAGCAGAAGGAAAAAAAATCGACCCTTTTAAAGGCCCCGACATTCAAGGTCCGTTGCCAAAATAATGTTGTTTTTAGAAAATTAAAATTCGATCGACCTAGGTACTTGCGCTTGTAAGTATCAGCAGTTCAGAAACAAAAAACTTTTTTGCCTCTGTTTTAGCAGAGAACCAACATTTTTTCCCATTTTTTCGTTTGCATTAGTGTCTCCTTAGTCTAGGAAATTAGGATTTTAATTTCAAGCCCATCGAAAAAAAAAACGTTATTTCGAGCCTTTTTCGGGTGCCATTGCTTGGGACCTCTCAGATGGTTTGACAACTGAATTGCCCAAACGGATTTTTGCTTCGCAGCGCTCCACAATGAAGAAACAAGTAGATATTGACACATTAAACGACAAACCTTCATTCAGCTTCAAGCCTTCATTAAATTGTAAAATCTAATAGTGAAAGCTGTATTGTCTTATGAATAGTTTGTTCTCTCGCAGCACAGAGCGAGTTGAAGCTTCCATTTAGGAGGTTGTTTCTTCACAGTTATTCACTGTTGCCATTCCCTCTTCAGCACATTAAAGTTTTTCATTAGTCGATCGGCGGACTTGTTCAAATTAAGCAAGTCGTCTTTACAATTTCTGAAACATGCTTAGAAACGATATAATATCGTTTCTCTTGTCTTACAAGTATTTTTCAGGTTTATTTTTCAGCTCCAAACATTTTAGGCTGTTTCTTTGCCTGTTCTGTCGTTATTTTAAGTTGATTTTCTGAAATTTATACAACAGCTTATGCGAAAAACTTTAACGGGGTAGAAGTCAGTAGCAGATCCAGTTGGGAGGCACGCGCCCCCCATAACGTGACGGTGGATTTTGGGATAATATCATGTTGCCATATTAAGCATCATATTTTCGTAGAGGGTGAACAGCTTTTCATTTTTTTTATTTGCATTGTCAAACGCTCAGAATTTTTTAGTCTTAGATATATTGCACTGGTGGGATGTTTAGAAACGAGTGCTATTTGTAGCCTTTTTACTGCTAAAACGTCCATAAAGCGCTCATTTTGTCATCTAGTTCATGGGCATGTTTAAATAGGCTATAACTATGTAGGGCTGCGGAGTTGGAGTCATAGAGACGGCGTTTTGGTAAATTTTTGCTGAACGGAGTCAAAGTTGCAGTCGGTACATTGAGATTGTCTGGAGTCGGAGTTGGAAATGGAGTCGGTTATAATTGATAAAATCTATTTAAATAAAACTTTAAAATGTGGAGATGTTAATGGCAATTGTCGAGGATAAATTTTCACTTGTGTTGAATGGTCTAGAGGACCTTTCCGTGGAGTGGGAGCCAGATTTCCAGGGTTTGTTTAAAAAAGAACCCATAAATTGAATACACAAAGTTAGGAATAGGATAACTGAAAGTAAAAAGTAACAGTAAAACTTAAACGAACAGAAATTATTACGTATATGTGTTCAATTGTCCCCTCCTCAACACTTCTTTGCTCTTTACGCTAAAATTTGACTCTTTTTCCCGATTCTTTAAGAACGACTCCTCAAACACAAGGGTCGTTTAATTAAAAGAGTAGGTTAGTTAATTTTAAATTATAAGTAATCAAGTTATGCTGCTTATTCTCTTTTCGAGTCGTACAATATGTTGATTTGACTGCACCGTAGTATGGTCTTTAATAAAGCATAATCTTAAGGTCTTTCAAAGGCAGTTTTCTTCTTCGTGAAAACATTTTTGAGATTTTGATAATTTGAAGCTGTTCTCTTGAATCCTTAAATTATCTTGTAACGCTTTCATGTTTGTTGCTTGACTAATCTGATCTTCATTTTCTGTGCAAGAAAGAGCTGATTTTGCCAGTTTTCTGTCATCTCCATATGGTCAATCATGTCAATTTTTGTGAACTGAATATGTTTTTTTTTAGAAAGAGGTTGCAACCTCTAGAGTTCTTAGTTATACTAAATTTAATGAGAATTTGTTTTTGTCAAGATTGCCCTCGTCTTAGGGGTCTATTTACCGCCCGAGGTGATAATAAATATCACACATTTGGAGACTCTGAAAAAAGTGCATTCATGACTAACTAAAGAACGAATTGAATATGTTTTTTTACTTATAAAGAGGCTTAAGCTTCTAGAATTCTGAGAATTCCAATTAATATCACACATTCACAGTTGACATACAATTTGAATCATTTAATGTAACAAGAGCTTTAAATCCTTGCCTTATTGATATCTTATACTCTTTTTACATATTTGGCAGTAATACTATATCTTGATAAACTAATAGTTATAGTCCAATAAAATCTCCAGTATGTTGAAGTTTGACATGGCAGTAATTTTCCGTTGAAGCCATTGCTTGCGATCAGCACACTAGACATCGAACCATCTCTACCATTGATTAAAACGTTCCACTTTCACAACAGATTTTCTTCTAGCTGCCTGATTTCTGTTCAGGTAACTTGTCCAAGATTGGGGTAAATTGATACGTAAACGATATCCATCGTTGTAAGATTTCTCAAAATGGAAACCCGCCCGGTGTCGTTACGGCCCAGATCGAGCAGCATCAGGTGTTCGGCCAATTCCTTGGCATCGGCCAGCAGATCTGCCTCGTTGGCGCGATCCTCTTCCGGGGTGGCGCCGCGGGGGCGGGTGCCGGCGATGGGGCGGATGGTGACTTCCTTGCCGAAGACCCGGACCAGGATCTCGGGGCTGGCGCCGACCACCTGGAAGCCGCCGAAGTTGAAGTAGAACATGAAGGGCGAGGGGTTGGTGCGCCGGAGCGAGCGGTAGAGCGCGAAGGGCGGCTGGCGGAAGTCCTGCGTCCAGCGCTGTGCCGGCGAGATTCGGCATGTCGCATTTGGTGAAGATCTCCTGCATCTGCTCCATGGCGGCCAGTGCCTCGGGGCTGTCCAGGGTCACACGGCCGTTGTCGACAATCGCCTTGTCCTGTGACCACATCAGCGCCTGCATGAACCAATTGCCGGTGATGTTCCAACCCCAGAAAATCGGGTTGTCGATGCCGTTGGCCTTCATGGTTTCGCACATGCCGATCACCTCGTCCCAGGTGGTGGGCAGGGTTTCAACTCCGGCTTCTTGCAGGAGGTCCATGTTGTAATAGCCAACCGGCAGCGAGACCGAGAACGGCAGGCCGTCGCAAAAATATTGGATATTTCTGTGTATTTATCATCTCTACCTGCATTGAAATTCCAGTTATGGTCATGACAGGTATTTACTTTGGCGAACATTCTAAATTTAGTTGATTGTGCTGTATGGAGGATAAATGACTAAACACAAAAGGATTCACGAAAACCGTAGTCAAGGGAAAACTTTAGTGTAATAAAAGCGCATGAGCATGAAAAAAGATTAAACTTTTATAGGGCTAGACAACACCCAAAAAATATGTAAATGAAATAAGAAAAGAAGAAAAAACACTCTATCGCAAATTAGTCAATATTAGGTTACTTTTAAAAGTAGCGTGTACAGTACCACATTAAACCTTTGTCATTTCTTGTTAAAATGTTCCTGTTCAAGAGCAATGTATGAGAAACGGGGAAGGGACATGTTGTAAATGTCTTCGGACGCATCCAATGTTAATCGACCTCATATATCCACGATATATGAATATATACCCTTTATTAACCAAAAGGCGTTTTTTTTGTATCAAAAAAGCTTTTTGAGACATCGGAACTCGATGCGTAGCTGCATAGAGAGAGAAAGATGGGTTTATTAATATAAATAACAAAACAAAACAAGCAAATGGCCCGAAGCATAAAGCCAACCAGGTCAATTAACTAGAATTTTACCATTTTATCTTCTAGCCGGCATTTTGGAATTAAAATTTACTCTCTAGTTGTTAACAGTGGTTGGTCAACGATATAAACAAACAAACAAAATTATTATGTTGAATATCCGGGTCAATGGTGCCAACTCACGCAAATTTTAGAAGTAAGCAGAGAAAATTTCTATTTTTTCCCTCTGAAAATACCGAAAAGTGTATCTTTCAATGGAAATACCAAAATCAGATATCTTTCCATAAATTTAGGGGGCAGGTTTACTGTTCCTTCCATTGCAATCAAACTGCTGGTTGAATATTGACGTCTCGACCCGGGGGTCTACAACCTGCACGTCCGTCTCGGCGAGTACCGCACGATCGTTCCCGTGCACAAGGTCGATGTCCGCGTCGCCGACGACCTCAAGGTGGGGCTCGTGCGTGGCGTCGACGACACCGCCAAGTCCGTCTTGAAGGGTTTCATCGGCAACCGACTTCGGGTGCTCGACGAGGAGACCCTGGTCGACGACTTCGACGATCTGCACACCATCCTGGTCGACATTCGCGCGTTGCGCGAGCGCCAGGGCAGCACGACTTGGAAAGCCGCGCGCGCCGCCTTCCCGCGCTTTCTCGAGTTCGCGCGCTTTATGTCTGAGCCACACCATACCATGAGTCACACCATCGCAAACCTAGCTTTTAACTTTCTAATTTATGCCGGGGCCACATCGTAAAAAACACAACTTTTAACTTTTTACTTTATGCCTGAGCAGCACGATACCATGAGCCAAACCATTTCAAACCTAACTTTTAACTTCCTACTTTATGCCTGAGCCACACCATAGTCATAATCTGTTGATAAAAAAGCCACGTCTCATGATTAACATCTGTTTTTCTATGAATTATAACGTCACAGTCATAGTGCAGAAGCGGAAAACTGAAATAGCAAGAAAATAGTTTGCAAAGCTAAAACTTTGTTCCAATTCTTTGAGAATGACCCCTGAACCACAACGGCCGTTTAATTAGAATATATACTATAAATACTTTAGTGTAAAGAGTGAAGGATTTAGGAAGGGACTAACCCCCTCAAATATGTAATGACCTCTGTTGGTCTTAAGTTCTAATGTTGCTCCTTACTTTCAGTTGAAGAAACTTGTTTTCTTCTTTAATTTCTTATTGATGTTTTAGATAATGCTGGGAAGTCCAACGCCCCTTCATGGAAATTTCCTTCCCCCATGATAAATTCCTCCAGAAGATCCTCTCACGTAACCGCCACGGCATTGGCAGCAGTGGGAATCTCGGGTCGCTCGGCGGCAAGACGCTGCTTTTTTATGCGACCACAACGCTGGCGGCTATTCTCGTTGGATTGTTTGTCATCAATGCAATTGGTCCCGGTTTTATCGACGGCCAACCGGCAAAAGATGCGCTGTCGCTATCGGCGTCTGTCGAGGAAGTGCAGGCGAAAGTCGGTGATAAAGATGCAAGTGATGTGGCAGAAATCTTCATCCGGATGGTGCCGCCGAATATCGTCAAGGCCACCTCTGACGGGCAAATGCTCGGCCTGATTTTCTTTGCCATCCTGTTCGTCTACCTGCCTTCAGAGGCAGCTGTTCAGGAACTGGTGACTCAGGGTTCCGTCTCGAGGCCCAGGCCGAAGGTCACCGGGAGCTCCGACTGCGAGAGGTAGCTGCGCGTCGCGGTGACCCTGCGGGACTGGACGCCTGCCTCCGTCTCGAGGGTCAGGCGCGCACCGATGGCCGCCGTGTTCGGGCCGTCGTCGACCAGACGGACGCGGAGCCAGTGATGGCCGAGTTCCTGGTCGTTGCGTAGCAGCACCGGAGGCCCCGCGACGCGAACGAGCACGCAGTCGAGGTCACCGTCGCCGTCGATGTCCGCGTAGGCCGATTCCAAGAATTCCGGTTCCCCCTCCAACTCCCCCCAATGTCACAAATTCTGGTCGGAATTTAAAATTAGAGCTTTAAAGCACAAGATCCCTCTAAATATCAAGTTTCATTAAGCTCTGGTCGCCCTTTCGTAAGTTACAAATACCTCAATTTTCAAAATTACCCCTCCCCCAACTCCACCAAAGAGAGAAGATCCGTTCTGGTTATGTCAGTCACGTATCTTAGATAGGTTTTTATTCTTCCCATCCAGTTTAATCCTGATTTCATCGCTTTAAGTATTTTTTAAGACTTCCAGTCCCCCCAACTGCCCCCCTAATATAATCTAGCTCAAAGAAAATCAGCTTGGGGAGATATTTGTGAAAATCATTTTAATCAGTCAACTCCTACTAAAACCCTTTGGAAAAATTTGCAGGATATCAGCATAGAGAGCAGTCTATTCAAGGGATTAAGTCTGATGATGTTCACTTAAGTTCAAGCCATATGAAATGGCAGAGACATTGAATAGTCATTTTGCAGGCCAATATTCAAATAATTGTACATATAATAACTCTCTGTTTATGGAAGCTCAGTTTCCCCCAGGGTCTGTCACTAATCTTGACAAAGATTTTGATATGGATTAGTTAACTTCTACACACCATATTACCAGTACTGACTGCACTAGCTGAGATTTCATTAAATTCACTTACATCCCGAGAAGGCGCTAAGCTTGCTTGTCTATTGTATATTCTAAGTACAAATGAAGATAGTTACACTAGTAAATATATTATCAAACTGATGGCTTCTTTTGTTTTTCTTAACAAGTACGAGAAGGCACTAGGCTCATCCCTCTGATATGTACACCTGGAATGCACATTGCATGCTTTTCACTTCACACAATTATTTACAGGTTCAATCTCTGTAGTGGGTTGGTCACTCTTCCAGATCGTGCTTTTGCACCGACTTAGGGGAGGGTGGTAGAAGGAACCCTGCTCTATGATAAATTCGTCCTTTTACTTTGAAAGTAGGCATAAATTGATCTTGATTTTCGATTTTGGCACCAAACGACGTCATTTGGAAAGATGAGTTATATTTTCTGATGTTTAACAAAAAACGGTTAGATTCTGACGTAGTTCCAGTAAGCAAGGTCTTCAATGGCTCTGGTGGTAAAGCCAGTTGAAGAATTTTAACTTTTCCTGAGGCGCAACACATTCCCATTATTTCACCATTAAATTTCAAGGTCTTGCAATTGGGACAAATTTTAGAGCCGCGAGCCTATTTTCATGCTAACCTAATTGATAATATAGATTGATAGAGCTAAAAACATGGAAAATTACACATACAAATTTTGATAGTCTTAGATTTATTAAGTCAAAAAGCTGTAGCTAGGACTGCATGATATGAAGTCAAGAAGCATTAAATTTCAATAGTAGTTCAATAATTTAATTCAGGTTTTACATCACTTTCTGATAGCCCCAGCTATTCTGTACTATATGACAGAACAGTTCTGACTAGTAATTACCTGAAAATTAACCCAAGTTTCTGGGAAGCAACTGAAACTGAACAAGACTTAAATAATGATACATTTGTTAAGCCAAGACTTTCGATGGCTAACCCCCCCCCCCCCATCATACTTCTTAACATCTAGTGTAACTAATATTGTAAAGGACTCATCTTGGATAATAACATTAGTTGAGAATTATGACTAAATATTCAAATTTGTTTAAAAACTATAATTATAATCGAAATTTTCTTCGATTTTCTTTGAAGAGAGACACTGAAAAGGTGGGACGCTACCAATTTCTTTGCAATTAACAACATGAAATAGGGATCTATGGGCCTGATGCCTCTTATAGTATCTTGAGTTGGGCCGGGGATTATTGCTGGATGGTGGATTTTTTTTTACTATTACAATAGTTTCGAATTTCGACCGGGCCTATTTGAATGGATGACGATAGATGCGGAAACAGTTTTGACATTTGCGGCAAATCTATAAGTTGGTGCAATTAATCTGAAGGCGACAATTCTTCTGCCTTTTTTTCCTGATCACGGGGGATAACAACGTGGGTCACCGCCCAGATGATCGCTGTTTCAGCATCCGACAATGCATTTCGGACATTGTGACGTATTTCGGTATTGAAACTATAACTATCGCCCTCGCGCAAAATGATAACCTCAAATGTGTGTGTCTGTGTTTCAAAGAATACAGGGGAAGAAAAGGGTAAGTAGAAGAAAATCACACCATCAGATTCAGCGTATCAGAGAACCCTATTGTAGAAGTTTCCAGCTCCTATCTACAAAAATGTGCATTTTTGTATTTTTTGCCAGAAGACAGATCACGGATGCATATTTTTTTTCCCAGGGGTGATCATATTGACCCAGTGGCCTAGAATGTTGTGAGAGAGCTCATTCTAACGGAAATTATAAGTTCTATTGGGCTTTTTAAGTGACAAAAAAATTAGAGCGCACACGCTCATTCTTTCCCAAAGTAATTGGATCAAAATTTTGAGATAGCCATTCTATTAAGCATAGTCAAAAAACATAATAAAAATCAGCATTAAAACGCGATTCTTTTGATGTAGCTCTTGGTATCAAAATTCCATTTTTTAGAGTTTTGGCTACTATTGAGCCGGGTCGCTCCTTACTACAGATCGTTACCACGAACTGTTTGATATTGTTCATCAGTATGGAGTCCGTTGAATAAAAAATACAGAACAACGGTTGAAAAAATACAGCGAAGAGCAGTTAAGCTTGTCCCATACTTGAAACATTTGCCGTACGAAAATAGACAGCGCAGGCTAAGATTACCAAGTCTTCAATTCCAAAGGGATAGAACAGACATTACTATCACATTCCGTATAAAGCCATAAGATTTTAAATTAAAGAACTCTCTTTGTATGAGTTTAAATACACAAAATACACGAGTAGCCAATCACAAATAAACAAAACACACATCTAAATGCACGAGTGAACTTTCTGTTTCTCAGTCGCAAAAAATACAGAATACAAAATTCAATGTATGTGTACACACAAATTCACAAAACAAACATCTAAATGCAGGAGTGAACTTTCTTTTTCTCTGCCGCTAAAAATATAGAATACACAATTGAATGCACGTGTGTACACAAAGTCACAAAGCAAACATCTAAATACACGAGTAAATTCTCTATTTATATGCTTTCGAAAGTCCGGTAGTCGAACTCGCGGATGATGTCAACCTGGTCGGACCGCGAATCCCAAAGGGCAATGGCGGGAAGCGAAGTGCCGTTGAAGGTCGAGGTCTTGACCATGGTGTAGTAGGCCTGATCCAAAAGCACCAGCCTATCACCTTCACGGGGAAGGCGGGGGAACCGGTAGGTTCCGATGATATCGCCGGCGAGACAGGTCGGGCCGAACAGCCTGCACTCATCGCCCTCGACGCATGATCCGGGTAGCTCCGTCCCCAGGAGCTCGGGTGTGTAGGGGGCTTCGATGACATCCGGCATGTGACAATTTCTAATGCTTCAATAGCCCATTGACTGAAACCTTTGTCACTGGTAATGGCTGTTACTTCCTCAAACAGTACAAATGGTTTAGAGTATAAAAGGTTTGTTCTGCTTGAGCTGAAGTAAAACTTTTTAGAGGTTTTTATGGCACTTGGTATTAACCAAGTGACATATAGCAATCACAAATTCTGTCAGTCCATCTGTCCTGGTTTTGCTATTTTAGGCACTTCCAGGTAAGCTAGGATGATGAAATTTTGCAGGCATATCAGGGACCGGACCAGATTGAAAATAGAAATAGTTGTTTTCCCAATTTGACCATCTGTTGAAAGTTGCGGTGTGCGCGCAGGCGACGAAGACGGTTTTGCCATCGCCGTGATGGATGAAATCGGGCTGGATATTTCGACTTATACTTCCAAGACATTCGATCAGCTTGAAGATGGATTCTTTGATTTGATCATCACCATGTCACCAGAAGCCCAGCACCGTGCGGTTGAAATGACTCGCACGATGGCCTGTGATGTCGAATTCTGGAATACCTTTGACGCGACCATGATTGAAGGATCACGCGAAGCCAGATTAGAAGCCTACCGTCAGGTGCGTGATCAGATCAAAAACCGCATCCTTGAACGCTTCCCGATTAGTATTAACCTAACTTCACTTCATAAACTATATTTGTTGTAAAGCATTGTTTTTGTATTTTTCTCAATTGTTTAAGCAAGAGTGAATTTGTTTTAGCTAGTTTTTTTTTCTCGCTGATACAGGCTTCTAGATATGCTGCCGAAATATTCCGGCTTCAACTATTATTTTTATCATTATGGTTATTATATTTTTATTATATATTTTTTTATTATAGTATTGTTACTGGTAGTAAAGTGTGAGGCTATATTTGAAACTTTTAATTCGTGACTGGAAAATGTAACTAGAGTAATATATAATTAGTGACTTCGTTAAGTCCCCACCGCTTTTTGCGCCAATGGCAGTTTTTGTCGGGTCAACGTCATTCATGCCAAATCAGATTGGGCCTATTCTGCACGGGTGTCAACAACAGGAAGCGCATCATGTCTTACCCCCGCCTGCGGCGGCTTTCGCTGTATATCGGATCTTTACTCTTAGCCGTGCTGTCAGCCGCACCCGCGCTTGCCGACCGGGTTCTGATCCTCGCGCAAAACGAAGGCACCGAAATTACCGACCTACTCGTGCCTTTCGCGGTTCTGTCCGAGGCGGGGGTAGACGTTGAGATTGTGGCTACAGATCGTGGTCCGGTGTAGAAAATTGATCAAAGAAAAACAGATAAACCATACATAGAACATGATGACTAAAAATTAGTGAGGAAAGTGAATCTAAGGTAGCTGTTATCTCCCAAATGAATTAGGATAACTTTTCTACTGATTCAGAACTACTACTTTTTATACATAAGTTTTAAGATCCTACTGGCTTAGCATAAAAAGATGAAAAAAAACTTGACAAGAAGAAAATACGAGGATATTTACAGCTGGTGAAAATGCAATGCAGATATTTTTCTGCCGAGACCTCAACTCGACCGTCCTCAATGTAAAAAAAAAGATCATAAAAGGCAACCACTTCGCCTCGGTGGGGCTACGCGCTTTGGCTGTTGGTCGTGGGGCGATTGATGATGCCGTTTCTGCCCACCAGCCCGCTAAGCATCTATCAAATCGTCGGAGACAGATTGGATTATTCGATGGTGCAACAAGCCGCGGTGCCAAATCGACTTGGGAAGGCTAAATCTGCTTGGCCAACGCCAAAACCTACCTTGGCAAATCAAGCGCTGAGCCCGGCAATCGACGGTGAAAACATCGCTGCAAACGGCACCACGGATGAAGCAAGCGTCAGCAAATCGGCGGCACCTGCATCGACAAACTGCGTGATGGAAATGCCCGTATATCTTTTACTAATAAAAACATTCGTAAAAAATTAAAAGTTCTAGTTGCCTTTTAAGTAAACCAAAATTCGGAGGGCTACTAGGCTTTTTTCCGTTAATTTTTTTCTCAAAATTATTCGATCAAAACTACGAGAAAGCCATTGAGCCAAAAAAAAATATCCAAATTTCGTTTTAATTATTCGTATATTTGTATAAATATTTACGTATATCTTTTAATAATAAAAACATTCGTAAAAAATCAAAAGTTCTAGTTGCCTTTTAAGTAAACCAAAATTCCATTAATTTTTTCTCAAAATTATTCGATCAAAACTAATGGATATCATGAAGTATAAAAACAATTTCGGCGCACTATTTGCGTTGGGGTGGGGGTGGGTTGGAAGAAGGGGGTTATGTGGGAGGATCTTTCCATGGGAGAATTTATCATGAGGAAAGAGAATTTCCATGAAGGGGGCGCAGGATTTTCTAGCATTATATAAAAAAACAATAAGAAAATAAATAATTTTTTTTCAACTGGAAGTAATGAGCAGCATTAAAGATTAAAACGAACATAAAATATTACGTATAAAAGGAGGTTTGTCCCCTCCAAAATACCTCGCTCTTTACGCTAAAGCATTTTTAGTGATTTCAGAAGAGGACTGTGGCTTTAAAATACAAGCATTCCATTCCCTTCCCCCCCCCCCCAGCTCCACCCAAAAAGATTCCTCTAGCCCTTCTCTAAGAGTTAGATCTGTATGAACATTTACGAGTTAATCAATTATTCCCCTTTACACTTGCCAAGTGGTTGGCGTGCTGGATTTGGAATCCTTTGTCTGAAGTGAGGGGGTTCGATTCCTGCTGTGACCAGTTATTTGGTTTGGCATGGGGGTCAGTAGCGTGACTCTGTAGGCTCAGCCAAAGTCAAACCAGCTCTAAATGGGTACCTAGAAAAATCTGGGGAATGTCAAAAGTTATTTTTCTGCACTTCCACTTACCAATAAAAAAGAATAAGTTTTTGAAGCCTTTCGCAGTTATCGCAGTGGAAGAAGTTTTTTCGATTATTACCTGAATCAATTATAAACTCAAAGTAGGCCAATCAGATCATATTGAAATGCTACTTGCTCTATATAAAACACATATCATTTATTTATTAATAGAAATTACTGTCCATTCTCTCCACACCTTTTCAGCCTTATTTATTGTTATAATTTATCAACATATGGCAGTTAAATTTGAGTTACCATTTTAGATTTCTTGAAATAATTTGTCATAAATATGTCGGATTCAAGTGTCCTAGATGAAAGTGTGAGCAAAATGGATGAGCATTTAGAGTTTTTACAATTTCAGGGTTCTAGGATACATTTGAAAATTAATGTTCAGAAGATTAAGTCGCTGTGGCTGGGAATAAATGAAGATGAAAAGGTGACGTTGGGCAACGAAAAGATCGATGAAGTTGAGAACGTCAAATATTATTAGCAAAGTTTGCGAGACAAGATTAGAATATTGGAAGCTAAAGTGATGACAGTGGTCAAGTATGGTTCTGAAGCACGGACACTTAAAAACAGAGGAAGATTTGCTAGGTGTTTTTAAAAGGTAGGGGTTAGGTAGAGATAGTACATTAACGAATATTTATTTCCTGTTTTCCTCTGTATGCATTATTGACTATGTTTTCCTATCAAAACAGTTTTGCAAGTAATGATCACATCAGCATCGATCAGACGGACTACCATGATATCTACATTAATTTATTATTACTATTTCTACTAACATCTCACCGCAGCACCAAGCCACCTGAGGCCAACACAGCTACGCATGCTCCTTCTCCATCCCAATCTATTTAAAGCCTCCCTCTTTACTCCCTCCCAGGAAGTTCCCATTCCTCTTAAATATTCCTTTGTGACATCCTCTCACAAGGAAATTCTCTTCCCTCATGATAAACTCCTCCATGGAAAGATACTCCCACAAAACCCTCTCCCTCCAACCCACCCACACCACAATCCAGAAAAGTCCCCCTGACAGTACACTTCATAATAACCACTACTTTATCTAAGCAATGGTCAGGGTTTGTAATTTGCCGCCCCTCCCCCAGGGACTGTGGGGGATTAAGTCATCCCTAAAGACATAGCCATTAGGCTTTCGACCAAGTTGAACAGAATGGCTATTTCAAAATTTTGATCTGGTGACTTTGGCGAAAAATGAGCGTGGGAGGGGGCTTAGGTGCCCTCCATGGTTTCAGGATAGGCAGGTGGATTACAGTAAGTTGCAGCTAGGAGCAATCTAAGGATTTCTCCTTGTTGAGCTCCAGATGATGAATTGAGTTGTATTCAAAGTTCTTTAGAGACCAGTTACTGTTGCATGATCAGTAGAATTTCAACTGAGTGAATAGGCTCAAACTAGCCTAGAATGACTCAGCTTATAGGTCTAGATAAAGAGATCCTGGTGGATCTTTACTCATTGACCAGCTTAATGCATTTCAGAAGGTTCCACATCACAAACTAAAGTTTAAACTGGAATGGCAGTGATCAAATAAAAAAGTAATCACAAGACCTTTTCAGAGATCTCTTTTATATAATATTACGTATATGAGCGATTTATTACTTACATGCTCCGTAAAGCCAAAGAAAAAAGAATTACACCCTTAGGCTTTATCCTGTTGAGTACTAGGTAAATGGTGTTAGGTGTATTAGAAACATTACCCTCCGTCTTAACTAGATATTTATATAGATAAGTGTCACACCGAAAGGCCATAAACCAAAAGATTTGCTTAGAAGAGTAAGTATTACAGGAGTTGAAGGGGGAACAATCATACCCTGAATGACAATTAAGAAAAACTATAGGTTTCCAGTCGTTACAGCGTCACGTGTGGTGCGTCAGCTAGAAGAGGCGTGGGCCCAGGCTCCTACCGTAGCAACGCTGGTCCCCATTTTAGATACCTTTCTGAAAGAAGAAAACCGCTTTGAAGCAACGATTATCGTCGATGCTAACGGGCAGGTTCTCACATATCACGGGACATCCCAAGGCCCCTTCAATGTATCGGTTACCGACCAAGGCCTTCAGGTCAACTGGGACCAATCCTCTGGTAAAACCTTGATGCTGAAAGGGGACGTACCGCTTATGCTTGGGCACCAGCGACACTGGATCCTTCCCATCCCTGATCTGTCTCGGTCAGTTTAATTTTTTTTTTAACTTCAAATATTTCTTTTTGAACTAAGAACTTTTTTGAACTGATGATTTTTTGGAGCTTCAATTTTTTGCCGGAACTTAGAAATTTTCTTTTTAGGCTTATAAAATCTTTGAGAACAAACTTTTTTTTGTAACTTTTTGGGGGACTTAAATTTTTTCTTAACTTAGAAATTTCTTTTGAACTTAGAATTTATTTTGAGCTTAGAATTTTTTGAACTTAAGTTTTTTAACTTAGAATTTTTGACCTTACAAATTTTCATTTTTTTAAGTTTAAATTTTTTGAACTTGTATTAATTTTTGTTAGTACCCGCTTTTAGTTTTACTGATCAAAACGGAAAGACCGTTACTAACAAGGATTATGAAGGAAAGGTATATTTGGTTGAGTTCTTTTTTACTACCTGCCCAACTATTTGTCCTAGAATGAGTGAGAATCTGGTACAGATCCAAAACAACTTCAAAAGCTTTGAGAATTTTGGGGTTGCCTCGTTTACCATCAATCCAGATCATGATACACCGGAGGTTTTAAAGGCTTATGCTGATAAGTATGGTGTAACAAATCCAAATTGGCATTTAATGACTGGAGATATAGATACTATTGACGAGTTGGCAAATCAAGGGGATCAGTTGCTTTTAAAATTGACATACCTTCATATTATCCTTAACAGAAACTAAAGTCGGGAATACAGCCTAGTCATCATGGTTTCTGGACCAGTATGTTGTGATATAAATAAAATATAAATATAAAAATATAAAAAACTTCTAAAAATAAAAATAAGATATTGTTAATGATGCAGCGTTTCAAGCAGTTTGATAATGCGCTAGCTAAATTCAAGAACTGCCTCCTATGGCCTGTGAGAATTATGCAAATAGGGAAGGATTCGCACGGAAAGCCCACTTATCTGGTCTTTTGTTACGGTAGTCACGATGAATTTATCCAGACTACAGAGAAGCCCTAATTTCACAAAACACAATTTTTATTAGAATCCAATTTTTTTTCATTTCCGCTATAGATTATTCTCTCCACCGCTAAAACAATTTATATACCCCTAAGTCAGGATCCATAGTGTAGCTTTGGTCTCGAAGACACGCAGGAACTAGTAATTTTATATTATTGCTTAATTTTAGCAGAAGAGAGAAGGACATTTTTAGATTGGTCTAAAGGAATACCCTAGCGACCTTTCTTCTTGGAAACACTTGCCAAATTTTAGCTCAAGCTGGCCACAAAATATATGAATAGGTTGCCCCCAAAGAATCCTTATCCTACAGTGGGAAGGCGTTCATGGAAAGTGCTCAATTCAAATATCGATACAGCCATAGTAACCCAAAAATACTTAAGCTAAATAACAAAAGGAAATAGTCAAAACCGGTACGTGATATTGACATGTATTGAGATCTTGTATCATCAAACCGTGGCTGTTCCTCGCTAACTGGGGAAATTAGAATACACAAAGCATAATATTAAAAAATAAACTTACCGCCCGATAAAGCCTTGGCGACGGTTGTCTTCCCAGCGTTATCCAATCCTAAAATTAAAACTGTTATTTGTCTTCGGAAAATTGAAGAAACAAACTACGATGCAGGTACAGTTTAATTAAATATTTTACGTATAGAGGTGGTTAGGTTAGGTTAAGTTAGGTATTTGATATAATGCATCAACACTCCAACCACCCCTAATGTGCAAATATATAGCCCAATCTTGTTCTGAAAAATACACAAGTACCAAAAAGAATATATGATAGTGCTAACAAAAAATCCACAAGAGAAATGATAGCTTAACAATGTATACACACAAACTACACAGTTAATCGGAAAGTGGGCAATACTTTCGTAACACTTACGGAATCTGTCCTCAAAACACGAGACTTCAAATCTAAGTAAAGACCAGGGCGTCCGTGCTATCGTTTAGGTATTCTACCCAGGAAAGCAAAACGTCTCCTTTTTCAGAGACAAACAGATTGGGCGCCCCGCCTTCCTGAGTAGGAACAGGAATGATTTCGGGCGTAAGCAGATCTGCGGTTTCTTTTGTCGGTTCTGTCTGGCAGGCTATTAAAGTTGAAAGCAATAAAATTAGTAGCGTTTGTTTCATTAGTGTAAAGTTTAGATTGGACAATCCAAAAGCGCGACCTATTTACAAAAAATTCGTGAAGAGGCGTTTACAAAATTTTGAAAATTGTTTATAAAATGTTGGCAATCGGGCAAAAGTGTCCCTGAAATAGTCCGGATCGGCCATGAATTTTTGGCAGATCGCGTTGTAGATCGGGTCGACCTTCATCGCCATGTCGGCATCGGTCATCATGGGCATTTTCGGCGTTGAACCGTCGCCTGCGTCGACCGGCATTTCGCTTTCCGGCATGTCGACCGGCTTCCACTGATGCGCACCGGCGGGCGATTTCGTCAGTTCCCATTCGTAGTTGAAGAGGTAGTCGAAATAGCCCATGTCGAACTTGGTCGGCTCCTTCGACCAGGCGCCTTCGATGCCGGACGTAAACGCGTCCGAGGCAGACCCACAAAACGGTTAAAAGAATGTTTCTGATGTTTGAATAAACTGTAAGCATGTAATAAAGCTTAATAAGAGTTATGATGTTCGGGTGTTAAATGGCTCTTGTTGATGCAAGATACTAACGCAGTATTCTAAGGGATTGGGGTCAAAACTTAAGGAAAATGGGAACTTCCTGGGAGAGTGCAAACAGGGAGACTTCGAAAAGGTTGGGATGGTGGAGGAACGTGCATAGCTGTACTGGCCTCAGGTGGCTTGGTGCTGCGGTGAGTTGTTAGTAGTATTATTAGTAATAGTAGTATTTTACAACTAGTACTAAGAGACCTCTTTTGTGTCATGTTGAAAACTATTGCTGCCACAGACGTCCTTCATTTTTATTTTAAGCATTTTCAAGTTTAAGCATAACAAAGGACTAAATAGTCTACTCGGAGGAATGTAACTCAATTATCAAATATAAGATTTCGGAAGAAATCACTCATTGATACAAATTTGTATTCATATGAGTGTAATTAAACCTATAAGACTATAGACCTTATTATCTTTCTGATGTATAATTTACGCGTGAAAAATTTTTCTTGTGTTAAATCCGCTCTTAGAGAAATCTCAAAATTATAAAACCAATTTTTTTAAAATTATAAAAGATGATGATGATGATGATGATGACGATGATGATAATGATGATGATGATGATAATGATGATAATGATGATAATGATGATAATGATGATAATGATGATAATGATGATAAGGATGATAAGGATGGCGATGGTGATTGTGATGATGATGATGACGATGTTGGTGACGACGATGGCGACGATGGTGATGATAATGATGGCGATGGTTATAATGACGATAATAATGATGATGATGGTGATAATAATAATGACGACGATGACGACAATCGATGCAGTGTTACAGACAAATATGGCTTCCATAATGTATACACTACAAAGTTAATAGGGTTTATTTGCACAAGGGATAAGTTACACAAGGGTTCAGTTACACGGGGGTTCAGTTTCACAGTGGCCCAGTTGTACGGTGGTTCAGTTGTACGGTGGTTCATCTGCACGGTGGTTCAGTCGCATGGGGGTTCAGTTGTACGGTGGCTCAGTTGCAAGGGGGCTTAGTTGCACAGGAGCTCATTTACACGGGGATTTAGTTAAATGGGGTTGAGTTGCACGAGCGCTTAGTTAAATAGGGTTTATTTGCACAAGGGATAAGTTACACAAGGGTTCAGTTACACGGGGGTTCAGTTTCACAGTGGCCCAGTTAGTAGCGCACGCTATCTAGAACGGTATGTCGTCGTCGAAATCGTCGTCGCTTAGGGTTGGCGCATTGTCGGCCCGAGAAGGTCCACTTTGACGCTGACCCCCACCGTAGCTATCACCACCGCCATAGCTGTCTCCGCCGCCACCACCGCCGCGGGAATCCAACATCTGCAGCTCGTTGGCGATAATCTCGGTTCGATAGCGTTTTTGCCCATCCTTTTCCCAGGAGGACGTACGCAAGCTGCCTTCGATATAGACTTTGGAACCTTTCTTGAGATACTCGCCAGCGATTTCGGCGAGCCGCCGAAAACAAACGACAGCATTAAAACTTAAAACGAACAGAAATTGTTACGCATATGAGGGGCTCACCTCCTCGTAATACCTCACTCTTTACGCTAAAGTATTTTTAGTAATTTCGTTTATTTATTCTACTGTCTTTGTGATTCAGTGGTTATTCTTAAGAAATTGGGATAAAATTTAAGCTTTACTGTAAAGAGCGAGGTATTGACGAAGGGGTGAACTCCCTCATATACGTAGTAAAAACATACGAATATAGAAGTTTGTTACGCAAGTTGATTCGTCAGTTACGTATATTTTTACTAATAAAAACATTCGCAAAAAATTAAAAGTTCTTGTAATTAAGTTTTCCTTTCTTTAACAGATTATAGCCGATATATCATTATTTTCATAGGTGACACTTAACGTCCACGAAGGTGTTGAAAATCAAAATTCGATTTGATTTCGGCTTCCTGTCGGTAGTTTACAAATAGTGGTCGTCTACCAACCCTTTTACACCCTATGCAATACTAAACACAGCGTGAAACCTCATTACATTAAGACCTCTTGTTTTCAGGTTGTTATAGCTTACATTTTAAAATTGGAGATCAAATTTTAGAATGACAAAGAAACCGGGATCCCCGGAGTGTTCCTAATGAGTCTTTTAGCTTATGTTTTTTTTATAAAGAATTTCTTTTTATATTTATGTAGACTGCTAAGGTGGCTCATAATTTTACCCTCCACTTGATCATTTTTCTTCTCCTTTTGACATAATGTGCCGGAAAGGTGACTGGACGACTGGGACAAAGCAGAGGCAAGAGAGAATAGTACCAGGGAGCATTTATACCGCTTGATTCGAGTTATTTACTTTGCAATTTTTCGTTAAAGCTTTTACCATCTTTATTCTGCAAAAGGGTGATAATAGAGATTTTAGTTCAAAATCTACAAAAGGAAAGATTCTCCCCGTCACTTGAGTGAAAGAGTGAAGGAAACATGGCATAATTTTCCAGAGAAGGACTTTTAAAAAGATACTCGTTGGGCAATAGTTTGTTAAAAGATCATTAACTGAATGGCCAAGCAGTGATTTAATTTTTAATAATGTTTATTGTTAACTAAAAAGCATTTGATGTAGCAATTTATTTAAAGTAAGCCACTAAACAGTTTAGCCCCTCCACATTTCCTGACAGTTTCCACTTGTTACCCATAGTCGCCCTCAGAAACTGCAGATACGTCCTTTCGACAACATTGACATACGCACAATTTGTCTTTTGGTCGGATCCAGTATCTCTTTTAAAAACTACCCTGAATATTTCGAATTCCTTCAAGAAAAGAGGACCCTTGATTCTCTGAAATACTATCCGAAAGTCGGAAAGCTGCTTAAGAAATTTAACACAGTTTTCCAACTTTTGGATAGAAAATGAAGCTTGGTTCCATTTTCTTGCATACATCACCAATAAGAATGCTTAATGGAAGACGATGATACTGTCAGTGATCATGAAATAAATATAGACACTAGTTTCAAAGCTGTATTCTTCAAATTTCTTCAAGACAAGAGGAGGACCCTCAATTCTTTGATAGACTACCCAAAACTTGGCAAACTGTTCATTTACCTCATTCCTGTCTGTTCAGGTTTTGCTAGTTTAGGCACTTCCAGATAAGCTAGAACGATGAAATTTGGCAGGCTTATCAGGGACTAGACCAGATTAAGTTAAAAATAACCGTTTCCCCGATTTGAATATCCGGGGGCCTATTAAGGGAACACCCTGATACGTGTATTTCATTTAAACCAGAGCAAGCCCTTGAAACTCTTGAAAAAATAAGAAAACACGACTTTTCAACATTTAAGGCAAGATAATTAAGATTAAACCACTGAAGTAACTCTTTAAAAAAGGGCATTCATGTTTGAACGGAGATCAGACTCAGTTCTATCAGACAGTGGGGGATCAATCCCTGCGCCTGGTGCCTTCAGAGTAATTATATAAATATTTTTGATTTCTAAATGATATTTTTATTTATTTTTTTGTTTATTTTCTTACTATTGCCCCTGTGAGATTGATGCTTCAAGGTTAAGTGAGATTTGTTATTTTGTATTGTCAATTTGGCATGGCTTGGTTTTCTGCGGGTAACCAGTGAAAGACTGCTAGTCATTTCCCTTTTTAGAGCATTTGTATTTTTTTCCCCACTTCTTTTTCCTTCTCTCTGCTTTCCTGGTCATAGAAACTTACAGGGTAGGGGGAATGATGAAGTCCCCCCAAAACAAATTATCCCCTAAAATGTATGTAGGGCCTAAACTTTCCAATAACCAATACTATATGTAAGCAACGGTCAAAGTTTGTGACTCGCAGCCCCTCCCCTGGGCACTGTGGGTGATTAATTTGTCCCAAAAGGCATAGTTATTAGGTTTTTCGATGTTTAACAAAATGGCTATGTCAAGATTTTGAACTAGTGACTTTGGGACAAAAGAGTGTGGGAGTAGGCCTAGGAACCCTCCAATTTTTTAGTCACTCAAAAAGAGCAATAGAACTTTTACTTTCCGTTAGAATGAGCCCTCTTGCGACATTCGGGGCCTAGTTGCTCTCCATTTTTTGAGTCACTTAAAAAGCAAACTAGAACTTTTAATTTTCGTTCGAATAAGCCCTCTCGCGATATTCTAGGACCAGTGGGTCGATACGATCACCCCTGGGTAAAAAAGTAAATAAATAAACAGGCATCATCTTTCTTCTGGCAAAATAAATACAAAATTCTACATTTTATTCAGATAGAAGTTTTAAGCCTCTACAGCAGGGTTTTCTGATGCGCACAATCTGAGGGTGTGGTTTTCATTAAGATTCTGTGGCTTTTAGGGGGTGGTTCCCCCTTTTTTCGAAAACAGGGCAACTCAAAATCCAAAAAGATTTCCATATAATGTAAAATCTTCTACGTTTGGCAGATATGGGCGAAATATCTGAACGTTTTTGATTTCAGCAAGATGTTCTTATTACTATTTTTTTTGTGATTGTCATCATGTCTGCTGCGAGTTTTATTTCCCCATACTCGTGAAAAATCAATTTAAATACAAAGTGGGCTATTTCCGGTAAAATTTGAAGTGTTTAAATGTATCGTTTTACACATATCAAATAAAGAAGCCTCACAGATCAGCAGCGCAAACTATCAGTAATTTGTTTGAGGTATGTTTGTGGAAACAAATATGATGTTAATTTTTCTTCTTCTTGTAGCTCCTGTCTCCATCGGTGTTTTTGAGGCCATAAGACAAAGCTAATTCATTTAAAAACTCTTGTTTTTATCAGGAAAAGTAAATTCCATTGAGCGGTAAGCAGCTTTCACCCAACCCATTTTACCCAGAGAGGTCATGATGACAACATAGCCTGATAATCTTAAAATATGTTTATCATACGCTAGCATTATAAACAAAGCCACTTTATTTGACCACATTCCTATGGTTTTGACTCAAACCATGAATGATAAAGTGATTAAATGGAGGGATTTAATTTTCTTTTGCTTAGATCTGACTAAATTTGATGAAACATATATATTTTAAATCAGTATAAAAATTCGATTCTTTTGATGTATCTATTACTATCAAAATCCTATTTTTTAAAGTTTCGTTTACTATTGAGCCGGAACGCTCCTCACTACAGGTCGTTACCACGAGCTGTTTGAAAAAAATGATAATAAAAAACAAAAAGGACGTATCTGTTCAGGGGAAAAATACAAAAATTCCCAGCTTTCTGTTCAGGAGAAATATTTCTGATTATAGTGGCTTCTAATATCAGCCCATGGGTACTCTTGCAATGCAAGTAAAATGACGGCATATCATGCTTTTTCACTCGATTTTGGAAAATTGGCTCCAACTTTACGCAACTCAGGATTTTGACGAAATTGCACTACGGCCAGTACAAATAAAAGAGAAGAAAATGTGAACGGGGTTTTACATTGCCAAAGAAAATAAAAAACGGATATTTCGGGAGTACAATCCCTTGCCTTCTTCAGCGCTATTATAAGGAGGCTTTGACCGCTCCCAAATGGAGAGAACTATTCCAAGGTCGTTAGTACATTTACATCTTTTGTTAGTAGCGATAACAATAACAATAATTTTTTATAAAAAAAAAAAAACACAAACAAAATCAATCGGTTGTAGTCAGAGTAAGGAGAGGAGAAAGGCTACAAAGTGAAACTTAGAACAAAAGTATTTCAGTAGGGCTAACTCAGACTAAAAATATTTTTTCACTTAAATAAATACATATTTACGTTTGCAAAATAAATTCACACATTCACGAAACAGATATAAGAAATAATTAACAAATACAAAACTAAATAGAGACATAACATTATACCTGGACATAGTATGCCAAAGTGCCCCTCCCTTTAAGAATTAAGAAATATGCCCTAAAACGCATTTTTTTATTTCTTGAAAAAATGGAGGAGAAATGAAATGAAAATAAGCTTATTTTTCAGGGTTTGTGGGCGGGGTTCCCTTTGTCATTTCTAGTTCGTCAACCACTGACCACTGATATGTTTTATAAGTCTATTTCCTATAAATATGACATAATAATAGTAAAATGCGTTTATTTATGTATCAGTATTCGGATAGACATATAGATCATCAGGGTGTTTGTTCACTGGCTTGACTGAAGCGTTTTCAAATAATGCAATTTAAGCAATGTATTCGTTTGTATGTCACTTTTTCATCTTTTTCTGGAGTAGACGGTATTTATATTTTTCAAATTAGCAGTTACTGCATCTAATGTGGACCTTTCAACCGAAATTGACCTCTAATATATGAAACCCATCAACGCTATCTAGCTTGATTTCTATAGTTAATTTAAGTTTTAATTGTTTAAAGGTTCATTTGTTCATTTGTATTATGCCTATTGTATGTTTGTTTTCTAAGATTCTTCATTTAATTTCTGCTCATTTTGGGTTCACTTATTCTTTAACAGTAATTTCTGATCGTTTTGAGTTTGAATTATTATAGTTTTTCATTTCTGCGGTCTTAAATTTAATTAAATAAAAAAACTAGTTTTTTTTTAATGTAAGTAAAGAGCGAAATTGAAACTTTAAACGAACAAAACTGCTCAGTGTGTATTTCATTGTTTATTTTTATGTTGGCTTAGGTAAATGGTCTCCTGCTCCATACTCATTTTCTTTGTATTTTTTTTTTTTTTTTTTGCACTTCCTTGCAAGCTCCACTTTTGTTGTGCTATTATATAAAAATGAGCATTTCCAATAAAATTGTTCTACTACTACTATGCTTCTGGTTATGACATGACTCTCCATAGTTCCTGGTGAAAGGGTTGCAAGCTACATAATTATGATGCTACAACAAGGTAAAGGTAAAGGTAAAGGATACGGCATTAGACTTTACAGTCCGTACCGGCGGTGCTGATCTCCGTTTCTGGGGGGATATAAAGTTTGTATAGAAAGGGTGGTCGTAGAAACATCAGAGGGGACTAATTGGATTGACAATCAGAAGTTCTCGTACCCTCTATAAGATTAAAAGTTATCGGGGTCGAATACTCTCCCAACCCACACCTTGAATTTTCCTAAAATGAATCTAATGGACATTTTGAAATGATTGCTTGTTGTAGTAGAAATGTCTAAAAGGCTCATTTCATTAAAAATTAAGAGGGTTGGTGTCTATTTTAGTAGTCCAAAGTGATTTGAGGGCAACTAAACCCCCTCCTACTCCCACCATTCCCTCAACCCATCCACGCAATACTATAAGACTGTTCTTATTGTTAAAGATTTTAATTTACTGGAACTACAGTAGATTGATGGGTTTGCTGTTACAAAAGGGGTCAAGAACTCAAATTGCCCACTTCTGGAGTGCCTTCATGAACATTTGCTATACCAAGCAATTGATTTTCTGACCAGGTATAGAAGTGGTCAGAACCCAATCCTAATAGACCTTTTGTTTATTAATGACCATGAGATGCTCATTAGTGTCAACTTGGAACCTCCATTTGGAGCAAAATGTTGCAATTACTTGTAGGGGTAGGTTGTACCCACAAAATAATAATTGGATTACAATTTTTTTGAATAAGACTAGAGGTGGGGGGGGGCGAGTGACTTATCTTACTGAGTATATAAACTATTATATAATTGATCACTTAAGATTATTCACTAATCAGAGATAGAACTAACTAATAGACTGAATAGGAAATAGGACACTAATCAGACTGAAGGATGTAATGTATTATATTAACTCACATGTAATATTAGTAGGAGTTGACTGTTATTGAATTAAATGCTTGAATTGTCATGGAAACAAGCTAAGATGTCCGGAGAAAGAAAAGTTTTTTGTTTATATTTGTTATTATTTTTCTTATGGAAGAGTATTGACTCCCTCTCAACATCAGCTGAAAATTTCAATTCAAAATCTTTGGCTATTCCTGAGATTTTACAGATATACCATTTTCACCACTTCGATGCCATATTGTGTATTTTGATTTATTTTAACATTCCCTGGCAGCTTGAACCGTTTCTGCGATATTGCAGATCTGTCATTTTAACATATTGGATGAATGTATGGTCTTTTTGGTTTAATTTAGCCCCCCCCCCCCAATACCCTTTTCTATTCTTGATATACCACAGATAAAATCTTTTGAGAATCTGGAGGCATTTAATTTCTTTTAATTTAATTCACATGCCCTGTCCAGATAATTTTGCGGCTTTCGTCTCTACAACAATGGTTCTGGTTTCTCGGTGAACTCGGTTGACAAGTTATCAATACCCTCGGTGAAGACACTAAATGTATCCAATTTATCAAAATAGCATGCCAGGAGTATGTCAAGACAACTTGGGTGATTGATTCTATCATTCAAGTTTTCCTTTCCAAGTTTTCCTTTCGTCCGTAAAAATTCCACCATTAATGACATGTTCCAAAAGACAAATGCATTTTCAAAGGAAAGCAATACCTTCTTAAGCTATTTCATGCCATGTTGTTTTCGCTTAGTTTTTGTTGATCCACGTATTTTATAGCTTCTGAAATTAAACAGAAAAATGAAACTTAATATAAAACCTACAACAAACTTAATGAAAAAACTTAATTAAAACTTAATACCCCCAGTCGTTCTTGGTATATTGCTGAGGTGTCTTATTGGCAACCATTTAACACAATGCCTTTTGATTTATTTTAAAGCAGCATTTAGATTTAAAGCATAATGGGGCAATGGCATAATTATGGGGGTCGACATGCCTAATATCCCTAAAGACATAGTTGCTGGACCATTCTACTATTTTTGTTTTCTTCTTTTCTTTCTTTGATTTCTTCGCGTTAAGAGAGGTGGGGGTTCAGTTAAATATGGTTGAGTTGCACGAGGGTTTAGTTAAATGGGGCTCAGTTGCCCGGGTGCTTAGTTGCAAGAGGGGTCAATTGCATGGTGGTTCAGTTGCATGGTTGTTCAGTTGCACTCTGGCTTACTTGTATGAGGTTCAACATTTCGGGGGTTCAGTTAAATAGGGTTGAGTTGCACGAGGGTTTAGTTAAATGGGGCTCAGTTGCCCGGGTGCTTAGTTACGAGAGGGTTCAGTTGCACGGGGGTTTAGTTAAATGGGGCTCAGTTGCCCGGGTGCTTAGTTACGAGAGGGTTCAGTTGCACGTACCAAAATATTGTGTTAATTGACTTTATTAGCAACTATTTTTAGCAGCTGGTAGAAAGAATGCTTATCTAGTTCAAATCCTTCGTTACCAAGGGAAAACAACACGATGACGGTCATCTTTGCAACAGTAGTAACAGAACGCACTCTCAAAATTCGGAATATTATGTCAGAAGAAATAAATTAAATTTCCAAATCATTATGCTACTACTTCTGGGGCAACCAACAAACGCCATGAGCTGCTAACTACCGGGTCTGAGATAATTGTCAATAGACCTTGAAATAAGCACTACCGTGTCTGGTGCAACCGATGATTTGCCCACCATCTGCAAGTTCCAAATGGCACTAAAAACGGCACTTTTGGTGTCATGTCTCAAGTGGAAAAGCTGGGGCTATTGGGCTAGTAGAACTTATAAGAGTGATGTTTAATGGCTCATTTGAAAGCTATGGCTCATATCTACGTGTTTTTTTTCATGAATTCTACCATT
The DNA here is from genome assembly GCA_010016025.2 of Alatinidae sp. Z8VKAUB7J3. Classification (NCBI taxonomy): domain Eukaryota; kingdom Metazoa; phylum Cnidaria; class Cubozoa; order Carybdeida; family Alatinidae; species Alatinidae sp. Z8VKAUB7J3. The sequence goes on from JAAAKM020721499.1 coordinate 61,460,605, forward strand.
CGTAGATGCGATATAGCACTGGTGCCACTTCTAAGGAGTGACAGGAAAAGGAAACTAAGGAGTGACATTAAAACTTATAACGAACATAAATTATTCCGTATAATTAAAAAAGATCATGGCAGCGTGGTTTCTACATTAAATTTTAACAGGGGTGATATTGGCACTTTTAGGAATGATATAAGTATTTTAGAATGTTTAAAGCATTTTCAGGATTTTATAGTGTTTCCTTTTAAAGGGGCCATCCATTAAAATAGTTCTAAATTGTGTACCCTATGTTGATCGTCATGGGAGTAATAGCCGCCCTATTCAATGGACATACATCACTCAAAGATTAGCGAGACCATATTTAGGGTATTGGCCAAAATAGGTTTCTTTTATAGGTCTATATGTTTCATAAACGCCATGTAGGTCTACGTCAATTTCAAGGGTTTTATCATTTAGTAAATTTAGTTATTTAGCTGTTTCCGCCTATTTTCCAAAACAAGGCAAATTGTCTCAGGCTCTTAACTTTTGATGAGTAAGATTAAATTAGATGAAACTCATATATTTAAAATTAGCATAAAAATCCAATTCTTTTGATGCATCTATTAGAATCATAGTTCCGTTTTTTCGGGTTTTCGTTTACTATTGAGCCGGCTCACTCCTTTCTACAGTTTGTTACCACGGACCGTTTGATTACTACCAAGTTTTTTTTACTGTATGCTAGTGTTTATTCTCCTTCATCTTTATTTCACATGTTTGGCTGATTTAGGGTATTATTTTGGTTCTTTTAGTGGCGTCTGGTTTGCCTTCTTCATAATAGTGCGCACGACCCGTGAGCACGGCGATCCGCTTTGAATTTAAGTTGCCGATGAGCAAGGACCTTCCGTGCCCTGACACACCGCCAGTTGGAAACCCAACAAGTTCAGAATAGCTGATTTCTACGCGATCTTCGAGCATCTCTCCTATGCCAGAAAGCCCCGAACCCAATACCAAAGCGATGGTGATCGGTTCATTCCCGGCATGATCGAGGATGATATCAGCGTTTTCGTCGGCTAGGCTCATTTCACCGCCTCTAAGCTTTCCGGGCCGAAGCTATCGGGCAGAATTTAAAAACAGCCCTCCATCCCCCTAAAAAGTTGGGTTTGTTTTTGGAGCAGATCCGAAGGCCATCCCCCTTTCCCCCAGCTCACGCATCTCTCATACAGCAATTATATGTTTACATAAAATTTGGCATATTCCATTTATCTTTAATTTTTGATTACGTCTCCATAGCCAACTTAAAATATTAGCATTCGCATGAATTTTCTTCTTTTTTTTACCAGCAAAACAAAACAAAACTTACCTATAGCTATCGAGTCGTTGTGAATGTAGGTATATAATATCCGTCGCAACAGTTTCCAAGAATTGTCTGTCGTGGGACACTTCATGAAAAAGTTCAGACTCGACTTCATAAATGCAGATAAAATCTAATGCGTTTGTGGGGAAATTTTCACAATTCTTGAGGTACTGTACTTTTTTCAGCTGATGGAATTCCTGTTGGAGGTCTAGCGATATTAATTGAAGATACATCAGCATATTTGGCTAGAAATTTTGCTCATCGTTTTTTAGTTGAAGGACAGAGAAATGGCCATGAAAATCTATTCTGTTCCTTGAATCATGAGATGCTAGAAGAGGTAGGTATTAGTTTCAACTTGGTATTGCTTAAACTAGATCTGAAGTTCATCATCATTATTGTAGTCTTGTACGGACTGATACAAAGGAAAATAAGTGATAGTTTCTGTACTAAAAAATGAGCATCTGTAAGAACTTCTCCTGTTTTTCTTTAAATGAAATATCATGGACTATAGCTTGCCAAAACCAAATTCCTGTCGCAAGATGAGCAACGACATTGTTTTTTTACTTGTAAGCTCTGAAACCCCAAGAGGTTCTAACTGAAAATAATTTCTCAGCATGTGATACTGCTTTACGTACAAGCAAAACATTTCAAGAATGCTTTATTTTCAAAGACAATTTGCATAAATTTAAGCGAAAATTGCACAAAAGCAAACTGTACGATTTATTTATTCATTTATGTTAGCACTTATTGTATGTTTGTTTGCTATGATTTTTTATCTAATTTCTGTTGTTTTTTTCATCTATTCTTTAATGGTAATTTATTAGCACTTGATGATTTTGCTGAAGCGAAATTTTCTTCGGTGGTGAGAGAGGAGTAGTTACCTCAACAGAAGGGTGCTTATATTGAAAAGTGACTAAACGCTATCACAAATTAAATTTAAGCCTTAAATTATGACAACCATCAGATGAATTAGCTGAAACTAATCAGATGAAGCTATCATCAGAAATTAAGAAATTTCAAAATTCATGCAATCTGTAAACATCAATATATGGGTTTTTGAAAATGACGATTTTAACAGTATACTTCATTTTTCCATCTGGCGTATTTTTAAGGGGTTTCAAGCTAAATTTCACAACTCTTAGAGCTTTTTTCTTCAAACTTTATTTCACTTTTCAGTTGAAACTGAATATAACTCTGTATTCTGTACATTTTCGTCCTATTGAGAAAAGATACTCTGCACTTATTGTTCTTACCTTTCATTACCAGAAACCGCAAGATAGGTCCTTCTGTTCCAGTTGGAGTACTGTAAACATCCACTTCAGGGTTTTCAAAAATTTCGATTTCAACACCTAACAATTTTTGGACTGTATTGTGGAACACGATTTTTCTTCCTTGTACAATCTGTCACGCTCTTTAATTAATTAATTAAAAGAAATGTTCTTTCAACTGAAAGTAAGGAGCAACATTAAAATTTAAAAGGAAAAGAAACTGTTCCGTATATGGGGGAGGGGCTGCCCCTTCCTCAGCCCTCGCTGTTTACGTTAAAGTCTTAAAGTTCTTTGAAAAAACCTCTCATTCAAAAATTTAACGGCCCTTATTTTTTAACAGTCTCTCTTAAACAATTGTGACAAAAGGTCGAACTTTAGCGTAAAAACCGAGGGCTTTTTTTTTTTTTGTTTTTTTTTGTTTTTTTCTCTTTTTTAGTTTTTCTAATAATAGACTAGCTGGGGTCCGTAAGCATTGTCGGGCCCCAGCTAGTCTATAGCTAGTCTTCCGGAATGTATATCTGATTGAAAGCGAATCTTTTTGAAGTCTATTCTAGAAAAGATTACAAGTTAGACTTAGATTTTGGGCTTAGATTGAAGAATAGCATGAAACAAGGAATGGTGCTTACTGGGAAATAGAAGCATGTGAATAAACTGCTTTTTATCTAGAAGAAACCTATATTTACTTTATATGCAGTGGCGTAATTTCGTCTATGTCAAGCTCAGTTCTGGGTCGAATTTTGTGACAAATAATGAAAATACCCGACTTACCTATCGGAACTTTCAGGGTCATCAACTCTTGTTCGCTTATCATCCATTTTAATCTTGTTATATTTCTTTTCTTCGCACACTTCATCAGCCATTACATTCACCTACGCAAATAAAAAAAAATTACATTATTGACCAATTTCGACTGATTGTCAAAATTATATTGATGTCTATGACATTAATAGCACATTTACAATTATCATTACATGTATTAGAGCCATATTATACTCCCTTCAGTTGTTTGTACAAAAAAAAACGCACGAGGTATTGAATAATTTATAAGATCCGGTTTCTTCTGTATTGCCATTAGTTGTTGGTTGATCATTGGCTGCAGCTGTAACTTGACCTTGTTGAAAAAATCCCGGAGGCGGATGTCGAAAATCAGGCAACAAAGGAGGTGTGATAGGTGGATAGGCAAGACCTGCAATAAGGAACCCTTGCCTTTACTTTCAACTTCTGCACCAAGAGTAAAATTGAACTACTCGTTTCATTAGATTTATAGAAGGCTTTGATTTAAATGCAAAAATCACACTGCAAGGGAAAGGTATATCATTGTTCGACACTTACTTCTATTCCCCCTCCTCCTGCACCAGAAAAAAATCCACCTGAAAACGTCTGTATACTTCCCAATAACAAATACTACTCTATATGCAAGCAATGGGCAAAGTTCATAACTTGCAGCCCTTCTCCCTGGGAGTCTGTGGGATTAGGTCATCCTCAAAGACATAGTAAGTAGATATTTCGACTAGGTCGAACAAAATGGCTATCTAAAAATTTTATCCGGTGACTTTAGAAAAAATGAGCGTGGGAGGGGGCCTAGTTGCCCACCAATTTTTTTAGTAACTTAAAAAGAACTTCAAAGATCCCTTCCTAAGAAACCTAGGACCACGTAGGATAATTTTTTACTACATCTCGACTTCTTCTGTAAACTATTTTAAGGCGCAGGAAATCGCATAAAAACAAATCTATATCTATTAAAATCTTGAAAAGTAATAAATATTTCTGTAATTTGGGTTTTAGTTTGATTTTCTTTAGATTAAATACATAATAATTAAATGTATTATTGATTAAATAAATTAATCCCTATGTCAGGAATCCTTGTCGTTTAAAATTTACTGTATTTTATTTCATTGTGCATGCAATCTAGTTATTCTTTTTATTTTTCTTAAAAGTATTGAAAAATAAACCATTCTTACGAAAAAATGGTATATTTTTATTTGTAGGTATTGTAGGTATTATTAAATATAAAGATGGTATTTTGGTTGGGCTAGGTTATATTAGGTATTTAATGCAATGTGTTTTGTGCGGCCGAATCTGTGAAAGATCTAACAGAAACCGGTTTCAGTTCCTGGATCGGTTATGATTTGCTTATTTTAAGTGAGAAAAAAACACTTAAAATAGTATCTGCTTTTTCTAGAACTGATCAACCATTTAAAATTTACTAATCTCGGTAATGCACTTTCAAAACACGAAAATTAAAGCAAGAACAAAGGTGACGAAAGAGCTCTTATTTCATAACGCATTGGCGCGGAGGAACGCGGTCAGGCCGAGGGCGACGAGCAGCGCCGCTTTCGGGTGGGACGCCGACCACAACAGCGCGCGCCGGCCCACCGCCTCAGTCCTCGCGCCGGATCCAGAAGAAGGCGATCAGCCCGCACAGGCCGAGGGCGAACGCGATCCGCCAGTCTTATCCCCAGAAAACATCAATCACACTATTTTAGACCAGGAGTTTTAATAAAATGGGACACTTCTTCAGAGGTTAACTACTTCTAAAGGGAACATGCGAATAAAAAATCAGTCTCATTTTCCTCTCTTTCATAATATCATATTCTCTAGATAGTGTTGGTGTGTTTTTTGGTTTTAACTATAGCACCTTTCAGAAACCCGTGGTTTATTCAAGTGATGATAGTTTAGGTCCAGCTGGAATCATTGTTGATGACTTTAATAACGACAGCTTTGCAGACTTGGCTGTTACGTTTAATTTTAATAGTGCGATAGGTATCTATCTTGGCTGTGGTAATGGTAGTTTCATTTTGACAAGCTCTTATCGAATAGTCGAGCACGTCACGCAGCCGGTTGCACTGGCTGCAGTTGATTTTAATAACGACAGTCGACTAGACATTGTCGTGAGCGGTATAGGAACTAACTAAACCCCCCTTTGATACGGCCTTGTAAAAAGGGAATAGACTATAAAAGAAAACACAGATTTTATGGGGTCTCGCAGCCGACAAAGCCGATGACTTCGATGACTTGAATTTCAAAATCCTTAGTTGGACATAAAGGTCGATTGTTGAAGGTCAAGCACGTGTCCGTGTTTCCAAAGCGTAGATCTGCATCAATGTAGATAGCTTGGCCATTTCTATAAAAAGAAATAATAAATAAGCGCAGTTAAACTTATAGTGCTGATTAAGTGAAAAGAAACTTCTTTCTCGCTAAATTCAACTCATAACATGAACAAAATTAGCTTCGAGCATGCCTGTCTCGACTCCTGGGATCTCTTCCAGCCGAACGTCCGCTTTCGGATCGTCCCCGGATCGCTCTTCATCTGTGACAACGAGGTCGCCTGGCTGCTCGAGAACCACTTTCACTCGAATGGGCGAGATCAGATCGGGTTGTCGATCGAGACCTATCGCTTCGAAGAGAACGGCGACCTCACGATCCGCACCTACTACAAGGTGCCCCGCCACGAGGACGCCGAGATCGGCGAGCTCTTCCAGACCTATCTGCCCTAGCCAGCCCCCGGGCCGGGTCGCCCGAGCCGCCGACGAGCATCGCTTCGGTCGGTCGCAGGCTTAACAAAGTCATAGCTTGAGATTTGTTCACCTGTAGACAAATTAACTAAAATGACTGTTTCTGGCGAAGACAAAATTCCCAATTCGTTGTTACTGGGAAAGTCAATTCTGCGAGTATTAGTTGGCACCTCAAGTTGATAAATTCTTCTCAGAGATAAGCCTTCGGGAGTATTGATGATATTCCATTTTTCCAATTTATTTTGGTCTGAAATAGCCAAAAAACCTTTATTGCTCGGCAAACCAACCAAATTCTTAACTTGGTATGGCTGTTTCACTGAGGACTGAAATAACTCATTTCGCTCAACTTAAGACAAACAGAAATTATTACATATATGTGAAACTTGCCCCTCCTCAACACCTCGCTTTTCAGACTAAAGGTTGATTTTTTGCCACCAAATCCTTAAGAACGATTCCTAAAATACAGGGGCAGTTTAATTCCAATAGGAAACTTTTTTTTAATTCCTACAAGACTTTAACGTAAAGAGCGAGACTTTGAAGAGAAGCCCAGCCGTATTAACCCAAACTTGAAGGATAATTTACAGAAAACAGCTTCTGAGAGAGAAGCTCTCTCTCTCTCTCTCTCTCTCTCTCTCTCTCTCTCTCTGTCTCTCTCGGTCGTTAAGGGTCATGGATAAGACTAGCATTACGTTAAGGTTATCATCCATGAAGCAATGTCCATCGGGGAATTGTGCTAGCGCCAAGACCTTACAGAGCGTAGCATTACTATATAGTATTTCCTCCAATAAACGTCACCCTGTGATGAACGCCGCTCTCCATTAAATACCACACTTCCAGCCGAACATTTGTAATAAACGCCGCCCTCTGATAAACGCCGGATCTTGAAAAGCGGCGATTTTTAGAAAACAGATCAAACAAGAAATAAATAATTTATACAACTCTTACTTGTTTTCTATCAACCAATTCTTTCCGACAATGAAACTGATTTGGGAAAATACTTACCATACTGAACGGGCCTCTTACTAATTTTGAATTTCTAAGCTCGTATTTTAAGTAGTTTTATATTCAAATGACCATGATGATGATGATGATGATGATTATTATTATGATGATAATGATGACGATAACGATGGCTATGTTGATAATGATGATAATGATGATAATGATGATGATGATGATGATAATGATAATGATGGTTATGTTGATAATGATAATGATGATGATGATAATGATGGTTATGTTGGTAATGATGACAATGCTGGTGGTGATGACGATGGTGATAATGATAACCAGTTCGCCAAAACTCCAATGCAACAGTCCCAGAAAAAATTTAGACCAGGCTTCCCACCGGGGATCGCCCATCTCATTGAACTTTTTCATGGATTCCAACAAGTGATGCAGCGCTTTGTCCGGGTCCGGTTTGAAAAAGTTAAAAATGCCCAGGTTCATGGTGTAGAGGGCCAATCCTTTTTCATCGTCTTTTACTGTCGCCAGCTCAAAAATTTCCCGGTTTATCTGAACGCTTCGTTGATAGTCGGTATTAACCGTTTCCCAAAATAGCTCCTCAAGGAATATCAGTCTATTGGCAGAATCCGGGTTTGTTTAAGAGTGCATTTTAATGCCAAAACATCTCAACTCTCATTGAGCCTTCAGATAAATTCATAATTTATTCGAAGGAAGAAATCAGGGGAGGGTAGAGGTAGAAATTTATTTATAGTCCCCAGATATCTCTAGTTTTTTTTCTTCTTTAAGTTGAAAGTGATTGGAGAGCAGCTAGTCACAAAGAGTTTTTCCATGGGGTATTATTCAGGTTGGAGGAATGCTTTCCTTAGGAGTTATTTTCCGCGGGGGATATTTTCCGCGGGCGGTAATTTTTCGGGAAGGGGTATTATCTGGGGATATTTTCCAGGGAGTATTTTCTTGTATCCCGTTGTCCCGGTCTATAACGTCATAAAGTCTTCAATGGCTCTGGTGGTGCAGCCAGTTGAGGAAGTTCAACTTTTCCTGAGGCGCAACACATTCCCATTGTTGCACCATTAAATTTCAAGGCCTTGGAATAGGGACAAATTTTAGACATAATCCCGATTTGAACACATCTACTAAAGCTATAATAATCGACTGGGCTTTACCTGAATGCTAGGCGAAAATTTTCACGTTGCTCTTGTGATTCCTCGGTTCGCTTTCTTATGACATTATCTCTTAGAGTCGCAAGCTTGTTTTCACGTTGTTCTTGTATGTGACTGTAAATCAAACTATTTACACGTTATAAAAATGTTATTCCTATTATTTCGTGATATGTTAGCTTTTTTGAAGAAGTCAATAACAGACTTAGTACGTCAATATTTGGTTAAAACTTTTTAAAGGACATTCTACTAAAAAATACGTGTAACCAACTAAAGGGATTACCAAACGTCTAATTATTAGGATCTATTTATCTAGGCACAAATGTGATGTGCGACATTACAAAACTCAAATACTTTACTGCATTCGCCCCTTTACTATTCTTATCACTTTTTTAACTAAATCGACTACTTTATATGGAACATACAGTAAGGAGCGACCCAGCTCAATAGTAACCAAAACTCTAAAAAACGGAATTTTTATACCAATAGATGCATCAAAAGAATTGCGTTTTAATACTGATTTTAAATATATATGTTTCATCAAGTTTAATCTTACCCATCAAAAGTTACGAGCCTGAGAAAATTTGTGTTATTTTAGAAAATAGGGGGAAACACCTCCTAAAAGTCATAGAATCTTAACGATAATCACACCATCAGATTCAGCGTATTAGAGAGCCCTACTGTAGAGGTTTCAATCTCCTATCTACAAAAATGTGGAAAATTGTATTTTTGCCAGAAGCCTGAATTGATACTAACACAATCCCAGATGGAGATTGGGGGCTTTTTGACGATGTTACTCTTTCCCATCGTCAAGACTGACAGCAGCGTCTGGCCGCGTTGAACCGGGGGAGCATCGCCACCGGTTCTGCATCGCGGGTCTAGTCGCCGCGCTGGATGCGGCCCTTGTTTTGTTTCGGTCTGATCGTCAGAATGATGACCGGAGGGTTTCGAACATGGCGGCCATCAGAGCGAAGCGATCGCGTTGGGCAACTTCGGTTTGGCTCGCTATCGTCGCGGCTGAGCTGCCGTCCGCCGTCACCGCACAAAGCCCTCATTATTTGACCAATTTGGTTTATTGCATTGTGCACTATTTCCGAAAGTAAAAACTTGGCCTGTCTTCATTATGGTAGTATGCAGGTTTTCGGCCCTCGCATATAGTGCTCATTTCGCTTGAACGGACCTTGATTAATTCTAGCTTGAAGGCTTTGAAATTTTCTATTAGTTATAAGTTGAGACTGAACAAGCCTTACAAAATGATTAAAATTCTGTTTCGGATTGTATATGGTTTTAACCACCACGACCAATTTTGCGTGTCCACGTCTACAGTTAATACTAATTTACAGTTAAATTATGGTGAAAAAAATTTCTCATAGCCTCAACGAGTGGCCCGAAAGGATAGCAGAATTGATAAAAATCAACAGTATTCAAACAATTGACTCATAGCTCAATTGGATAAATATTTCTATTATTCAAGATACTTTCTGAATATTATTCTCCTTCAATAAGGATTGAGCGTAATCGATGGTCAAATGTTTGTTTCCGCGTCATTAGAATAATAAAAAAGCAGTAGACAATACTATCATAAGCAGCGCAATAGCAAACCCTAAATAAAGAACGATGTGGCTACAATGTATTTTTTTCTTACACCAGGGAACAATGTGCCGAGGGAGTTTTCGTTGAAAATTCCATGAACCAAAAAGTTGGCAACCCGCGTGTAGCTAAAAAATATCTGCCATAATCTTAAGCTCTACAAACGTATTTGAAGCCATATAATTATATCATTGTGCGCACTATTTTTTTTTTTAATCTTTTTGTTAAACAGTTCGTGGTAACGAACTGTAGTAAGGAACGACTCGGCTCAATAGTAACCGAAACTCTAAAAAAGGGAATTTTCATACCAACAGTTATATCAAAAGAATCTCATTTTAATGCTAATTTTAAATATATAAGTTTCATCAAGTTCAGTCTTATCCATCAAGAGTTACGAGCCTGAGAAAATTTTGTGATCTCAATTTAGGACCTCAAGGAATAGAAACAGCGCAGGAGGGAGGTTATTAGCCCTCCAATCACTTTTTGGCTCTTAAAAGACACACTAGGGCTTGCAGTTTCTGTCCAAATTCCTCCTCTAGAAATCCAACAGTTTCTGGTTCGATAAAATCATTCTTGGCGAAAAGCAAATATAATGCTAAAGAAGGACCATTGAGATGAAAATTAGCTTATGTAGAAGAAGAAACTCAATTTTGCATTGAGTCAGTCCACTGATTGGACTCTGCTTGCTTCGGCATGCAGTCAGGTTTACACTATTTTTGCACCCACATTGTGATTTTAAAAAGGCACTGATAACCAAATAATTTTTTTTCTATCTTTTTCTGTGATGCAGCATCCTTTTTTTTATTGATGTGAAAGTTTGATTAAATATTAAAGAAAATAGTCCACAAAAAGTGATTATTCGTTCTTTATTTATAATGATGTACCATAAGACTGACAATACAACTAAAAACACTTAAGATTAGTGTGAGGGACCCTGTCGTCCAAAAAAAAAAATTAAGATGAAATGTAAAATGATGAAATGAAAGTTTTATGAAAATGAAATGTAACAGCTGATGAAAATGAAATGAAAATGAGTAGGTGTTTTCAGGCTTTAATTTTCAGGAAAATGTGGACCGTTGCACAAACAGGGGGACTAATTTCAAAAAATCTTGTAGCTCAAAAACTTGTTGTTCTTTCTTACTTGCTTAAAATCCCATACCGGTTTAAAAAGGTAGCAAATGGGGTGATTGGCTTATTATATATAATAAAGCCAATATATGGAAATACGTTACAGATCTAAACCAAAGATTGAATATGATTGAATGATAAGTGAGAATATTTAATGTGTTCTTTAAAAAAGAAATAGCAGCTTGAAAAGATGGCAATTAGAAAAGATGTGAGTTAGAAGGGCTTGTCTTACCGGATCTTTGCCCTTGTGACGCGGACAACTATTTCTACCAATCTTACAATTGTAATCAGGTTTTTTGGCTGTAGGAGTATCCGAAACAAAGTCACCATTGCCACCAAATGCATCACATTGTTCACCCTGTATGTATATATATATATATATATATATGTATGTAACAAACAGCGAGCGCGCGACAAGAGGGAAAGAAAGAATGAAGTGCGTATAAGATTAAAGCGCGGTGCAGCCGTCGACGATTGTGTGTGGCGCAACGGCCATGAATAGAGAGTCTACTACAGGTCAGACGACAACATCACCATGATTACAGAGTAAAACGGAGATGGCCAGCAGATGGGAAAGCCGCGCGCGAAGGATGTTGGATGCGACGGGGCTGAGTTGGAGGGGGGGGGGGGGAATGAGATTTTCGTTCGCGTCTTTACAAAGCTAAAGACGGCAAGAGTTACGAACAGTGCAAGGGATACTTAGATAATTATCGTGATTCTCTCTCAGATTTAGAATATTTAATTACACCCTTTTGTTACCTCTTTTTGTAAAATAATAAATGGTCAGGATTATCCACTGCTTTGTTACATTAAAATTCATCTTCTTACCACAATTATCCTGGTTTTCCCTAAAATAGGGTCGACGACATCATGGAACACAGCCGTCTGCAGACTGGGCAGATGGATTGGGTTCTCGAGGACGTGGATCTTGGCACGCTGGCTACTGCGGTGATCGAGCTCTTCGAAGCACAAGCCGAATCGCTCGGCATCGCGATCGAGTTCTCGATGGCGGGCCAGGACTTGGTGGCACAGGCTGACCACGACAAGATGCGGCAAGTGTTGTCACGCTTGCTCGACAACGCGCTGAAGTTCACGCCCGCCGGAGGTCGCGTGCGCGTCGAGTTGATCGCGGCCGACGCTGTCGCGGTCGAGCTGGCGGTTGGCGACAGTGGAGTAAGGAGCAACATTAAAGGTTAAAAAAACAGAAATTATTCCGTATATGAGGGGCGTTACCCCTTCCTCAACCGCCGTTCCTTGCGCTAAAGTCTTAAAGTTCTTTGAGAATAAATTTCATTCAAATTCAATGGTCCTTGTGTTTGAGTACTTGTTCTTGAAGAAAGTGAAAAAAAAAATCAAATATTAAAGGTAAAGAGCAAGGGTTGAGGAAGGGGTAGCCCCTCTCATGTACGGAATAATTTCTGTTTGTTTTAAGCATTAATGTTGCTGCTTACTTTCAGTTGAAAAAACTATCATGCCAGGAAATCCCCCAAGACGCCGGCCGGACAGGCGATCAGCCTGGTCGATTTCCGTTACCCCGACTTCGACCGGTTTCCGCGGTTCCGACAAGCACTGGACGCGGCGATCGAAGTCACTTTGCAACCCGGCGATGCTCTCTATTTGCCGAGCATGTGGTGGCACCACGTCGAAGGACTCGACGACTTCACTGTGCTCGTGAACTACTGGTGGAGAACGACGCCCGGTTACATGGGTGCGCCACTCAGCGTACTGAAGCACGCGCTTCTCGGTCTGCGGGACCTGCCGCCGGAACAGCGGGCTGCCTGGAAGAACATCTTTGACTATTACACTGGTGCCATATTATACTTTGGGACAATGCTTTGAATGATACGTCCCTTCTCACTTTATGTTTGTTTGTTATTCTGTCACCTTCATGTAGCCTGATTTTTGTTTAGTGATGTCAGAATACTTGTAGCTCACATAATTTTAACTGGTCACACATTATAGTTTGTGCCAATACTTTGGATAATATGTGCCTTCCTACTGATTTTTCTTTTTTGTTTGTGACCCAATCACCATCATGTTGCTTGGTTTCTATAGTTTTTTTTTTTTTTTAATTTAGCCCCCCTTTTAGCCCCACCAATTTTTACTGGCCCCCTTTTATGTATGAATTATTTATGTAATTTTTTTGTTGGTACACGGTTTCACCTTTCTGCTCATTTTAGATTAACTCATTGTTTTTTTTTTCAACACACCCTTGCAAGCAACGCTTTTGGTGTGCTACCGATTGATTTTGTCTGTGTTGTTTCTTTTGGTTAATAAATTAATACTACTACTACTACTACTACAATAGGTAATATGTACATGCTACTACTAACACTACTACCACTGCTACTTTTACTTTTACTATTACTACTACTACTGCCATTAATCTACTCAATCTGCGACTTTAATTACAAATACTTATAAGGCTAAGAGTTTTTAGTTGGGGAGAGGGTTGAGGGGAGGGGATTAAGTGGGGGGAACTTTCCATGGAGGAATTTGTCATGGGGGAAACGAACAATAAAACGAACAGAAATTATTACGCATGCGGTGGTTCACCTCCTCCTAATGCCTCACTCTTTACGCTTATTTAACTATTTATTGTACGGCCTTTGTGATTCAAAGGTCATTCTTAAGGAATTGCAACAAAATTTAAGCTTTAGTGAAAAGAGCGAGGTATTGACGAGGGGTCGAACCAAATCAGAAACGTAGTAAAAAAAAACGAATAGAGAAGTTCATTACGTAAGTTAAAATTTTGAACTTTACTTGACAGCACATATTAACATAGGCATAGTGTAACCACTTGTATCATCATATTCATGAGAATGAGCAGTTATATCAACACTTTTTCATGCTAGAAAGAACTTGCGGTAATCCAACACCTGATCTCCAAGGGGCCCCAATACCCCTCCCCCAACTTTTTACGCCAACTCCTTTTTGGACCCAGAAATTTTTTGGATTTCGAATTTTCTGTACTTGAGCTTTTCGGAATTTTTTTACTTTGAATTTTTTGGGGATTTGTTTTTTATGGGACTAACCCCACGTTTTTTGTTTTTTTATATGCAGTTTTAATTTAGATCCGTAATCCCTCCTTTCCACAACTTTGGATAACATCATTCCTCTTCGACATGTCATTCTTTTATATTTTTTTGTTACATTTGCATAAATGTTTCTAATTGCATCTTTTCTGTGAATTTGGCAACACTGCTGATCATAGATATTACCAAACATTACAAAACACTGATATGTTTCAAAGGTAATGTGTTTCAAGGTAAATATGTTTCAAGGTAATTACGAATTTTAATTTTAATTTAGATCCGTAATCCCTCCTTTCCACAACTTTGGATAACATCATTCCTCTTCGACATGTCATTCTTTTATTGACAATTCATGGTTACTATCTGCATCCTTGTTATTGTTACGGACAGAGGTGGTTTGCAACACTTCAGAGTCATGAAGATATTTGCTGGAAGAAATACACACATTACATCAAGTATAAGCATATCCATTACTGGATTTAGGCGTTCAGTATTGAGAGCGGGGGGGGGAGGATTAAGGTCAGAATAACAAGCTTCCTATCCCATACTATATTTTTATCGCTATTGAGCAAAAAGGAGCACAAAAAACGTCTAACCCATTCAAAATAGCAAATTCAAAATTCTTTACTTTTGCACCCGAGTACAAAATAAATCTTACCTATTCAAGGTCTCCCTCTTTACAGCCTCCAAGGAAGTTTCCATTTCCTTTAAATCTTTATTTATGCCATCCTCCCAACCCAGACGAGGATGACCTGCTTTCCGTTTAGCCCCAGATGGTTGGCCAAGAAGGACAATTTTCGGCAATCTGTCATCCTTCATCCGCAGAACGTAACCTAGCTAACTCAACCTTTCTTTTATTATAGCCCTAGAAAGTGGAATTGAACTACACTTTTCGTACAACCTACTTTTTGAAATATGGTCAGTCAGCCGGGTACCCAGAACAATCTGTAGGCAATTTCTCTGGAAAACTTCGTTTTTCCATAAGACAATATCTGCTACTTCAAAGAATATTTCTCAAAAAAAAAAAAAAAAAAAAAAATCCGTTCATCTTCTAAATTGTCAATTTTTAGACTCTTCAATTCAGTTTTCAACTGTTCCTGGAGAGTTTCTCTCAACTTCTCATCTTGTATTCTACCAGCCTCATAAGGTACAAAGCCATTTGTACCTTCAGGCTCCTGATAAGGACTACAATCCAAAAGAAATTACTAATTTTCGTGTCAGATCTAATAGGGTATACTAACCGGATATATCTATGGTTTAAGGAAGGATTTACCTGTTAAACTTTGACACCGATAACGGTGTTGGCCGCCAGCGCCTTCGGCGCGGCAAACCGCCACTCATAAGTGGTCACATTGCCGTGGCGGCGCACGGCAACTTCCGAGCCTTCCCAACTGGCTTTTGCCACATCGTCGTCCCAGCTACTGTCGTCACTGAGCATGGACCGATAATCACCCGCGGCCAGGTAAAGAGCCGCACCGGATCCGGTCGTCGTGTGATTAAAGTCCACGTAGGCAATGACGCTATCCACCTGCATCCATTCCGGCGCATCAGCGTCGCTCGTCACATGGATGTCATCGCTAATTTCCAGCGCGACATAGAGCGTTAAAAAATACACGTAACTTACAAATTAACTTACGTAACGAACTACTATATTCGTATGTTTTTATTATGTATATGAGGGGTTTGCCCCCTCGTTAATACCTCGCTCTTTACACTAAAGCTTTAATTTTGTCCCAATTCTTTAAGATTGACCACTGAATCACAAAGGCTGTAGAATAAATATTTGAAATTACTAAACTATACTTTAGCGTAAAGAGCGAGGTATTTAGGAAGAGATAACCCCCCCCCCTATGCGCAATAATCTCTGTTTGTTTTAAGTTTTAGGAAGTCAAGCGAGGTATTTAGGAAGATATAAACCCGTCTTTTAGAGTTTCGGTTACTATTGAACCGGGTCGCTCCTTACTTACGGTTCGTAAAATGAACTTTTTGATAAGTGATAATACCAATGCAAAAAGTTATGAAGAAAATGTACTCACCTCGCTCCAAACGCCACTTTTAGTGGCAGAACTCAAACTGCAGCTAATGACTAGTTTCTAGCTGTTATAAATGGCTACAAAATATACCAGAAGTTATACACCCCCATGCTAATATTGGTTGGAACGCATCAACCACGTAAGATAGATTAAAATGTACTTCTTTTGATTTTTATCTTACAGCCCCCCCCCCCCTCCCTATTCTTCTGTAAATGATTATTAAAATTAATTACCAGCCAAGTGCCATAACAGAATATTTAGTTTCATCTCCATTTTGAAAGATCTAAGAAAAAAGAATAAAAAATTGAAAGTGAAATTGCTCAATACTCTCTCCAGGCATTAGAAGGAAACAAATAGAAGGTAAAAGGTGAATTAACGTTTATTTTGAAATAGCCAAGCAGTGAGATCAATGCATGGCCATAATCCTCATAAAGACTCCATAGCCTATAAAGGTAAACGGAAACACTGTTTTTATATTTCCATGAGAGAAACTAAAAAGAGCAAAATTGTGCCCCAGTTTTAAGGCTGCTCCTTACTTCCAACTGAAAAAACTTTTTCAGCTCATGTCATACCCAAAGGTATGGTTGTTGGACCTTTCAACTATAAAGAACCAACTGACTGTCGCCAACGTTTGGTCAGATTTCTTTGACGACGTTGGAGCGTGGGGGGCTAGTTGCCCTCCAACCTTTTTAAAAAGGGCACTATAAATCTTGATTTTCAACCAAATGTGCAATCTCCTGATCTTCTAGGATTATTCGTTCAATACAATCATTAAGCCAAAATTAAGCAAAAATAAGCAGAAAACCAAAATTAAACCAATGAACACGCAGATTGCTGACATTGAAAACCTATAGGGGTGTAGTGTGTTTCAGTTTATTTCAACACAGTTTCAATTGTACCCAAACTTTTCGCATCAATATTCTTAGTTTGACAGTAGCACTAGTAGTTATAGCAGTAGAAGTCGGAGTAGAGTTAAAAGTAGTAGTCTTAGCTTTAGTAGCAGTAATAGTAATAGCAGTAGTAGCTGTAGGACTAGAAAAGCAGTATTGTAAAATGAATATTGTCTATTGGTTTAATTCGACATGTCCCACAACACGCCTTGTAAGTTTTAATTTTCACTCAAAACTATTTGTAAGATATTGCTGCTGGATGTAATTTTTCTGAGATAATTACGATTGCTTATCTATCCTCCCATTAGCTGAAATTTGGATTAACCCAAAAGCAAAATGATGTGGGTTATCCTTATTTATATTTTGGGAAATAATTTGGCACTTGTAGGTCGTCAACCTTTCTTTTGTTTAATGTAATAATTCAAATAGTAGAGATAATAACCAAGTGGTTGGCGTGTTGGACGTGGAAACATGTGTCTGTAAGGGCAGGGTTTCATTCCTGGTGTACATAGAGAAACATGGGGAAGGTAAACAGAAAGGGCTTGCAAAAGTGGAAGATAGCTTGCCCCCAGGCAAGAAAAAACCCTGACGTTTCTGCCTCTTAGGAGATGACGAATATGTTACAGGCGTATTAGTTTTCTTTTTCTCTAAAGGCTAAGCGGCTGAGCACAGTTTATCAAATATTCGAAAAATCAAGTGACGTAGCCCGCAATACTGTTTCACCAAAAAAATGTCTTAACGTCCCCCCCCCACCCGCACTTTGGACGACTTTGCTGCATTTCCTTAAACACCACTCTTCAGATTTACAAAACACCTCGTTATTTAAATTCAATCTGCAGAAAATGAATCCAGAGTGAAACAACTAAAAAAATTTAAAATAATGAGGACAGCGATTCAAGACATGATAAACTATATCATCTATGGCAATGACTGAGTCGAACAGTGTTAGAATATTTATAATACTGAAGTTTTTATAAAAATTGATATTATTATTATAATAGATTTTAAATTTTAAATACTATTTCATTATAATTGTTATTGCTGCTTGTTTGTTGCTATTGTCTTTCAAAATGAGGAAAATTACATGAAATTCGATAATGAAATCATCGCTAACAGGAGTTGTCATTCATTGTTAGAGGATGAACTGCTCTGGCCTGGCAGTCTCTCAATCAAAGACCTCTGATGAGCAGTGGTCGCGACAAAATGTAAGCAGCAGAGTAAATGGGGTTTCTACCCCACCTAGAGCAACTCATCAATTTACATCATTTTCAATCCATTTTACATCATTTTAACATCAAATATTGCACATTTTGAACATTTTCCATACCTAAATTTATAATTAAAACAGGTCATTGGAAATCCAATTTGGTTTCATTTTTATGCTTATCACAATGTAAACATGAGTTTTAGAACCCACCAAGATCGCCCCATAGATTTATCCATTTTTAATTGAGTTCACACCATTTTAAATGAAGATTTCCGACATTTTTACAATTTACCATCCTGAGCCTTAAGCACTTATCTTGGTTCGATCATATCATTGGACGGCTACATCGACCATGAAGTTGTTGCCCGCACGGCTAATGCCTCTGCTGTCTTCAGTAGACTGAGCTATGTTCGGTAGAAGCAAATGATCAAACAAGCCACCAAAATAAAGACCCTTGGAGGGTCAGTCTCTTCGATCTGAAACTTCGATCTGTATGGAACTGAAACTTGGCCTGCAACTACGGCTTTTTAGCTCCGTATCGACACTCTTCAATCTAAGTCGCTTTGGACAATCGAGAGATTCCGATAGACAGACTTTGTCAGGAATGACCGCCTATGAAGTATCCCCCTTTCTGAAAATCAGGCAAATTTTCTCAGATTCGTAGCCCGATTTGTAAGACTAAACCTAATAAAACTTAAATATTTTGAGTCAGTACAATTAGCCAATTCCTTTGATATATGTATCGGTATCAAAATTCCATTTCTTAGAGTTTTGGTTACTATTGAGCCTCGTCGCTCTTTAGTTATAGTTCGTTACCACCAACAGTTTGATTACACTTCATCACCACGAACTGTTTGATGTTTGATTATTGAGCCAATCTCTCACATCGAATGTTTACTAAGCTTCAAACTTTGGTTTATGCACTGCTACCAATGTTATTTTTCTCTTATACACCCTATGCATATACTTTATTGTTCAGGTATTTGGCTCTCCACTTTTCCATCTATCCTTAAACCAAAAGGAGTTCTACAAAATCATGCAGTTAGGCTTTTAGCGGGGATTCCTCCTCGTCAGTCTGTTTGGAAATTTTACACAACTTTGAAAAATTTGTCGGCTGCTGGCCTACGTGAATTTTATGTGTTGTGGTTTATTTTTGGATTACTGCAGGATATTAAGCCATACTGTTTTAGTGATTTATTCTGCGCTAGGTCTTTTGTTCATTCACACGATGCAAGGGGTCATGTTGATTTAAGCTTGCTCTTGCTCGTTAACGCTTGCTCTTGCCAACTTGCTCTTTAACGGTTTGCAGCTGTTGCTGCACTTCGCAGAACTTAGGCACTAGGGGTCTAATTACCAACTGCGAGGGTAGTTAGCCTCCCCAAACAACAAATATTCTACTTTGATGGCAATCCTGTTGAAGATGAGTACAATATACCCTATATTTGTCCATAGCAAGCAGGGTAGTGGTCAGGGCCAAATCCAGGGGGGTAGAATGATTACCTTCAAAATTTCTTTGCAATTCGTAAAAACGTACAGTAATGCATAATAATCCAATTTTGGATGTCATTAAGCATGTGAGCAAGTCAAAAATGAAAATGAAGAGCAAAGACACACGCTGTTAGAAGACATGCGACGCCAAACATGAAATTGAGTCAACAAAAATCATCGTGGACAGCGATAATCAAAACAATTAAAAATTAAAAATGATAGCGATGATGATTGGGTTTCAGATTTTGCCATGGATAAGGTCATCAATGCCTACCACACCTTTGTTAAAAAGACAAAGGTATTTCAAAGGTATTTGTTAAAAAGACGATATGTATTTCATACGGACGAAAGATATGCCGAGCTAAAATTAAACAGACCAATTGAAAATGTTAGCAACTTTCAGTTAAAAAAACTCATTTTTTTTATTTAGTTTCTGAACGTTTTTGGATTAATGTATGTTTGATTTTGGCTCTCGTAAATGAATAATTAAAACGAAATTTGCGTATTAATTTTTTTTGCTAAATGGCTTTCTCTTAGTTTTGATCACAGACGATTTTGAGAAAAAGGATGGGGGAGGAGGCCTAGTTGCTCTCTAATTTTTCGGTTACTTAAAAAGGCAACTAGAATTTTTAATTTTTAGCGAATGTTTTTATTAGTAAAAAATAAACGTAACTTGCAAATTAACTTACGTAACCAACTTCTATATTCGTTTAACAGTTTTGGTAAGAACTAATAAATTAAACTGAATATTTGATATATAATGATATTAATTGCTGAAAGCTCACCAGCTCAAAACCCGATTTAATGCTTTGACGCCTGTACTTCCAAGCGCTTTTGCTGTTCCTTTTTTTTTGCAAGATTTTCTGGGAAATTCTCGAAACTTTGGGATAGTAAAAGCTGCAGGGTCTAGTGGGCCTTTTAGTAAATCCTGGTCTGGTTTCACTGATAATTTTCATTCCATTTTCAAATGCAGTAATAAGAACAAAAGAAAATATTTGCAATATAATACCTTTTAGTATAGCACCTCAGAAACTCCATCTTGAGATCGAGGATTGAAACCTGATATTTCTTTCCTTTTGGTAAACCACCTCCGCAGCTTAGAAACTCCATCTTGAGATCGAGGCATCGGGCGTTCAGCCCGATGGAGGATTAGAGATTATCCGTTCAGTCCATATTGAAGATTAAATATTGGTAGATTTGAATTTTATGTTAGTGAGTGGTGGTCGCGTTTCGAGAGCCTCAACGTGACAATTTTTTAAATTTAGAAACTGAGGGATCGGGCGTTCAGCCCGATTCTAGCAAACTAAAAAAAATATGCCCAAAAAAGAAAAACCCCATTCACCGTCTCGATATCGGCCGGCGCAAAGGGGGTTTGGTCCATCAGCAAACGTGCGGCGTCGATGGCGGCGTGCGCCCATCGGCAGACTGGATAGGGCTTGATGTAGTTCTTTTCGATGGTCCAGAAGCGTCCGAGGTCCTGCCAGTGTTCCGCGACCGCCCGGTCCTCCACGGTGAGCGCCGGTGCACCGGCAAAGCCGCGCTGCGCCAGAAGGGCCGCGCTGACCCCGGTCATCGCTCCGACGCCGGAGCCGTCATGCAGCATGGTCGGGTTGTCGATTTCCCGCATCATCTGACTGCGCGGACCGTGATATCCCATCAAATTCTTATTTGAAGCAAGGACATCAAGGTTTAAGTTTCGGCCCAATTTTGAAAAAAAATATTTTAGCCCAAGGACGTCAGGCTAATGACCTATATTTTGTATTTAGTCAACAATTTTGGTAGTATCGTCAGGTGCACATGGCTTGTAATTTTCAGACCACCTGTTTTTACTCTATATTGTCTTGTATTTTTCATGATATTCAATGACTTTTTCATCTTTCCTAAGTTGCTTGCCCCCTAAGTTTTGGTTCATTCCCTTCTATCCCCTCACCGAAGAAAATCAACCCTACGTGCCTTGTTATGTTGCATACCCTTTTCGTTGCGCCTTGGCGAGGTGACATGGTTCACATTGTGCCTGAGGTTTGTCCTTGGCGATGTCCTTCCATGGGTGCCTGGTGGCTTGCAGAGTTGCGACGAACCGTTGATCTCCTGGATGTCCCAGTCGACGGTGGAGTAGGTCTGTTGTGACAGATGGGCCTCTGAGAGCCGCGTTGCAGCTGTCCGACCGTAATTTGATGAAATGATGGTGTGCATCATTGGTGTGAAGCTGTATGAGCTTCTTGTTGTTCCGCGAAATTTGAGCGGAGTTGGAGCCAAGTGACAGTGATAGCCCTTTGCGGTAGAGGTGCAGTGTGGCATACAAGCCAATAAGTTTATATTTCTGTTCCATGAAATCCTTCAAATTAAAATTTCATAATTTCAACATATATTTTGAAGATTTCACACTTAATCAAGATTCAAAAGCTATATTAGCTATAACAAGCATGTATGTGTTGATCGCAGTGTGGATAAGTGGCTAAAGATATATACTTACAACCTAAGGATCATGAGAAACCGACGTTCGAGCATCGGTCCCGTTCTTAAACGTAGTGGTTTGATTTCCAGGTATTCCATGATGCCTATAAACTATAGTTCATTATGCTTTTCACTTTACCATTGTAGGGAAACAAACGTTAATCAAAAGTTCTAATTTCCTTTTTTCGTGACCAAAACATTTAAGTGCAACTGGCCCCCTCCTATCCACCTTTTTCCTAAAGGTTACCTGATCAAAATTCTGAAATAGCAATTTTGTTCTGTATAGTTGAAAAGCCTCCTCAACGCTGCTGTCCCCTGCTCAGCACATAATTATTTACAGTGAAGTTTTATTCTTTGTCACAACTCTACTTCTTAAAACAATAAAAACTTTAGCGTAAAGAGTGAGGTGATGAAGAGTAAACAGCCTCTTTGACATACAGAATAATTTCTGTATGTGAAAAGAGAACAGCCCCGCCGACTTGCGCGTCGGGCAGGACAACTGGATCGCGAGCATCACCAGGTAGAGCGAGCATCCGGCCAGGACGAGCCAACACGCGGCCAGCGGCAGTTTCGCGAAGCTGAGGCCGTGATAAATGAAACCAACGGGCAGCAGCACGCTGCTAATCACGAGGTAAACCAGTCCTGCCACGATGAGCTTACCCGTCAGGCAACACTTCAAGCCGTGGGGCGTTGACATCATCCGGCTGAGCGTTCCCGATTCACGCTCGTTCCACTCGTCTCCATTCAGACCCTCAGCGATCAACAGGACTGACATCCTCTTTGGTCAAAAATATTTTTAGCAAATTAAAAAATTTGTGGTTCATGTCTCCTTATTCCTATAAATGAGATAAATCTCTTTGGTCGAAATTATTCTCAGCAGATTCAAAATTAATCAATTTTTGGTTTATGTTTTCTTTTTCCTATAGATCATATATCCCGCATTGGTCAAAAGTATTCTGAGCGAATTCAAAATTAGTCCATTTTTGGTTTATGTCTCCTTTTTCTTTTAGATCAGATAAACATCTTCGGTCAAAATTATTCCGAACAAATTCAAAATTAATCCATTTTTGCTTTATATATTCTTTATCCTAAACTGCCGTCGAAGTTGTAGACCTTGGCATACTCGGCGCCTGGAAAATTCAGCGTCGTGTCAACGTTTTCGACCGCATCGGCCGGGTCCATGTTCGAATCAAGGATTTCGACGCGATCGACGTGCTGTCGTTCGATGGGAAGCAAGATGTTGTCATCATCCCACTGCAAGTTAAAGCGAACCGAGGAAGAGGGAAGGTTGATATAGGCCCAGGTGTGTCCGTTGAGATCTTCGCCGCCAAGATCGAGGCTGTCATAGGTGTATTGTTCGTTGATCGCATCGTTGTCCATCCTCAACCGAATATCAAAATTGGTGAATTTCGGGGTTCATTGATGCTTGGTGTTTTTTTAATAAGAACCATAAACTATTCTTTGTATGAATCAGCTGACCTATTTGTGTGAAGTAAAATGTAATTGGAATGCAAATGTAATTCTTTTAAAGGGGTTGTTCCTTTATGGTTGAAGTCAGCATGTCGGAATGTCAGAGCTAAAACCTGTCCAACGTTTAATTTGGTATCATAATAGAACATTATCGGGATACCGTGTTCTACCAAATATATATGACTTTTAAGATAGTAAATTCCTATATACAGGTAACGACTGCTTCTCATTGACTGAAATTTTTTTTTCTGGAAGAACCACCTTTTGGGAAGAGATTAAGTAAATAATTTAAATGGTATGGCTTATTGTCTTGTTCTTTTAAGTAGGATTTTTTTCCTTCTCTCTCTTTTTTTCTTCATTTTCCTTCTGTTTGTTCGTTTTTGTTTGTTTGAATGTTTATCAGCCACTACTAACAAGTCTTTGACTTTCTAAAGTGTCTGATGTGATTCTTTTGTATATTGACGAGATGTATAAAAAAAGTGTCTCATTGCATGTCTGTCTAGTACCCTTTTTAAAAGTAAAAAATGATCGGAGGGCAACTAGCCCCCCCCCTTCTATGCCCTTTTCATTGGCAATTTAGACATGTAAGTCTTATTTCTTATTTCCCTGTTTGTCTTTCGTTTTTTTTCCAATTTCAGAATTCGAGATTTATTTTTTATTTGTTTTGTAATATCATTTTTATTAGTTGATCAAAACAGTTTTTTGTCCTATATTATTCATTTATGTATACATTTGACTCCACTGCTATCTATATATTTCTGCAAGGTTGACAAAAACTCTTAGACTGCAAATGATAAAAACGTCTATTGTTTCTTTTTGTAAAAAAAAAAGAAGAAAGAAACTTGGTAAAATCCAGATATCTGCATAAAATAAAAGGTAGTTAAACGCAACACTTTGTTATCGAAATATCTGCATTAAAAACAATCTTCAATTAGGTCTTGTGAGACTTTAGCCCCTGGGATTTTGCATAAATATTTGAGAATAATCGTAAAGAGAATGATTTAAAATGCAGGATAGAAAAATTACAAGATATGACTAGTTGGCTGGAAAACAACCAAAGGCAACCGGTTACATTTTTATGGGGCATTAAGGGAAGTCGAGTCAGTACAGATTTTGACTCGTGTTAAGAAAGGCTGAGGTAAAGCAGAGGCAAACAAAGAGCTTGCCTAAGTAAAGAGTGATCTGGGCACAATGTAATTTTCTAAAATGAGGCAACTTTTCTCAGGCTCGTAACTTTTGATGGGTAAGACTAATTTTGATGAAACTTCTATATTTAGAATCAACATTAAATTGCAATTATTTTGATGTAACTATTGACATCAAAATTCCATTTTTTAGAGTTTTGGTTACTATTGAGCCGCGTCGCTCCTTACTACAGTTCATTACCACGAACTGTTTGATTAGACCTTTTTATAGAAAATTGATATTCGTAGCAGCCAACCAGAAAATTTTAATTCTAAGTCTGATTGACTCAAATTAGCACCAGCTAAATCTCTGTGTTAGTAAAATATAATTCTTTTCTATGTCTTTTTTGAGAGTACGCTTATTCCTCTATTTGTAATGATTGGGGTGTGGGCAATAGAATTACTTAATGAATGACGAACATTTTGTTTTGAATCAGATTTTATTGCTTCTGACCAAACGGGCTGAATTACATTTCCTAGGTATATTGTTGATTTAAGGAGGGTTGTGCTGAATTAGGGTTGAGTCTAATAGGACTGGGTTAAACGATGGTTCAGATAAACAAGTTTGAGTTCAATAAAGGTTAAGCTTCACGGGCGTTAAGTTAAACGAGAGTTGAGTTAAACGAAGGTTGGGTTGAATGGAACTTGTGTGCCATTCACGTCAAAAGGGTGACCATCATGCCGAAAGATATTCAACTTGCCAGTCGTATCCTTGGCGAGAGAGCTTAAGTACCCTAGTTCACCGCAATTGCATCTTAACCAACGGTTCTTTTAAGGGCCACTAGTTTTGTTTCGATCTCAAGCTATCTGAAAGTTGTAATATACGTTCCACTGATAAAGGAATTGTTTTAAACGGGAAAAATATCCCTTTCTATAGCATATTTTCAATTTTTGCTTAAAAAAACAACACTATAAAGCATAAATAAAAAGGAAAAACGACAACAAATTATTACTATAAGCTGCCACAGAGCGTAGGCGTACCCGTTCGTCGCCGTCTCGTCCGCAGGAGAGAGCAAGCTCGCGCGCCGCAGGATGCGGGCTCTCTGCTCGGGATCGGAGAGGCTGAATCCATACTGCTGATACGCGGGGTAGCTCGGAGCCCACGCCGCGAGCGCACGGCACGTCGCGACGGCCGCCTCCTGACCCCACACGGCGCGCATCTCGCCCCACCGGAAGAGCGGCCAACGCGGCGCGGCTCTCGTCGCCGCGCGTGTGCGCTGCGCGGCCTCCCCGTCGCGTCCGAGCTGGCGAAGCGCGATCGCGGTGTAGTAGAGCATCTCCCCTTCTATATTCACCACCAAGTACTATGTGCTCCTCTATTGCATCAGTTTCAAAATTGTAAATAAACCTCTTGTTATCCACAAACAATTTCATATCCCACAACTTCGCCTCTTTTCCCACTGATTTTGCTGCCTCAAAGGTAAATTTCATTTTCTTTCTTGAAAGTACTTCTCGTGTTGTGTAGTCAGATGTAATTCAAATTTCTTGCGTGTCTAAGATGTTGACCTGATTTCAGAACAAGGTCACTGCAAAAAGCGCTCGTAAATTTAACCAAAACGGCGTGGAGTTTCGATTACAATTAATACGCGGTCACTTTCTTCCCAAAGTCAAAGGATCAAAATTTTGAGATAGCCATTTTGTTCAGCATAGTCGAAAAACATAATAACTTATGTCTTTGTCTTTGAGGCGGACTTACTCCCCCACAGTCCCCGGGGGAGGGGATGCAAGTTACAAACTTTGACCAGCGTTTACATACAGTAATGGCTATTTAGAAATGTACAGACCTTTTCAGGGGCACTTTTTGGTTGGGGAGGGAGGTTTGAGGGGAGGGGGCTACGTAGGAGGATCTTCCCTTGGAGGAGTTTTTCATGGGAGAAGATAAATTCCATGAAGGGGCGGAGAGGTTATTTTTTCTTTGGTTTATTTTGCGACACGCTGCTTAGTGTCTTAGAGCATTTCTTTTGAAGGTATTAGCACTTATTTTGTTTATTCTGTTTCGCTCGAGAATAGTGCTTTATTCAACAAGCTTAAAATAGAAGGAATTCATCAGAACGTTAAAAATTTATAGAATTGACTAAATAGACCGCTAAAAATAATTAAAACACAAAAGGAAATAAACGTTATGTTTTTCAATGTTATGTTTCACCTTTATCCTCACTTGTAACCTTAATCTGATTAAAAACAGACCCCAAAACTGGGCCATGATAGGAGTTAAATAAAGATTTTTCTCCAGTATGCGTTCTTTGATGAACAATTAAACCAGAATTTGTAGAAAAACACTTCCTGCAAATATCACATTTGAAAGGTTTATCTTTAGTATGAGTTCTTTCATGATAAGATAGACTCGATTTCTGCCTGAACGTTTTCTCGCATATTTCACATTTGAAAGGTTTTTCCCCAGTATGCGTTCTTTGATGAATAGATAGATTGTATTTTACACTGAATGTTTTAACGCACATGTCACATTTGAATGGTTTTTCTCCAGTATGAGTTCTTTGATGTGAAAATAGGTTCGATTTTTGATTGAATTTTAATGTTGTTTTGTCAAAATTTCAATAGGTATACACATGTAATGTAGGAGAATTTAAGAGCCCTATAGAGGGAGAAAGAGTGGAGGTGGGTACTTAAAATACCTTCCTGGGATATACTTTAGCCTGTAAACCCATACCTGAAGGAATTTTCCTAACTAAACCCCTTTCTAAGATAGCAAGAAGTTGCTAAACTAGAATTTTATTGCTTTTTCTACTGACAAACTAAATTGCATTATTTGTAGTGTACAATACAATTTAACTAGGATATAGTCTTAGAAAGGTATTTTGAAGTAGGCCTACCTACCTCCACTCATCCACTTTTTTCGAAACTCCGCAACTCTAATGATAGCGGATTTCCGGTGGTGTGTTAAGATGGGGCAGCAAAATATACTACAATCCAAATTGAAGGTGATCGAAATATGAATAATGCTATGATCCAAATTTTCCGTATATTTTTGGATTTTTTATTTGACGCCTGTGTACTTCTATTTTTTTCTGTTCTCCCGGATCAATGTCCCCTTTTCATCAGCGCCCTCCTTATTCGCAAATTAAGTATAGTCATTTTGGGGTGTGAAAAGAAACAGCCTTTGAGGTCTGATCCTCGATTTAGTTCTGTGGATCCGCCCGGCATTATTCAAACAAATTTATATTGATTTTTTTACGTCTTTACGAATCAGACAAACATTTCGGGGGGGGGGGGCTCAAACTCCCTAACCCCCTTGGATACGGTCAGGGTTCCAATGCTATTGATGGGGATGGAAAACCCTTCTATGGAAGCTTTAGTTTAAATTTTTTCATTTTAATTATGTATCAGTTTTGATTTCTTAATAAATGTGTTAACCTCATATATATACGTCATATATATAGTCATAGATTAAAACATAATTATGTCATAGATATATTGATACGGATCCAGCTTAATGCCTTCGAACGATGGATTTGTTCCACTATAAGCAAACCACAAGAAATAAAATTTACAATCTAGATTATAAAATCTGGATATTTTGAGCACATACACCAGTGATCGTCATCAGCAGAAAAACTAAGGCATTAAAATTAAAACAAACGTACTTATACAGAACAAAATAAATACTTTCACTAGATCTGTCAGAGAGAGTTCATTAACAGGGCTCATTCAGCCTTGAGTAGCAAATTTTCTTCTTTAGTATTGCCAACATACAAGTTGAATTTCTTATGTAGGTGGCACAAACTTCCTTTTCTTCCAATTGCAAAAGATATGCTGTTGAATTTAAAGCTACATCATGCCTGGCCACCACACAAAAGATCTAGCTAGGGATTTCATGGTCACTTTGTGTGATTATAACAATTCGAGTTAGCTATAAAGTATTTAGTTAAAATAATTATGTCAATTAGGCCTGCTCTAACATGCAGCTAGATCTTGGCCTGGTCTGAACTGGGGGGAAGGTTTCTTATTTCTTTCACTGAGGTGAATGAGAAGTTGTCTCTAGTATGTCTCTCAACGTATGTATGTAGCAAATCAGCTTTATATTCAAGTATTTCTTCAGATTATTTTGATAAGATGTTACAGAAATGAACAGAAACATTGTATTTTCTTTCACTAGTGTATAAATATACTATGCTTACTTTAACTGCAGCACATGTTTATTTACTAGCAATTTCTGAAAACACTGTATTATGAAAGCAATCAATAAGGCCCCCTGACTTTATCTTCAGTCATGATGTTTTCTACTTTTCGTTTTTCATTGACAGCAGAAGACAACAACAAAAACTTAACTTGAAAAAAAAAAACAACGAAAATCATTTGGTAGAGGTGGAGGAGTAAAATGAACCCAAGTCTGCTCTGGCTGCTTCTTCAGCTTTGGCCTCTTTCCTTAGCTATTCTTAATAAGTCTCAAAAAGTGGGGGATGTAGTGGTCCTAGAATGTCACGAGAGGGTTCATTTTAACGGAAAATAAAAGTTCTAGTGTCCTTTTTCAGTGACCAAAAAATTAGAGGGCAACTTGGCCCCCGCCCACGCTCATTTTTTCCGGATCAAAATTTTGAAATCGCCATTTTGATCACATAGTCGAAAAATCTAATAACTATGTCTTTGAGGACGACTTAACCTCCACAGTACCCGAGAAAAGGGCTACAAGTAGTGAACTTTGCCCATTGTTTATATATAGTACTGGTTATTGGGAAGTATACTAACGTGCTCAGGAAGGATTTTTTCTGGTGGTCGGGGATGAGAGTTAGAATTTATTCACATCTAATTATTGAGGTAAAGCACTTAAGCGAAAAGACTAAAAATATGCCTTATATTAATCAGCAATAAAACAATGTCAAATAAAAATGAGCAAAAATTAATATATAAAAATGCTTAACGAAAAAAAAAAGTTTTTCACAGAAAAGTACAGAGAAAAGTAAAAAATTAAAATCGAAGACGAACGAAAAGAAGGTTTTATAATGGTTCTAACTTAAAACGAACAAAAATTTAAATGAATACTCTTTTGAGACTTAAACAAACAAAAATAACTAAAACAGGGGAGGAGATGGGGGGTATTAAGGTGAAGCTTTCAAGGAATATTTATGCGGATGTTAAACTGAATGAAAGCCAACTATGAGCATGTAGATTTTCAAAATTTTGAAAAAGCAGCACCAAGAACGGCTTACATTATCAAATTAGACCTTAAAGGTCAAGGTCCCTAAATCCATTGAAATGTTAGTTTTCCTTTGCTACGAAAAGATAATCTTTTTTATCCTGTTCGTTTTTATGTTATTCTCACAGCAGAAAAATACAAACTCCAATTAAAGACAAGTAGACAAGGGGGAATAAACTAAAAGAATGTAAAATATTCAATCCGACCAGTTAATTATCATACCTTTCCTCCAAAGAATAGAGAAAACAAGTAATACCTAAGTCAGTTGTGCTAGTAGTAGCATCTATAGCGGGTGGAACCCAATTCTGTTTGGTGCTGCCACCAAAACGACTAAAATCGGGAAGCTCCGGTAGCTCTAAAGGGAGTTCATTTACTTCTCGTCTATATCGGTGCAAGGCTCGTCTAGCTCGTTGTGTTGGCAGTTCATCAGTTTCATCACATTCATCCCTTAAAAGGAAAAGGAAAATAGTAAGGTGTTGCAATTAAGCTCAAAGAATGAGTAAGAGAAACCTGCTCAACACCAACCTAGAAACCCAATTAAGAAAAACCTTGATCATAAGAACCATAAACGAAGTTTACTCTAGCCACGAATAAAGATTGTCGCTTGAGAGTGGTTATTCAATAACCGTTAATTCTTCACTCACTTGAATTCATCACTTGCTGAAGGGAAATCCCGTTTGAGGGTATTCCGGCCATTTTACAGCGATTATTGCGTTAGATTATTATAAATTGAAAAGAAAGAATTAGATATGCTCTTTACATTCATCCTGGAATATTGCGTTAGATTATTATAAATTGAAAAGAAAGACTGAGATATGCTCTTTACATTCATCTTGGACCCTGACCGCGATATCCGAATTCGGCGCGGCCGAGGCCAAGCAGCGCCTGCTCGCCCTGGTCCGCCAGGTCTCCGGCAACGCCGACATCGCGTTCGACGAAACGGTCGCGCAGTCGGAGCTTGCGTGCGGGTTCCGCAACGCCGGGCTGGCCAACCTGATGAAGGGGTTCGGCAACATCGAGAACGCGGTCGACGACGTGCTCGACGTCTATTGCCACCAGTGCGCCATCGCCATGAGCTGCCGCGACCTGGCGCGGGCCGGGCTCTACCTCTCGAACGGCGGCCAGGACCCGGCAACCGGCGCCGAGATCGTGTCGCCGCTGCACCGTACCAATTTCCCTAACGGTGGTTCGCAGCGGATGGCCGGCCTTCTGGTAAAGGTCCCAAAAGAGGACCGGTGAGCCTTCAAGAACGTGATCGGGCAGGCCAATCTTGTCGACCCGTTTTGTAATGCCCTTGCTGGCTTTGCCTGGCACGGCTAGGCCGCTGAGGTCACCTTTGACGTCGGCCAGGAACACCGGCACGCCAAGGCGCGAAAAGCCCTCGGCCAGAACTTGAAGGGTAACGGTTTTGCCTGTGCCGGTGGCACCGGCGATCAGACCGTGGCGATTGGCGTATTTGCCTTGAATGATGGCGGCATTGTGTTGCAAGAGCAACACTTTTTTTTTTCCTATGCCGCCGATGTTGGCTTATTCCTGGAAACTGGTAAGGGTCTACCCTGTGCGGATTTTAATGAAAGTGTGGACCTCAGGCTGGATTCATGAATATGGCATTACGTTTTGGAAAGCTCCGCAGAACTCTTGCCTGGGGCCAAAAAGGACGGTTTTTGCTTGTCCACGAGCCAGAGCTTATGGTGTAAGAAGTGAAGTGGAGTTTTGTAGCCTATGTCAGAGAGGAGTATCTGAAGTTGTGGAGCCAAGCTTTCGTTTCATCAAAGTGTGTTTCTGCTTTCCCCCTCTGAGTCAAAATGGAACAAAACAACTTTAGTTTCCCGTAAGTTATAAATTATTTGAAAGAATTGTTCTTAAGCATAAGATTAATATTTAATATTTTTCTTTTTCAGGTTTCCTCTCTCAGCATGAAAGAAAAATACTTTAGTTTCACGTAAGTAAGTTATAAATTAGTTTAAAAATACTGTTCTTAAGCATATGCCTAATATTTGTTATTTTTTTCACATCCCCTCTGGGTCAACATGGAACAGAACAACTTTAGTTTCACGTAAGGTGTAAACTATTTGAAACAAATTGTTCTTGGGCATACGACTAATTAAAACTTAAAACGAACAGAACTTACTCCGTATGTGAAAGGGCCTGTTCCCTCCTCAACGCCCCACTC
The DNA here is from genome assembly GCA_010016025.2 of Alatinidae sp. Z8VKAUB7J3. Taxonomy (NCBI): domain Eukaryota; kingdom Metazoa; phylum Cnidaria; class Cubozoa; order Carybdeida; family Alatinidae; species Alatinidae sp. Z8VKAUB7J3. The sequence goes on from JAAAKM020721499.1 coordinate 61,492,633, forward strand.
TTTACGCTATAGTTTTTTACTCTTTAAAAAGTAGAGTTGAGAGAAAGAGTCAAACATTTTTTATTTAATTTCTATTAATTGTTCATGTGGTGAGACAGAAACTTCTTTATCTTCCAGCGATTTGTCTATTCCAGGTTTTTGATTTTCAAATGTACGGTAGGCATTAGTGACCACTTTTTTTCTTCTAATTGTTCAGGTGGAGGAAAAAAAAACTTCTTCTTTTGCTTCGGCTTGTCTTTTTTCATTATTGATCTTGCAACCTTTAAAACTAGCTCTTTGTCTGGCATAAAACATACTTCTTATGTATTGTACTGCATACCTCTGATCACAGTGTTCGTTCTGAATGAGCCTTCGGCCCTCACGCTATGTCTTTTTTCGTTCTTCATTGTCCTTTCTTTTTGTCCTCTGTCCTCCTTGTCTTTTTCAGTAAAAGAAATGAAACTTTTTAAACTTGTACGGTTTTCAGGGTTGTTTTTGTAAATAATAATAAAAAATAAAATTGCTTGTCAGATTTGTCTTCAGGTTTTTATTTTAGTTTTTCTTACTTCTTACGTCAAATTGAGGCAAATTTTCTCAGGCTCGTAACTTGATGAAACTTATATATTTAAAATCAACATTAAGATGCAATTCTTTTAATGTAACTATTGGTATCAAAATTCTGTTTTTTAGAGTTTTAGTTACTATTGAGCCGGGTCGCTCCTTACTACAGTTCGTTGCCACGAACTGTTTGATTTTGCCACGACCTGTTTGATTTTGCCACTACTGTTAGTTAGGTAGAGAAGGAAACTCCTCCCTTTTTTACCTGGTGGGCGCTGCACACCCAGGTAAAACGTTGAATTTGAGGGACATGACTTTTTTGTTGATTTTTAGCGTGGCTGTCCATAGCAAGAATTGGTACGATCGGAAGGTAGGGTACGAAAAGTACAAAGACCTTTTAAGTGGCTCATTTGCTGATTGAAAAATGGAATTCCAGATCTGTAGAGCCACTGGTCGAACGTAGCAATGGAGAAGCTGAAGACGGTTGTTTTGGCTCTCAATGGCTGTCAGGAGCAGATTTTCCCAAACATCTTTGCATTGCTTACAATTCTTGCGACGCTTCCAGTTTCAACATGCGAGGCAGAAAGAATTTCCATGCCAAGCCATTTTCCTACATTGTAACATGAGGGGTGTATAGAAGCAGTTATTGGTGACTCTATGGCAGAAAATGGTTTCAAATTGGAAGGTAAAACTCTCCTCGACTATGCGGATGATTTGATTGTCTTAGATAAATAGGCTTAATGAATTTTGAAGATTTAGATAGTATAGGGTGCAAGAATGAGTTTGAAAAGTAAATAAAATTAATAGGTGAGAAGACTAACTTGCTCAAATGAATAATTAATGATGAAGAGATTTTATGGTACATAACGAGAAAGTTGTGAGTAACATTGGTCGTGGTGTAGTTTTTTGTAACATGAGAAGAAAAGTTTACCCACGTTTGGAACTAACAGCAGCTGTCTTAGCAACTAGAGGCTATCAGCCGCATTAACTTTAATTTTTGCTCGTTTTGAGTTTGAGTTGGCTATTTATTGTAATTTCCGTTCGTTTTGAGTTTTATTTATGTATTGACAGTGATTTGTGGTATTTTTTGCGCCTAGAAGATTATTTTACTTTATTTTCGCTCATTTTTGGCTTAATGAAGCTCTTTACGTTTATTTGAAAAACCTGCTTTGTGGAAAATTTTTTTTAATTAATTTCTGCTCGTTTTTTATTGACATAGTCTTTTTCATGAAAAAATAATATTTTATATCTTTTCAGTTTTTTCCTATTAGAATCCATTGTTTGGATAAGCTGAAAACACTTCCCTTACTATTTAATTTCATACAATGAATATGCATACAATAGAAATTACATCAGGCAGTTTTTAAGTAAGACGTACTTATCAATCAACAGGTTCCAATGTATCTTCATATCCTTATGGTCATCACTCATCTGCCTTCAATAGAGTAAATATGCATCTCAAAATGTAACCAGTGAGTAAATACTCAGCGAAAGACTATTAGGAGCATAACCACTCACGTTTGGAATAAATCTTATTTATGCTCGATTGTTTCTGGTCCTATTGATATGCTTTCTCCCCCCCCCCCCCCCAAATATATATCATTTATGAACAGAAAATTTGAATCAACTGAAGATAGGAAGTTAGCCATCTGAAGCTGCATCAAGTTTATTGCTATGTTTGATAAATGCCCTCTCAGCAAGTACTGAGTTTTGGAAAGGTGGCAGACACTTCAGGGCTTTACCACCGATGCTTTTATATTCTTTATACAGACTTTATAAAGACTTTTATAGTTACTATACGGGCTGTGGTTCGTTCTGCACTAGGTGGACCTTGATAAAGAAAATTAAGACATGTTGAGACTTGTCTACTTATAGTTATTTAAATAACAATATGAAATAATTATAAAAAATAATACTAAGCTTCTCCGCACCTTATAAAATGCTTCTTATTACAATTAAACGACCCTCGTGTTTCAGGAGTCATAAAACAGTTCGTGGTAACGAACTGTAATAAGGAGCGACCTGGCTCAGTAGTAACCAAAACTCTAAAAAACGGAATTTTGATACCAATAGTTACATCAAAAGAATCGCATTTCAATGCTTATTTTAAATATATAAGTTTCATCAAATTCAGTCTTACCTATAGAAAGTTACGAGCCTGAGAAAATTTACCCTATTTCAGAAAACTCCCACGCTCATTTTTCCCAAAGTCGTCAGATCAAATTCTGAGGGCTTTCTAAGCCAGCGAATCTCGTCGTAGAGGTCGTGGCCCTTGATGTACTCCATCACGATCCACGAGCCGTCTTCTTGCTCGTCGACGGAGTAGACCGATGCGATGCACTCGTGACTCAGGCGTGCCGTGGTGCGAGCTTCCGCGAGAACGCGCTCTTCGGCGCGCCGTGATCGACCCCGGTAGAGCCACTTGGCGGCGACGTCGCGGGAGAGCTTTCCCTGGGTCGCTCGAAACACGATGCCGTTGCCGCCACGACCGATTTCTTCGACCAGCTCGAGATCACCGTAGACTCCGCCGACTTTCGGCGCGGCCGCAGGGAGCAACCCGGCTCAATAGTAAACGAAACTCTAAAAACGGAATTTCGGTGCTAAAAGATGCATCAAAAGAATCGAATTTTTATGCTGATTTTGAATATATAAGTTTAATCAAATTTAGTCTTTGTCATCAAAAGTTACGAGCCTGAGAAAATTTGCTTTATTTTGGATAATAGGGGGAAATACCCCCTAAAAGTCATTGAATCTTAACAAAAATCACAACATCGCATTCAGCTTATCAGAAAACCTTGCAGCAAAAATTTCAAGCTCCTATCTACAAAAATGTGGAATTTCGTATTTTTTATAAAATACATTACTTCTCGTTCAGTTGCACAAACTGATTGGTGAGTTTGTCGGAGCGGCGAAAGTGAATCAGGGGCGTGCTTGCCTCGTGCGACTCCTTGACCACCACCGAGCTTCCCAACAGGGGCTCCAGCACCGGTAAACGTTCGCGCTTCAGCTGCTCGACCATACGCACGGGCAAACGCGCCCGCGGTTGGAATTGATTGACTACGATGCCTTCCAGGCGCAGGTCGGGGTGATGGTCAGCTTGTGTTTCTTCGATGTTTTCCAGCAACTGGTACAGTGCCTTGCGGGAGAACTCGTCACAGTCGAAGGGAATCAGACAACTCTACCCCCTAATATCCTTTCATTTGCAGCGTAAATAGGAGGATAGCTCTATATACTGCTTTTGAATTGTTATCCCAAGCTTAAACTTATTTTAGCTATTAAAAAAATTTTTTTCAGTTACTTAAATTAGACAATAGAAAACAAAAGGTAATATAGGCAATAGCGTTTTGACGTTCTATTGTTTTTTAGTTTAGCACTAAGATTAGTGAAAACAGGGCCACCATCGGAAGGTTGTGCATAGCCAGCCCGCCCATCCCCTAACATTAATTGTGAATGGATATCTCTTGTGTAAAGTTATTTTAGTTTTTTAGATCTCCTCATTATTCCCCGGAAGTTTCAAATTGGTGTGATAAGCCGTTTCTAAAATAGTGTTTGACCTGTAATTATTTACTTGGAGATTTTAGGGCTTTTTTTTAATACGGCTCTCATTAAAAGCTCGGCTCATTTTTTATTTTGTCATTTTTTCTATTGCCGCTTCAGTATCTTCTCTTTGTCTTCCTACCAGTTTTTATTTTCAGAAATTTCTTTTCTTTTATCTTTAGAATTTGTTTTATATTATTTTCAGCTGCACTTAATTTGAAGTGGAGTCAAGCAAAATTTTGATTTATAATAGTAGAGGTTCAAAGTGATAGCTAATCTATTTGTTCTTCAAAGGATAAACTGGCTTTTCATCTGATTATTTTTTGCATATCTCAAAATTAATACTGATTGGGCAAATAATATTTCTTAGCAAAACTTCCTAAGTTACTATGAAAAAATATAGGATCCCATGACGTTCTTTTATCCTCATACAAGATGTTTGTGTTTTCTACAGAGAAAGCTTAATCAATCTCCGTAATTTTCTGAACATGAAAATATTCTGGGAGGTACCCGACACAGTTTTTTTTTTTTTTTTTTTTTTTAATGGGTTTTCCTAGACAACGCCCCGCTTTTTTTTCACCCGATATCTCTAAAACCTTATAAAATGGAATTGAGCAAAGTTTTGAAGCTGAAAACAATTTTATGTACTTCAATTAAGCAGAAAATCTATTACAAGGTTTCACTTTTATAACACAAATATTTTTAAAGCTCATCAAAGGTCAGGGCCCTCTAGAGGGAGAAGGAGTGGAGGAACTTGTTTCAAAATACCTTCTTGGGACATACTTTAGTCTGTAGATTCATCCCTGAAAATTTCATTTTCCTAACCTAAATCCTTTCTGAGATAGCAAGAAGTCAATTAACTATAATTTTACCAGAATTTTATCCAAAATTCACATTTGTAATCCTGTTTTTCAGGCATCCGAGAACCGATGCTCTCAGAAGGATATTGGTGAGGTTGCTGGTACAGCTGAGGCTACTATCCGACAGGCTTATCGACTTATGCTTCCGTCGGCTTCGCTTCTATTTCCAGTTGACTTCAAATTTGCAATTCCCATTAAAGACTTGCCCCAAAGCTAAGCTACAGGAACAAACTTATGTTTAGTTGTGTTTTATAATTATATTAGTAGCTAGCTCGCTCCCTTTAAATATACAAGCCTTAGTATTATTTGTTTTAATCGTGGAAACGTGTTCATATATCCCATGAAAACATTCCTGTTGGACGTTGATTAACGAAACCTTCAGCCCCGGACATTCAAAAATTTTCGTGAACTTACGCTTCGTCCGCATTGCGGACATTTAAACACAGATGAGCTCACACGGTCCGCCCTTTGTGGCGGACTTTCTTTTCCGGTCTCTCGATTGCTAAAGCGCACGAGAAAACGGCGACGGGTTATGACCCGTCTTGAAACCTAATTCCAGCTTGCATCAAAACCAGCGACACTATCGTTGTCGGTAAATGATCTTCCGCCGCTCCTAAGAGCGGTTCCCGAGAAGAACATTGACCGATCGCTGGTGGGTTTGATGGGACATTAGATGGCATAATTGAACGAAAATTGGAAATTGTAGCATCTTCTTAAGTCACAAAAGATATTGTGCCGCAGATATGTTACCATTTTCTTGCTGTAAAACAACGATATTTGCCAAAATAGAGCCAAAATGCTACTGAAGAAGGATTCTGTGATAGCCAATCTGTCAAAATCATTTAATAGAGGTATATAGAGTTCAGCCATCCCCTGGGACCTAAATCCTTCCACTTTTTTGTAATTTTCCTCCTACGTGCGGTCCAGGCAATATTCCTAAAAACAGACTTCAATCTTGTGAAGTAGTGCCACCTCGTCCAACCTTTTTAGCAAAATGGGTATCTCAATATTTTCATTGGATTAGTTTTTTTGGAAAAGAGCAGGGGGGCTAGTTGCCCTTGGATCTCTTTGACTCTTAAAAAGTGAACTAGAACTTTCAATTTTCAGTCAAATGATCCCTTTCTGAAGTTTATACGAGCATTTTTTCCATATCAACCATATGTTCCCTCAGGATATACCTTATCACGCCTGACCTCGGGCCCTGGGGGGTAGTTGCCCTCCGTTTTCTTTTCACTCTTAAAACGTGAGCTAGAACTTCCACTTTCCAATCAAATGAGCCCTCCCTGAAGCTTATCCGAGATGGCTGGACTACAATACATATCTTCCTTTAGGTTAAACCATATGATGTGGTTGGCTATTGAATTGAAATAGATTGAACCTGGCAAAAAACGCTCTGTCTATACCTTTGGCGTGTGCACAAAAGCTGGAGGAACGTCATTGACCGATTCAGGTGGAGAGACGACGAAATGGCTGCTTAGTTACATTCGAGGTTAGTCAATTACAAAATATTAATACGTCTGAAATCTCTGTAGAGGATATATCATATACGAATACTAAACCGATATGACAACTCCGCTACCCTGTATTGTCGTCGATAGACGTTAATGATCAGGGTACGGTTCTCTGATACGCTGAATCTCACGGTGTGATTTTCGTTAAGATTCTTTTCCTTTTAGGGGGTGTTTCCCCTTATTTTCTAAATAAAGCAAACTTTCTCAGGCTCGTAACTTTTAATGGGTAAAAACTGAACTTGATGAAACTTATATATTTAGAATCAACGTAAAAATGCGATTCTTTTGATGTGACTATTGGTATCGAAATTCCAATTTTTAGAGTTTCGGCTACTATTGAGCCGGGTCGCTCAATAGTAATAGCTTATTACCGTAACTCACTTATAATGGTTGCCAAGCTCGTCAATTTAATCTGGTCAGCGTATCAGAGAACCCTACTGTAGTTTTTTTTATTGTTTTAAAAAGTAGAGTTGTGAGAAAGAGCCAAACTTTAGCGTAAAGAGTGGGGCGTTGATGAGGGGATAACCTCTTTCATATACGGAATAATTTCTGTTCGTTTTAATTTTTATTGTCGCTCCTTACTTTCAGTTGAAAAAACTTGTTTTTTATTATTTAATTTTATCAAGAGCCGAATTGAGCTTAACCTTATGGATGAATGGTCAAGACTTGAAGCCTGTGGGGTCGTCAGTTCAACCCAAAAATTCTCCGCAACGACTTTACTTTATCGGTTGGGTATACAATAAAAGTACGAAGTAATGTAAAAAATGATTTTTTTTTTCTTAATATACGGTATTTGCATGTAATATTCCAATTGCAATCGATGATTCTAATTTTTCAACTGCAAGATGAACGTTGCATTTGACGAAACAAAAAAGAGTTCCAAATAAGGATAAGCCCTTTTATTACACAGCGAAACAAATATTTACGAAAGGTGTAGATATTTTATTGACATAGTCAGTTGATATCGTCAATAGAATTACAAAAGTATTAAAATTAAAACAAAGTGTATTAATACTGAAAAAATAAGAACTTCTGGGTCACAGCAAGACACCAAGGCACCGGTGATTGACTTCATCGAAGATGCCGACCAGGTCCGCCCGGGTGACAGGATCATGTCCTCGGGCGATGGCGGTGTCTTTCCTTCGGGTCTGCTGGTCGGGCAACTGGCCGAAGATCCGGGCGGCCGGATGCGGGCGCGTCTGGCGGCCGATTACGAGCGGTTGAAATTCCTGCGGGTGCTGCGGGATTACGGCAATGAAACGATCATGGATCCCGGCACGCTGATTGCCCCGGTCATCCTGACCGACCCGACCGAAACGCCGGAAACATCCCCCGACGCGGTACCGGAGGGTGGCAATGGATGGATAATGTAAGCATATCACTCCCACTAATCTGTCGAAGTTTATTATTTCACTTATTGTGAAACTTCCATAATTGCAAAATTAATTAGCGTTCATGGCTGTGAGTAATACTAAAAAATAATCAATAATCCGAAACGAATTCTGACATTCAATATTCCATAAACAGATGCTTTCACTTCGAAGACTGAATGAAGACTTTATATGTTTCAGGGCTTCAAAATAGATGACTCAAATCCACGCCCACACATATCCCTACCAAAAATAATCCTAATCCACACAAATTCCCACCTCATAGCTCTGGATCGCACTTCTCCTCCAAAGTCACCTTGTCGCTCTTCAAAAGTGAATTCTGGAACTTCTTAAGCCATAAGATGGAGTTGTCACGCATAACCATCTTTAAGGACTGTTACCCATGGCGCTGACAATGCCTCAAACGGAGCTTCAGTTTTAACTTGGTATGGAATCTAGACAAACAAATTGCAAAATAAAGACGTGAGTTTTTCTTCTTCCCTTCACTTAGAACCCGAATAATATTTGTAATTGAAAACAAATGTCCACTTGAATTAGGTTCAATAGTAGTCTCATAGATAAGTCATAACCAAGTATTTCACCGATCCAATGGACGAAGCCCAACGAAAAATGAAAGAAGTGTCCCATTGTTGCATCTCTGGGCCATGAAAAAATCTAAAAAATTCCTCTGGTCTAGGTTTCATCTCTTAGCGTAAACACTGAGGCATTCAATAGCCGTTCTTTCCCATGATAGTGAATGCAATTAAGAAAAATAAACTCTGGCCTATGAAAAATCTAAAAAACTCCTCTGGTCTTGTTTTCAGATCTTAGTGTAAACAGCGAGACAGTAAGAGAGGTTGGAACAACCTCTGTTCGTTTTTAGTCTTAATGTAGCTCCTTGCTTTATAGTTGAATAAACGAAAAATGAAAGTAATGTATATTTTCATCCGGTTCCGGCCAATGAATTTGGTATAAATCGATCACATCCAGGCCAAGCCGCCGCAGGCTGGCCTCACACTCTTTTTTGATGCTATCTTTTTTTAGCACTTTTAAAATATCGCCGTTTTCATCCCATTTTCGGGCGCATTTTGTGGCGATAATCGGCCGCTCGCTCATTCCTTCAATCGCTTTGCCAACAACCTCTTCCGAATGCCCAAACCCATAAACTGCCGCAGTGTCAATCCAGTTGATGCCAGCATCAATCGCTTCGTGAATTGTTTTGATAGAGTCTGCATCATCCTGCGCTCCCCATCACTAACGCCCTCCTTTCCCCTCGTAAACACATGAAGAAGAAAAGTCAGTGCAATACTAAATATTCAGCACCGGTCCTTTAGTGATGTCTTTCCGTTTCAGTAGTTTGATCCTACAACTGCTATTCATATTGGAGTGACCTGATGTTGATCAGGGTCGTACAAGGACATTATACACTATCGTCAGACTGGGAAAAGCATCAAGAAATGGCACAATAGGCTATTTCCCTATGTGGTATTAACAGAGGGCCTCTGAGACAACCACCACTATCAAAATTTTTGAATTTTTAGAATATTAAAAAAGAAAAATACTATTTTCTACAAGGTTTAATCCTTGAGTATCACCTTTTAAAACTACAAATGAGGTTTAAAAAAAAGGCAAAACAATATGCGTTGCACCGATTTTACTTTTAAATTGAAAAGTATACACTTTGTGCTAACCTGTATCAATTTGTCTACTCAGTTTTTATGTAACCTATCTAATATAGTTTTACTGCTTCAAGATAACTCTTTTAAAAACCAAAATTCTTTTGTCGAATTTGGAGGAACATCCCCTTGGTCAAACACCTGGTCATTTGATTGACTCTAGACAAGGCCAGTTCCATTTGCAAATTTTTTTACGCCTCTTCTCAGAAATGATTGTTGCAACTTGTACGGACAATCAAGCACTTAACCATACCTTTTTTCTATAATTTTGTATCATGTATACACCTTTTCCTTTCATGGAAAAGATGTAAACATGATATCTTGATCCCTTTCCCTCTCCTGGAAAGGGACCGAGTTTATAATTGCAACAGGAGGGAGGAAGCCATTTTTCTTAAACTCTACTGAAAGCAAAAATGACATCAATTCAGTATCTGGTCACGTCGCATCAATCAAACCTATCTTCTGATCTGCAGAGGCAGCCAGCCTTCGTACCTGAGCACAGGACGAGAAAGTTATTTTATCAGCGGAAAATCTCAAAGTTTGCTGCCTGGAAGAAAATAATAAGCTATACTGTGATTTTAAAGGAATGAGAAAAAAGCACCAACGATTGATTAAAAGGAAAAGGACAGCATTTCAAAAGCTGGAATTAAATTAACATTGGAAAGCTTTCTATGCCAGCAATATTCGGAAATTTTGGCAGCTTCTCAAGAAAAGTAAGGAAACCAGAAGCCAGCACGCTTAGTACCACCGGTACAAAATATGTTGAAGTGGGATTAGACAAATACTGGAGGTACGTGAAACCCTTCAAGCACCGCTTAACCCATACAATCTGGAGCATAGCGGGTGCCAAGTTTAAAAATAAAGAAAATTTGTGAACAATCTGCAGAAAATTAGCGAAAAAGATGTATCATTATGTAGTTTTAGAAAGTGTAACTTTCCCAGTTGGTGTAGGAAAAGACAGACATTCCTATTAATTGGAAGTAAGCTGGGTAAAAAAAAAGAGAGAAAAAAACGGTAACTGAACGATTAAACTATGCATGGATATAGCCCTACTGTACTGTTTCCAAACAAGAATTGAAAAGAAATGTATATATTGTTAAACAGTTAAAAATATAAGCTATGTATTAAAATGTTTATTATTAAAATTCTTCGAGATTATTACTTATATGAGGGGTTCTAAAACACTTTAGCATAAAGTTTGAGGTATTTAGGGGGAGATAAATACCTTGCTCTTTATGCTAAAGTATTTTTATTAATTTCAACTATTTTTTCTACGGCCTTTCTGTTTCAGGGGTCGTTCTTTAACAATTGGGACAAAACTTACGATTTAGTTAACATTTAGTTAACAATTTAGTTAACAATTGGGACAAAACTTACGATTTGATGCTTCTGGACATGCTAGAACGATGACAATTGGTAGGCGTGTCAGGGAGTTGCACAAATTGACTCGATAAAGTTGTTTTTCCCACTCTGCTCTTTACGCTAAAGTTTTTTACTGTTTAAAAAAGTAGAGTTGAGAGAAGAAGTCAAACTTTAGCGTAAAGAGCGGGGCGTTGATGAGGAAGCAGCCCCTTTCATATACAAAGTAATTTCTGTTTATTTTTAAGTTTTAATATCGTTCCTTACTTTCAGTTAAAAAACTTTTTTTTTAAATTAATCTCAATTACACAGCGGAGAGTTCATATCAGTCTTAGTAGGGATTCAGTTTTCTCATACTCTAGATCGTTTTTTCAGGTCAGGAAATCCCAGGGTGATAATTTTTGGTACATTGTAAGTTCATTGTAGTATTTTCCATTCTTGTAAAATAGATTGCACCCAACCTTCTCTCATAGTAGATGAGGTATGCTATGTGGTATTAAGGGCTCTTTTTGGTTGGAATTTTGGATAATGGAGCATGCATGACAGTGTTTGATGAATTCTTCAGTATCTTTTGTCATTCCAGGCCAAAAAACGATTACATAGGCTTGTTGCTTGTTGCAATCTCCTTTCATTATGATATTGTCTACATCTGTTAGTTCATGCCTGACATTCCAGAATAGGGCAAGCATTGCAAGGAGGTTTCTTCTGCAGGATGGCCAACCTTTTTGGATTGCTTGTAAGACCTAAACTCGTGTAGTTATTGGGATTGATCATCTAATTTATATAAAGTTTGAGTGAAGCTACCAGCTTCTCCTTGTAAAACAAGTGACCAAAATTTTTACTACCACCTCTGGATAAAAACTGCAAAGTATCATTTCTCTGTTGTTTACAATAGATTTTTAACTTGTATACGTTTATTTTTAAGCAGACTCCAACGCCAATTGAAAGGTTTTTATTAAAGGAAAGTTTAAATTGACTGTATAGGATTCAAAGTAATCAATGAAGAGAGACCTTACCAGCCGTGAAAGCGCGAAAAGGTGCAACGTAAAGATGTTTTTAAAGAATTGGGACAAAATAGTGTAAAAAGTGAGGTATTGACGAGGGTGCGAACCCCCTTATATACGTAATAAAAATATGCAAATATAGAAGTTCGTTACGCAAGTTCATTTGTAAGTTACATATATTTATTACTAATAAAAATGTTGGTAAAAAAAAATGAAAAGTTCTAGTTGCATTTTTAAGCAACCAAAAATTGAAGGGCGACAAGGCCTCCTCCCCCACCTCCTTTTTCTATCAAAATCTTTCGATCAAAGCTATGAAAAAGCCATTTAGAAAAAAAAATGAAAATTTCTTTTTAATTATTCGTGATAATCGTCCCTATCTTTAGTTGTTTATTTCTTTACTTACTCCTTTTCTCTTTTTCTTTCTCTTTTTGAAAAGTCTACATTTTATTTCTTTATTGTGATAAAAGAGGTGCATCGAGTTCTCCCATCTTGTCTTATTACAAGTTGATATCTATAAGTTGTTTTATGTTAATTAAAATAAAATAATTTTAACATTCTAATTCTTGATGTAAAGTGGTAGGGTTTTCAGCGACCCGGGACAAAGTCGGCTAATCTCCCCCCCCCCCGCCCCAGAATACATAATAAGGTCGAAGTATTGATTAAAAAAAAAGTATCGGTCGAAAAAGCATAATAAAGCAACTATAAGCATTAAAATGCAAGCAAAATAAGCAGGCGTTAGTATACCTTCCATGCATGATATTACAATACTCACTGCTAAATTTTGTCCATTGAAATTTCTCCAAGCATGTCCCACCTAGAAAAAAACAAGGTATACTAATTTTATTGCAAAATGAGCAACAAAGCATCATAAATAAAAATCACTTGAGTAAGCAAAACTGATAAAATTCCAATTATTTAATATGGGTAAGCAGATTTTTCAAAATTAAAAAGTACAGTTATAAGTTTCTATTGGCTAAAATAAGAACCTATATCAGATTCAGCGTATCAGAGAACCCTATTGTAGACAATTAAAGTTCCTATCTGCAAAAATGTGGAATTTCGCAGACAAAATCTTTTGCCAGACAAAAAATAGCGGATGCGTGTTTATTTGTTTTGTTTTTCTTTATTCCAGGGATGCTTGTATTGTACCAACGGTCCTAGAACATCGGATTATTTTAAGGTAGTTTAAAAGTTATTTTGCCTTTTTACGTGACCAAAAAGATTGGAGGGTAACTAGCCCCCCTGTCACGACCCCTTTCTCCAAAAATCGCCCGATCAAAATTTTCAGATAGCTAATTTGTTCAGCATCGCCGAGCACCCGCCACTCCTCGTCGTCGGTCGCTGTGCGCACAAGACGGTGGATGGCCTCGGAGAGCAGGGTGTCGACCGCGAACGCAGCGATTGCGGTCTGCGGACCAATCGCGATGGGCGCGGGGCGCCGGTCGCCCATCTCGTTTACGACGCGACCGAGGCGTCGCAGATCGATCTCGAGCACGAGGCTGAGCATGGGTTTGTCCTTCGTCGCGCCGATCACCTCGGTGTCGGCCGGCATGCTCATTGTGGACAACAGGAACTGTCCCTCGCCGTAGCGGAAGGTCTGCTCGCCCACGTGCGCGGCCTTGGCAACCTTTCTTTCATTATAGCCCTAGAAAGCGGGATTGAACCACATTTACAGCCTACTGTTTGAAATATAGTCAGTCAGCCAGGTACCCAGAACAATCCGTAGGCAATTTCTCTGGAATACATCTAGTAAATATCAATAAATACATCAAAACAAATAATTGGACTATATTTGTCAATATACACTGTGACCAAGTACCCAGTCTATGTCTAGTCATTCCGCTTGCTAGAGAAAGACTATTACAATTTTGAATCTGTTGAAAGCTTGCCGTTGTGAAGCAGATTTGTGCTTGCCTGGGGATTTTCAGTGATAAAATACTCTACCAAACGATGAAATACCGAGTCCTCCGCTTGATTTTTGTGATTTCCCTATTATATCACTAAAAGAAGTAAAACGGAAGTTAATTGTTTTGAGAAGAACTAGTGTAACACTGGGTGATATCCCTATAGACTTAATTAAAGCGTTCCCTGACAGATTATGTTTTCCTTTGGCCCATATTTAATTCTAATGACAAAATCTGATGATTGCCCATTCATTTTGAAATATATATATGTTACACCAATCCCAAAAAAGATGCATCAAATGATTTTTCTGGAATTAGACCATTTACAATGACCCCTGTGTTTAGCAGGCTAATGTTAATTTTTGCTCGTTTTTACTTTGACTCGGTTATTAATTGTAATTTCTTTTCGTTTTGAGTTTCATTCATTTATTAATAGTGATTTTTGATAGTTTGACGCTTGGACGATTATTTGACTTTATTTTCTCTCATTTTTGGCTTAATGGAGGGGTAATTCAGTAAAAAACTGTATGACCTTATGAGACGTGCACTGATAGTACTATACAAGCACTAGTACTATGATAGTACTATGCAATATTCCATAATGCTGAAGGTAACACAAAGAATATTGCATCAGAATATACAATAACTACCAGCCGTACTGATTACAACTACAATGGCGCGTAACTAATATGGCGCGTAACGACTTACGCGCGCGGAGGGGCTTGGGGGCTAGCCACCAACTAGATGTTGGGGTGGCGCGAAGCGCCACCCCAATAGCTAGTATTATATAATAATAAATACATTAATAAATCTCATCCAGTAATGCAAACTTAAAATAAATATATTCTTGAGTATTTGAATAACTCACAATTTATCTCTTATCGTCAAAAACAATTCACTTTAAATTTTAAAATATTTTTTTTTTTCATTTTGATGGTAACGTAGGGCCTGATTGCGCCCAATCACCTTTTATCTGGCCATTACGTCGGCATGGCCAAGGAGATGGAAGCAGCAGGCGCCCATATCCTGGGTCTGAAGGACATGGCGGGCCTCTTGAAGCCCGCCGCCGCCCGCCAGCTGATCAAGGCGCTGAAGGAAGAGGTCGGCCTGCCGGTCCATTTCCACACCCACGACACCAGCGGCATGGGCGGCGCGACCATCCTTGCCGCGGCCGCGGCGGGCGTCGATGCGGTCGATTGCGCGATGGACGCGCTGTCTGGCAATACAAGCCAGCCGACCATGGGATCGGTCGTCGAGGCGCTGGCCCAGACCGACCGCGACACCGGGCTGGACAGTTGCTGGCAACTCGACAAAAGTATGCAAAATCTGGCACTGGTGTCTCTCAGCTGATCTCTGCCGTTGTACTTGGTCAATGGGATAGTGTAGCTCAAAACTGTGATTTGTCATCCTGGAAAGAGGTTGCAACTTGTGCTGTTATGTTTGCTGTGCCGCAACAGGTCGCAACTGTTTGTAGTAAGTACTTTTCAAGGCGTTTAATAGCTGTCACTCATTATGTAATAGCTGAATTTTCTTAGTGATAAAGCAGCTGATAGAAACTGTTGCTGAATATGGTTGCCTAAATTATTTTAAGACTACTTTATTTAGGGTGGATAGATCACGAATGCGTGTTTATGTTTTATTTATTTATTTTTTCCCAGGGGTGATAGTATCAACCCAGTGGTTCTAGAATGTCGCAAGAGGGTTCATTCTAATGAAAATTAAAATTACTAGCTCCCTTTTTAAGTGACCAAAAAATTGGAGTGCACTAGGACCCCTCCCAAGCTCATTTTTTCCCTAAGTTACCAGATAAAAATTTTTAGAGAATCACTTTGTTTAGCATAGTAAAAAAAACTAATAAATATGTCTTTGGGGATTACTTGATCCCCCATAGTCCTCAGAGGAGGGGCTGCAAGTTACAAACTTTTGATTACTTAAAAAAGCAACTAGAACTGTTAATTTTTTACAAACGTTTTCATTGGTAAAGTAGGCCCAGAGCCGTTCCTAGGATTGGTGGTGCCTGAGAAAATTTAATTACAATGTATCTCCATACTCAAATATAAATAAAAAAGACGCATTAAAGTGAAAAATTCTAATGAAAGTGGGTTCAATATTTGATAAATATAGAGGAATATCTAGTAAATATTCATCTATGAGTGTACAACGTTTTCCAAATTAAAGATATGATTCAAGAAAATGTGAGCTGAACGTACTTATCTGCAAACATCCTTGACCGTTGCACCGCCGCCCGGCGATTCGGGCTCTCCGGAGGGTTCGAATCGGATCGCGAGGATCTCGAACACCTCATCCTTGCGGGCGGGGTCGAAGCCGCGCACCCGCGCGCTCTGGGCGTTGCGGATCTGCAGGAGCGCGCGGGTCCGCTCCCGGCGCTCCTTTTCCTCCCAGCGAAAGCGGTTTACGGCGAGCGCGAAGATCCGGCGGCGCGGCATCCAGGCGACATCGCCGGTCACGCCGATCGCGTCCTGGGACAGCGCCGAGAGGATCTCCAGATCCTCCGCGCTTTCCGCGCGCACCCGAAGGGGCGGCCGATCAGTGTCTCAATGTTTGCTTGTGAATAATAATGATCATTTTTTTGAACGGAAAACATTTTTGAAGTAGTTTGCTCAAAACTGTTGGTGTTTTCTTTATATATTTATTATTAAATAGGGTCTTCTTTTTTTGTAGTATCTTGAAAGAATGCAGCTTGAGTATAATGCGCTTGCAAAAGAAAAGGAGATTTATGTCGTTGGAGCATGTGGATTTGATTCAATTCCTGCTGATATGGGTGTGGTCTATTTAAGCAAGAAATTTGAAGGTAAATAACTGATGTAGTGAACCAAATTATATTACTCTCTTTTGTTAAACTATTGTTAATATTATGTCAAACTTACAGAGCTGAGTAACTGATAGTAGACCATGCAGGGGGTGAGCTTGCTTGATATGAGGGATTGGGCTGTTATTCTAAGTTTAAAAACAGATGCCACGTAACACCTTTTGAATCACGCAGCAGCTGCGTACGTGGATCGACAATTTATTGGCCTTTGTGTTTTTCTTTTTTTTACTGCAAAATTCGTAAGATTAGAAAACTTCAATGGGACGACATATACTACTTCTTCAAAAATGTTCACGGCAATCCTTATAATTTGGCTTACTAAATACGTGTTGAAGCACCTTCTGATCAGATTTTGAATTGTCCTATAAAAATTTTGATTTGTGAACAACTAATCGTGAAGATATGATTGGATGGCATGTATCAAAATAAGTATAAAAACCCTCAGCGGTATATATAAACAGTTTAGACAATTCTATGGACATATATATGCAACCCCTATGCAAAACATAACTATATTTTGTGACTGGTTTGTATTGAGAAGGTGAGAAATTCCGTTTCCGTGGTTAACTCAAGTTGTATGAATTTCCACTTTTTATCGACATTTTATTAGTAAAGATATGACAAAAAATCGATGCCATTCCACTGATTCAAAACCCATCTATGCCAGCTAGATTGATTTACTCAATGGTTACCTTGACGAAGTACCTCCATGTTTTCTCTCATTTATTATCCCCTTTTTAAGAGGGAGGCTTTAAATAGATTCGTCTTGAAGAGGAGCGTGCATAGCTGTGTTGGCCTTAGGTGGATTGGTACTGCAGTGCGTCGTTAGCAGTAGTAGTATTATATTGCTTTTGTTTGCCTGTTTAGTCGTTGAAAGGGCTTTTATGAAAGAAAACAACCTCGACTCCAACGAAAACCAATGATACAGTAGTATATAATAAACTAATGCCTCTACCGTCGTTAGCGAAAGATTAGCTTCTTTGGAGCTAATAGCAAAACTCAGTTATAATATTGAAATGTTTTTTCTTTATTTTGATTTAAGTATATTGGACCTATTGTAATTTTTTTTAGGATGCAGCTCATAATTATATATGTTGAATCGTATATCTCGTAATTTGTTATTGTTTATTTTTAGATATTTTTTTGTTTGACTTATGTAGGTTATGCACTTCAGCAAGAAAGGTATATCCGAAATATCTGCCTCTTTTCTATGTTCATCTAATCCTATTGGTCTATTTTGGTTTTTGTCTTCGAGATAGATAAATAGATACTTTATTTCGTAATTAAAGCAAAAACAGGGGTTTTGGGTTTCATTTTTTCTTTAATAGTAATTTCTGGTCGTTTAGAGTTTGAATTTGAACAGAAATTTGTATCTGCTGATCCTAAGTTTAATAGTGGCCTTTAATTTTCTTTGAAAAGCTTTGTTTTGGAAAGTTTTTTATTCATTTTTGTTTTTTTTTATTGCAACAAGTTTCAAATTTTTAAAAATGTTCCTCACTTCAAAATCGAATGTTTTTTTAACATCAAACGTTCATCAAAATATCAATTTGAACATCAAAGTGACAATACCAAAGTAAAAAAATAACAAAGTAAAGAAATCATCAAAGTAAACAAAACGAAGGCTTAAATCCCAACCGCCGCAACTGGGGTTATGCGGTTTTTGGCGAAGTGATCGAAGGATGGGAGGTGATTGAGAAAATTGGCGGTGTGCCCACCAGCTTCTCAGAACAACTGAATGCCACGGATGTGCCGACCGCGCCGGTCATTCTGAATGACGCGGTGCTGGTTGAGTCACCTTAACGACCAGACGACCCTTAGCGCCTTCCAGTTACCAGCCACCACCGGCGGCCTCGCCGCCGGCGCGGCCAGCCCACTTGCCGACCCCGTAGTAATCAACCCGCCGCGCCAAACCCGCGAAGAAAAGCGCGCCACGGGATCGGTAAACGTCTGAAAAAGTGCGTCCTTTGTCTTGTGCTAAATGGAAAGAAACTAATGAAGACATCAGTTTGCTCTCAAGTTTTACACAGCATAAACTTGAGTGATTAGTGCATAATACTCAAGTACAAAAACTCCTTCCCCCTACAGAAAATAAAAAAATAAAACTCTCAAATTTAGAAAGCATGATTTTCCACAGAAGTTATTTTCCTGAGGGGATATTTTCTGCAGAAGGGGGGGGTATATTTTCCGGGGATGTTGGGTATTCTTCATGGAGAGGGGAGTGTTTTCTATAGGGGGGGGGGGGGGCAAAAGGGGAGGAATATAACTTCAGAATGAATTCTATAAGAAAATGGACTGCTTTGTCCATTTCGTCTCCATTTCGACACAATTCGTCAAAATCCTAAGAAATGCAGCGTGTCTTAGTTGGATTAGATCTGTATCTTCTAAATATTTATGAACTGGTTGAATCAAGCAAGTTAATCCAGTTTTTCACGAGAAACCACAAAACGTACTAAAAGGATGATAAGTACTAAACACTCTTCTAATTCTTTATTCCATAAAATTTACTTCCTACAAATTTGCTAATATGCTTCCCCTGAAATTTCAAAAGTAGACTGATCGAATTGTACAAAACTTCTTCATTATAAGATGTGACATGAATCCTACACCTATGTCCAGTGAAACTAGTTACTATGTAAGATGGAAAAAAACAACAACATGATATCAATCATGAAACATAATTGTTGGCATACAGAGGGGTGATGGTTGTGTAAGCCACAAGACTCTTTATACCTCCAAAGTTCTGTATTGGTGTGTTTAAACAAAATAAAGTTTGTTCTTTTTCAAAATAATTTCTATATTTTTAAATATTATTTCTTTTAATGAACTCTTTAAAGTTTCTAAATAAAAGAAAATTATTTTTCTTTAAAATAAGGTGACCTATTCAATGCTTGGTGCTTGTGTATTATCTCGAACACACTCAAGAAGTGAAGCTAGCTTAATTATAATGTAAATATGATGAAAATATTATACTTCAGAAACAAAGTTATGGGAACTACGACAAAGAATTATGGAAAACAGGGTACCCGGAACGCATTATATTAAATACCTAACATGACCTAACCTAGCCAAAATTTGAACTTTATATATTAAATATTTAATTGAAATATGCTTATATACTTACATCGTAGTTTTTCCACTGAGCCTCAGCTAATTGTCTCTGGATACAGACAGATAAAAACTGTTTTCTCACTTTTATGTTTATTCAGCATCTTTCCTCGTACTTTCTGGAAATGCATACTAGTTATTTGTGGCATTTCGAAAATAAAATAATTTCCAGAACGAAATTATGCTGTTAGTTCAAAGTTACTAGTGTTTAAGCAGAGCCCATAGTTGATTTGGGAGTTGACAGTTTCCCTCTCCAGAACATGCTTTCCCCTCCCCTTATCCTGATGTTTGGAAGTCATCTTAAACAAAAGTATGAAAGAAGAAAAATGCCTGGGAAAATGACACTTCTTACTGTCAATTCAAAAATTTTCGTTACCTCGCGGCTTAGAACAGCCTTTTGATTCTGGCATCGGTGGCCAGCCGGCGCAGCCGATACAGCGGTCGCAGGATGATGTCGCGGCGGCGGCGGCCGAACTGGCGCAAACCGCCTCTTCGGCGGCTGCCGCGGCGGCAGATGCCGGTGGTGGTGGGGACGAACAGCGTGCCGCCGTGCGACGGGCCGCCCTGGACGCGTTAGGGGCAGGCAAGTCTGAGGCTTTCGACTTCAATGAGTTTATCGGCGCCGACGATGACGAGGACGTCGAGCCGGCGCCAAAATCCAAGAAAAGTGGCGAGGTTGAACGCAGTGCGAACGAGAATGTGGCCGACAAGCGGATGGCGGGAACCAGGCGTTTCCGCCTCGCCCAGCATCCAGAATCCTTGTGACCTATTTGGACTAGGTTTCACAATCTGCTGCCAATTGCTCTTCAGACGGGAGCAACTGGGTCGACCTTCTATGTCCAAATTTCTTAAAGCCACCAATGTCATCCAGGTCAGACTTAAGCAGGGTCCACCATGTCTTCTTTTGCCCTCCTTGATGCCTCTTCAAAAAGTCGTAGGCCTCGACTAGAAGGATTGGACGGGGCAGGTATTCTGATGGTCTCCGCAGAACGTGACCCAGCCGTTCTAAGTGGCGCTTTTTAACGATGGGCATTCCAAGCATGCAAGTGTCACTAAAACCACCATTAAAATAATTCTGAATCTTAAAATGTTAAAAAAGGGACATAAACAAATTCTTGATTTTTTTTTTATTTCCTTTTGTACGCTCTTCCCTCCCCCCGAAAAAAATACTGATACGTCCTTGGGTGCTCTTTTGGATCTAAACTCAGGATTGCAGATCGATTATACTGGTACCCTGTAAGAAAGTTTTTTTTTTAATATGAAATACACGACATGATTATAAATACTTCCCTGTATATAAGGTGTATATATACATGGTATAATATAGTGAAAATAAACTTACATGGGGTATAATATTGTTTGTGTATTTTTGAGTTGAATAAAGAAAAAGTTAAGTTAAGTTATAACCAAAATTTGAAATTTCGTTTAAAACTAGGACACATTTCTGTTTATGTTACCCTAATATAACCTGTGGTAAACAATTAAGTCTTATTAGTATGACCCAGTTAAGTATGACCATGTTGAACCATGGTTAAAATTGGTTTTGTGGCAGCATTGGTAAAATTGACAACAGACTTTTCAACAATGTTACAATTTTTTGTAATTTGGTCCAGAGTAGATGCCAAGTTATTGGTCAAGTATTGTTGAATACAATATTTTGTCCGGCCGTCCGCTGCTGGTCATCGCCGAGGAGGGCTCCGACGGGTTCTACCGCGGCCCGGTGGCCAAGGAGCTGGCGCAGGCGAGCGTCGACCACGGCGGGCTGCTGCGGCGGGCCGACCTGGAGGGCTACCGGGTCAAGGACCGGACCCCGATCATCGGCACCTACCGCGGCGTGCAGGTCGTCTCCATGCCCCCGCCGTCCTCGGGCGGCACGCACCTCGTGCAGATGCTCAACACCCTCTCGCACTTCGACATGTCCGGCAGCGAGCCGGGCGAGCAGCACCTGCACCTGATGGCCGAGGCCATGCGCCGATTATGAAGTGTACAGAAGTTTTCAGGGGGACTTTTTCACGTTGGGGTGGGAGTGGGTTGGAGGAGGGGGTTACGTGGGAAGATCTTTCAATGGAGGAATTTATCATGGGGGAAGTGAATTTCCATGAAGGAGGCGCAGGATTTTCTAGCATTATTTAAAAAACAACAAGAAAATAAATATTTTTTTTCAGCTGGAAGTAATGAGTAGCATTAAAACTTAAAGCGAACATAAAATATTACGTATACAAGGGGGTTCGTCTCCTCCACATTACCTTACTCTTTACGTTAAGGCATTTTTAGTAATTTCAACCATTTTCGCCAGCACCTGATCGAGTGCGTGTTCGGGGCGTCGGAGGACGGCCGCGATCCCCTGGTGTGTGGTCAGGCTCGAGACCTTCTCGAGCACGTTGTCCGCGCAGTCCGTGGAACGGATACCGGCCGACAGCAGCCGGCGGCGCAGCGCCCTGCCACGGTCGCTCGAGACCAAGCGCGGCGAGGTGAGGATCTCGAGCAGCTCGAGCCCGCCGTCGATGGCGTCTTCGACCAAGGTTACGCCGTCGGCCATCATCTCGCCGGCGGTCTTGCCCTGGGCTGCTTCGCGGAAGCGGGTGACGACCTTGTTCTTGACGGGGTGAATGATTAAACAGCGTAGTTTGATTAATTAAAATCAATTTTAGAGTGATGACCTCGATTCTGTAATTCGAAGCAAAGAAACTCTAGCCAATCTCTTACTATGAACCATTGAGGGTAATCTATGTTTACCTAGCGCTTTTTTAGATGATGGTATTTGTCTTTTTGCTTCATGCCAAGAAAAACACAAGGAGGTTTTGCAAACTTTGGTCCGTTGATAATTCTCTTTTCATGAACTTAATACCTTTTATGCGTAATTAGAGAGTCAATGGTTGCTCAAGGAACAATAATACAATATTTGCGGTTCGTTATGCGTCTGAAAAACGTCGTTGAGAAACATCTGCGACACTTGTATCGGCAACCGATTCGCCCTTTCAGCCTTGAGGTCTTTGAAAAGGTAAATGCCCTTTATCAAGCAATGGGCAAACCCCTGATCCTCGACTCCGGATGTGGCACTGGTGAAAGTACCATTCAAATAGCAAATGAACATCCTGATCATCTGGTTATTGGCGTCGACCAATCCATTAAACGACTAAATCGAAGTGGTGTTATAAATAATATCTTCCAACAAGAGAACTTAATCCTCGTTCGGGCCGATATTGTTGACTTCTGGCGTATGGCAGTTGATGCTTGCGCTCATGAAACCGCGCGACGCCTCACGCTCGCAGCGCGCGGCGTCGAACTGCAGTCCGGCCGTCGCCGTCGCCGCGACCCGCAGGCACGCAGCGGTCGTGTCCAAGGCGTCGAACAGCGCTTCCTTGTCCTCTTGGAGGTCCTTGTCGTACGCCATCGGCAGACCCTTCAGCGTCATCAGTAGCGCGTTGAGGTTGCCGGTGACGCGCCCGGTCTTGCCGCGGATCAACTCCATGGCATCCGGGTTCTTCTTTTGCGGCATGAGGCTGCTGCCGGTGGCGACCGCATCGCTGAAGCGCACGAAGCCGGCTTGAGAGAGAGAGAGAGAGAGAGAGAGAGAGAGAGAGAGAGGTTGAAAGAAATCGGTATCATCGTCTTAGAATTCATTCACAGCTAAAATATTATGATGTTAAAGGACGTACTGATGGATGCAGAGGTAAATAGATACGGTTCAAAACAATTACTAAGTTAGTAAAACGAAGAAATGGTCAAACAAACTAAAAAGGGTATTAATAGTTAATGAATCTTATAAGCCATTCAAGAGTTCGTTAGTAACCTTTATGCACATAATTTATCAAAATCATTCTTAACCCATTATACCTTTAACATCCTTGCATATAGAACTGTCTTTGTAATTTGGTACTTCTTCTAATTTTTAAAGACCAAAGTTATAAGGTAGCATTTGAATCCTCACAAAGCCAACTAGAGATATTTTTCTTTTGTTTTAACAGAGTTGTTATTATTTTACTCTCAACTACAAAAGTCAAAGTTCAAATTGAGTTTTGTCAAGTTATGTCAGTCTTCACTAATTTGATTACTTCAGTATCTTTCTGTTTTATCAGTATATGTTTGTTGCTTTTTATATTCACAAAGTATTTTGTTTTCCTAGACTAGAAAAGATGGAACTTTGATGATGGAAAAGTGTTCCTTTGGGATTCCCCCGTTTCAGTTGAATGTTGAAAGAGGTAGGACGGGAGTAGGAATGAATTAAATTGTTTCTCGATACAGGTAAAATGTTACATTCCCATATCAAACAGTTTGTGGTAACGAACTGCAGTAAGGAGTGACCCGGCTCAATAGTGACCAAAACTCTAAAAAATGGAATTTTGATACCAATAGTTACATAAAAAGAATTGTATTTTAATGTTGATTTTAAATATATAAGTTTCATTAAGTTTAATCTTTCCCCTCAAAAGTTACGAGCCTGAGAAAATTTGCCTTACTTTAGAAAATAGGGAAACACCCCCTAAAAGTTATCGGTCGGACCCGAGGTGTGCAGGAAGAAGTGCTGACCCCACTCGTCGAAGGCCACGCCCCACGGGTTGGGGATCGACAGCTGCGCGTGCCGCTCGAGGTGCTTGCGCTGGGGCGCGTACCGGAAGAAGCCGCCGTTCGTGCCGCGCACCGGGCCGTGCACCGTCTCGATGTTGCTGCGCAGGAAGACGCCCTCGCACATCAGGATCGCGCCCGAGGGGTCGGCGCAGTAGGCGCTGATCGCGTGGTGGGTGTCGTGGTCGTCGAAGCCGCTGAGCACGATCTCCTGGCGATCGCAGCGGTCGTCCCCGTCCTCGTGCCCGTCTTGATCACGGAATGCCAGTAGTCCTTCGCCGCCGATTTGCCGTCGTAGCCCCAGCCGCCACTCGTGATGTAGCGCCGGAAGTCGAAGCGCGCGGCGCCCTTGTTCCACAAGAACGTGTGCACCTCGGCGACCCAGCCGTTGCCCTTCCACGTGCGCACGTAGGCGAGGTCGGCACAGCCGTCGCCGTTGAAGTCGCCCGTCATCATGCGCTTGCAGTCGTCGTCGTCGGTGCCGTCGTACGTCCGCGTATCGACGGTGAACTCACGCATGCGGTAGGTCCGGTCGTGGCGGCCGAACTGCACGAGGATCCAGAGATAATCATCGTGGTTACAAATAACAAATTTGACTTCGTCCTGCGGACGCAAGTGTTTGATATTATCAAAACGATTCTTGTCGCATTCACCTGAAGCCGGTGTCTTAAAGTCCATGACCTTAATCACACGTTCATCCATACCGCTGACATCAATGGCGCCGCTGGTTTCAATGGAAACCTGGTAACCTTCATCACACAAAGAAGTTAATAAGGGCAAACAATTCTTTTGAGCCAAAGGTTCGCCACCAGTGACAGTGACATAGCGCGTACGGTATTGGTTAATGTCTTGCAGAATGGATTGAATGCTCATCATAGTTGTGTTACGAATATGAGGGGCATTCAGTGAGCAAAGAATTATTTATTTAACCAATTCCAAACTCTGGCTACTTTACAACACAATTCCTGGAAACATTTACATGTCATTTAATTTCATTTAAATGTCACGTAAATGTAATTTACGCGACATTTAATTGTCATGAGTTCTAATTCATGTGCGCCTTTGGTACATAATTCTTTGGATTGTTCTCAAAGCTCTTTTTGTACCTGATTATTAACTTCTTCGTTGAGTCAAAATATTTCTGGGTAGAGTCTGTTTAAGCAGTCCAAACTGAAAGTCTGATTGGGATTCGAACCGCCCATCCTTCAGAACCTGAATCGCGTACTTACCGCTCGCGATGTTATGAAACACAGTGTCC
Organism: Alatinidae sp. Z8VKAUB7J3; assembly: GCA_010016025.2. Classification (NCBI taxonomy): domain Eukaryota; kingdom Metazoa; phylum Cnidaria; class Cubozoa; order Carybdeida; family Alatinidae; species Alatinidae sp. Z8VKAUB7J3. Next base: position 61,518,150 of record JAAAKM020721499.1, read on the forward strand.
AGCGTGCCTTCACGGCCACCGCCTGCGACTGACAGGAAATTTGCTATCGGATCAACGCCAGCCCCCGCAACATCGATTTCAACCAACCGGGTGCGTCTGGAAGACGTGCTGAAAAGACGAGATCTGCCCGAGTTAAAGTTGAAGATGGACAAATACACGATCCCTTCTGGAGCGACATGGATCCGCGCATCGATGTTCTCATCATTCAAGGTGATCTCCGTCAGCAGGCGGGCTCCCTTTCGGCCGATCTATTTTCCTTAATTTGAGTAAATTTGACCTTCTTAAGTAAAACTTTCTTAAGTAATGAGTTTTGTTGCACTAGTCATGGAAATATCCGAGTCTTACTTACTTCTCGTGCGAATTTATCCCTGATCTCTTTCACATCTGTGTACCTTAACAAGCCAAAGGGCACATATTTGTGTGCCTTAGAAAGCTTTAAAGTTTGAAAATCCGAGACACCCCAATTTCTTTTCGAAACCTGGACTTTAAAGGTCAAGAGTCGAGAATTTCTTAGAAATTTTTGGATTTTGGGTAATAATTGAAACTTCAAATTTTAAAACATGTCCGGCCATATAACCCGGAGCGGCGCTTAGTCGGAGGACGCCGTTTTTCAGTTCGACGGCGATTTTTGCATGCATTTCCGGACTGGTCTTAACCGTTACTTTATTCTCTTCGCTTTTCTGAATAAACACCCGCAAATTGCCTTCGATGAGCACCTTTCTCAATTTTTTTAAAGCCTGAGTCTCTTCCGTAACCCCCGGTTTTAGGCGATCCCAATCGGTGGGTACGACTATTTTTTTGCTTTTTTTGGGGAGCGTATCCCGTTCAGGCGCGAACAGACCGCTTATGGGAGGATGAGGGTAACGGGCGGCCTTGAGGGCCACTATGCGCTGCCCTTCGCGCTTAATCGCAACACTCAGTTTGCCTGTATATTCGCTTCGGATACGTAACGGGGATTCGGCGTACGTCACGAGTTCATAAACATCTTTGTCGCGGCTGCTACCCAGGCGACCAAATCGAGGGCTGCCTACCACCAGTTCTTCGGATGTATCGGCGGTATCGTTGGGTTCTCTTTCGTACTCCGGCCCCAACACCTCCTGCACCGTCGCCTGAACTGTATAGTCTCCCTGTCCCAGGTTGACGGAAAAGAGGTTCGAGCCAGGTAACAAGTAGACGTCCTGCATCACATGCGGCGAAGCATTCGTCACGCGATTCGACATGCTCCCCACCGGCGTATCCCGGTTCGGCACGTCGAGCCCGGGTTGCGCCGGCCCGCTCCCGATCGGCGTGACGTCGTGGCCACAGGTCGGCAACAGCACGTTCACCATCACCTGCGGGAACACGCCGCCGACCGGCGCAGGCCTGCTCGCGATCACCAGCGCTGCGCTGGGGACGCCCCTGCCTTTCCTGGGCACGTCGATCTGGGTCGACTTGCTGACGCCGCCCTTCACATTTGCAACGCCGACGAGCCGTGGCCCCGGCGATGCCGAAGTGCTCCTGCCGATAGTAAAGAAACGCCGCTTTTGGTTTCTGTGCGCTCTGGCGCGCGGGTTTCCATGCCTGGGATGATGGATACCGTTTTGAATTTGGGGCTGAATGATGAGACGGTTGAAGGCTTGGCCACTCGTTCTGGCGATCGCCGATTTGCTTATGATAGCTATCGCCGTTTTATTCAAATGTATGCCTCTGTTGTTATGGAAGTTGAGCATGGACTTTTTGAAGATATTTTAGAAAACTTCAAGAATCTCAATGGTTTTTCTAATGATACAGAGTTAGAAGCTGATGATTGGCTTGATATTATCGAGCAATATAAGGCCTGTTAGCCTGAGGACGATTTCATTGTATTCATCCTTTTTTGCCGCGTCGGTTTCTTTTTGCACCAGCGATTTGTAAATCAGGCGGCCGTCGGAATAATGAGTAGGTCGTTTGCCGTCGGCAGCCGGCGCATTTTCATAAGCTAGTTTCCAGTTATCGAAAGCTACTTTGAAATTTTCGGCGTCCATATCGGCTAATTTCGCCGCATCTTTGCCTTTAACGTAGGGTCGATAGATAGAATGCGCGCCAACGATTTCTTCCTGATTGGACAGATCGTTCCAGGTTTTGCATACGTCCTGAGCTAGGAGCATGCCCGCGCCCCGACTCATGAAAACGTAACAAAAATAAATAATGTTTTGGCATTTTTAAGGTTTTTTTGTGTAAATCTCCCCCCTGAAAAAATCCTTTGTAATTCTCGAAAATACGGTCCTGAGTTGGGCTATTAATATTGGAGGTAAATTGGGCAAATTTACTATGGTCCCAGTGCCTAGGTCACCCCCTGCTCTTTAATTCAGCGGTTTTCATATGAATTAGAGAGAAACGGTTCCTGTAATATGGGATAGATATCCAAATATTCCTTAGACTATTATAGATAATATAGATATAGATAGAGATATAGAGATATAGATATAGAGGTATTTATTTAAATTAGCCGTAAAAAACTGAACACTGATTATCTTTATATTATTCTTTATGCTATGGGGAGGGAATTGGCTCATCTCCCATCTTAATTCTTTTATAAAACCTTGCAAATTCCTTATACAGCTTAAATTTTATTGGAGAAATGAAAAGATGAAGCGATTTTTTTCTAGGATATGTTTCTAAACTCCTAAAATCCTATAGCTGAACTACTACTACTGCTAACAACTCACCGCTGCACCAAGCCGCCTGATACCAACACAGCTACGCACGCTCCTCAGCCATCTCAATTTACTCAAAATTTTGCACAGGCAATGGTTCCGATGAACTGATTCAGGTTCTCTTGCAGATGTTTTGTGATACGGGCGATGCCGTGGCTTTTCCCGACCCCACTTTCGCCATGTACTCGATCATAGCGCGTGGCATGGGATTCAAACCAGTCACCGTGGCTTTGGATGATAACTGGGATTTCAGGGCCGACGAGTTTTTGGACACCATTGCCCAGGAACAACCCAAAATTATTTTCCTGAGCTACCCCAATAATCCTACGGGCAACTGTTTTTCCCCCAATGAAATTCAAAAAGTGATTGAAAATTTTCAGGGCATTGTCGTGGTGGACGAGGCGTTTAAATCGGTCGTAATAGGATATTGGGAGAGGGTTCGTTTGATAGTAAACCACCATTATTAGTTCCCTATTTCAGCATTATAGGGATTTGTCACTATTTTTCCGATTGTCTTCTTCTTTCCTGTTTTTGTTTTGATATGCGCCAGAAAATCTGGAACACTCTGTGCATCATCTTCCTATTTTATTATTTGAGCCTCATACTGGCAACACACGATTCGTAGCTATTCATTTTTAAACATAATATGACAGAAAAATCATCATTTGAAAGAATTTTCCGAATTCGGAAATGGAGCATTACGTTTCTCATTTTTTAGGTGATCTGCTTCCGTGGACTGCCGAGATCGTGGACGAATTGAGCATCGTGACGACGTGCCAAACGGAACTGTTCAACCACGCGCCGGCCAAACTGTTCATGAACACCGGCAGCGGTCAGTTCGGACGCCCTAGCATGGGATCGTGGGTCACGTACGGAATCGGCAGTCACTGCGATGATTTGCCTGGTTTTGTTGTTTTGCAAAGTGGTCCGCGCGGTCCACGCGGCGGATCGGTGTTGTGGGGCAGCGGGATGTTGCCAAGTACGTATCAAGGCGTGCCGCTGCGCAACCAAGGTGATCCCATTTTGAATCTCTCGATCTCGATGACTATGACATTGTCCACTTTGACGTGGAGCCGGGCGATGTCATCGTGCACCACTATCGGACCGTCCACGGCACCGGCGGAAATACGAGCCGCTATCAGGTTCGCCGTGCTGCGTCGCTTCGCTATTGCGGAGACGACATCCGCTTCTGCAAGCGGCCGTGGGCTCCCAAACAACTTCATCATACCCATCAGTTGAAAGATGGGGATCCATTGTCCGGTCCGGATTTTCCGGTTGTGTGGACGCGTCGAACCGAGAAGGAAGCGGCGTGAGGCTGGGTGATCAGCCAACAAGCCGCGCATGCCCATTCCATTCGCGTCAAATTTCAACTGATTGTTCATTTAATTTTTTTTCAATTTAAGTTTCATTTCTCTCAATTATAATTATTTCTCTATCAAACTAATTTTTCTAAATAAAACAAAAGAGCGCCATTAAAGCTTTAGACGAACAAAACTAGCTTCTATATGAGGGAGCTGCCCCTACAACAACTCATCACTCTTTATGATAGACATTTTTAGACAGTACTTTACTCAAAGCATTCCTTAATACTATTACTATTATCATTATTAACAATACACTACAGTACCAAAGGACCTGAGGCCAACACAGCCTCACATACTCCTTGTCGCGTGTTTATTTGTTTTTTTCCTTGTTTTTTGTTGTTGTTTTTTTCCCAGGGTTGATCGATTGACCCAGTGGTCCTAGAATGTTGAAGGAGGGGTCGTTATAACAGAAATTAAAAGTTCTAGTACCCTTTTCAAGAGTAAAAAGCAAATGTAGATAACTTCGAAGACCATACTGCCTTTCCGTGACGAAAGTAAAACAGTTCAAAATAGGGATGAAATTTTTTATTAACAGTGAATAGATATAAAATTATTTAACTGGATATTTCGAACACATATACAGTGTTCGTCATCAGCAGTAAAACTGTTTTTACTGTTTCAACTGGAAGTAAGGAGCAACTATAAAATTAAAACGAACAGATATTATAACATATATGAGGGGGTTCGTCCCCCTCGTCAATGCCTCCCTCTTTACGCTAAAGTTTTCTTTAGTACTTTCAAAAGAACTATTTATTCTAATTAAACAGTTTTTGTGGTTCAGGGGTCATTCTTAAAGAATTGGAACAAAATTCGAACTTTAGCGTAAAGAGTGAAGCACTGACTAGGGGGCGAACCCCTTCATGTTCGTAATAATTCCTGTTCGTTTAAGTTTTAATGATGCTTCTTGCTTTCGGTTGAAAAAACTTGTTTTCTCCCTCTGAGTGGCCCTTCATTAGGCCTAATAGCAAGCAATCCTCTTAGTTCTGAGAACAAAAATATGCATGTAACTTTTCTGAAGGAGCTTTTTGATCGTATTATAAAATATTCCGAACCTAGTGCTGATGACTCTTCCGAAACGAATTCATCAACACTGAAAGTTAACTCCTTATACTTCCACGACTTACCAACCTGGAGTTTTACTTTGGGTTTCGCAAAGGTCAATCCGAAGGTATCAAAACACTCAAGCTCGCCTGTCGTACAGTCCTTAAGGCTGAAAGATTCCTTAGCATTTAAGAAGAGGGCGTCTTACCAATATTTCATATTTTTTTTATTTTTTTTTGTGAAGCAGATTAAATTTCTAGTACGTTCGTAACACACCTATAAAAACGGGTAAGTATTTTTAAAGTATTTAGGAAAGAGTGTATTTTGGTATTATAAAAATTATTTATGAAAGATTATGTTTTGATATTATAAAAAGTATTTAGGAAAGACTAAATTCTGGTATTATAAAAAGTGTTTATGAAAGACTATATTATGGTATTATAAAAAGTATTTAGGAAAGACTTTATTTCGGTATTATAAAAAGTATTTCGGAAAGACCATATTTTGGTATTATAAAAAGCACGCTGCTTTGTTCTGTTGGATGAAGTACTGCTCCAAAGTACTGTGAAGGTCTTCTCTACATCCAATACGTACAAGACGATATTTTAAGGTATGTATACCTTTAAGACGCGCTGCTTTATTCTGTTGGATGAAGTGCTGCTCCGAAGTACTTTGAAAGCCTTTTCTATATCCTATATGTACAAGATGATATATAAGGTATGTATACCTTAAAATGCACTGCTTTGTTCTGTTGGAACTTGTATAAAATTCCATCCAGATATTAACAAGAAAAGTTTTGATATTAAACATGGTTGCCGTTAACATATCGTTCGATGTTAATTTATTTTTTCTTTTGCTTTTATTCTTTTTAAACTACTGTTATTTTTCTGTTAATCTTTAATAATAATTTCTCTCTCTTTTTTTCTATTCTTTCATGTAAATATTTAGTGTAAAATATAGGTTAGAATGTTAATTGCTCTCCACTGGCAAGACTCCTATAGTTCCCCTAGTGCGTTAATTTATATTAACAACTAGCTGTTGGGGTGGCGCTTCGCGCCACCCCAACACCTAGTTTGTGAGGGCGCTTCCCCCCCCCCCCCCCCCCCCCCCCCCCCCCCCCCCCCCCCCCCCCCCCCCCCCCCCCCACCCCTCATCCGGATCGTTTACCACATCAGCCAACAACGGCTCTTGGCCGTAAATATCTGCCGCAAGACTATAGGGAGCGGATATCTGTAACAGAGGTGCCATGCCGGTCAATTCCTCGGTAACACGCATGATGTCGTCGATCGCTTTTGGTGCTCCGGTTGTAAAATCCGGGGAGGCCAGATCCCGCCAGTTCTGCTTGTTGATAAGCGGAATGTCGGGATCTGTGCCGGGAGGGAATTTGTCCGGATACATCATGGCCTGCCCGCATGCTTCGCACGTAAGCGCATAAAGCGCCCAGGTCATGTACATTTTCTTCACGGCATTAAAACTTAAAACGAGCAGAAATTATTGCGCATATGAGGGGTTTACCTCCTTGTAATACCTCGCTCTTTACGCTAAAGTAATTTCAACTATTTATTCTACGGCCTTTGTGATTCAAGGGTCGTTTTTAAGGAATTGGGACAGAATTTAAGCTTTAGTGTAAAGAGCGAGGTATTGACGAGGGGTGAACTCCCCATATACGCAATAGAAACATACGAATATAGAAGTTCGTTACGTAAGTTAACTCGTAAATTACGTCTATTTTTTACTAATGAAAATGTTCGTAAAAAAATTAAAAGTTCTAGGTGCCGTTGATATAGCGTTGTTTCGAAAATCAGACAGCAGTTTTAAGCATAAACAAGAAGTACGTGATAATTCTTATTTGTGGTTTTAAATTTCTTTTAAACACTGAAAAGGCGTTTAGCAATGACATTTGACATAAGCAATTAAAACAAGAACTACGCCATTAATGTTTTCAAACGTGACTCCTCCTGCAGAAATTTTCACTTAAGAATAATGTGCCAATAAATCATTATGCCCAAACCGTCCGAATTTCAGAGCTCACATCGTCAGGCAAGGGTAAATTCAATATAAGTAGTGATAAGGCTCCATTGTTAACATTGCCCATTAGTGGATAGTCAATTAGGCGGAGATTCCACAGCCGGATACAAATTTATAGAGTCGACGAAAAATATATATCCAGATTGTTTGTTTCTCATCATATCTGCTTTACCTGAATCAACCACCGCAGAACATACCGCAAAGTGCGGGGCCTCGCAATATCTGATCAAACCCTATAGCTCTTTAGTTCTTGTAAATAATGTTTTCACTTTACTGGAATTAGCCGCTAGCAGGAAAGCCCTTCATAAAGAAGGTATGTCTTCTGGTTTTGTTGAAAAATTAAGAATATAAAGTCCTAACCTCCCCTTCCCCAGGCAATTCCTTCGATGCGGTGACCGCGGAATTGCAGGTCAACGAAAACACCGAGGCACCGCTACTCTGCGTCACCGGGGTTCACGATATTGCATCGGGGGACCTGTCATTGCCGGGACGTGTGATGCGGCGCGAGTGACGCTGTGTTCGCCAGCAGCGAATCGATCAAGCGCTCGACGTGTGCAGATTTGTGGCAAAATCCGGGCCGCATATCCTGCCCCGGAAGAATAAATGATCAGCCTTATTGTCGCAGCGTCGAGTAACAACGTCATTGGTGTACAGGGAGAATTACCCTGGAAAATCAGTGATGACCTGAAGCGTTTCAAGTCGCGCACGCCGACAAGGACAGCGCGAGCGTGATCGACAGCGTCGTGGACGATAGTGGTTGATGTGCTGGGCCCGCCGGTGTGGCGGATGGTGTCTGCGATTCCAAGGCTTCCTCCTGTGTTCTCTCGACGTCTCTGACGTGGAGACGAAGTGTGAAGAACCCAGGAGGATCAGATCAGCAAGACGACCGTGCGCTTGTGCTCGAGCTGTTCTCGTGGTCGAGCAGCTGCTGAGGCAACCCAGTGCGGTGACGTCGCCCCCGCGTGGTCTTCGCCGCCTCCGTCGAGCACCCAAACAGCGACCGCCGGAGAGTGGAGATGGTCTGGGACACCGCCGACGCGGGGTTCGGAGCCATCAAGGACGCGTTCTTCAACAACGACTTGATCGGGCTGCAGATCCTCGACGAGGCCGACGGCCAGGGGCTGCAGGCGGACTTCTCGATCACGAACTTCAGCCGCAACGAGGCGCTCGAGGAAGCCATCACCGTCTCGGTGACGGCCAAGGTGACCTACTCGGACACGGCTCCGAGCTGGATCGGCGGATAACGGATCGGAGGCATCGATGCGCACGTTCAAGGACAACCAGGGCCGCGAGTGGACCGTCGAGATCACCGTCGCGGCGATCAAGCGCTGCATGACGGTGCGGTCAAGTACTACAAGGAGCGCGGCTGGATGTAGCCGCCCGCCCTGTAGGACCAGCGACAATTTCCGCGGCGGCCCAAGTGATTTTGGCCGCCGCGGGGTCACAGGGGGAGCAGATGACCGACAAGCAAGCCGCAATCCAAGAGGCCGACGACCTCGTCGCCCAGGTCGATACGGGTGCCCGTCACCCGACCGACTGGCAACGCCACCTGATCCCGGTGACCGCTTTTGTCTGGGCTCTGTTCCAACTCTACATCGCGTCCAATTTGCCGTTCTATCTGACCGATGTGACCGGCTTCAGCACCAATATTCTAGACTTAATTGTTCTGAATTTAGCATTCCGTGTGTGACTTCTTTAAGGTGGTTGGGCATTACCCTTTATAACAATTTAGTCTCTTTTTGTAATAAAATTGTTTCTGATGCTAAGGTTAAACTTCAAGTGGGTTATTCTAAAATTGTTGCAAACAGGGGGAAATACAACCACAAAGCCTATTCACAAATTTATTCTTGCTTTTGTGATCACTCGTTTTTATATCTTTCTGGATTATATCCTGTTTAAAAAGAAAAGGTTTAAAGGTTAAAAAGAAAAGGTTTAAAGTCATCTTATTTTCGTTTCCAGGGTATGGAAAGCCTGTTCCCGATGGACGAGCTAAGCGTCATGGGGCTGGCCGAGATCCTGCCGAAATACCTGCACCTGCGCCGCCGGTTGCACCAGACTGCCGAGGCCGTTCTGGCGGCGAAACCGGACGTTCTGATCACCATCGACAGCCCGGATTTCTCGCTCCGGGTGGCCAAGCTGATCAAGGCGCAAAGCGCCATCCGTACCGTGCATTACGTGGCGCCCAGTGTCTGGGCCTGGCGGGCCGGACGGGCGGTGAAAATGGCCCGGGTGATCGACCATGTGCTGGCCCTGTTGCCATTTGAGCCGCCCTCAGCGACGTCGCCATTCACTTGTTCAAGCCCTTCTTCAGCACCAAGCCCAACGGACATGGCATCGGCCTAACTCTTGTCCAGGAAATTCTGCATCGCCACCACTTCGACTTTACCTTAGAAGGCGACTCTGGCGGCACGACCCGCTTTACCATCTGGTTTACTGAAGACCCGTTGTAACCTTCTGAAGGGCATAGCGTAGGTCGCAAACCACTAGACTACACACGTAGTTCAGGCATCTTGCTAATTTTCGTGTCGCCCGAGCAACCATTTCGTGTCAACCCATATACCAAATTGCTCTGGCCTATCCGTTCCATTCTTTCACCATCCATGAACTTAAAGTGTACAATCATATTTTTCAAAAAAACTTAAGCATGCTGTGTTTTCAGTAAAGTTCAGAATTTATTAAGTAATAGAATAGAAGAAATTGGCAGATGAGGTTTAGGCTATATGATGAAATAAAATTTAAGGTAAGATATAACAATAATGTAAGATATAATAATACAAATATGGATAAAATATAATAGACCATTTTAATAGAGAATGTGTGTTCATTTCATCGCTCATTAAAACCGAATTGCAGTTTTTGCATTGTGTGCATTTTCACTTTGAGAGGCTAAAAGAACGGCCGTCTTTGCGCTTTACACACTTTTTTTTGGTACTCCATTACACGCTTCAGAGTGATCCTTTACTTGTATATAGCCAGCATTGGAAGCGCCATATCTTAAGATGTATATTCGAAGGTTTTGATGCTACTGTAGAGATGCTGGTAAACTTGCGCATTTTTGAGCGCTTCAGGCGCTCGTAAAGATGCTTCAGAGCACCCACTCGACGTGCTTCCCGTCACTATTACATTCCCCGTGCTTTAGTCTGCATCTCTACCAATTTTTGTGCTTTTTGCCAGAAGTGCACGATTCTTATGCTTAGGAGGTTCTACTGCCCTGTCTAGCATGGCAGACATCCTTGTGGTCGCTACTGGACAACCGCAAATGGTGACAGGAGATATGATTAAGCCGGGTGCGGTGGTGATCGACGTAGGCATTAATCGTCTTGATGATGGACGATTGGTGGGTGATGTGGATTTTGATAGTTGTAAAGAGGTTGCCGGTTATATTACACCGGTCCCCGGTGGTGTGGGCCCAATGACGATTACCATGCTGGTGGCCAATACGGTGTTGTCGGCGGAAAACGCTTTAGCGAAGCGGGAAGCTGAAGCGGAGTAGATTAAGTTCTTTTTCAAAGGCAAAAAGAAAGGGGCCTTTCGATGAAGACATCGTCTCGAAACGCCGCTTCTTGGAAGATCGTGGCCGATTCATTGAAACTCAAGCTGTGTATCAACATGTTCGGGAAAAGTTACTCAATATGGGACTCACACAAAAAGAGTTACGAGAACTCGAACATGGAAGCCATTTGGAAGGACATAAATATATCCTGCGGGCGCCACTGAACGGAACGGTCGTGAATCAACATGTGGTCTTGGGACAAGGCATCTCAGCAGGAGAGGAATTATTCGAAATCGTCGATACAAGCCGGGTGTGGGTCTTCGCGAGTCTCCCAATCGAACAAGCTCGACGGTTTGCCCACGCTCGCCAAGGTCGCGCTCACCGACAGCTGTGATTGGAGAACAAGCGAACATGGCTTTTTGTCATGTGATGGGCGCACCTGCGCGTTTGTGTTTGCGGTCCAAAGGGAGATTGTCTGGACCCCGATGCCATGCGGCACGCCCGTGTACACCATTGCCGAGAGTTCTGATTCGCAACAGTACTTCAACCAGCTCACGTCCGACCCCTCGTTCCAGCACGAGTTGCGCACCCTGGATGGCGCATACGTCTTTGCTCGCGGGCCGTTGCCCGACAAATTCGAGCACTTTGGTACCGGCGCGCGAGTTGCTCCAAGTTGCTAGCCGTGACCGATTCCCTCAAACGAAGAAAACTCGATCGTTTAGCAGTATTTCATGGTTGTTGCAGACATTAGAAAGGAGAAAATAGGTAACAGTGAAAAAGTACCATCCCTTTGAAGGAAATATATGAATAAAATATAATTAATACCATTTGATTCCTTATTTTGTACTATTTCGGAATGTCAAAACCGTTTTCCTGACAGCGAACCCTAACCCCTCACCCTGATGATACCAGATATGGCCGAAGGATATATAAAAACAAAAATAAGACAATGAAATTCTTGCTTTATAATATCCAGCAGTTTTTTTGCACACGCACTCATCTTAAGCAAAGTTCATTATAAGTTTTCCAAGGATTTTTGGCGTCGTTCATATGAAAAATGAACGACGTAACAAAGATTTGTGACATTTATATCGACAGATTAGAATATGCTATCGAGAATCAAATTAAATTGTAATGTGCATTTTAAAATATTTAGCACAAACACTAATTTTAAGCGATGTTTATTATAACTATTCCAAGGATTTGTGACTTCGTTCAAATGAAACATGAAGCTTGCAAGGATTCGTGACATTTATACCGATAAATTAAATTTTAATATGCTTCTTAATATATTTAGCAGTTAAGAGGCTGACAAAATTTGCTCCATTTATGAAAAAAAAAAACACTTTTGCAACTACTGTAACTATGTTCTTTCGTTCGTGGATTAAGAGTCAGTTTCAAAGTCACTCTGTTTGATCTTTAGGTATTCATTTTTTTCAGATGCGTTCTATCGCTTAGTTACTCGTTAGGTCTACTACCTAAAAGAAATTATGTTTCAGAAAAATCGAGTTAACCCTCAGTCGGATTTTTATGATTCTGATCTAATGCGTTACCGTTTGCTTTATAAATATTGATATGTACAATTTAGCAGCAAGCGACTTACTGCTAATTGGGATGCAATTCCTGCTTGGCCTGGTTGATCAACTGCCCGGCCTTGGGACGTTCATCCGCTGGCAGTTTACCCAATTGTTTTAGCTGTTCGGTTAAGCGTCCTTTCTTGCCCAGGTAATCGATGCGCACCTGATCCAGCACAGAAAGATCGCTGGCACCTTCAACCGATGTTTTTGCTTCTTGCAGAAGTTCAGATAGTTCAAGCATGGCTCATGTAGAAATAAAAAAGGGGAAAGCAATGTTTCCCCTATACAATGACATCTATGTGTTTATTATTCTTTATAGGGAACGATTTGCTTAAGCAGCTAATGCAGCTTTCTTCCGGCAATCAAGACGAAGAAGACGTCCAACTCAACAACCCGCACGCGATCGCGGTGGATATTTCGGACTGGCGCATTACCGGCGGCATCGAACACAGCTTCGCTCCCGGCACGGTGCTACCGCCGAACGGAACGATCTATGTTTCCCCCAACGTCGCAACCTTCCGGGCTCGAACCACCTCACCCAGAGGGGGTGAAGGCCTCTTCGTCCAAGGCGGCTACCGCGGGCATTTATCCAGCCTCGGTGAAACACTGACACTCGTCGACAAGAGTGGCACGAGCAATACCAGCACCACCTATGCCGGCAATCCCTTGAATTGTCTTCTTAACATTATTTTTAAATCTACTTTTGCACCCTGAACTATCAAAACCTTCAAAATTCATTCAATTATCAAAGGTTTTTACCTCAACCACACATATCATCTGCATATTCTAAGTCTAGGAGAGTTTCATTTCCCCATTTAATTCCATACTCTTCCAGTGTCTATGCCCTGCTCTTTAGGACAAATTCAATGCAAATAATGCACATAAACGGGGATAGGACACAACCCTTCGCAAGTCCTGACTCAACGCCAAACCAGCTAACTTCACTTCCTACCTTAACTACAGCAACATTGTTCTCATACATTGTTCCAAGACAAAGGGAACACCTGAATCACCATTGGATGCGATAGTTCCTAATAGTGGGACTGAGAAAGTGTGTTCAATTCCCCACTGTTCCGATAAGCGGTGCTTGTGACCCGGCCCAAATATCTGAATCTGCTCAGAAGCTTCCACCTTGTCACTCTCTGCTTTTTGCTGATGCACCACAATATCCACCAGTTCGTCGGCCAATTGATCGATTGTATTGCCATTCCCATTCAATGTCTCCAATTCCGGTTGTACCGTTAACCTTTCGGCAAGCGCTTGTTTTAGTTGCTCACGATCTACCAATGTCTGCTGGGAAAAAACAAAACTTTCTTTGTAGGTTATCAAGCAGAAATATTTTTAAATTTGACAGTAGCAAGGTGCAAATTTTTAGGAAGACGAAAAAATAAAAACTTTTTAGGATTTTTCGCTATTATTAACTACTCCTTGCTTACCAATCGCCTATAATAGCTTCTGGAAGATAAACAAAAACTTCTATTTTTAGACAAATGAATATATGCATTTTGTAGGCTTTAAAGCAAACGCGTCCATGCAAAGTAAAATCTAATAGTGATAAACAAAAAATAACCTAAAAACCAATATGTTTAAAATAGGAACAAAGTGCTTTTATATACCTTATGTCTATTGTCGTTAAAAAGACTGGTTTATTCGCCCACATAAGTGGCTATTCTTGAAAAACATGTTTTAAGTAAAAAGGTTAGTAAAAACAAAATGTAATTAGTTAAAAAGTAATTTGTTTTTAAACCATTCGTTTCAAAAAAAAAAAAATGCTTTTAAAATATTCCTGTCCAAAATTAAATAGCACAGAATATAAATTCTTGGGATATTGAGATGGAAAAATAATAATAAATTGTCCAACAGATTAACAATGCACCAAAAACTCAAAAGAAAATTACCAAAGATAGAAGGACAGGTCTTTCTTTTTATCACCTAGTTATCGGAATCATCCATTGATTAGAAAAGTTAACCTCGCTTAATTTGGAAATCGAAAGATTTCCAAATAAAGCGACAAGCAAAATCGGAAACTCAAAACTCAATTCTTCACTGAATGATTGAAATCATGCTCTAGTTTTACATACATAATTATATGTATGTCTGTGCTTTAACCATATTTAGTGAATTAATTTTTAATTTGTTTATAATCCATGTTTTATTTTTATCGTTAAATAATGTCGCTATGACAAGAGTTGGTGCGGTATTTGGTTCTTGTTAATGTGTTTATGCTAATTAAAATTTATATGCGGCAGCACCTCGCGGGCGCGCTCGGCCTCCTTGGCGTAGGCCCCCTTGACCTTCTCGATCAGGCGCTCGCGCTTCGCGCCGTCTTTGGGGAACAGGCGTTGGGACTCGGTGTCGATCCAGGCGGCGTCGGCCACTGTTTGCTCCATGAACCGCAGGAGCCCCATGACGGTCGTCGGGTGCTCTGCGGCGACCAGGGCTTCGAACGCAGCGGGATCGATGCGCAAGATGTCGTCGTCGGCGGCGGTCGCGCTCGGATCGGGCTGATCGACCTCGAAGACCATTTCGATCTTGCCCAGCTTGACGGTGTCACCCGTAGCGTCAGAGGGGGGGGGGGCAAAAGCAAGTATAGTTAGGTCCTTAGAACCACTGTTAATTTCATGACATTATTGATTTAAAAGATAAAGAAATTATTAAATTTTATTTTTAAGCCACTAGGGTTAAGATTTGAATTTAGTGCTAGAAAACGCTAACAAGAAATACTTTCCATATTGGATACAAAGTCCCTAAATATAGATTAAAATAGACTTGTAACGAAGATGAAAGAAAGAGACAAAAATTAATTAGTATCAGGTAGTAAAGCAGGGTATACATAAATTTAAATGGGTTCCACTTGAAGATAAACATTTAGTAATTAATCCATCTTCAGGAGTTCTTTTTGGATAAAATGTTGCTTCACCTTTTTGAGGAGTTTTTGTAAATTGATTTTTCATTATTTTTGGTATTAATTCTACCAATTTTCGTTTTTGAGCTATAGATATTTTATAATAAATAGTTCTACAAGTGTCCCATTTATTGATATCAAACTCTTGAAAATCAAGAATGTCACCATCATCAATTCCAGGAGTCAATAAAAATAATTGTAAAATGTATTTTGTTTTTCCTTCAATAAGTGACCAATTTACTGGAGAACGTCCTCGATTTTTTGGAAGCATTTCAGAACTTCGGTGGTAAAAAGTTGGGGGAGGGGCATTAGGGGCCCTTTGAGATTGGACATGAATGACCATAAGTTGTCTCTAAGAAAATGCCATAATAATTGATTTATTGGGAGACAAAAGTTCGCCAGTTTACTTTTCCCAAGCGCGCAACATAAGAAAAAAGGGGTTACAGAGTTGTCATCTTTTGATTTATTAAAATTCGTTCATATTATAAAATCTGTTAGTATGCAAATGAGGTGTGAACTGGCTATGCAAATTTTGTGCTGGTGAAATTATACAAAATATGTCATCATGGAACTATGCAATTTATGTCCTCTCGTCCCCTTGGGGTGGTTATCGCTCATTTTTTATGACCAAAGCGCCGATGAGTATTTGGCACGAAGCGCGGTACATCAAGGGCGTGGGATGTTTTAGTCTGCCTGGAGTTATCCAGGATGGCACTTTTAACGAACGGACCTTTTGAGGTTTGCGAAGCTTGCCGTTCCGGCACATTGGTGGCTTCTTCCTGCGGCAGGGTTACGGTTTTGGGTATCGCTACACTGGGTGTTTGAGCACTGGCGATTGCGGGAAAATTGGGTTCGGGTGAATTAGCTGCAGGCGTTACTACAGATGGATCCAGGGTTGGACTTGTGTCCGCTATTAACGGGCCTCACTCCACCCCCCAGGTGGTTAAATCGGGAAAACAACTATTTCTAATTTAATCTGGTCCGGTCCCTGATACGCCCACCAAATTTCATCGTCCTAGCTTACCTGGAAGTGCCTAAAGTAGCAAAACCGGGACCGTTAGAATTTGCGATTGCTATATGTCACTTGGTTAATATCAAGTGCCATAAAAACCGAGTCAAATTCAAGACGAGGAGAAATTGACATAAATAGGGCGGACAACCACCATGCCTTCTGAAGACCAGAATATAATTTGCACTTTACTGAAAAAAAAATACATATCAAATTATCATTTTTTGCTAGTATGTCTTGTCAAATAAAAACTTGACGAAAAAGATATATTCAAATTGCTCTCTCTCTCTGAATTCTAGTTTCTCTCTCTGAAAATCTAGCTCTGTTTTGGTTCTGGTTACTACAATCGGTTGCTAGGGCCTAATGGTTATATATAAATTATGTTCTCATTGAAGTATACAAATTATGTATCCTCTGTACTATGCTAATTTTGAGCCTGTTGGAGTATGAAAATGAGGTTTAGGGGATATGCTGTGAGGTTTAGGCTATAATCTTTAGAGCCTCAGGCTGTATCCTCAGGTGATTGCCCTCATCTCGCGATCGGGCCGATGTCGAGGCGCAGCGTGTCGCCGAGCCACGGCAACGACCCAGGCTGCGCCGCGAGTGACGGAGTCCCCGCCGTACCCGGGCACGCGATGCCAAACGCATCGAACCGGGCCGGGTTGGTCGAGAACGCTTCGTGGACGTCGCTGTGGCTGAACGGTTCGAACGCGCCGCAGCACCAGGACGTCCCGCCGACGACGACCAGGCGGCGGCGCCGCGAGTCGTAGCACATCTCATGGTCGTAGCGAGCCGGGATGCCGCCGCGCGCGACCCGAGTCCATTGGCGGCCGGCCCACTCCCACATGGGAGGCAAAGGCTTAGGCTAAGATTAAACGTAAAACGGCTCAACCTTGACCTTAACCTCAACCTTTTTATCGCTTTCATGATGATTCAAGGCCTTTTTTGCTTAGGGTTTTGTCAAAGAATTAAAAAACTAATAAAAACAAGAAGAAGCAAACCTTACAAACCTTAATGCATGCAAACACTAGACCCCTTATGCCCCTTAAACCCTTTACACCCTTTACACCATTTATCATATGAACCCACACGCCCAAGACATACAAAAAGAGCTCCACTGGCTCAAATCCCTGATCGATTTGCGCTTTAACCTCTATTTTGATGTTAGGTATTTGTCTTGCTAGTGATGAAAGTAATCTGAAACTGGATTCCTTTCTTAAAAACAACAAACTAAATTAAATGGTTTCATCTCCCACAAACAAAGGGGGAACTTCACTTGATGTTATATGATAAATCTTTCCTAGGATTACCAGATCCTATAGGAGCTCCTATCTCCTAGCAGAAGCCACTATTCTATGCTGCATTTCTTCTATATCATTTTATGCTATATTTCTTCTTTTAATATCTTTCTTCTTAAAATTATATAGGTTATTGGAACTTTTTAATGACAAAGGTTTATTTGAGTTTGGTTCGTGGATCCGCTCCGAGTTAGCTTTTTGGCAAATTGGCCCCGCCTCCTTTCTGCATCACCCCTCTGAAATCTATCCGGAAATTGTCAACGGCGGCGTCGAAGCGCCGGAAGGCGCCGACTTTGGTATTGAGCCTTTTGAAACGCCTCCTCTAAATAGTTTTATGGACGCTAAATACCAATTCGTTATGGGTTTATCCAACGATATGATCGGCTACGCGGTGCCAAAAAGTCAGTGGGATGAAAAACCGCCTTATACTTACGGGCGCAAAAGCGCGCCCTACGGAGAAGTCAATTCCTTGGGTCCGGAAACGGCGCCTATCCTTTAGCTGCGGATTGCTGGTATCGAGATATGCCGAAATAGACCTGGAAATTCCCAATCGCAAGTCATCTTCGAATTCGTCACAAGCAGCTTCCAAAGCGAATAACTCACTGTTGGAAAACTCGTCGAAGCTAGGTGGTTCCATACCGATTTTTCCAAAGCGTTCGGATGGTTCTCAGTTTTCTCTCAACGGTAGACACACTCCACTGATGTGCGTTGCTGATTTCCTCGTTGGTAAAACCCTGCATTTTGAGAATGGCAATTTGCTTGAGTTCGTCACGCTGCAGCAAATCCAATAGTCGAGATACGTTTTCGGTCAGCAAAAAAAAGCGATATAATATTCCCACTTAAGTTCCTTAAATTCTGACTTCTTTGCATTAATTAATTAAGGATGATTAGTAAATAATTAAAACGAAAGCATCCCTTTTTTCAAATATAAGGGGATAGTTGCCCAGAGGATGCAACTCCAGGAGCTATTAGTCTGAAGTTCCTTTAACATGGATCTAAGATCAAAACTGTTGTAGATGTGGTCCCAGTACTCTCTACTCCACTATTCCACTTGAATTCTATTCCACTTGAAAATTCCATCTCAGTTAATGCAATCGAAATATATCCTTGCAATGTCTCCTTTATTATAATGAAATTCAAGATAACTTGCTTAAACCCCATTTGTATGAACATTTCACTAATAATAAAATTCAGCTTATGCTATTTTTGGAGTCAATGGAACGTAAACCTGTTTATAGTGGCTGCTTAGCTTGTAGCAGAAGTTCTGGAGATTTGAGCTCAGTATTGTGTTGCATTTGCAATACGGGGCCCAGGGTTCGATCACCACCGCAGCAAGGTTGGCTACAAGCTTGCTGCTTGGCCCTGTAAAAACACCCAGCAACTGAAACGTCGATTAGACGCCCTATGCGCCAGCAATGGCTCTGGAGGATCTTTATCCTGGGCGGCGGCGGCGGCGAAGGGGGAAGTAGTTCATCAGGTTCTGGTTCAGATTCTGGTTCTGGTTCTGGCCAAACACCAACAGCCGGCAATCAAAACAACAATCCAAATGCTAATACTACAAGTACAGAAAATACTTCTGCTGGATCTGTTCAAGATACAAGTAATCCCGATCCTTCAACAACAAATGAAGAACCACCCATTACACAGACAACACCACCCCCACCTCCACCTGTTACACCACCGCCTCCGCCTCCGCCACCGCCACCGCCAACAGACAGCTCGGTTTTTTATGTTGACAAAAATCATCCTAGTGCATAGAAAAAATACAAATCATCTAACTCCAAGATTCAAAAAATTTAAAAAAAAGCATGAAGACTAAATTGGCCAATTTCTTTACTTAAGAAGTAATTTTGAACTGTTAGATGTATTCAACTTTCAAAACCTGCTTACATATACTTTCAAATATTATTTCTCATCTTTGTTGATAATTTACGATTCTATTGTTTAAGTTTATTTCGTGGCGAGAATAGAAAAAGATAGACCTAAATTTACAATCCTTTTGTAACTTGGAAAATTTTTAGGGGATAAATATAAAATTACTTGTAAAAACAAAATTTATACACTGCACTGTGCGCATGTCGCCTTGTTTCATCAAATATTTGATGACATCGACGGCGCGTTCCGTCATGCGGTTCGCCAGCTCCTGGATTGTAATGACTTCCGGGATGATGACTTCGCGTGAGATCTTCTCGCGGGTCTGCGAGACCCCCATTGCTTTCTGCTTCTCACGCTCACGTTTGCGCTTCAACGACGCAAGAGAACGTTCCCGTTGGCGCTCGTCAAAAGCATTGGTGATCGTCAGCTTTCCGCGAACACGGCCATCGTCACCGCGGCCGGCACCGCGCTTCCCGCCACCACGGCGGCGACGCTCTTCTTCTTCCTCACGGCCGCGTCGGCGTGTACGAACTGCTGCGCATCAACGAGCCCATCCGCGAGATGGTCATGGACCGGGCCAACGCCGCCAAGATCTCTCGCCAGGGCATCCAAGACGGCGTGCTCTCGCGCCTGCAGGACGACGGGCTCGTCAAGGCACGTCGCGGCCTGACCACCGTCTCCGAGGTGATGCGCGTCACGACGGTCTGATCCGACCCACCGCCCGGCGGCGTCGGGGTACCCTGTCCGGTCGATGGCCTTCGAGCGAATCCTCATCATCCGCCCCAGCGCTCTCGGCGATGTCTGTCGCAGCGTCCCCGTGCTGGTTCGGGGAAGTGAATCTGTCAACCCACATGTGGAAAAGGTTTTACTGAAATATAATAAAATACTTTATAATTGGCATAGTCCAATAAAGACGGCATTGGCTGAACGATTGATAAGGATAATTTGACTTTAAATCTCGAGATATTGTGCACTGAAAAATACTATTGCTTTTATTAAAGATTTAAGTAAAATCAGGTGTTATAATCAACGTCCGCATGTCCAATCTTAGTCCTCCTAAAGTTCATCACAGCAATAATAAACTTGAAATTTTTCTTATACATTTCAGTGTAAGTTGTGAAGAAGAAATTTAAAGTCGCTCTAAAGAAATAAATTTTTATCGAAATTTCCCAGACTTCTAACTCTGCCGTATATAATAATTTTTTTTCTTAGAACTGACAGAAAACCTAAACTTGTAAACACAGGAAATGACTTTAAAACCCTGTTTACTTTCAGACGCAAATCCTCAAATGTTTGACTTGAAACGCTTGCTGTGTCATCTGCAAAAGATGCAAAGAAATACTCAAGTAAATAAAATCGCATTGTATCAACATAAACTAAATTTAAGAGAAGTCCTAAAACTGATCCTTGAGGAACGCTGCAATCAATTTCAAAAGGAGACGATAAATAAAATCTCATTAAGATTCGATCACTCATTCGTAAGATAAACATACCTCAATTTTCACAATTCCCATCCCTCCATCCCCCCCAGATGGTCGAATCAGGGCAACAACTGTTATCAAGTCAATTTGTGCAGGTCCCTGACACGCCATACAATTTTCATCGTCCTAGCACGTTCAGAAGCATCAAACGCGCCAAAGCACTGGATCCCCCCCAACTCCCCCAAAGAGAGCGGATCCGGTCCGGTTATGTCAATAAAGTATCTAGGACTTGTGCTTATTCTTCCCACCAAGTTTTCTCCCGATCTCTCCACTCTAAGCATTTCCAAAGCCCTCCTCCTCCTTTTCTAGAATCTTCTTTATTATTTAGAAGATAACTATCACTAGTCATAGCTTAAGAAAAATAGTTTCAGACAGTTGTGGTGTACTGTTGTTTAAGTTCCTTTACACTCTAAGTGGTTTCGTTCGGTAGACCATACTGTGTTGCTCAGGAAGGTAGCCGTCTCTGCTGAACTACACTCCCCTCCCATTCTCGATCCGCCTGAAAATTCAATGAAATAGTAAATGTAATTACATCAGTTATTGAGGTGTCATTTTAACTTAGTCCGTATATAACTGTGTAGAACAGTTCGAGGCGACTTTGATTAAAAAAAAGCTGTATTTTCATGTACAAGATTGATTAATGAAAAAATACTCTTATGTTGTTACCATATATGGCTTAATATGGGTTGCGGCGGTAGCTGGCAACCGAGTAAGAAATGATCACATCTAATAATAAAAGGTGTAATAACCCATAACTCCCGACTCTAAACAAGCAGTACGCTATTAGAACCGCTTTACCAGAACCCTTATATAAGAATACTAGCTGTTGTCATAGCTGTGGTCTAGATGTAGTCTCTAACGTCATAAAGTCTTCAATGGCTCTGGTGGTGCAGCCAGTTGAGGAAGTTTAACTTTGCCTTATGCCGACCTGTTACCTGGTTAGCGCTACTAGTGTAAATGAAGGAAAAAAGATCGAGGGCATTTTAAGCTGGCAATATTTAGGGCATGGATTGCATAAGAATTTATTAGTCTGTGACAAACCTTCGATTACTTGACGTTCTTCGCCTCAAGATAAAAATGGCCAAAATGAGTAACCCGAATGCCCCTGCCACTAATATAATAATACCGTTCATGAAACCTCCTGTTGCCGGGGGCGCTTCCGGTTCTCCATATAGTACGAAGGGCGCCCAAAACAAAGGGTGTTGATAATAAACTTTTTGCCCTTCAACCAGGTTCTTTTATACATATTTTCCTATATTCTACATTTTCTATATTATATTTTTTGAATTTTTTGTATATTTCATATTCTATATACACATATTCTTTAATATATATATTTTATTACATTTTCCCAAAAAAGTCACGTTTCTTTGTCAGAAGGGAAACTAGTTTGTAGGGATATTTACAACTTATTTCCTCTGCATTCCAATGTAATTTAGTCTTGCTGTTAATAAAACTATGTATAAACAGTGTAGCAGACACGTGGATGTGAGGAAGGGGGTTGGTCTGTAAAAATTTTCCTTGTTTATTTGTTCTTTTCATATTTAAGGTATTTTTTATCTTCTTTTTGGGATGGCAATGGTTCCGGATTCGTCGTCGTCGCCGGCTACTTAACGAGCAATTACGAGCAGAGCAAAAAGAAGCGGAGCGTTTAAAAGAACTAGGAGCGTTTAAAAACCGTCTGTTTGCCAATATCAGTCACGAGTTTCGCACGCCGCTTACCGTAATGCTGGGACTTGCCGACGAGATAAAACGCGAACCCACGCAACAGCTTGACAAACGGCTCGGTATTATTCGAAGAAATGGGCAAAAACTGGTTCAGTTAGTCAATCAAATACTTGGCCTGGCCCGCATTGACGCGGGCCGTAATTCCAGTTTAAGTTTATAAGGATTGATTTTATACATTAGGATTATTATATTCTTTACATATAAGTTTTACTATTAGGAAGACAGACTTGCTAAAACAAACCTGGTCTTAGTAGAAACGATAAAATTAAAAATAGACAGTTTACTACCGATTGTTTTTCCAATTTTAATGTTTGATCCAAGGCGTAATGAGGGAAAGCGTGTGATTAAAATTTCCTAGGGTGTCAGTATTTATTTGTGTATTATTTGCTGTATTTCTTATCTTTTGCTCTGTTTTATTCTTCTTTTTGTTTATCTGGTAATTTTCTCCTTTGCATTGGCGTGCAGCACTGCGATATACAGCTTACAAAGCCATGCAGCTCTTCCGGTCACGGTAGAGCCAGTTACTCAAGCACCATTAACTAGCTCACTGGCCGTAAATGGTACGCTATTTGGTAAGAAAGACGTCATTCTGACGGCGGGAATTTCTGGCCGAGTTTTGTATGTGGCAGAACCTGGAGAACGAGTGGGCGAAGGCGAAATTCTCGTTAAAATGGACACCTTACCTCTGGAGCTTGATCAAGCCAAACAAAAAGAAATGCTCAATCGTGCACAAGTAAACTTGAGGTTTCATAAACAGGAGCTAAGTTGCTGGACTAGCAAGACCAGGGACATAAAGTGCTTGTGTGTGTGTGTGTGTGTGTGTGTGTGTTTGTGTGTGTGTGTTTGTGTGTGTGTATGTGTGTTTTGGGAAGGTGTACATGTACATGTAAGGTGTCATGCAAATTATCATCATCATCATCATCATCATCGTAGTCATGATCATCGTCTTAATCATTATCATTATCATCATCATCATCACCATCACCACCGTTATCATCATAAGCAACACCACTACCACCACCACTATTATCATCATCATCATCATCATCATCATTATCATATCAACATCATCATCATCACTATGTACTTTTTCTTAATTTTAAAATTAATGGTTGAGCCTTTTTCTATTTATAATAGGCTGAGTTCTAGCAAAACTGCTCGAAGTTTTGTTAATTCAATCGCCGCTAAACGTGAAATCATTTTGCTTTCTGGTAAAGTCATTTTGTTTTTAATCAATTACTTTATTTAGTCTTTTTGACCCAGTTTTCTGTAAACCAGGAGATGTAGTAAACTAGATTCTTTTGTCGTAACTTGGCTCTTTAGCTTGCCCTTGGAGGGGTATGGGTGCGGCCCCAAGGGTATTAAAACTAGGGTAGCGATTCCTCAGGGTCAGGCTGGCATCCGCTGCGTCGCAATCCTTGCCCGATGCTTTAGCATCGCGCTGCGAACCGCTCCTGACGGCTGCCGCGCCGGACTGGAAACAGAATTGATCACGATTGCACTGAATACGCTCTAGGGGGAAAGAACATGCTTGAACGTGCGGGCGCGCTGAAGGCGCGCGCGAAGGCTGGTGACGTGCTGATGGGGTCGTGGGTGGCCGTTCCAAGCCCGATGGTCGCCGAGATCGTGGCCGACACGGGCTTCGACTACGTGGTCATCGACACCGAGCATGGGCCGACCGGCTATGAGACGTTGGCGAATATGTTGATGGCCCAGAGTAAATAAAAAAGAAAAAAGTCTTTCAACTGAAACTAAGGAGCAATATTGAAACTTAAAATGGACAGAAATTATTCCGTATATGAGGGGGGTTTTCTTATACTCAATACCTCGCTTTACGCTAAAGTGTTTTATAACCTTTAAAAATGCTTCTTATTCTAATTACTCGGCCCTTGTGTCTCAGGATTCGTTCTTAAAGAATGGGCAAAAAAGTCAATCTTTAGCGTTAAGAGTGAGGCATTGAGGAGGGAACAGCCCCTCTCATATACCGAATAATTTTTGTTCGTTTTATGTTTTAATATTGCTCCTTTGCCACTTTGACCATAAGCCTATTCCTCGGAAGATACTCTTGTTTCCCTCCTGAGAAACATCAGCCTACAAGCCCGGCACCGAACAAGGCAAGAAAACCCGCGCCTTCCCTAGGTTGTAACCTCGGTCATACGACGCCGGTATTCGGTGGGATTCATCTGCCGCATCCGCTTAAACGTTCGATTGAAGCCGGCAATACTTCCGAAACCGCATTGCAAGGCGACGTCGGTCACGGAGAGATTCGGATCGAACAAGAGTTGACAGGCGTGACTGATCCTTCGGTCGTTCACGAAATCCTGAAAGGTTCGCCCTGTATTCTGGCGAGGGCCGCCTCACCACCGTGGTGCGTTCGCCAAAGGTAACGGGACTCGCAATACTCCGAATGGTTTCGCCATCCGCTGTCGGGATGTCAACGAAGGCGCCCGCGGCACTCACTTGAGGATCTTCCACCGCTTGAGCAATGGTCTGCACCGGTGCCCACCACACACCGAACTCGTCCAAGCGCGCATGCCACTCCTGTGCGGTTCGCGTCGCAAACGCGGCGTCCATTACCTCGATCAGCGCTTCGCTATGTTTACGCCGGCTGTGGGCATCGACAAACCGCTCATCATTCAACCCATCGGAGGCCAGCCACAAAATTATCCCTAAAACGTTTTAATTGAAAAACTGCTTGAGAGATACAAGGGAATATATTAAATATATAAGAATCATTGCAAGATTTAGAATAACAAAATATCATTCTGAAAGTATAGAAATAAAGTTATGATATACAGCACTCGGACCGAAACCCTGATAAGCGCCCCCTTCCCTTATTTCCAATAATGTCAGGCCAAATTATAACAACATTTGTATTTATATTTTCAGTTTATTAATTAGTTAAGATTTTTTATAGGTTATTATTATTCGAATTTAATTATTATAATGCATTTATTATTTTTAACGTGTTCTTCCCGGGGTTCACAGAGGATGCAGCATTTCGCAAGACATGTAAGATACACCGTAAGCTCCCGCAGGGTGGAATACTGGTGTTTCTGACCGGTAAACAAGAAATCCTTCGAATGGTGCATCGTCTCCGCAGGGCTCTGAACCGTACCAGGTCAAGACTAGCTGATGATCAATCTGTACCCGCGTCAGAAGAACTCAGTGGGCCAGTCTTGCGAGATATGGACGATGAAGAGCTGGATGCCGACCTGTTTCGCTCGGACACCCGTGACGACAGCGACGCTTTAGAACAGGACGACGAAGAGGTCGTGAAAGCGTTGTATAAAAATCGTAAATATTGACGTGACATAAATATTCCAATAAATATTGACTTCTTTAGAAGTGACAAAAACCTTTACCTGCAAAAAATTACTGTTTTTAATTCCTAACGTTATAAATAACAAACATCGGAAGGTTGCGGGTCGAGGAATTTTTTTTTTCTTTTTTCTGAATTGTTGTGAAAAAACTTGTTTGAAAAATTGTAAAGAATGACTTTACACTTTTAAGTTTTTGTTTTGATTGTTTTAGTTTTGACACAAAAAACTTTTAAGTCTTCCCATCACAGGCATCCACAGGGGAGATTATATGCAGGCCTGCCAACAGTGTCCCATTCGTGATAGTGTTTGGGCCAGCCTTTCTTGAACACGTTATAGGAGTACAAAGAGTAATCTGTGTAGCTCTCAACTGACAGAACGTTGTCTTTGAATTCGGGGGCTTTGGCGGCTTCTCGTTGACCAACCGAGACAGCATTCTCGGCCACTTTTTCTTTGGTCATTCCCGTCCCGAGAACGCCAATTACAAAAGGCATTTTGGGAGTCTTATACTCTTTGCGAATATCTTTCACGAAAGCGACCATGTTGTCTTTGTAATTGTCACGGAATTCAGGCGAGAACTGATCGTTGAATCCTTGCTCCAGACAATTCTCGTGAATTGACACCACTAATCTAGAACTGTAGCAACTAGAACTAGCAGCCTGTTTCTGCAGGTGAGCAGACGATGCATGAAACTTATTAATGGAGCTGGGAGTGGAAGTACGCTAGATGGAGGATTGAAAACTTCAAGTTTAGGACTTCCTCCATAGATTGTAATGGTACCCTTTTCATACTTCTCACCCTTTAAATTCCAGAAAGGACACCCAAAGTGTCATTTGTAGATGGCATGTGAAATTTTATGAAGCGTTAATTAAATTGAATTTACAAAAATCGCATAGATATAAAAATTAGCTGACGAAGAACCTCGAGATCACCAGCGACGAGAGCGGCCGCTTCGAGCTCCGCGACGTGCCCGAAGGAAAGCTGATCGCTGAGACGCGCTCGGAGCCTCGACTCACGGTCTCCGGCATAGAACTCAAGCCGGACGAGGACAAGGAGATCGATCTCATCGTCGATACCGGCGAAGCGGTACTCCACGGCACGGTCGTCGATCAGAATGGGCAAGCGGTGTCTGGGGCACGGGTCTACCTGACGTGGTCCTACCGCAGCGGGCGACTCCGCAGCGGCTCCTCTCGACAGACGCTGACGGACGTCGATGGGACGTTTCGTTAAATTACCAACTTTTTCCTGATAACACAAGGAGGTCGTGGCATCAAAGAGAATGGGAGACGGGTATCAACAACGAAATCTAGTGTTTAAAGTTTAGTGTTTAGTTTAGTGTTTCAACTGCTGTTAACTTGTCTTTTCAGATATTTCAAATGCATGCAAGGATAAAAATGGAATTATGTCCCTAATAGGCTATCTTATTTAGCCTTTCAAGGTCTTCCAAGGCCTACCTAGGCTAATTTTTTGCAAACTGAATTTTGATGTAAATAATTTTTAAAAGCAAAATTCCTGATCAATTATCACTTAAAGAGCAATTTTGCAATTTTAAACCAGACATCTGGTAACACTGATTCAAGATACTATCTGAGTATTTGCTAGTACCATTTATGCATTTGGACAGATTTTTCATACAGATGGCAAAACTGGATTTTGAAGCTTCTTTCTTTTCTAATTTCAAGAATAGTTTCCTTTTATTTTTATTATTTCGCCTTCGTGTGTGCCTTTTATTATTTTTTTATATCCCATATACTGTCTACTAATATTGTCTTCTTTGTATCTTTTACGAGGAAAACCGGATTTTAAAGCTTCTACCTCAAAAATATTTTTCAATTTCAAAATGTTTTATAATGTTCCCAAGATTAGAATGCTGGAAAGTACAGTGATGACAGTTGTCAAGTATGACTGAACCGCGGGTGCTCCAGAAAGCAATTGAAGATTTGCTAGATGTTTTCCAGAGAAATTGCCTACGGATTGTTTTGGGTACCCGGCTAACTGACCGTATTTCAAACAGTAGGCTGTATGAAAAGCTTGATTCAGTCCCGCTTTCTAAGGCTATAGCGAGAGAAAGCTTGAGATGGCTAGGTCACGTTCTTCGGATGATGGGTTGCCGAAAATTGTCCTTTTTGGCTAACTGTCTAGGGCTAAACGGAAAGTAGGTCGTCTGCGATCAGGAGCGTATCGCTTCTACTAAAACTGGTTCAATCACATCAATCCAGGCGGTATACGTACCAGCCGATGACTTGACTGACCCTTCACCTGCTACAACGTTTGCTCACTTGGATGCAACAGTAGTACTGTCTCGTGATATCGCTTCTTTGGGTATCTACCCTGCAGTTGACCCGCTTGACTCTACTTCTCGTCAGTTGGATCCACTGGTAATCGGTCAGGAACACTACGAAACTGCTCGTGGCGTTCAGACTGTACTGCAGCGTTATAAAGAGCTGAAAGACATCATTGCGATTTTGGGTATGGACGAACTGTCTGTGCTGCGCAATGCTTTGATTTCGACGGTTACCTTGTTGGGACTTTCAATTGGCAACTTGATGAGCGGCACATTGGTGACCGAAACTGTTTTTGCTGTGCCTGGGGTAGGGCGCTTGATGCTCGACGCGATTTTCGCGCGCGACTATCCGCTCATTCAGGGCTTAACGCTCACTTTTACCATTTTGGTATCCATGATCTTTTTGCTGACAGACATGATTCATGCCTGGCTTGATCCAAGAATGCGGGTGAAATGATCATGAATTTCATCGAAAAAATCAAAAGTTTGAAACTTCATCACAGACCGGGGTTCTTGGCCAGTGCCTGGCTAAAAAAATCTAGATTATAGTAATGTCTTATAGAGACACTGCCCTTTAAAACTGACCACAATTTGTAGTCAAGTGGATTAAGGTCTGGGCTGGCTGACGACCAATGATCATTACTAATAAATTTGGGTATGTGATTTTTTAGCCAATGTTGAGTAGTTTTGGCCTTATGTACAGGTTCAGAGTCCTGCTGGAATATCCACGGTCTGTTTTAAAACATGGTTTGGTTTAGGGGCTCTACTTATATGTTAACATGTTCTGCTGGTAATTTCTCGCCGCTGTTTCAACACCCTTTTCAAAAAATGTGAACTAAGACGTTTGCCACTTGCTATTTTAGATTGTATATCGACAAGTGCATTTTGCTGTTCAAGTATCCCATCCAGGCCACGCTGATTAAATTGTGAAGTTGATATTCTCATGCGCTGGTTTACTGGGTTGCCTGTAAGAGTGTCTGAAATATTCTATCGGCCGTTCCAATCATTTGTGCAGCTGCCTGGAATGCCTGTTGAAACTTGAGCATGTTCGCAGCTTCTTCTTCAAGATTAACGCCGGATATGCTATCTCTAAACTCGAGTGCCTGACTTCTCAAGGCACTTAAAGCTTCGTTGCTGATCTGAATCTGTATTGCCGACCCTCTTTCCTGTAAGTCTGGAGACATGTGGGGAGCACACATCAGCCACACCTCACACCTCCTCTTTGATCCTCTTCAACTTTCAGTTTCACCTGCCTTGTTCTGTAGCCTGGCTCACTTTCCCGACCCCAATCACCAGGACGCTGCCGTACCCCCCCAGCCTGTCACCTTCCTGAAACTGTGGACCCATCCACGGTAGTACAATCTCTCCAATCGGTCCGCTGTGATCGCCCCACTCGCTCCTGGCTCAACAGCTCCAGCACCTCCTCTCGCACAATCATCACTGGCAGTCTTCCAAGCAGATGGTGAAACCGCCTAATAGTAATCGAAATTCTAAAAAAAAGAAATTTTAATAACAATTTATACCGTCAAAATAATTGTTTTTTTTATGCTGGTTTTGAATATGTAAAATTGAGTAACTTTAATGTTACTCATTAAAAGCTACGAGCCTAATGCCTGATTTTCGAAAAAGGGCAGAAAACCCTCAGAAATTTCAAGCGATTCTCTACGAATTTCACACCGTCAGATCCAGCATATCAGAGAATTCTGCTGAGGTTTCAAGCTGTCATCTGCAAAAATGTGAAACTTCTTTTTCATTTTTTTTTTTTTGCAGAAGAAATGTATACTTTAGTTTTAATCCTTGGTAATTTTACGCTGAAGACGCCTTGTTTATTTATTGTCTACTCGCTGAAGACGCCTTGTTTATTGTCTACTTTTACGCTTGAAGACGCTTAGTAAATGCTTGAAAATGCTAGGCACAGTTTTAAAAAGTTTTTTTAATCTACACCAAATTAAAAAGTATTAGTTTTAATGTATAAGTTTTATTTGTATAAAAACAAATACACCAAATTAAAAACTTTAGTTTTTTAATCTTTGCCACTTTTACGCTGAAGACACCTTGTTTTTATACAGGCGAAATGTCCGCGTCGTTTTTTTTCAAGAATAGCCTCATTTCGGTGCAGATAAAGAATAGCGCTCGAAGCCCGTGGACAAACATTATTGAAGTTAGCAGGAGTGGCTGTCAGGGAGATACATGATTGCCATGTAGATCCGACCATTCTTTCAAGTTTCGGCCTATCTGTGTCACAACGGCGCTCGACTCGTCTAGGAGGTACTCATTCTCCTCCTCCTTTGACCACCACGGGAACCTCTAGCCCAGATTCGGGTTCTATAGATTCATGGGACACCGACAGTCTCCTTCCGAGAGTATCGGATTCTGTGGCAGAGATATCTAGGGAAAAGGGGAAGTATCGGCTGCAGTCGAAGTCCGGTGGCAAGGCGGAGTATCGACGTGGCGTCTAGGGAGGTTTATGGGCTGGTGCTGGCGGGCGGCAAAAGCCGACGGATGGGGCGCGACAAGGCCTTGCTCGATCGTGGCGGCCAGTCGCAACTGGGCTATGCGGTCGAACTGCTGGACAGACATGCTGACAGGGTGTTTGTATCCACCAGCGCGGCACTGGCGAGCGATGCGGAACGCCGCCAGTACCCTCTGATTGTCGATCGTTATGAAGGACTTGGACCCGTTGCCGGTATCTTGTCCGCGATACGGGAACACCCTGAAGTTGCACTGCTAGACGAAGAGCTCCAGCACACGTGGTAGCGAGTCCACCTCGTACTCTTGCACCGACTGTGCCTGAAGCAGCGACACGTGAGGATTGAGCTCGTGTCGCACAAGCACAGCTGCCGCCAGTCCCGCGTTCTGAGCTAGCTGCAGATCGTCTGCTGCATCGCCCACCATCCAAACCTTTTTCGCCATGGAGGAAAAGGGCGTTGCAATCAGCGTGTGCGACACGAGGAGGCGTACGGCGAGTCCACGGATACCTCGCTCGGTGCCACTTGCAGATGATGGCAGATAAAGGTCGCTGACTCTGCGTGGGGCTGTTGGGCCCCGGTCACGACAAGCCGGTCGAGACCGTCCCCTCGTCGGTCACGCGGTGATTGGTCGGCTGTGGACAGCCGGTTTGGAGCGGGGTCTGCGATCGCTTTCTTGTCGACCCGTGGCACGACGGCGAAGATGGAAGACTGGGAAACAGGTCCTCCATGCAAGAGTCTCGAGTCAGCCCGCGTTCGCTTCTCCTCCCGTTGATTGGCTGCGTGGCCGGCGCCGTGTGGCTGGCCTGCAGCCCTGACTTGGCGAGGGGTTCGACGCCGCGCGCTGAGTCCGCGCGCGCCAAGCGCCTGCGCAACCCCAACCCTTTAGTATATAGTACATTTATTATGAAGCTATATAGTATATAGATATATCTATTTAGTGTATACTAAGTATATTTAACACATACTATTCATACCTGTAAAAGCAGCGTTTTTATTTAGTATGTAATAAGTTTTTTATTCAATATATACTATATTTACGATATAGCTATGTAGTATATTGCTATATTTATTTAGTGTTTTCTAATTATATTCAGTTTATGCTGTTTATATTTCCACAGATAGTATATTTATTTAGTATACAGGCCTACTAGAATAATAATGACACTGTTTATCCTCATTCAAGTGTCGAAGCAGTGGTGCAGCATTTTTTGGAACACATCACTGCCTGTGGTATCTTACCGAAGGACTGCCACCTTTATTTGGACCAGTGGTAGCACTATCCTTAATAGGATTCTTATCAACTTGGCGTAAAAGAGTCTGTTCAAAGTTTAACTATGAAAAACTAGTCTTTGGATATACAACAATCTTTGCTTGTTTAATTTATAGGTAAGTTAACTCTTTTTAATTCTTTTCGGCAAAAGCTAAATTAACATGAACCGGTCAGGTCTCTAGGAAACAGTAACACTTATTCATTAAATTATATTTCTAGTAAAAAGAATAAAAAAATGTTTTTGGTTTCTGTGTTTGGGTTAGACCTGGGGCTTGAGGCACGGGAAGCTAAACGATAATTCCTCACCGCTCTGCAAATTCTCCCAACATTTTCTTTTGCCTTAACTCATGACTCATGACAGGGAGCCGAAGGCGACCCATGACCGCGAGCAACGCGAGCCTATGACCCCGAACAACACGGACCTACAACCCAATCGACAACCCGAGATGGGCACGGACGCTGGTAGGTTCTTCGGCGTTGGCGGCGAGGCTTAGGATGATGAGGCCGAGATCGGTACCGACCTGAAACCCCAACCCATAGCCCGGGAAAAAGCCGCGTGAGTATTTGGTTCGACTGATTGGTCGACTGTAAAAAAAAATGGTTTGCTGATTCTGCAATTTACTGATTTTTATTTCTGGAGCGATTGATTTTGAAATGTCACGTTTACACTACAGGGTATTTGGGGTATATAAACAATTACACAATTATAATTATTACCCAATAATTGTCATTTTGGCTAATACCATCCGAGAAAACCCTTTAACCATTTCGCTAAAAATCCGATTTCCTAACTTATTTGACAAGGGCGAAAAATCAAAGTAATATTCGAATAAAAGAAAAAACAATTCAGAAAGACTAAAAAACTATATTTGCAGTTGTATTAATGCTCAACTTAATACAACTAGCCATTGCTATGACACTGTCGATATGTCCGTTTTAAAATCTGTATTTTCATATACTTTTTGAAAAATTTTATCTTAATGCTCATAGTTTTACAAGTAGATGCCATAAAAGTATTAGCTGGATCAGCAGTAATAGTAGTAGTAGGAATAGTAAATGTAGCAGCGGTAGTAGTATTAGTAGTAGTGAGCACATATTGCCTTTTGCTCAATTGATCTTCCCCTTTAAGCATTCTCCGAGTTTCAACTTAATACACAAATCAATTCTTACGATATGCTACTCCGATTTCCACGCAGCGCAATTGTCTGTTACCTCCGATTTACGTTTGCGTAAGCGTCAATCACAAGGTCAGGTCTTCATGGCACTTCCCGAAATTCTGAAAGGTACGCTGCGGCTGCCCGTCGTCGGTGCACCGTTGTTCATCATCTCGCATCCGCCGCTGGTGCTCGCCCAGTGCAAGGCGGGAATAGTCGGCTCCTTTCCGGCGCTGAATGCCCGGCCGGAGGCGCAGCTCGATGAGTGGCTGGCGCAAATCACCGAGGAACTGGCCAATCACAACGCCGCCAACCCGGATCGGCCGGCGGCGCCCTTTGCCGTCAACGCTTAAGTTAGGTTATGAAATAGAAAAATGACAAAAAGAAGTGAAAACATAAAAGAAAAGAAAAGAGAAGAAAAGTTACACTGTCCTACAGTAAGCTTACTGAAAAAATTATTGCAAAGAAATAATTAAACATGAATAGGCCTTTCCACAAATTCTCAAATACACTTAAATTACATTAATCTTTAAGAAGAAGCATAATTTCCTAGACAAGGGATTCAAGCTATTTTTGAAAGTCATCAAGCTTGGAAAATAGAACTTTTAGGAGTGAATCCAGGTCATTAAATATACCCAAAGTAAGTGTTATTAAAGTGCTATGGGTACGTGTACCACGCGTTCTGGTCTCTAAAGCCGTACGCAAAGTCTTGATGCGATTGAAGCCACGTTGACTATGGTTGCTTTGCACAATGAAGCAAATGGCTGACAAACAAAAAGATGCCAGATCTACGCACCTCTCCGCTCCCGTCGTTCGTTGCCACCTCATACGACAAGTCATCGAAGACGGCCAGATTCTGACCTCCTCCATTCTGGCCAAAGCGAGCGAGATCGAGGTGAAAAGGCGCAGGCAAACGACGGCAACAGCCGCGCACTCGTTACCGAGGACAGCCAGACCACGCTCCTTGCCATCGTCGCCGTCTTCATATTCGAAACGTAAAACGACAAAAGACGATATCAATACGAATGCGAGTAGACCGATAACTTCTAAATATTGTTTGAATTTATTATCGGTCGTTAAAGAATTTTTCATTGTTAATTATTGAGCGGCGCTGAATTTTATTTGATTTATTAAGAAATGCGAAACCTTGGTCTCAGTAACATCTGCTGAAGTACTGCTTTAGCATCCTTCCAAAGAAGAATTTTTTTCTCAATGAGTTCTTCGGCCAACTTTTCAACACCCCTCCATCTATCCTCTTGACTAAAGATTTCTTTGGTTTCTGCTTCCATATTGAATTATTAATTGTTCGAAAGCATATATTATCAACTATGTATCTTCCGGCATCAAAGAAAACTGCTAAAACTTTAGAGCATTTCTGAAAGTGCCCAAATATTCTGTTCTAGTGATAGGACGCATATCGATCTTCGACCCACCTTGTTGTTTTATGATACAGGCAATATCACCGCCCAATTACTTGTTGTAGGACGGCAGCAATTGTAGATTGCAGTAATAGTTTCAAATATTTGTATATTATCAGTTAACTGTCTGCCAGCATTCCCAAAAACTGTGAAAATTTCTGTTAAAAACTGTCAGAAAAACAAAAATCTTTCCATCGTCGCAATCTGATGACCGGTATCGGTGAGCAGTTCCAGTACATCCTTCGCGACGAGACAATTCACCTGAACTTCGGAATCGACCTGATCAACGGCATTAAGGCCGAAAACCCGGAACTGTGGACTCCTGAATTCCAGGAAGCCATGGTCGACCGCATTCGCACGTCTGTTGAACTCGAAATTGAATATGCGGAATCCTGTCTGCCGCGCGGAGTCCTGGGACTGAACGCCGAACTGTTCCGCGACTACGTCCAGCATGTTGCCGACCGTCGCCTAGAACGAATCGGACTGCCGACACAGTACAATTCTTTACATGTGGGGAGAAATTTCAAGGGAAGGATTGCTGCGAGAGGATTTTTCGTGAGGGAGATTTTCCTAGAGGGATCTTCTTGGGGTGAATTATCTTTTCGGTTGATTTTCTGCGGGGTTAATTTTCTACGGGAATATTTTCTGGAGGGAATTCCCATGGAGGGAAGTTTCGGGAGAAACTTTCCGGGCTAATACGCCAGACCCCGTTCAGATTTGCCATTTTAACAAGGGGGCATTTCAGGAGTCAATCAGACTTCATAATA
The DNA here is from genome assembly GCA_010016025.2 of Alatinidae sp. Z8VKAUB7J3. NCBI lineage: Eukaryota > Metazoa > Cnidaria > Cubozoa > Carybdeida > Alatinidae > Alatinidae sp. Z8VKAUB7J3. The sequence goes on from JAAAKM020721499.1 coordinate 61,553,308, forward strand.
TAGAAGCCAAATCCTAGTCAAATATTTTTCAAAACGACTAGCAAAATAGTTTATCAACTTAAATCACCTTATTAAGCAATAATCAATTAGAAATATATTTTTGCAGATATTCAGATGGAGATAGTTTCATAAAAACCTTGAACTGCCGGTTAAAATGAGATACATTGTTATAACCTGAATTATAGGCTACCTCTGAAATGCTGTATTTTTCTTCCAACAGTAATTTACAGGCATATCCAATTCTAACTTCATTTAGGTATTTTGAGAAGGTGGTTTTATTGGTTTTCTTAAAGTGACGACAAAATGCAGCTTCATTCATATTCGCCAATTTCGCAACATCTTCCAATCGAATTGATTTTCTGAAATTCTCGCTGCCGTCCGGCAGGGCCAGGCGCGCGGTGTCGTCGGCGGTGACCTGGGCGGTGTCGATGCCATCGTGCACCACGGTGATCCGCTGGCGCATCTCGGGCGGGAAAGTGTCGGCCTGAAAGGCGGTCGGGCTGATTCCGGCATCGCCGATTTCGAAATGCAGCCGGTTGTTGAGGTTCTTCATGCGCAGACGCAGCGCGTCGGCCTCCGGCGCGCTGCCGGTAAACTCCGGGTCGAAGCCGACAAAGGGGTAATCGGCGGTGTGGTAGAGCTCGCAATAGAGGCCAAGCCGGGCCTCGGGCCAGACATCCTTTATAATAACAGATCAAAGTGGATCGTTTGACAAATCTCATTTTGTCAACAAAGAAATCGTAGACACGGCGGATATACCGTTTGGTATAGTCCTCTATCCAAATTTACCAGCAGAAATCAGTCAAAATGGCTGCGAGTGTCAACCTCAGACGATTTTTACCCAAAGTTGGAAGAAATAAATAGAAGAATAGTAGATCTTTGTTTGGACAGCGTTCACCTGAGGAAGTCACACGGGCGAAATCTGAGTCAAATGTCATCAGAACATTTGTTCTGAGTCATATGTTCTGTCGCTGTTCATAGCGGATCTAGTTTTAATCACCAGTTCACTAAAATGAAGAGGAGAGGCAAGGATATATATATATATATATATATATATACATCCTGAATATTCACTCAGTTCACCTGAAGTATTTTTCATACACCGTTTAAGTCAAAATGGGACTGGAGAGCTTTTTAGGCCTTAGAAACTCTGTCTTAGATTCTAGGGAGAAGTTCGATGTTATTCAAAGGTCAAAATTGATTGACCATGTATGCCTTGAAATATCGACTTCACTTGAAAACTTCATCTTCAATACCTTGAAATCCCCCAGCTTCAGTTGAAATCCCAGAATTTTCACTTGATAGTTTTTTGCCCGAGCGGGTGTTGCTGCATGCCAGCGCTGCTAACGACCTTCGTGCCGAGCCCGATGTCATGCTCCAAGGCATGCGCCACAACGTGCTCGCGTTCACGGTTGAAGACATGCCCATGCGCGTATATCTACACGCCTACACACACCTGCCGACTGCCGTCGATTATGAGCGGCCTTCGTATTTCGATGTCTGGGGCGATGCGACGTACCGCGTTCTCTATTCGCTGTGGCAACTCGAAGAAAACGGGATCCGCTATCCGCACCAATGGGACACCGAGCACAACGGTTTCCCGTATCGCAGCTTTACCATCATGGATTTTTTTGTTTTTTTTTAGTTTTTTTCTTTTTTAGTTTTTAGTTTTTTACCTTGTTTTTTTTTTTTTAGTTTTTTAGCTTTTTTAGTTATTTTTCATCTTTTGTATTAATGCTAAAGCCGAGGTTCGAACCTGGAACCTCTCGGACCTGGAACCTGGAACATAACGCTTTACCAACTTAGCTACTTCGGCTTGAATACATTTGTTTTTGAATTAGTATATGATGAAATAATTCAGACGTATCCCGGTCTGTAATTTCTCTTTGATTGTCCGGGTCATCATTTATATTCCCTTTGTCCCGGTCGTGATTTGTGTCCCTATCCTCACGGACCAAAAACCATTGGTATTCAAGAATTTTTATGCTTTCTCGATCTCAGCCTCCGATTTCCCGAAAAGATGTGAGAAACGGTAAGTCAGATCAATAACAGTGTCCAACCTTTTTACTAGTGCTGCTTTCAAGTCCTAGCTGGAAAAGGCTTTTAAATTTGTTTTTGGTGATCGATTCTCCTTAGTCTTTGTGACACGAGCTCGAAAATAAAGGCTTGACGATCCAGACCACTTCAGACGTTTATGGCTAATCACTTCTCGAAACTTCGAAAGATTTACTTCCTGTTTACTTCGCGCAAAATTTTGGACTCAATCTTTTCTTTCCAAATACCTAGATTTTTATCCACACTGCCTCGTGGAATATCTGCTAATTTTTTACACAGTTTTTCAATACTTTGGTCACGAAATTCAGGGAGGAGAGGTTTGAAAAGGCTTGTATCTACTCCCAAATTTAGGCGAGTCATCTTTTGATTCAGGTTGGGCATCATAGGAAAAACAGATGAAAGTCTGTCTTTCATCTCTTCACCAACGATGAAGACTTTCCCAGCAGAGTTAAATGCATCAACAGCAAGATCCAAATATCTTTTATCTTTTTTTACAACATATTCAATTGCACTGCCGGTTCTGGTCACCGGCTGGGATTCCATCATTGCTGAAATATATCGTCGGTGGTTCTCTATGGGGATTGGTCGCGTTGTACCTTTTGCTTGCAGGGCGTGGCAGCGAAACCTCCGAAGAAATTGACTGACTTGCCGAAGACGGGTGTGCCCCAACTGTTGTCTCACACAGCGGGGCTGTGCGATTCCCGTCAGGCTGATGCGGTGAATCGCGAAAGCGATTCCAGCACTAACTCAGCCGCTTTGAGCTGTCGTGTGATACGAAGTTTGTTCAATTCGTCCTCATCGGCATTGTCGGGCGTCTTTTCCAATTGGTGTTTGGCGGCAATCTGTGCAACGCCTCGCCGGCGGCGGACAGCGTTCCCGCCATCATCGCGGCGGGCGCGGTCGCCAACATCGCCGGTCCCGGCGGAACCCGGCAGGAGCCGGTCGAAAATATCGTCACGGGCCCGGGTAAAACGTCTCTGGCGGACGGCGAATTCATCGTCTCGTTCTCCTTTCCGAAGCAGGCGGCGCATACGGGCGACTGCTATCTGCGGCTGACGCCGAGAACGGAAATGGACATCGCCGTGGTCGGCGCGGGGGTGTGCCTGACGCTGGACGACGGCGGCACATGCACGGCCGCGCGGGTGTCGACTATAATTGTCATTCCAGAAAATAATCAGAACTTTATTGTACCATGACAAGCAAGATATGGACAAAGTTTCTTTATCACTTTCCAAAATCTTTCAATTCTGAAGTATGAACGGATTCGAATTTTCAGTACCAAACGTCACCTTTTCATCTTCACTTACTTCTACGATTAGTGACTTAGTCTTGAAATCTATGAGATCCAAAAGTTCATTCATTTTGCTCAAACTTTCACCTCGGATGCATAGACCATCAGCATAATCTAATTTTAAGAGAGTTTTACTTCCCCATTGGATTCCCAGTCCTCCCAACACTTCTCGAGTCGCGGCGCGACGCTCCATCTCATGGGGCTCTGCTCCGACGGTGGCGTGCACAGTCACATCGCCCACCTCGATGCACTCCTCGAGTCGGCTCGTTCCGCCGGCGTGGAGAACATCTTGGTCCATTGCTTCACGGATGGGCGCGATTGTTCTCCGACTAGCGGCATCGACCACGTCCGGCACGTTCACGAGCGTACGGCCGAACTCGGCGTGGGAAGGATCGCTACGGTGATCGGTCGCTACTTCGCGATGGATCGCGACAAGCGTTGGGAGCGAACGAAGGAAGCTTACGACGCGATCGTGTCGGGCGAGGGCGTACACCCGTTACAAAATTCGCGAGATGGTCGTCCGAAACCAACACATGCGCTTTGCCTGGAGAAAACTCACGCTCCGTCCAACGCGTGTCCGATGCTTCGAGAATCCCCCGGTTCACGAATACCCAACCGGACTCACCAATCCATTTGGTTCCCTCACGCACCTGGCTCGATATGACGCCTGTGACGTCGTCCGGGTAATCCATTCGGATCTCGAATTCGACTGGCATATCGTAAATTCGTGACGCCTGGTATGTCCAACCATGGGCCTCGACTCGCGTTGGCCCACTCTCATCAAGGCCCAAGCCCCAATGGGCCCCTCCTCAACGCCTCGCTCTTTACGTTAAAGTTTGACTCTTTCTCACACCTCTACTTTTTAAAACAATAAAAAACTTTAGCGTAAAGAGTGAGGCTTTAAGGAGGGAACAACTTCTTCCATATACGAAATAATTTCTGTTTGTTTTAAGTTTTAATGTTACTCCTTACTTGCAGTTAAAAACTTGTTTTTATTTATTTAATTTCTGAACGTTTTTTAATTAATGCATGTGTTGATATTGGCTCACCGCACATGAATAATTAAAACAAATTTGGATATTTTTTTTTTGCTAACTGGCTTTCTCATAGTTTTGGGGGGCTGCCCATGGGCAGCCCCCCCTCACAAACATAACAATTTTTGTTCTTTTTAGTTTTAATGTTGCTTCTTACTTTAGGTTGAAAAATCTTGTTGAAAAATTTATTTTATTGAAAAAGTTCTTAGTTAACTTCTGTTCGTTTTTATTGACATAGTCTTTTTCATGGAAAAACAGAACAAAACTTTAATCCTTTCTTTTTTTTCCAAAAAAAATCCATTGTTTGGCTAGCTATTTGTGCTTAGAGAGAATTTTTAAACAATTTTTAGCAACATCTGAATCTGAACGCACATAGTATTGTTTAGTTCAGTTTTATGTTTTTGTTTCATGCGGTTTTTCGAATATAATTTTTTTTTTTACTATTGGTACTAGAGTTCTGGTATTCATATGTTGACATCTTATCTAAAATATTAGTACATTGATATCTTATTGGATAAAGTCAACTTTTCTTCAAATGTAAGAGTATATAAACATCAAATACAGCCTAACACTGCTTCTGTCTTTCAAAACATTCAATTTGACAAAGGTCAAAAACAAGAAGCAGGTCGTCTGCGTTTGGGTGAGAGGATATCATAGAGAAAGATTTGAGGGAGATAGAAACTTCCTGGGAGGGTGTAAAAAGGGAGGCTTTTTCTCGACGGTGGCCTCGTTCAATGCCCAGGTCTCGTACACGACCGTGCCGGCGGCGTCTTTCACACGTACCGACAGGGCGAGTCGCTCCTCGACCTCGTAGTCGCGGTCGATCACCCGGCGCACGGCTTTGTCCATGTCGTCTCGATCGATCTCGGCGAGGAACCCGACATGGCCCATGTTGATGCCGAGCACGGGCGCTCCCGTATCGCGGACCAGCTCGGCCGCGCGCAGGATCGTGCCATCTCCGCCCAGCACGATCGCGAGCTCGAGGTCCGCCGGATCGACGGAGCGGCCCAGAACATCGGTGCCGGCGTGTTCATCAAAGAAGTTGAGTGCCATCTATTTAAAATATCTTATAGACAACTCTAGTGTTAATATTTTGTCATATATAGAGTAAAAAAATGCAAAAAAGCCTGGACCTGTTTTAGCCACAAGTAGCTGTATGGTTAATGGTCAATGTTGACAGATCTACGACTAAAAAAGCATGTACAATTTTTTGGAAGCACATGTCAAGGAAAAAATTATTTAGTAAATGACATTATTTCAGCAACAAAATCAAGATAATTAAACATGGTGAAGTGTTTCATGCTCTTGACTCCTGGAGTAAATGTAGGAAAGGCACAGATATTCTTTCAACAACAGCTCGGGTTCGTCCTCTTGTTGATGATAGCCTTCGATCCATGACGGAGTAAACATTCGCTCGGACCCGGATGGGTTCCGAATGTAAACAGTTAGAGCTCCGATACCAATCAGAGTCAAGGCCACCACAAACAAACCAAAGCTACTGCTACTAGTTGTCAGTTGTGTTGTCACAAATGTTGGATTGGTTTGCGGTTGTTGTTGTTGTATCGGCAGATCGTCATCGTGGAGGCGATCGCCTGTCGTACTTTCCATCAAACGATCCGTCTCTGACATGCTAACCAAATCCCCGTCTCTAGCTATGACAAGCGAAAATTTTGTTAAAAGTCGGCCTGAAAATTTTTGTGCAACAGGGGAGGCTAATCAACTGTTAGAACTAGTATAAGTATTTTATTCATCAATTGCCTTTCAAAACATTTGAACTGAAAATTTTGAGTATTTAAAGCAAATGAGAAGAGATAAGGTCTTCCATTCTTGAAGCCGTGTGATAAAATGTTCTACTTTTTTCCGTTAACTTTTTGTCACATTGATCTTGAGTGAGATTAAATAAAAAAAAAAAGTTTTTTTTTTGAATGAAAGTAAGGAGCGACATTAAAACTTAAAACGAACAGAAATTACTCTAATTGGATATCTCGAGAAATCTGAGGAAGGTAGGCAGAAAGGGTGTGCGAAAGCACCGAAGGGCCCCCCCCCATTGCACTTCCTAGTAAAAGGGTATCGAAACGCAAAGAAGGCAGGGTGGTTGTCAGCCCTACTCATTTTAATTTTTGTTTGTTATGAATGTGACTCGGTTATTTATTGTAATTTCTATTCGTTTGGTATTTCATTTATTTATTGATGCTGCTTTGTGATAGTTTTACGCTTGGAAGATTATTTGAATTTATTTCTGCTCATTTTTGGCTTAATGGAGCTGTTTATTTTTATTTGAAAATTTTATTACTTACCAATAAAGTGAACATACCACTCAAATGCTCTTTACAAATAAAATAATTGCTTCTATTGTAAAATTCGTATTTGAACACTTTTTGAGTTCTTTAAAATGATGAATTTTCAGTTAGAGCATGAGTTAATGATCATTTCTCAACAACATGTTGCTATGTTTTCTCAGTGCTTTTTTCTTGGTCATTTTTGACAAAATAATGTGACATTTTCTTGGTGCTGAAATTATTTGCATTAAGGTTAGCTAGGTTAGGTTAGATTAGTTCAAAAAGTGCTTAAATTTGAATTTGCAATAAAAGCAATTATATTCCTAATCTTCACTGTACTCAACGTCTTTACTTTAAATATTATCTTTGTAAATGAAGCTACCAACTTGTTCGATCTTTTTGTTATTTGATCAATCTTTCGCTATCCATTTTATCTGTTTTTTCACACGGTTCACAGTCATATAATTTTTCACACTTATGATATCTTGGGTGTTTAGACTCAGCATGAGTTTTTTTTTATTAAAATAAATCAGTAATAAAAGTGAAGCTTTTATCACGTACTTGACACAGGAAATATACCCCCCCCGCCGAGATTGCGTGGACTCTGGCTGCAAATAGTTGCAACTGCGACTAAATGTGATGGTGGCTCACGCCCTGGCTTTAATTAAAAACCGCTTCTACGACGGAAAAGTGGATCCCAACAGAGTGGCTACAATTGCCCTGTTTCACGATGTATCTGAAGTGCTAACCGGGGATTTGCCCAATCCGGTTAAATACTTTAATAACGCCATCAAAGAAGAGTATAAAAAGATTGAAAAAATCGCTGAACAGCGCCTCATTGATATGGCGCCAGAGGAATTTCGCGAAGACTATGCTGCACTAATTGATCAACAACATCACAGCAGCGAAGAAGCCTTTTTAGTAAAAGCAGCCGATGTGATCTGTGCTTATCTTATATTTTCATTGGTAATATCATTGTTATTAAAGAAATATTCTGATTTATTTTTAGTAGGAGATCTAAAAAATTGAGGTTATGATTTAGGTGAATGAGATTCTGTTTATAAAGTATCTTATGTGTGCTAAGAAAGTTGCTAGGGGCTTTATTTAAAATTATAATCACTTTTAAATACTTTAGTTTGTAAATTAAACTTTCTTTTTTATTTATTTCTTTTTATTGGGGAAAGATTCAATATTTTTAAAGAATTTTTTTAACTGTTAGAATCGTAATTTACTGTGTCTTAATCATTTAGTATTTTTATGTTTCTTTTTTCGGATTGGGTCACCGCGGCTTGCGCGCATAGTTTGGCTGTTTACGTCGACAACCATCGTCGGCCTGATTTCCATGTATTATTCGGGACACACCTCCCATGAGGCGACCTTTTTCATTCTTATGGGTTTTCCATTTCTTATTTTCTCTTTCAAAATGGAAAGGCCGCAACTTGTTCTGAGTTTGGGATATGTTCTTGTTGCTGCAATCTTGGCTTTTCTGGATGCGGCCTATGGGCTTGGCCAGGCCCTCGGCCTGCCGCAGCGTGCGCCAAACGCATCCAGCGCCCATATTCAGTTTGGTATCTATCTGACGGTGTTTCATTATGAATTTGGGGCCGTAAAGTGGGAATCCTCCAAGCAACTGATGACACTGAGGAGTTAACTACTGCGTGATCGAGATCTCGGTATATTTAATAGCCCGAACCGTTCGTTCTGTAAGTAGTCAGTCCCTTGGTACGCCTCAAGAAACCTATTGTTAGTAACGGTTACTTATATTTATGACTTGGTTCCAGTATGACAAAGACTCTTCAAAACTTCTACAAGATTGTGGGAAAGGAATTGTTGGAGGTTGCCTCATTACCTCCAAGACAGAAGTCCCACAATATCCCATGTCTCAAAGATTATTTTTTTATTAACCGTCCAAAACAATTGACCAAATCTGATAAGTTTGGAAAAACTGATCAAATAAGACAGAGGGAGTTGAAAGCTTCCCCAACTTCTCAGTTTTTATTCGAATTGAATTCATTTTCTTATATTTAAATTATTTTGGTTTGTAATATCGGTACCCAAGGTACTCTAATGCGAGGAGGGTTGCTACTCTCTCAAACACAACCTTTTAAATCAATGTTTGATTTTTCAAGAAAAATACTTCGAAAATCTAGTGTATGCATCATTTAGTGTATTTGCTTTTCAAAACAAAGTACAATTATCCAAAAAAATCTCAGGCTGACCAAAATCCTCAGCACCTGGATAATCTGCCCTACTCTCGCAGCAGTTATAGCGGTCATATTGTTTAAATTTCTGCGCATAATGGGACGCTGGTTCAAACTGCATATGGTCATGGTGGATGCCTATACCCGTGTCGCACTCATATTCGCTGGCGCTTTCGGAGCATACTCACTCGGTGCCAACAATATCGCCAATGTTGTTGGTGTGTTCATCCCGGCCACCCCGTTTCCCGATCTGACAGTCGGCAATTTTGTTATTTCCTCTACCCAGCAATTATTCCTGCTTGGCGGCCTTGCCATTGCACTGGGTGTGTAATGAGCAGCATTAAAACTTAAAACGAACATAAAATGTTAAGCATATAAGGGGATTTGTCTCCTCCACAATACCTTGCTCTTTACGCTAAAGTATTTTTAATAATTTCAACTATTTATTCTACGGCCTTTATGATTCGGGGGTCATTCTTAAAGATTTGGGACAAAATTCAAGCTTTAGTGTAAAGAGAGAGGTATTGACAAAATTTAAATTTTGTTTATTTATTCATGTGCGGTAAGCCAAAATCAAAACATGCATTAATTCAAAAATGTTCAGAAATTAAATAAAAAAAAGTTTTTTTAATTGAAGTAAGGTGAGTAGCTTCCTCGACTGTCTTCTGTCATTGTAGGATTTATACTAAAATTTCTCTTTGAATAGCCCCCTTATATACTTATAATGACGTCATATACAAAGCCTTAAATACCTATGATGACGTCATATGGGTACAAAAAAAACATACAAAATATTTGTATATATATAGACTAGCTGGGTCCCGGCGGCTTCGCCACCGGGCGCCACAACGGCACGCAGCAGGCTTCTATATATGGATTCTCATTGTCCCTTGTGTTCTATTGCAGTTTTTTCAAAGATATTTCATTATTAAAGCAAGTCCAATTTCTAACACTGATGTCAATGGACGATTCTAAGGGCTGAGAAAAATTTGTTAAGCATTTTGTATAGGACTAATGATAGTTTCAAGTTCTCATCTGACTGACCGTATATCCAACAATAAGCAGCACAAAAAATGTGGCTCGATTCAACTTTCTAATTTAAAGGATGATTTCTGCTTGACTTAAATGATCTTTGTTTTATTCAACCACCCTCTTCATTTTACGGATTACTTTATCGTACACTTTGGGCACCTCTCGGACCTTTTACTAAACGTACGAAAAGAGCATTCGCAAGGAGGTTTAAGAAACCAGCACTTTCTATTGGTAGTGACCGGATGACCATAAACGTGCAAGGGGGCCTACTGTTATCACCGATGGCAGAACGAGGCTCCTCGTCCAATTCATCGCAGAGGTCAAATTCATCGCAAAAAGTCCTCATTATTCTCTCTTTTGCTGTTGTAACATTTGGCTGATAATTTTAAAGCAGAAAGAATTTGTTAGTTTATCTCAAAATGGGCGTAAATAGCCAGTGATTTGAATTTTTTGAATATTGTAGCTTCCGTCTATAAGATTGAATTTGAGAAAACACCATTACAAGCTTTGGAAACAAAACAGAAAAGCTTAAAGTTTGAAGAAAAGTAAGCCATTGGATGGTCAGGATCACCGTGTTCACGGCCGATTCCATGTCTGGGTACTGACAGACCGCGCTGGTGATCGTTTCCGGAATGCCATGAAGACGCAGCTGTATTTCCGTGATGATGCCGAGCGTGCCCTCGGAGCCGACGAACAGACGGGTCAGATCGTATCCGGCCGCGGATTTCCGGGCCCGGCCCCCGGTTTTGATGATGCGTCCGTCGGCCATGACGACGGTCAGGCCCAGGACGTTCTCGCGCATCGTTCCATAGCGAACCGCGTTGGTGCCCGACGCGCGGGTTGCCGTCATGCCGCCGATCGAGGCGTCGGGTTAGGTGTTTCGATCATGTTGGTTGAAATATAACATAAATAAAAGATAGTGTGATGCAGGTAGCTCCAAGAACTAGGGCCCAAAGCTATGAAGAATTTCTCATTTTATATAGAAGGATTCATGATCAATCTTCCAAGGAAACCAGACTTGTTATAAAGTGTTGAAATCAGGGTCTCATGGATATTTTGGTAAAGAGTATTTTAGATTTTTCGAAAAAAAAATTTCGAATAGGACCTCTGACTTATTCAAGTGACAGTTTCTAAATGGAAAAAATTCATCGCTAAATTTTATTAGAAAGGTGATACTGTTATATGTCTCCCGGCTGTTCCGGCCCAAGTCTATTGCCGTCATTGGCGGCGGCGCCTGGTGCCGGCTGGTGATCGAACAGTGCCGCAAGATGGGCTTTGCTGGTGACATCTGGCCGGTGCACCCGAAGGCTGAGGAGGTGGCGGGCCTGCAGGCGTTCCGCGATGCGGAGAGCCTGCCCATGGCGCCGGAGGCGGCCTTCATCGGGGTGAACCGTTTTGCCACCATCGAGGTGGTGCGGGCTCTGGCGGCGCGGGGCGCGGGCGGGGCGGTGTGTTTTGCCTCGGGTTTTTTGGAGGCCGCTGCGGAAGATGCCGAGGGCGCGAGGCTCTTGCTCAGCCTTTATCAAAGAGTGACTACGGTCACTACCTCCTTGGCCTAGTCAAGAGAGCTCTTGCTTCTTAATCTTGGGGCCCCTCCACTCTTCTGCAGCTCTTTGCTCAAAGCTTTAGCCCTATACATTCGATCAACGCAGTAGAAAATACCACCTGTATGAACACTAATAGCACGCCCTAAAGTATCATCAAAAGCTTCATCCCATACAAATGAGTCTTTATTTCCATCAAAGATCAGCCCCACAATCTCTCCATATTGATTCACAACAGGGCTACCTGAATTGCCACCAATAATATCATGTGGGAAGAAATACTTACGAGCCATTCAATATCACCAACTTCGTCCAAATTTTCTGTCAGTTTATCAAAAAGTAGCTGGTGAACAGGAACAAAAGGAGGTGGAATACACTCTTCCTCGTTGTATACTATTCTATCTGCCACGGGCATCTTCCATAAACTAAGTCGATCAATTGAGTTTCGCCACTGATAAGGTTTTGAACGACGTAAAAATGAACCTTTCTAATTTGCATTCTCATGATAAAGCATAAACAAAGGGATGAAACAGCACATTCGATCTATTTGTAATGGGTAGAGCCCGTGTGAAAACAATAAACTTAGAGGCCTACGCCTGGCGCGAGATCGGACGCGTCGAACTGCGCGGCAGAAGCAGCGAAACGACCGTGTTCACCATCGATCCCTGACCCGACCGACGGCTCACACGGCGTCGCAGCCCAGGGCCCGCAAGGCCGCGGCATCGGGCGACAAATCGGCATCCTCGAAAATCGCCTCGCAACTGCCCAGGCTGAGCGGTGCCTGGCCATCGAGAACGCGTGCGACATTGGCCGCGGTCTCGCAGCCGTTGGTATGCGCGCCGGCGACGGTGGCCCACTGGTCGAGGTCGCAGGCCTCGCCGGCAAAGAAGATGCGATCGTTTGGTAATCTAAACGCACTGTGCACCATGGTGTCGCTGCTATGACAAGAGTTAGTGCAGCAATCGGTTTCTTGTTCATGTGTTTTTCTTTTGCTTCTTTTCCTCTACTCCGTCTTATCTTGTTATGTGAATGGCGAGAGCACATTTTTGCTTAACTTGTCTTGACGAATAACTGAAACCAATCTTTTATTTTATTTTGTATTCTTCTGTGAAGAGGCGCTAGTTGTTTCAGTTCTTATTAAATTTACTCCGGCAGCAAGTATCCAAAGCGTGTCATGACGCATGTTTTGTCAACCATAGATTGACAAGTTACCCCCCCGCGGTATAACTCAAAACCATCACCCCCAGCCTCTAGTGGTTTGTATCAACCCCAGAAGCCTTGCTATATGATATTTGAACTACTTTGAAAAAAATAATATTCTCAAAATTTCTATTTGATGTATTTCCGAAAATTTAAGACATATTGAGGGGGGGTAGCTGTCCTCAGATTATTTTGACTCTTAAAAAGGGTACTAGAAATTCATATTATTAATCAAATGAGTCCCCTCCGAAGTAAATACGACCACCCGTATCCTATAAGAACCTTATATGCCCTCGGGCCATAAAATACAACCCTTCCCCTGAGAGCTGTGGGCCAAATCGTGCGGTCATGGCGGCCTTCACACCGCTTAGCAAATCGCGTTCAAACTGATCGAGATCGACGATGACGGGCTTTTGTGATGGTGTTGGCGCAATGCCCGGTACAACACCGTTCGCACGCCATTCCATCATCAGATTTTCCATCAGCTCAACCAGCGTTATGGCGCATGGCACGTGATCGGTCTGGATGCTTGCACCCCAGCTTTGAGCGGCTTCGCGCGTTGTGAAAAGTGGGCAATGAAGGGCAGTGCTTTCGCCGCGATGAAGGAGCCAGCCATTGTGATACAGCCCCCAAACACCTTCCCATTTTGAAAACAAATTATTTATTTTCTCATTGTTTTCTTTTTAAATAATGCTAGAAAATCCTGTCCCCCCTTCATAAAATTCTCATCCCACATGATAAATTCCTCCATGGGAGGATCTTTCCATGGAGGAATTTATCATGAGGGTTGAGAATTTTCTGAAGGGGGCACAAGATTTTCTAAGCAAGCTTTTTGAGGATTTCCTACTTGATTTTTGGACATACCAAGAAATTACCAACACTTGTGGTACAATTTTAGGATGGAATTTCTAAAATGAAGAAAGTATCATTGTAACCAATCTACTTCATGAAAAAAAGCAGATGATATTAAAGTGTCTCTCTATAGGAAAAAAAGTAATTTTTCTAGAAGATTAAGCAGAATGCAATCCCTTCAAAGGATCTATTTTTAGTTTATGTTTTCTTTTAAGGGTGACTCAGGAGGACCACTTAACTACCTAATGGCTGACGGTACCTACAAGACTTTGGGTATTACCTCTTTTGGCTCATCAGCTGGCTGTGAAAAATACTACCCAGCAGCATTCGTGCGTGTTACTGCTTACCTTGACTGGATTGCCAGCAATGCAAAAGTCATTGGTTAATTTTTCTTTTACTCTTTTTATGGAATTTCAAGTCTTATCTGGCGAGTGCGGTCGGGCTCGAGCCCGGAACGTCGGCCGTCCCGGTCGGCGACCTGAGAGCACCGCTTCCCCCCCTGCCCCCGCTGCCGGACCTGGCCCGCTCGATGGCCGTGGAACGGGACGACCTGGTCGCGCTCGACCGGCGCCGGCAGGCCGCCGACGAGCAGCTCTCGCTGGCGCGCACCGGACATTGGCCCCGCTTCGGGCTGGGAGTGTTCCGCGAACGTGACGAGGGGAGCGCGCTCACCGGTCTGACGCTCTCCGTCGGGCTGCCCCCGTTCGCTCGCAACCGCAGCGCCGTCGCCGAAGCTCGGGTAAGCTGTAAAAAATTGTGGTTCTATCCCACTTTCTAAGGCCGTAATGGAAGAAACATTAGGACATCTAGGACAAATTTTCCCGATAAAGAATGACAGAATGCAAAAGATTATCCTGTCCTTTATGGCCAACCAACTCATCGAAAAGCAGGTCGACCCCAAATCGGCTGAGAAGAGGTTGTAAGAAAGGGTTTAGAGGAAATTGGAATTTCTCGGGAGGGTGTAAAGAAGGAAGCTTTGAATAGACTGATATGGAGGAGGAGTTTTCGCAGCTGTGTTGGTCTATGGTGGCAGGTGTTACAGTGATTTCTTATTTATCAAAATGAAAATCTATTAAGCTTGAAACAATGAGTATATTTTCTTTTTTTACGGAAACTTTAGTAATTTAGACTAATCTTTCGGTTATGCGAGACACTTTTTATTTTCTTCCTTTGTTTTTGGTTATATGAGATTGCTACATTCTTCTTAAAAAGGGCTAAAAATGAGAAACTATTAAAACATATATAATAAGAAAATCTGCAACTCCTACATTTCTGTCATAAATTGCTCTAAAAACTGTTACTGTTACTGTTGTTACTAGTACTATTACTGCTGAACAGTTTTATATTCAAGGTTTTTTTGGCGTTCTTTGATCGAATTTTTTCATCGGTTTTCCCATAGTGCCGATTAGTTTTGTGGCTAAGAACATATTCTAGTTTTATTTTGCTAGCGATCAGTTTTTTGTCATCGGTTTTCCCATAGCACCGGTAAGTTTTGGGGCTAAGAATTCATTCTAGTTTTCTTACGGTAGCAATCGGTTTTTACCATAGTGCCGTTCGGTTTTGGGGCTAAGAATTGTGCATGTTATTTATGCTTTTTAGGAAAAATTTTGCACGTATCGTATAGATACTTTTCCTTTGCCAGAACGTAGACAAGGTACTTGGTTTTATTCAAAATAGCGTATTTGTTGCGAGATTCTTCTCTTACAACAACGTCATTGTATTACTGTTGTGTTTTTCTTTTTCCTCTTATGAATCTGTTTCGTATATATAACGACTTCCTAGTCCAGTATTTTTTTTTTATACACTATTTTGAAGTTTTTCTTTTATAAATCGATTAAAGACAAACAAGATATAAACAAGATATATCAAACAAGATTTATAAACAAGATATATAAAAAACAAGATATATCTACATACGGGCGAATGTCTTGTTCTCAGTAGACCGCGGGTTGGAAAGGTCCTTTTATTCTTCCCCGAGAATTTAGACCTGTTTACCTATTAATACCAAGTGCCATAAAAACAGATCCTAAGCCGAAGAGGATCCTACACGAAGATAGAGGATAGAAGAAATATCATGTAATTCAACTATCCACTGATTAACACCTCAGAAAAGAAGACGGCTTAATAGTTGTCAACCGAAAAGTCGAAAACCTAACCCGATGAAGAAGAAGATAGTACATGCAGATAGTAGCAATAATATAGATCTAGTAACAGTAATAGCATTTTGTAATACTTAACATAGTCCCCTCCCCCCAAAAAAGAAAAAGCCAAATAAGTGGAGAAAATGATTCGAAAACATTGGTAATGATGTTTAGAACGCGCAAAATGCTCTTAGCAGAACGACATCAATTAATTTTAGAACAGCTCAATGCACAAGGCAGGATCACCTCAGTAGATCTGGCTAAATTACTGGCTGTAAGTGAAGATACAATTCGACGCGATCTTAATAAATTAGGTGAGCTTAAGTTACTGCGCCGCGTGCATGGTGGCGCACTAGTTTTACAAGAAGAGACACCCGATTACTTCGATCGCTTGAGTACCCCCGATCCTTCTAAAAAACGCTTTATCCAACCGGCACTGGCTATGCTCGAAGCTGGGCAAACCATCGTGATTGATTCAGGGGAAACTTGCATAGGTCAAATTAACTATAATTACACAAATGAATAGGCAATTTTCAAAATGCTTCAACAATAACACGGACAAAAACACTGGTTTCACATAGCATAATTATTGAGTTGTTCATGATTATGAAAGTGAGAGTCAGTTTGCAGAGGTATTTCAGCTGTGAGTATTAAACAATAAAGTGAAACAAATTGATAATTTTTCGCTACCTAAGTTTGCATTGCCCCACCTCAACAGGAATAAGATTAGTCATGGGATTTTTTTTGTTATTATTATTCGTATTAATTATTTCTTTTCATTTGTCAATTGCCACTCCCAATTTATCCCCGCGTTTCTCATGCGCGATGCTCATGGTATTGCAGCGCGTCTCGAAGCGGCCGCGGAAGGCTCGTATGCGGTCGACGCGTCGCGTTCGGCCGTTTACCGGCCGCGTTCCAGGGCCTTCCCGGACAATACGGAAGCCGAAGCGATCGTAACGTTTGTCGGCCAGCCAAGCGGCGAGTACTTGCCGAGCGTGACGCCGGATGCGACCACCTTCACCGTGCACCTGCATCATTCCTTTATTAGGCTGCCGGATGACGATTACGAACCGCTGCCCTACGACCCGCGCTCGGGTGTCATCGCATTGCGCTGGGATTGATATTCTAGAAGATTATTGTGAAATGACAATTGATGAACGTAGCGACATCATTGAAAAATATGGACTAGATGATTATGCAGAAAAACTTGCAATCATCTGTGAAATAGATGACGATGATGAACGTGAAGAATCATTGTGGGATGTCATGGATGCAATTGATCCAGAAATCAGATATGAAATGGAAGACGACTTTGATGATGTTATCGAAGATTTTGAAGACTGTGTTGAAGCTGGATATCCAATTATGGAATCATATCCAGAGCAATGCATGACCGATGATGGTCAAGTCTTTACAAATACAGATGATAATGATTTTTAGTTTATAACAGACTCAGATGTTTTTCTATGCCTTTTCGGATTCATTCATTATCTTCTATAATTTTGCATGACATCATAGATATCGAAAGAAAATCTTTCTCAGCTTTTCCCCAGTATATATATTTTTTATTTAATTTATTTAATTCTGTAGCAACCTACATTTCTATTGCATCAACCCTCTGAAATGTCTAAATTATGTATTATTAGAATTATCGTGGTGTCCTATATGTTTAAGTCTCATGGTGGCAAATCAGTAATTTCAGTTGAATAAGGATATTCTGTTGGGAATTCAGTTCATCCTTCATGTTTTAGCCCTATTTATTAAAGAGTCAAGTTTGTACTATTAGGTCTTGAAGGTCAATTAAATAAATAACAGGTTTTTTCAATTGAAAATAACGAGCAACATTCAAATTCAACAGCTTTTTCGTTTGAGCAGTCTTTCTTGAAGAATCGTGACAAAAAGTCAACTTTAGCGTCAAAAGCGATAATTCCTTATATACGGAATAATTTCTGTTCATTTTAAGTTTCAACGTTGCTCCTTACTTTTAGTTTCAAAAATTTGTTTATTAAATTTAATTTCTAGCCGTTTTTCAAACGATGCCAGGAAATCCCCTTCCCTCACCCGGCGCTCCTTTTCTAACTCCATTTCTTCGCTTCGACTAAGATAATTCTTGCCGGTTGCAGTAGGCAGAAAGAGGAGTTGGAGCGAAGCCTGCTGTTGGATTCCAGGTGGCAACGCAGCTCCGGGTGGAGGCGCGGCAACACGAATCGGCGTCGTCAATCCTTTGCCAGATTCAGCGAGCAAAGAGGCCCATTCCGAAATATACTCGGCGAGACGATCGTAGGACGTTTCGGTATCCGCGACAAGGTCCAATGTCAAGTCGATTCGAAGGATCTCGGGTCCATCCAAACGCAAAAAGGCATCATCCATAATGTCCTAGCGAAATATGGGGACGAATATTGATACATTATATTTGATGACATTATTGACAATGTTAACAACGAACTGATCTTTGTGTCTAAACACAAGTTAAGAACTAGTTTGATCTATTCTCAATATTATTTGTTAGAACAGGGAAGACTAAAGTGTCTGTCCCTTTTACGAATTATTCAAATAAAAATGCCTGAATTTGCTGTTAGCATGATGATTGTAATAAAAAACCAATAGCCGTTAATGATAATTGACTTCTGGAACAAACACAATTTTGGCTGTTTACTAAGGAAGACTGTATCAAGGGCACTCCGCATACTGTTGATCCGGCGGCCCTTTTCGATGACGGCGAGCGCCGCGTCCCGGGTCGCCGTGCCGCCCTCGGGCAGGGAGCGGGAGCCGCCGGTGCCGAAGCCGGTCCTGACCCGGTCGGTATCGCCCTGCACGACCGTGATATCGGCGATGTCCAGGCCCATGCGGTCGGCGACCACCTGCTTGTAGGCGGTCTCATGGCCCTGGCCGTTGGACTGGGTGCCGATAAAGAGCGTCACCTGGCCGGTGGCCTCGACGCGCAGGTCCGCCGTCTCGCCCGGGCCGGCGCCGCAGCTTTCGATGTAGGACGCAATGCCGAAGCCGCGAAATTGGTAGTTTCAATGGGGAGAAAACTGAGATGGGGCCATAGCCCTTCCTGCTTTCTAAGAAAGAATACATATTATTAAAACACCTGTTGTAACAGAAACAGTCGTGTCTTAGCCCTTAGCAAACTCTTGTCCCTAGGCATTTAGCTAAGAAGGCCCGGGTATATACTCAGAGGTGAGTAGGGCTTTAAACCTCTGCGCCTTTACATCCTAAAATACTATGCCACAATCATTCGATAATTTCCATATATTGTATGTAATTTACCTACTTGTCCCTTTTGTCAAGTTCCCCACCCTACTATCAAAGATATTCCCAACCTTGTCAATGACGTTGTTTCGAGAGTCAACAACACCTGTTTTCGTAAGGCTCACGCAAGACTCGTTTTCCTTCTCAAAACTTTTTACCCCAGGTGACCTGTATCCATAGCAGTACAAATAGTTATAGAACTTCAACATTGTAAATCCATTCTTTTCAAGTTAACAAAACTGTACAATTTTTAAAAAATACAGAATAACACTGTTGGAGCCACTTGTTAGATGATTCTGGGAGGAAGAGAGGAGTTTAAGGAACCTATCCTTAAAAAATAGAGTTATAGGTTTCACAGCACTGTTAAAAGAATATATTCTTGTAGTGATAAAAGTATTATCAATCCTTGAACCATAAATGTAAAACCTATTAAGGAGTTTTTACAAGTTGGATTGAAAAGGGTCTCTATTCATCATTATTCACTGAAATATACATAGGTCATTAAGGCGTCAAAAACAATTCTAAAGTCATAGGTAAGTTTTTTGTTTCGAAAGGAGTATTTTTTCGGGAGGAGGTTTAAAAAACTTAAAAAATGCATCAAAAACTTGTTTATATCCATTTTTGTTGCGTTTTTACGAGTCGTACAAAATGTCTAGGGGTGTTTCAAATCCTCTACCCCCCTCTCCCTAGATATGGTCGTCGCGGCCTTGGCGGTCGAGGCCGAGATCGCCCCGAGAGCGACCTCGTCGCTGGCGATCGGGCCGTTGTCGCGCTCGATGTCGGCGATCCGCATCCGCATGCGGTTCAGCGTGCGCTGCTCGGACTGGCCGAGACGCAGGCCGAGTCGGTCGATTGCTTCGACACCGGCTTTCGCCGACGCGTAGTTACCGTTTTCGAGGTCCTGGTACGCCTGCAGCAGGGTGCTGTCGACGGTCGAGGCGACCTCGTGGCGACGCATCGCGATCTGATCGAGCAGTTCGCTCGCCGGAGCGCGTTCGGTCATCGTCACATCAGATGGAGAAAAATTGAAATGAATAAAAACTTAATACAGAAAAAAATTACAACAAAAACAACGAAAATTAAAACTGATGGGAATTAAGACTGCATCAACAAGAAAGGTCAGCCTGCTAGCTGGTTTTATTTCTTTTGATGCTACAAGGCATATGTTACCTTATATTTGGAACTTACAAGATTATTTTCGCAAGGACAAGTTACGTTTTTCTATTAAACAGCCGTCCTTTGATTCTTAAAAATTCCTTTCAAGCATATTACAACTAAAAAGGAACTCGTTTTAAGGGAGTGTCTATCCTATCCTAGCAATTTCAGCCAGAGTTAATATCTTTCACTGGGAGTTCACAAGAACTCCCAAAACTCTTTGACAGAAAAGCGATATCGGTTTTAGCAAAAATTCTGATTTTTCAATCATCAGCATTGGTCACTGATGGCAATTTCTGAGCCCGTCATTCTGCTCTGGAATAAAATATAGTAAGCAAATATTTCGAAAATAGTCTTTGGTTTCCATCATACTGGCTATACTAACTAATTATATAGTGAGTATTGAGTCAAAATATGGGTGCCTGAAAGCAAAATGCAGTGTGGAGTACACGTGTCTCGCTAATGGCTTTTTAAATTCCAATGTTAATAATTTAAAAATATAGCTAAACAAACAAAAGTACCTTACAGTATTATAGCTGATTTCGAATCGTAAAACGAAGAATATTATCAAAAGAAAGGTAAAAGACAATTAAAGTAGCTGAGTAAAAGCAATTTGCTTATGGATTCCAAGTATGTTGTACTTTTGATCCAACACAGGTTAAATTTTGCGAATGTCTCGATAAATATCTAGCGGACATTTGGTAACTACCATAATATATGTGTGTATAGAAATAGCAATGAGCATGAAAATAGAAAGATAGATCATGGTTATACACAAGAATAGGTAAGAAAAAAATGAAATAACGAGATGTGGGGAAAGTCTGATCACTGATCACTCTGAATCTTAAAAAGGGCACTAGAACATCTGATTTCCAATTCAATGAGCCCATTCAAAATGTTTTTACGATCACCATTTTTATATATACCTTATATGCCCCCAGGACAAAACTTATAACCCTTGCCCTGAAGGCTGTGGGCGGTTTGTCATCCTTAAAGACGTAATTTCTGGACCTTTCAATTACGTTGAACAAAATGTCTATCTCACAATTTCGATTGGATGTGTTTGGGGAAATGGTGTACACGGGAGGGGGTGGGGTGTGTTTGCCCTCCAATCACTTGAATCTACTCAAATTAAGAAAAAAAATTACCAACATTCCACGGATTAGGGAATATTTCAGCCTAAAATATTCGACATGTAAACAACATCGAAAAGATTTTACTGAAGGCGTATTCCTGTCATTCTAACAAAAAATGTCAGCTAAAAATTTCATCAACAAATTTGTTCCCGGGAACTAAGGAATTTTTGTAGGGAATTTCGCTAGTAAATTAAATTGCTGCTTAAAATATTGAGCCTTAATATTCAAAAACTGATAATGCAATAAAGCAGGATGACAACCTGATTTATAATATCTCTCAATTAGCAAATTTTTTATGAGAAAAACGATATATTTTGATGTGATAAAAACTAAATTAATTTATCAGTGATGTAGGAATGTAATGGGGGGGGGCAGGGTTTTATTTGATCCAATATAGAGACTTATAGTAGGTCTTTTTTGGGTATAATCTCGCCTCTTTTTGTTGGGGGGCAGCATATAGCATATAGGCAGAAGTTCAGTTCTTTTTCAAAATTCTAGAAGCATCCATTTTAGAAAATAAAGTTGTATCTTCAAAATATAATATGAGAAAAATGAAAATGCTCGTTCAATACCCGGTCTTATACCACCGAGAACAATAGAAAATTACCCACCCCGGAATATATTCCAAGATCGAACAGTGTTTCTTCAGGAAAATTTAAAGAAGTTGTGGGAGGGGCCTGATTTAATACCTCACTGAAATGCTCCATCCAGCGTCGGTTTATATCATCTGTCTGGATTAATAAGAAGCCTTCTTTGTTTTCAACTTGGGTTGAAAAAGCCTTCAACTTACCTGCAAGCTCCTTCGTTATAGCGTACACAGTGCGATATCTCCCCGCCTGGTGGCTACTTCAGCCTGATCAGCCATAATTTCGAGATACATCCTCTTATCATTCCTAGTCTGTGTTTTGAATTGTTTATTCAGACGCTAAAGGAGTGATCGGATGAAGTTTCATATTTAGAAAGACCTCATAACTCAGATCTCTTATTTTTAATCCCGACCAGATCAAGTGACATTGGGGGGAGTTGGGAAGGGGAATCTTAGAAAATGCTTAGAGTGGACGGATCAGGATGAAACTTGGTGGGAAGAATGAGCACAAGTCCAACATATGTGACTGACATAACAGGACCGGAGGCGCCGTTTTATGGTTGCTGATTAAGAAAAATTAGGAAAAATGAGGTATTTGCAACTTACGAACGGGTGATCAGATCTAAATGAAATTTGACATTTAGAAGGATATTTTGGACAAATCATCGCGTTCGAAAAAGCATGCCATAAAATTTGCAAGCACACCCTTGAGTGCAGCAAAATTGGCATGCTCATCAATCCATAAACCCTCAACCTGATGAAACATCGGCGTATGTGTCACATCTGAATCACACCGATATACGCGACCGGGCGCAATTAATTTAACCGGTGGTTTGTGTTCAAGCATAAAATGGATTTGAACCGGTGAAGTATGT
This sequence comes from Alatinidae sp. Z8VKAUB7J3, assembly GCA_010016025.2. Lineage (NCBI taxonomy): Eukaryota > Metazoa > Cnidaria > Cubozoa > Carybdeida > Alatinidae > Alatinidae sp. Z8VKAUB7J3. The sequence goes on from JAAAKM020721499.1 coordinate 61,575,944, forward strand.
GTTCGTAACAGATCGCCGTTATCAATATAAAATGTATCATGCATGGCGCGTGCTGGATGATTTTCAGGAATATTGAGTGCAGTGAAATTATAAAAATACAATCACTCCTGGGAAAAAAACAACAACAAAAAAACCAATAAACACGCATCCGTGATCTTTCTTCTGGCAAAAAAAAATACAAAATTCCACATTTTGTAGATAGGAGCCTTAAACCTCTTCAGCAGGGTTTTCTGATACGCTGAATCTGATTGTGTGATTTGAATTAATATTCTATGACTTTTAGGGGATGTGTTTCCCCCTTTTTTCAAAAACAATATGAATTTTCTCCGGCTCGTCATGGGTAAGACTAACCTTGATGAAACTTATATATTTAAAATCAGCATACAAATCCGATTCTTTTGATGTATCTATTCTTACAAAGAGGAACTCCTAAATTAAAATAGCTATACACAATCCCCATCAACATTCCGCAATGTTTGGAAATGTTCATCTCTTCTACCAATATTAAACAAAAAGAAGATAGTGTCATACAAATATTCACCTGTTAATAATTTTCTCTAATAAAATTTTCGAGAAAAAATCGATTAAGTGACCATAATCAGTCACGCACTGATCAGCCACGCAAAGACATTTAAGATGCCAAGTAATGACATATAGATAGTGTCCAAATAATAAAGCATAATACATGATTCATTAATGATCATGTGCTATAAAAATAATATAACAGAGGAGGAAAAGCCCTTTTATGTACAGATTAATTTCTGTTCGTTTTAAGTTTTAATGTCGCTTCTTACTTTCATTTAAAAAAACTTGTTTTTATTTAATTTCTGGACGTTTTTTAATTAATGCATGTTTTTTTATCTTGGCTCTCCACACATAAATAATTAAAACGAAATTTGTATATTTTTTTTTTTGGCTAAATGGCTTTCTCATAGTTTTAATCAGAAGATTTTGAGAAAAAGGAGAGAGGGAGGAGGCCTAGTTGCCCTCCAATTTTTTGATTACTTAAAAAAAGCAATAAGAACTTTTAATTTTTTAACGGATCACCCTTTCTATATATATAGGCTCCCTTATATGCCCCAGCACATAACTTATAACCCTTGCCCTGAAGGATGTGGGGGAAGGGGTTGTCATCCTCAAAGACATAATTTCTGGAACTTTAAATTATGTTGAACAAAATTGCTATCTCAAAATTTTGATTGGATATGTTTCAGGAAATGGTGGGCATCTTTTGCAACACTTTTGACCATTAAAAAGGGCACTAGATTGTTCAATTTTCAAGTGAATGAGCCTTTTTTGAAGTTTCTACAACAACAAATGGCCATCTTAAAATTTCTAGCAGAGGCATTTCCAGAACCTGACGAAAAGTTAATTCTTTTGGATTTGTTTGTTTTAGTGGGCTTTTTTGGACCAAAAAACCTAGCTAATTGATCTTTTATGCATTGCCTCCCTGTCCCTAATAATTTCAATTATTCAAATATATGAAAATGGCAACCTGGAATTTTATGACGTTAAAATTCGGTTATCGAATTGACAAATTGACTGATGAATTCAAACGCTTTGAACTGAACTTAAAAAGAGCTTCGGAAACTCATATCTCAGGTGTAGGAAATATGGAACTAAGTTATGTATAATTTATTTACTCAGGCAGGAATAATAGGTCACATTGGCAGGGGCGCGAAGCGCCACACCAACAGCTCGTATATATACAAAAATATAGTGTCTGTCTGGCCGTCTGCTACGGATCGAATAAGCCCCCTTCGAAGCTTATACGATCGATTTCTAATCCTTTGAGTCCTTCGCGAAGTATGTACGACCACCCCTTCCATAAAAACCTTATATGCCTCCGGGGTACAGCATAACTTGTAACACTCTCCTCTAGGCTCTGGGGGGGTCTTGTCTGATGTTAGAACTATTTTTAACAAAATGACTGTCTCAAACTTGCTGATCGGATGCACATGGGGAAAGAGGGTGTAAGGGGAGGGGAATTTACAGATCTTTCAATTACGTTGAACAACATAGCTATCTCAAAATTTTTTATCGGATGAGTTTGGGGAAATGATGAGCGTGAGAGGAGGGGTTAGTTGCCCTCCAGTCACTTTTGACTTTTAAAAAGGGCACCTAGCCATTTCAATCCACAATCGAATGAGCCTTCTTGAAGTTTCTACGACAACAAATAGTCATCTCAAAATTTCTATCAGATGTATTTTGGGAAAATACAAGGTACGGGGGGGGGGGGGTATCCCCCCTCCCATCACTCTGAATCTTAATAAGAACACTAAATTTTCTGATTAGCAATCCTCAGAACTTATTAAAAACGGTATTTCCAGAATCAGCAAAAAACCTTCTTTTTTTTCACTAGTTCATTCATGTAAACCAGTTTTAAGTTCTAGAAATTTTTTCCGATCCTACAGAATTAAAAATGTTCACTTTTCTACTAAATTGATACGAGATGCAAAATGGGAATAAAACTTTCTCACAAAGAAAAAGGCTGTTTATTGTACTCCAAACTCGATGCGCAACAGATGAGAACCGATATTTCACTCTGCCGCTATTGGTATGTAAAATTGATTTATATTAAAACAAATTAACTTTTTTAACAAATAAGAGAACTTTCCAGGTCACAAAAATCTAAAGTTGTGAGCAAGATAGCAAAAGCGATTCCATAACATTAGTTGAGCACAAATTTTAAGTTCGATTTCACGCTTCGTTTCATTGGGTTTCAAATCTAATACTAACAAACTGCTTGCAACTTAAAACTAATTTTATCGGCCAAAGACAGAAGCTCAGAGCATTCATCCTTCATAAGTGCCATGCTTAAACAGGTTAAACGGCTTAAACACGCTTGAACAGGCGGGGATAGATTAGTACAGTTATTAAATCTAAGTCCTAAAAAGTTGTCTTTTTTATCAGTAAATACGTTGACCTTAGCACTGATGAACGACATTTGTAATAGCCCATTCCGTGCGTAATTTTTCTTCAACCAAGAATAGCAACTTAGCAATAAATACCAGTACAAACTAAAGCATTTGTTCTATTTAGCATCTTGCCATTCAACGCGTCAAAAGTGACAAGTAATCACAACCAAACCTTTTGTTATTGCTAAAGGGTCACCTAATTTAGTTCTTAATTTTAATTGACCCAGTTCCAAATAGAGAGTGCTTAATAGGATATATTGAAGATGCTCTGTATAGCAATGATCAATATGATCTTGATTGGTTGTTAGTTCAAGAACACGTAAGGGGGAACAAAGTCTCATTTTCTTTTTCGATGAAATATTTTTCATGTTTTTCAATAAATTATTTTTATTTTCAATGATTTCTTTTTTTCAGTGATTCCATTTCTGTCCTATTTGCAGATATAGAGGGTGTGCTCATATTCATTTTTGAAAGTTTTAAACCAAGAAAATCTAATCTTGAACTCGTAGATTTGAGGAGGTTTAAGACCCTTAACTGCAAGGGGAAAAAAATTGACCTGAGCAAGCGAGGCGAAACAGGAAGTATCGTACATTTTTGCAATTTTACCATTTCAAAGTGCAAATTGAAAATACATGCTTGCAGTACTGGAGGAGAATAGCGCTTCCAGTGGCTAGTGCTTCTGAAAAAGAACTCAAAGAGGTGAAAGGACTTGTTGTTAGTTCATATACCTTCCTGCAATTTTTGGAACTGGATTAGTACTAGATTAACAAGTCGTAACTTTTATCTTAACCCTTGGGCAGCATAAAGGATTGATGCTCTGCTTGATTATACTGAGCCCAGGGGTCAATTCCTGCTGCAGTGCAGCAAGGTTGGGCGATATGCTTGTTACTTGTCCTTTTAAAAAAGACCCAGCAACTGAACTATCTTTTTCACCGGCCTATTAGCCAGCAATAGCCCTGTATCAAGTCATGGCTAATTGTAGAAAAAGAAAAGACAGATAGTCCAATTGAGTTAGAGACAATTCATGCATTAATCCCCCTTATTAGGATTGTATAAAAAAGATGTCTTTTATCCGTCCATGCGTCATTCCTAGGGCAGTAGAATTAGGGTAGGTAGTCATAGAGCTAAGATAGTCATAGAACTTATAGTTTCCCAAGTGTTTGGTTAAATGGCACGGGTAAACGGGGGGAGTAAGTGTGCCTCTCTTATTGGATCAATACTTGTTTGTTATCTTTTAGCGCCTGCCTAGAGAGTCAGGCAGGTTGACCAAGAAGGGGTTATTTATGAAAAATTAGAAAAATGAGGTAATAATTCAATGACATTGTAATAATTCAATTAGAAAAATTAAAGACAATTCAATGACAATAAAAACAAGTTTTTTCAACTGAAAGTAAGGAGCAACATTAAAACTTAAGACAAACAGAGATTATTCCGTATATGAAATGGTCTGTCCCCTCCACAACACCCCGCTCTTTACGTTAAAGTTCTTATTGTTTTAAAAAGTAGGATTGTGAGAAAGAGTCAAACTTTGGCGTAAAGAGTAAGGTGTTGAGGAGGAGACAGCCCCTTTCACATACCGAATGATTTCGATCTCGAAGCATTTACCCACCGAAAACTTGGAACGAGTGTTTCCAATAAGAGGTCAAGTTTTGTTGCTGGAGAGTAGAAAAAATATTAGCTTTTAGATGCAGTAACTCGGATCGTTAAACCGTTCTCTCTAAAATTTAGTCGATTGGAAAACAGGAGGACTTCGCCTGAAATATTGCTGATTCTTTTCTTATCTTCTGGAGTTTTTTAAAGCTTAACATAAAAGTGAAAGTAAAAATCGTTGATCAAGCCCACAATAAATAGGAATATAAGTCATACTGTAAGATAAAATAAAAAAAACAGACCAGTAAATTTTAGTGTGGTTCAATCCTGCTTTCTACGGCTATAATGAAAGCAAGGTTGAGATGGCTATGACACATTCTGCAGATGAAGGATGACAAAAAGATTGCCAAAGATTGTCCTTTTTGGCCAACCGTCTAGGGCTAAACAAAAAGCAGGTTGTCCTTGTCTTGGGTGGGAGGATGTCATAAGGAAAGATTTAAAGGAAATTGGAACTTACTGGGAGGGTGTAAAGAGGGGGGCTTTGAATAGATTGGGATGAGGAGGAGCTTTCGTAGCTCTGTTGGCGGTTGGATGCTATGGTGAGTTGTTAGTAAAAGTAGTAGTAAAAATTTTTACTGTCGTTAATCTATGGTAAAATATAAATCATTTTGATTATCTGTTTTAGGGAAATTTTAAATCCATCCCGGCAAATGCTCCTTCAACCCTAGAGGGTGTAAACTGTGTCGTTTTCCTCATTTTGGACAGAAAAAGAAATGGAAAACGAATAACAATGGCTCTACAGAAATATTTCCCACACTAGAATTTAAACCTGTCATCTGCAAATTTTGGCAGCAAAGTTATTAAAAAAGGGAGCTACCTCCTCTTTCAGCCCATCACTGCCTGGCTTATTATAACAATGCTTTGCAAATGAAATGGCTCATTCTAGCGCTTTTAACCTAAAACTGGATATCCCCGAAATCCATTGTTTCGGCATACAAGTCTTGCCAGGAAACAATCTTATAATGTGTATTCTCATAAACTCTGGACAAACACCGGGCTCAAAATATACAACAAAAATTACTTTAATTTTTTAGATGTGTCATCACAAATGTAGCCAAGTAGACAGGAGTCCAAAATCCCACTAAAGCTGAAATACGAGGCATTATTGAAGAATTTGTTCGAAATTGAACGTAAAAACATATTTAATTCCTGACTTGCTCCAACTTCCTCCAGAGCAAAATTCGAGTCTTCTCCCTTCAATTTCTGAACGTTTTTGAATTAGTGCATGTTTGATTTTGGCTCTCCGCACATAAATTATTAAATGAAATTTGTATATTAATTTTTTTTGGCTAAATGGCTTTCCCTGAGTTTTGATCAGACGATTTTGATAAATAAGGGGTGGGGAAGGAGGCCTAGCTGCCCTCCAGTTTTTCGATTACTTAAAAAGGCTACTAGAATTAATTTTTCACGAACTTTTTTGTTAGTAAAAAATATGCGTAACTTAAAAATTAACTTGCGTAACAAACTTTTATATTCTTATATTTTTATTATGTGTACGAGGGGGTTTGTACCCGAGTCAGCGCTAGCAACCCAAAATTGGGAGGCAGTAAGTCCGCTGATTCACACTCGCGCAAGCGTAGTGCATTCTAACGGTTCTGTTCATAAGGGAAAAGACGCTGTGCGCAAAGCGTATGAGCTAAACTTCGACGCGATCAAGAATGAACGCTACGAGATTGCTAACGTACATTGGCTACTGGATTCGTCTGAAACTGCGGTATACATGTTCGATTTTTCATGGACTGGTGTCATTGATGGGAAAGAGGCTTCTGGGGGTGGCAGGGGAACCGCCGTGTTGACGCATGAGGATGGAAGATGGCAGCTACTGGCCCTTTCCATAATTGTCTGTTGTTGTTTCCTCATTTTTGTTTCTAAAGTATTATATTTTTATAATTCCATAATTACACTATATTTTTATTCTTTCCATAATTGTCTGTTGTTGTTTCCTTATTTTTGTTTTTAAAGTATTATATTTTTATAATTCCATAATTACACTATATTTTCATACTTTCCACAATTCTCTGTTGTGGTTTCCTTATTTTTGCTTCTAAAGTATTATATTTTTATAATTCCATAATTACACTATATTTTCATACTTTCCACAATTCTTTGTTGTAGTTTCCTTATTTTTGTTTCTAAATTATTAAATAAAATGAACAGTTTCAAAAAAATTTCGTAACAAGAAAGTCTTCTTAAGTAGTCTGTAATAAAAAAAAAACAAAAAAAAAACTGGAAATTAAAAGTGACTCGGGCAAATATTCACCAAAACTAAAAACGGAATTCTGATGACAATTACTATACCGGCAGTCTTGGCTTTTTATGCTGATTCTAAATATATAAAATTCCTTCAGTTTATTGTTACCTAGCCAAAACCAAAAATCTGAGGAAATTTGCCTGATTTCTGAAAAAAGGGGAAATATCCCCCCAAAAACCAAGCGATCTTATTGAAAATCCTTTTATTTATCTGAAAAAATATGAAATTTTGAATTTTCTGCCAGAAGAAAGATCACGAATGCGTTTTTATTTGTTTTTTTTTTCCAGGGGTCATTGTATTGACCAAATGGCTCTAGAATATCGTGAGGGGGCTCATTTGAAGGGAAATTAAAAGTTGCATTGGCCTCTCTAAGTGACCAAAAAAATTAGAGGGCAACTAGGCCCCTTCCAACGCCTCTTTTTTCTCAGAATCGTCCAATCAAAATTTTGAGACAGCCAATTTATCCAGCATAGCTGAAAGGCCAATTGACACTGCTTTTGGCGATTTCAGATTAAAAAGAAATGTCTGTTTGTTTTACTTATTGACTGAAAATTACCCTCTATGGGATTTTTCTTTTTCTCACCTGTTTTTGTTATTCGAGTTTTGTTGTACACTACGTATAGCTAATGTGGTCTCAGAACGCGTTAAAAATAATCCCCTAACCCCCAGACAAAAGGAAAAACAGTAGATTGTAAATAAACTTTTTACTTATGAATATAGTTCAACTTAACGTATAAGGGTATTTTCACTAAAAATCTGTGCTATAATCTTAGAACTAAGTTTAATTCTAAGCCAAGCAATACTATTACACTCAAGCCAATTTGAAGCCAACTGGATAAAACCTCGACCGTATTCGCCAGCTCTGGCAGCCTCGATTGCCGCATTCAGGGCCAATAAATTTGTTTGATCAGAGACTTCACTGATCAAAACCGTGATTGAAGAGACGTTCATAGTTAGCTCTTCCAGTTTTTTAAGTTGACTAAAAGCGTCTTTCGATAAGGTCGCCACTTGCTCAACATGACTTCTGACTTCTGATACCGACGTCGAACCGCTTTGGCTAAGTGTGTTCGTCTCCTGAACGCTATTTCGAATATCTGATATGTTGCGACTGACTTCGGCAAGCGTATATTCAATCTCACTGATCCCCGCCGCCTTCGGCCCGCCGGCTTCTTCGGGCAGCGGGGTCAGCACCAAGGTCCGCTCCTGCTGCTTGGCGTAGTAGCCGGCGATCGGCCCCCAGAGCAGCCCGACATCGATCTCGCCCGAGGCGATGTCGGCGACCATGGCTTCCCCAGCCCGATTGAATCGGGTATCGACCATCAGGTGATAGGGCTTGGTGCGGGCCATCAGGCCGTGACGTGCGATCAAGGAGGCGGGTGGCGTGCCGGCGACCACGCCTAGGCGCAAGTCCTTGAGGACCGGGTCGCCCAAGCTCTCGGGCGCGATGCCGCCATCGGCGCGATAGACAGCGAGATTTGAAGCTGACCGGCTACGGCACGATGAACCAGGAGCAAAAGGAAGCTTGGGATGCCGCGTACGGTCCAAAGAACGAAGCTTTTCTAGAGGCTCGGCCAAAGATGAGCGAAAAGGAAATCGTGCAGTGGAAATACCAACGGTACGTCAAGGATTATCTTCGCTGCGTTAAGAGTGTGGATGATTGTGTCGGGCAAGTCTTGGATTACTTGGACGAAGCCGGTTTGGCCGAAAACACCGTGGTGATCTATTCCTCGGATCAAGGTTGGTACTTGGGTGAGCACGGATGGTTCGACAAGCGGTGGATGTAAAGAAGGCGCACCCCTGATCGGCAACCCAGACGCGATGCTCAACCTGATCCACGCGGACGATGCCGTGTCACTCATCCGGACGATGACCGATTCCCCGGACACGGGACGCATCGAACTAGGCTGCGACGGCTCACCCGTTGCACGCATCACGTATTACCAGGAACTCGCCAAAAGGCTGGGCCTGCCCGCCCCCCGGGTCATCGACGACGCCACCGCCGCCGCGACCTCCTGGGTCAGGTCTTCCACCGCGTGCCGGTCCCGCACCGCCGAGGCGATAAACGCGGCGACAACCGGCTGGGCCTTCATCCATAGCACAAACAAAACAAATCCGTGATCTGTCTTCTGGAAAAAAAATGCGAAATTCCACATTTTTGTAGATAGGAGCTTGAAACTTCTACGAAAAGGTTCTCTGATACGCTGAATCTGATGGTGTGATTTTCGTTAAGATTGTATGACTTTTAAGGGGGTTTTCCCTCCTGTTTTCTAAAATAATACAAATTTTCTCAGGCTCGTAACTTTTAATAGATAAGACTAAACTTGACGAAACTTATATATTTAAAATCAAAATTAAAATGTTTCTTTGATGTAACTATTGGTTTCAAAATTCCATTTTTTTTTTAGTTTCGGTTGGCGTAGTAAGTTCAAATGAAGCAATGAAAACTTACCTCATAGTCATCAGCATGTTTTTCAAAATACTTCAAATGTTCTAAAGATAGAAAACGACTAAATCTGCTGAGAAAAAAAGCTGGTTTCTGTTCCAACAATTCTTGGATGATTCCCCATTTTTCCTGAGGAGTTAAGTCAGGTTCTCCTCTTTGCTGACTTTTCAGAGGTATGTCAATCTGAGAAACATGGCCAATAATTGAATTCTTGGCTTGTTCAAAGTCCATGTCCAATGTTTCTAAAAGAAGAATGCTTGGATTGAGTTGGTCAAATTCAGATTATGAATTTTCAGTTTAACCCCCTTTCGGAAATGTATTCCCCTATGCCCTGATATACACAAGAAAAACTTTTGTGTAATTTCATTGAATTCGTTTTTTTATTAAGCAAAGTACAAAGGGGAAGGGAATTTTCGAACTCCAGGAGTCTATATTCCCTTCCAATTGAAATCCCTGGCAATTTTTAATTAATCTTAGGATTCTGCCGCCATGATGCCAAGTATAATTTATTTTTTCTGGATATTCTTTTTCAAAAAAGCCCAACGGATTAATTAATAATTCTTACTTCATATTTTGAATCCTTTTAAATTTGAAATACGACTTGTGCATCTCCTCGATGACGACCTCGATCGAGAGCGCCTTGCGATACGGGCGGTCCGAGGTCATCGCCTCGACCGTGTCCGCGACGACGATCACGCGCGAGGGCAGCGGGATCTGGTCGCCGGAGAGGCGGTCGGGATAGCCCTGGGCGCAGCCGTCGTACCATTCGTGGTGATGGCGCACGCAGGGGACGACGCTGCGCAGGAACTCGACGGGCTCGAGGATCTTCGCGCCGATCTCCGGGTGGCGCTTGATCTCCTCGTACTCTTCCTCGTTCAGGCGGTCGGGCTTGGTGATGATCGCGTCGGGGATGCACCACCCCCTCCATATGAAGTACCCAGGGAACAAATAGTAAATGGGAGATACTTCGCTCTTCACTAAGTCAAAACCAGATCATTTTTTCTAATATACAGCACATACATACATAAGAACTGACTAGTTTTGGAAATGCTTAGAGTCTAAAAAGAAAACAAATGTCTTCTTATAGTAAAGCATCTGCTTATAGCATAGCATAAGTATAATTTTTGTTCATTAAAACATAGTTCCAACACTAAATTTTGAAAAAGAACAGATGTCAATATGATTTCAAGAAAGCAATTAGGTAGCTCAAATTTTATTTAGTGGCTTTTCTTCGAAGACATGGTGTTCGGGAATGAGTCTGGGAATCAAATCTACGGCACGAAGCATCTGTAGAGGTTGCTCGTTGATGTTGGACAGTATGACGCGAATATTTCGTTTTTGCATGTATTCGATCGCTTGTTCCATGGCATGGGCGGCGGATTGGTCCAAATACGGGACCCGATTCATCTCAAAGATCATGATCTTCACCGACGGCAACCGTTTGAGGTTTTCAATTAAAAAGTGCGCGAATCCGAAAAACACAGGTCCGGTAAACGATTTGATATACACGGAATCTAAATGTTCCTGCGGAAGGACGAATTCCTGGTTGGCCGAGAATCAATGCTGGGATTTCAAGAGCTTCGCAAAGGGGATCTTCTGGGACGTCCGTCAGAAATTCCTGATAGGACGTCATCCAGTCCTGCACGAAGTCATGGACTACAGTTGGAGACGAGTCAGTACTCGCAAGCTTGTTGAAGAACTCCTGTGAATAGAAAAACTGGCTTGTGAACCAAGTTGAGCCCGAGTTTGAGGAAATGGAATTGAACTTTGAAGACTCTTGTGAGATTAGGCCAGCCTTATAGAACGCATTGGCGAAGCCCATGGACGCAACCATAGCTCGCCATCCACCTCCGGAGGCTAGTCGATGACCCTGAGGTCAAAATCCTCACCACCCAGGAAGGTGTCACCGTTGGTCGACAGCACCTCAAACTGATGCTCGCCGTCAACTTCCGCAATCTCAATAATGGACACGTCGAAGGTACCACCACCCAGGTCGTAAACCGCTACCTTGGCGTCGCCACGCTGCTTGTCCAGGCCGTACGCCAGGGCTGCCGCAGTGGGTTCGTTGATAATGCGCTTCACATCCAGGCCGGCAATTTTACCGGCGTCTTTGGTGGCCTGACGCTGCGAGTCGTTGAAGTATGCCGGCACGGTAATCACCGCCTCGGTCACTTAGCGACTCGTACGCCTGTTTTGCCTTTTCAAGGGGTTCTGGTAGCAGCTTCATTTCCATCAAACGCTCTGCTATTCAGTTCTGATAATAAAAGGTTTACATAAAAAGCTACCTCCAACAGACACAAAACAAGAGACAGCTTCGCCTTGTAATGTACTATGCCCAGTGTTAGGTGCGTATACTTGTCTTAGGGTTTCCATAAGTCCCTAGTTGCACACATGGAAACCACTTGCTCCAGTGACTCCATTTACACGTTCTTTTTCAAAATTGGAAGCATAATCCTAAGCACTATCTCGCTAAATACTTCTACTCAACGGGTGAGCGTTAATAATTATTTCATTTATTTTGCTGTTTTTTTCTCGAGGGATGATTGTATCGAGTCAATGGCCCTAGAAAAATGGAAGAGGGCTCACTCGAAAGAAAATTAAAAGTGTTAGTATTAGTATGGGTACATTTCATTACTTACAGGCCTCTCCTCACGGAATGCGAAGTGTCATTTTACCTATAAAGACATAGTTATTTGATCTTTCAACTATACTGAACAAATTGGCTATCTTGAGATTTCGATGAAATATCTTTGGGAAATAAATGGACGTAGGTGGGGGCCAGTTGCACTTCAATCTTTTATGTTTACAAAAATATTAAAGCTCAATTACAGGTTGCAATAGGCAACACCTTTGATGCCGCCATCTTGGGAGAAAAGTTGTCACGAGCAGGTTTAAGCTCCCAAGACTTATATGCAAGTGTAGGGATTCAATACCAGGCTCCTTACCGAAATCCAGATTTTATTGAAAGAAAAAGCTTGTGGAATCAACTGTTAGGGTATTTTAACAATCAAGAACACTTGATTTTAACATTAAGTGCTCATGGCTTAGGCGGTATGGGTAAAACTGAATTGGCAGGTTTTTATTATCAGCACCCTCCTAAAGCATATAGTTTAAGAGCTAAATTTTGAAAAGGGTGCTCTGTTTCAGGGATGATTCAAAACTGAAGAGAAGCTATTGAAAAACATGATAAATATGTTTGAAAAATTGGAAAAATACTAAAAAAAAGTGAAGGTGAAACTTAGCTACATGCAAAATGTGTTAACCTTGATTATTCTGCATATTATGAAGTAACAATTGTTTTCTTAACATGTTTCCTCCTCTCCTGGTAGTTCTCTAGGCTTATACCTTATACGCGTCATTTGTCGTTTAATTATTAGTTCTATTCAGGAAAAAAAAGAAGTGGTACAAAAAGACTTCAAAAGAAACACTGTTTCGACCCGGCTCAAAAGTAACCGAAACTCTAAAAAATGGAATTTTGATATCAATAGTTACATGAAAAGAATTGCATTTTTATACTAGTTCTAAATCTATAAGTTTCATCAAGTTTAGTCTTACCCATTAAAAGTTAAGAGCCTGAGAAAATTTGCCTTATTTTAGAAAACAGGGGAGACACCCCATAAACTGGTAGACTTCAGACTGTACAGCTCTTTACAACAGTTAGCAAATGTACCTAATCCCAGTCCTGTAGTGTTCCCCAGAGAACAGTTTTGGGACCCACATTGTTTCTTCTTTACATAAATGATATGATTTCCACGGTCATCTCACGCTCCTGGGAACGGAAACAACGGGTTGGGTTGGGTTGGTTGGTGTGTGGAGGAGATGAGAATAGGAGAGGGATGAACGACGAACCGGCACATATGGACGGAGCTCCTCCACGCGCTGACGCTCTCGCTCCTCCATCTCCTTCTTCCGGTTCACGCGGGCATGGATGTAGACCACAATCGAGCTCTGCCAGAATAACGCGTGAGTGTGGTGAGCATCAGAGAGCTGCTGCTGCTGCTGTGCCAGCCGACGGACGCCGGTACCAGGAAAGACAGGGCCATAGCAGTGCCGCCGACAAAGTACAGGGACCCGGCCAGATTAAATTAGAAAGTCACAAAATTGCCATTAATTTTCCGTTTTTCATTAATTTCTATTTTTATTATTCTATAATTATTTCTATAAACATTATTTTATAATGATTATAACCACATTTATATGTATATAGATTATATTATTTAATTGTGTTAAATTATATTATGATGAAGAAACGACTCTATAAACACTAAAAATACTTAATTTTTCAATAATCATTCTTATTAATATTTATTTTCCACTAATTCTCGGTTACTTTTCTCTAGGTCCAGTTCTTTAGAAATGATTTACCATTTAATGAAGCATCAAGCCTCTTGATAATTTCTGAAAACAGTTTGCTAAGTTGATCTCTAAGGGATGGTCAAAAGGACACTGTAGATTAGAAGCATTACAGCAAGTTTGGATAAATTTAACAGCTGATGCCCCCGTTGATAGCTGCTTATTAAATTATTTTTAGCAATTTTCTATGATCTGTGGAAATGACAGATTCCGCCTTTATGCGTGACAGTGATTACATGATAAAGAAAACTAAGATTTTCCTCATACTCTGCCGATAATTTGTATTAAAGGATAAGAATGTATCACAGCCATTGACAAAATGTGTAATACAGACGTCCAACTGCTTTCTAAAAGTTAGAAAATAATTTGCACTCTACTGAAAATAAAATCAGATGAGTGTGCATTGTTAGTTTAATATATATATATATATATATGCTGATATTTATTCCTTAAATTCTTAATTAATTTTTGATTTGTTAAATTTATAAAAGTGAAAATATTTAACAGAATTTCTTCAGTAAAGTACAAGTTATACTCTAGTTTTTAAAGGCGTAGGGACTTTGGACCCTACTCATGTTAATTTCTGCTTGTTTTGAGTTTGACTCGATTATTTATTGTAATTTCTGTTGATTTTGGGTTTCATTTACTTATTGATGGTTAAAGTGGGAGGTTGAGAGGTCGCTATATGCTTTCAACGTATCTGGATACCACACACTTTGTCAAGTATCAAAGGTTATGTGAAAGATAATTGAGTCCATACCTTGAGTTCAATGTTTAGCCATAAGTTCTGCTCAACAATTTAGGCTATATTCTTCCGGTTCTCGATCCTATTTCATGTAATATAATTATTGAACATTTTGCTGGTCACGTTATGTATTTGCTTCTTGAGTCTATGTTTACTTCCGGATGACAGAATTATAAAAAAAACTGATTTAGAGATGTGTTTTTTTTTTAAATGTGCTAACCGTACTTGGTTTTGCGGGTTTTCATTGTTTTTGGGCTTAGGTCTATTTCTAACCAACCGTTGGTTTATAATGAAAATAAAGCCAATTAAAAAAAAACAACAAACAAAAACAAACTTTTATGAGATGAGTCTATATTGAAAGGTACTGGCAGATCCAGGGGGAGGGGTACCTCAAGATATTTCCGGCTCCCTCTTATCCTGTTATTTCCTTTATTACTCTTTTTTAGAATAAATTTGTCAATTGGGTCAATTATTGGCACCTTTGTGATATTCCCCCCCCCAAGATTTTGCTCATTGGCACCGGTGTCACAACACCGGTGCCACCGGTAGGACATATTCTGGGATGAAGCCCCACCATCCCTTCCCCCTCTCCGGTCATCCATGAACATTAAATATGGTCTTTTTCTTTTATTTTTTTTGGTTTACCTTTGTTTGTGCCCATAGTAAGGGTTAGAAATTTAAATGATATTTATCTTTGTGTGTCTTGACAGTAACTGCTTAAGTAAAGTATATATAATTTTGATGATAAGATACTCTTGGGTGCCTAATAAACGTCCCCCTGCTAATTAATTTTTCAAACATTTTCCACCAAGGACATTCTATTAATATTTGGATAATCTATCAATATCAATAATTTCTCATGGCTCAATTTGGTCCACAAATCTCATAGACCGAAAACTCTTTCAAAATTCTAGTTCAAACAGGGCACATTATGCTTACCTTCGTACTAAAGGATTAATGGCAGTGCTAGAGCTGCCTCTGGCCCACTTTATCTTTCTAATCATCGTGAATGAAAATTTTTTTAGATTTCGGTTCAACCTGGACCCTTTTGATCCTTCTTTGGAAACCGTGCATGGTTAGGGTTCAAACTTGATGCAAAACACCACCTTTTTATGTTATAGAGCAAGTGGAGAGGTAGTAAAGGGATTTTTTGTTAAAAGAAATACAGGTAAGCTCATCGTGACGTCGAGCTCAACAAAGGCGAGTGCATCCGAAGTCTTCGCCTTTGGCGGGAAACTGGCCCGTGTCACCCCCAACGCATCTATCTCAAAGCCTTGACCGAACTTCACGATCAACAAGGCAAAGCTCTGGATCATTTCGTACGTGGTCACATTGAGGCCGGCACTTGCCCAGAATGCTCCTAGCTCCGGCGGCATGACGCTCGACAGCTTAGCCAAAGCTTGGCGCGCATCCGTTGAAGCGCTGAAGTAGGTCGGATCGATGACCGCTTCGACTAGAGGAAATGTCGAGACTTCCGTGACTTTTGGGATCTTAAAATAAATACTAGGTACATAAACTCGGAAAAGTTGCAAACCCCTCATTGCTACTAGCAAAAGTTGCAAACCCCTCATCGAAGAAGGTGATTGTAGCCTAATAGCCGATTATTAGTCCCCTACACGTCTTACCACTGGAACCAAATTGGTGTTTCCATCAAATACACTGGGAACAGATAATAGGTACACCAACTAGCAAAAGTTGCGAACCCCTCATTGCCGATGATGATTATAAGGCAAAAAGCCGATTGTTGCTTAAAACTCCCCTTAAAACTTATCGACCTATTTTTGGTTGAAAAAATGAAGATTAACTCGAACAAAAAATCATTTCATGTTTATTGCAAAATAAAACACAATGTAATTTTTTTTAACGTTTCGAGTCATTATAGTCGTTTCTGTCTATGCACCATTTTTACGATCGAAAGATGGTTACATGTACAACATAATTCGATTTATTTACAAGGTTTGGCCAATTATAGCCCTTTATAGACCAATTATAGCTCTTTCGAAAAATATCCTGCTCTTAAAGCATATCCCCCCTTATTTTGAAAGATACCTACAGATACCATAGAAAACACCAATTACCCTTCCCACTAGATTTTAAAAATATATTCTACCTCCCTCAACGGGGTGTCGAGTTCCGGGAAGGGTGGGAGTTCTTCCTGTTGGACTATGGTGAGTCCCCCTGCGAACGTGGCGCGGAATCCCCGGGCTTCCGGTGTTGCGATAGCAACGAGTTCCGGGTTGAGCTCGGTGAGCGTCGTGCCTCGGACTCCCGGGGCGTTGCCCTCAATGATGAGCCGCTTGAGGTTGATGCAGCCGGTGAAGGCGGAGGATTCTATATTGCGGATGCGGAGGCCGATGAAGACCTCTTCGAGGCTGGTGCAGTCGGAAAAGACCTCGCGTTCGAGAAACGTCAGGCGACCGATTAGGGAGACACTCCTCTTAAAAAAGATTCTTTTGGGGAAAGAGTAGAAAGTAGTAGAATTTTACCCATACTATTTAAAATACAACCCTATTTTCTCGAGTCTAATGTTACTTTTAGATTGTTCTGCCATACGAATTTTTTGTCACTTTTAACACCGTTTTGTTTTTGTGTCCCTGTGTCTGGGATGGCCTCCCACGCCCCTCCTGCCTGCTATTTATTTATTTACTTATTTATTTCCTTGTTACTTCTCTTTTATGAGTATTTTTCTATTTTGTTTGTCTTTT
Source organism: Alatinidae sp. Z8VKAUB7J3 (assembly GCA_010016025.2). Lineage (NCBI taxonomy): Eukaryota > Metazoa > Cnidaria > Cubozoa > Carybdeida > Alatinidae > Alatinidae sp. Z8VKAUB7J3. The sequence goes on from JAAAKM020721499.1 coordinate 61,593,009, forward strand.
GCCGTATTAAATTTTGGAATCATTATTATGATGAGATGTTGATGTATGTATATATGTATGTATATATGGATGTATATATGTATGTATATATGTTTGTATGTATATATATATATGTATATATGTATGTATGTATATATGTATGTATATATGTATGTATGTATGTATGTATATATATATATGTATATATGTATGTATGTATATATATATGTATATATGTATGTATATATGTATGTATATATGTATATATGTATGTATATATATATGTATATATGTATGTATGTATATATATATGTATGTATGTATGTATGTATATATGTATGTATATATGTATGCATATATGGATGTATATATGGATGTTTTTAATCAAATGAGCCATATCTGAATTTTATACGACCTCCTCTTATATCAACACACCCCCGGAGAATAACTTAAAACCCTTGCCCCCAGGCTCAGGGGGTTTGTCAACCCCGAAGTTTTATTATTTGATCTTTGAACTATCTTTAACAAAACGTTTATCTAACGATTTGATCGGAAGATTTTTGGGCGAAAAGGGCGTCGGGGGAGGGGGACTAGTTACCCTTTGATCTCTTTTGACTCTTCAAAAATGAAATAGAAATTTCAATTTCCAATCAAATGAGGCCTCTCTGAAGTTTATACGAGCATTCCTTCAATATCCAGGTTGTCAAAAGGGCATATCTCTAATTTCCCAGGAATCGATAAGGGTATGAAGTTAAGTCTTAAGGACATGTTGAGAGGGATTTAAAACTAGATCAAAAGTCATTAGACAACTAATTTAAAGACACTTCATCCCTCTCAATAATCTCAGGATCGGATGTGGGTATTAAGCTGGAATTTTCAATGCATGTTGACGGGTGATTTTCTAAAACCAAAAGATACTCTGTGTATCTAGATTGTCAAAAGCGCGTCTCTGTAATATCTTAAGAATGTCTTAGGGTATCGAGTTTAGACTTCCAGGGCATGTTGAGATAGACTTAGTTTCAGTTGAAAAAAACTTGTTTTTTATTTAATTACGACAAAAGCCAACTGGGAGGCGAAAATCTTCATTTCGTAATAAGATGGTGGGGAAATTTAAAATTCCAACTTCTTTAGGCTGTTGAAATAATATTTCAGGGTTGTGTTGTTACAACAGGGCTGAAAAACTAATATTTAAACTTCTTTTTACTGTCAAAAACTTGTTTTTGTGTCTTGCTATGGCACAGAGACGAAGAAATTGATATCATTAAATTTTTTTGGCTGTCATAAATTTGAGTTTTTTTTTGTGAAGTTGGGTGGGTTTTACAATTTTTACCAGGATTGAATTGTCTAGAGGATATTTCCGTGGGGAGGGGGATGTCTCCGTGGAGGTGCGGCCAGATATCCTGGCACAACTTAAAAACGATCAGAAATCAAATTAAAAAGCAAGTTTTTTCAACTGAAAGTAAGGAGCAGCATTAAAAATTGAAATGGATATAAATTATTATGTGTATTTAGGGGATTGTCCCCTCCTTAAAATCTCGCTCATTATGCTGAAGTTTGAATTTTGCCCCAATCCTTTTAGAACGGCTCATGAAACACAAGGGTCGTTTAATTAGAACAATATGAAGCTTTTTTTAAAACTTAGAGATTTTCTCATAGTCATGACCCCCCCCCTCACTCCCTCTGAAAATTCCAAAAAACGTCGTCAAATATTAAGATAATCTGGATGGTAGGACTATAGCTGACTTTCCGTCTTAAGAATTGGGGCCCAGCAACGTTAAACAATTCAAGCCCTCCTCAACCTCAAAAGTTTGCTCGTGATGTGTACCAATGATAATTCAACAACCATTAATCATTTTGATTAATTTTGATTGATTAGTTGTGTCCCTGTCAAATATTTAATGTATTAGCTAATGACTATTTCATATTATTAAAGTATTTTGGGTTTATTTGTATGGTGAGTTGACGGAGCGTTTTATCGACGCAATGAATGAGGATTTTTCCGCCTTAGGTGTCTTGCCACCCGATCGTGAACCCAAGGCGACAGAATTTATCTCCCAGATTACGGACATGATCCAGACTTTGCTCGATAAGGGCATGGCCTATGTGGCGAAAAACGGTGATGTTTGTTACGACATCAGTCAGTTTGACGGTTACGGTAAACTCTCTGGTAAGAATATCGAAGACCTGCAAGCGGGTGCGCGCGTGGACGTGGAAGATGCAAAAGATGACCCGCTGGACTTCGTCCTCTGGAAACTGGCCAAAGCTGGGAAGTATTGAGGAGGGGAAACTCCCTAATATACTTGAGAATTTCTATTTGTTTTAAGTTTGGATTTCGCTTCCTAGTTTCAGTTCAAAAAACTTGTTTTATTTTTTTATTTAATGCAAAATTAAAATGCATTTAAATGTAACTGATGTTTCCTTGTTCGTTGAATTTCTTAGATTGCCTAAATTAAGTTGATAAAATAAAAAATATTACCCCTTGTAAAAGTTTTAAAAATGATACGATGTTAGTCCCTGAATTCCGTTGACCAGTGAAGGCAAAGGTGAAAGGTAAAGGATGTGACCTGATAGTCCAATTAGGTCTGGGAGTAAGCCGCTGTCGTCCATCACAGCTTTGCCACTCAGGTTGCTGATACGCTTGCGACCATCGACGGCAACCTCGTCCTCCGCCGCCCCGGCCTTGCCGTATCACCCGACGGCCAAACCGTGCTCTATACCCAAATCGACGGCTCCTCAGGCGATATTATGATGATAGAGGACTTCCCCTAAACAGCCCAACTTCCTACCTTTTCTCAACCTCGAACTCAATGGCGAGCCGCAGCATATCCTTGTGCTGGATGCCGTTCTCCCAGACGGGTTGCGGGTAGGCATTGAGGAAAAAATCACGATCAACGGCACGTATAATGGTCCCTTATTTTTTTTGATCCTTACTATTGTCTTCCGTTTTCCCCGTGTAAATATTTCAATAAATAATGGTCAATTGGTATTTTCAGTGCATGGAGACACGATCAAGGGATGTACATTAATTTAATTGATTTTTTTTGAACACTTAAACATCGCAAAATACGTTTACAAACGGTAGATATTTCAGTTTTGAATTTTTATTTTTGCAACAAAAAATTCCACCATTCTTCATTACTGATCTGAAGCAAGTTCCTGCAGATCTAAATGACACAACAATCAAATATTTGATCCTTAAATGTTCCGAAGATATTCCACATTGATGCCGGGCCAACGCTTCACTTTGGCAAACAATGTGTTGAGATCATCTTCTGTCGCAACCTTCAGCGCGAAGTGGTGCAGGCCGATATTGGTCTTGCGGTCGAAGGATGTCGGCGCATCCGTTTGTGCCTGCCAGATCGTAAGCACAGAAGAACCATCGCTGATGAATTTTGAGGGGTAGTCCGGCTTGCCGCCAACCTCTTGCCAGCCGAGACACTCAGTAAAGAAAGAAACCGTCTTGTCGAGATCGGGGACGGTAAGGCCGAGGTGATCAATTCCCAGCGTGAGTGCAGACATGAAATGCTGGAAAGTTTAGGTTGACAGCCAATGCCCTATATATGTAAATGTAAATGAGAATCTCTTTTGTCTTGTCTCCGAGTGTGAAGAGCTGTCTGACTGGCAGAATTCATGTTTTGGACGATGGTCTGGGAGTGAGTGTTGGCTATTTGAACGGATGTCTAAGAGGAGTGCGTGTGCTATTAAATAGTTGTTTAAGTTCCTTCGTGCAGGGATTGAACATAGGGAATTATGTTTGAGGAGACAGTTTGTTAGTATTTTAGTATTAGGATTGTTGTTGTCAGTCCAAAATGTTGATCTTGTGTTTTTTTTTAATTGGCTTGCATATGTGAGGGAGTTGCACCTTTCTCAGTACCTCACTCTCTACGCTAATGCTTGACTTTTTATTCCAATCATTTAAGAATGACTTCTGACCATCTAATTAGAATAACAAGCTTTTTACAAATTCACAAACACTTTAGCGTAAAGAGTGAGATACTGATTAGGGGGCAACTCCCTCATATACGTCATAATAACCAAAAGAAAAATCTAAGAAAATTACAGCCCAAACAGTTCGTGATAACGAACCGTAAGGAGCGACCTTGCTCAATAGTAGCCTAAACTCTAAAAACAGTTTTTTTTAAACGGATTTTGATACCGCGCTGTAGTCGGTGCCATCATGCACTCGGAAATTAAAACTATCATAAGCACTGCCATTGGCATTGACAGCGGGTACGAACTTCAGATTGCCTGCAGTAATGTCTGCTGCTGAAATAACTTGATTGAGCGATACGGCCACACCGGATAGCTCTAACGAACCATTGCTTTCCAGTGCTGTGATTTGAATTTGTTGTAAGGTGTCACCGACATCGATATCGGCAAAGTTAAAGTCACTTAAGTTGAAGGTATAGGTGGTATCTTCATTGGTCGCAACGGTGTTGTTGCCAGCCGTTGGTAAATCATTTGCTGCATTCCTTTACTTTAATCGGAATTTTTTAAATTAATCCATGCTCGTTTTTAACATAGAGAAAACGAGAAAAGTAAGGGTCCAATACACTTCATAATATTTTCCACATTAATGTTTTCCCAAATATACTGCCTTTGAAAAATATGACCCTAGTTGATGGAAAATTGAAAATGTTTTATGCGTCCTGTTTTGCCACATTTGATCAGGTCAAGTTTTTCCCTGATATTTAAGGTACTTTTGATTCCTAAAATATATCAGTTCAGGATTAGATTCTGGGGTCTTAAACTTTTAAAGTGGAAATGAATACACCTCTAAATTTGTAGAATAAGCACAAGGTATAGACACGTGATTGACATAATTGGAACAGATCCATTCTCTTTGGAGGAGCTGGGGGTTGTTCATTTGGAAAAATTAGAAAAATTGAGGTATATTTAACTTAAGGTTGGGTGACCGAATCTAAATGAAATTTTATATTTAGAAGGAAATTATGTATCAAAGCTCTTATTTCAAATCCCGACCAGGTCTGTTTACATTGGAGGAAGCTGGAGGGGGAAAGCGGAAATCTTTGAAAACGCTTAGAGTGGAGAGATCGGGATGAAACTTGGTGGGTAGAATAAGCAAATTTCGTAGATACGTGAAATGCCTTATAAAACGGCCGTCAAAACCTGAACATCTTTAATAGTAAAGTAAGATTTTGGGCAAAAAATTATCTGACTTATTTTTGGCTTGTTTTTCAAAGGCTGTGGCTTACTTTTGGTTCACGATCTGGCAACACTTAACCTGGTGTACACTTCGAGTTCAATAGTCTTTTTGAGGGTAGTCAACCAGGCTTTTAACTTTGTTAATTACAAATTTAGATTATTTTATATTTCATCTTAGCTAAGTCCTCACAAACTAGACAATATTTTTTGGGCGAGAATAAGCTTTAACATAAAATTGAGCATAATGTTTCCAAATTCACAAAGGAAAAATTTTCAAATTTTCAAAGGACAGATGCATGTTGTTAATTTGTTTTGTGTTTTAATCAAACTGTCATTAATTAAAATTAATTATTTTGTTATATGTTTTTGCTTATTTTTTGGTAATTTTATTACCACTTTCCTTTTTTAAGTTTGGTGCCCGCTACAGTCAAAACTACACAATGACAAATGGATATTTTTTTCTTATTAAAGTCAAATTTCTGACTTTTCGTAATCTTCTAAGATGCATGCGGTTGTGGGATTTACCCCTTAACCAATTGAAACAATCCTATTTGATTTCAGTGCATGTAAACCGTACGAAAAATAGTGCTGATGTGATGTTTTGCCCTTTTTGTGCCCTTTTATAGTGCTGATGTGCCCTTTTTGACACCCTTTTCATCTCAATAATCTAAGACTTACGAGTAATTGCATTTGAAGTAGTAGTTGGAGTAGTTTAATAGCAGTAGTAATATTAGTAGAAGCAGCCGTAGTATAGTGTCAGTGGCAACAAAAACACATTACCTTTTCATCAATTGGTCTTACCCCATAAGTATTCTTGGAAAGTTACAACTTTATACGCAAATTCTTTCTTGAGATATAACCTTTTGACAATATGCAAGCACCACATTTGACCGTAAAGTTTGAATTTTTTCATATTCTATTAATCTATAGAAACAATTTTAATACAGCGACCAAGATCTTTGACATTTTGCCCGAAAATATAAAACCAAACATGACATATTTTTGCTTTGTTCAAAAACTACAGTCTGCACAAGCAAGGATGAGTCACCTAGACTCTTCATTACCTTGTCTATAAAAGATAAATGGTTAAACTGGACATTCATGTTCACTCTAAAATTAAATAAGTTAATTCACTTGATCTTTCATGAAATGGTAAATAGTGATGCTTAATTGCACATCAGCTATTATGGCAAAGGCTCTCAGTGAGAGAAAAAGAGAATTTAACTGAAGCTAAAAAAAAAAAAAAAAAAAAATCATCCCTTTAATTTCACGACCACCCAAAGAATTAAAGAACTTATCCGAGGGGTACAGTATTTGAGGGACCGTAGTAGAGATGAATATTGAAATCAATCGTACAATATTCTGGAAGTGAAATGACTAGCACTCAGGTCTGAAAAAAGCCTTAAAATCAGAGGTACTAAATATGCTGTTTGGGCATACCAGACTTGAAAATTGCCATATCGTAAACATATTTATTTAAGAAACTAAACTAACGTTAGCTTCAACACAAAAAATTCGCTATTACTTCGCCCCTCCCCCAGGATTTTGACAAAATTACGCCATTCTTTTACAGTAGGATTCTCTCAAGCACTGAATCTGATGGTGTGATTTTCATTAAGATTCCTTGACTTTTAAGGGGTGTTTTTCCCCTTTTTGAAAATCAGGTAAAGTTTCTCAGGCTCGTAGCTTTTGATGGGTAATACTAAAATTGATGAATCTTATAAATTAGGAATCAGTATAATAAGCCGACTTTTTTTTACATATCTATCGATATCCAAATCCGATTTTTAGAGTTTCGGTTACTATTGAGCCGAGTCGCTCCTTACCTGCGGCTCCTAGTTCGTAGAAAAATGGCGCGCCAATCAAGTACGTAAGAGGGCACTGTAGTAGCAGTGTTTTTAGGATTTAGACTAGATACAACTTCTGCTAGTGCACGTTTACTACCTCTAACGGTAAGTTTTTTATTCTCAACTTTAATCTCGCTGACCAGGAACTGGAGATAACCTTTACCGAAGTTACTATCAGGATCGTTAAAGCGTGATTTAAGTGCATTCGCAAAGGCGTTAATTTGTGACTTGGATATCTTTCCAATCGGTAATGCTTTCTTACGTTCCATCTCTGATATCTGCATCAGTTGTTCGACTATTATTCAGTACTGGGTAGGAGGAGATTTGATGAGTTTCTTCCTCCACAACTATTTGATCTCTAATACCACACCGGTACCACTGGCGGTGCCGCTAGAGTATAGTAACGCAATTGAGCGGCTTCAAGGCTTCTACAATTTTTTTCCCGCACTGATATTACAACCAGTGGGGGTTTGAAAGGTGTACTATCTTTAGAGGAGGTAAGGACCAACTATTGGGCCTAAGGTGTCACCGCTAATAGCCTGTCTCTCGAACTATCTGTTCGAAGGGGAAACGGACCCCCACTGTTGCAACGGTCACTGTAATGACGGTTCGCATCAACAGTAGAAATCGCGGAGAAATTTGGATCACAAGGACTGTAAAGCCATTTGTAATTTCAACACGGCAAACGGTAGTGAGACTTTGACGACGAATGAACAGAGTTCAAGTCCAGAAAAGGTGCATTTAAATTTACACCGGTGTGTTCAACAGTCGGATCAGTCTCCAGTCTACAATCTCCATAAAAAAAAACCACCCCACATGGAAAACTGCATTCGAAATTACACTGGTGTGTCTCGGATACGATCTCCAATAAAAATACCCACCCTGCTTAGACCTTTCTACAAATTAATACCAATTTACGTCGGTCTCCAAAGCCCTGGCCCGTCGCATGGGCGCACAGCTGGAAACCACCTACGACGTGCCGGATTTCGGCATGATGGAAGTCTGGCGCCACCTGTCGCCCGCCGCCGCGCGCAAACAGGATGCGGAGGCCTCCGCATGAGCTTTGACCTGCCCATCCCAACGCTGGAAACCGAGCGTCTCATCCTGCGTGCCCCACGCGAAAGCGATCTGGACGCGATGGCGGGATTCTGGGCGGGTGAGCGCAGCCGCATTCTGGGCGGTCCGGTCAGCCGGCATGAAACCTGGCGCAAGCTGGCTGGCATGATCGGCCATTGGTCGAGTGCTCCCCTTTTCCGTTTCCCACAAATTTTCATGCAATATTTTAGCAATTTTTCTATTTTTAACTAAATCATTTTTAACTTATTAATTAATTAATAGTTTCTTTGTTTTATTATCTGAATTATTAATTAATCATTTTAATGGTGTAATTTTTTTTGTTTTCATTAATTTATTCATTATTTTAATGTTTTAAATGAGCTCTTTACTTTATTTTTATAAAAATCAAATTTCAAAAATTAAAAGCTGATTATACCGTTAGTTATTCATGTGATATTATTCGCCCCTAAAACTTCTGCGCCAGGGGCAAGTGAAACCGTAAATGTCACAGCATCTGAATTATATGATGTTCTCAGGAAAAAAAAAAGCAAAATCAAGACACATTCTTTTTCAAGAATGCCGTTTTATGAATATTTCGAATATTCAAAAACTGCTGCTTCTAGTACAAACAACAACTTACGGCAGCACCAAGCTGCCTGAGGCCAACTCACCGACATACTCTTCTTCTCTATCCCAATCTATTCAAAGCCTACCTTTTTACAACCTCCCACGAAGTTCCCATTTCCTTTAAATCTTTCTTTATGACATCCTCCCATCCCTAACGAAGACGACCTGCTTTCCATTTAACCCTAGGTCGGCAAGCGTAATTTATTTTCAAAATGATTACCTTAAAAATATATTTCATGTTTTATTCCCTTTTCCTTTTCCTGAAACGTTAGTTTGTTTTCCAAATTTAGTTGAGTTTAGGGGCTTTTTGTTCGAATTTTTGATATTACTTCATAATAATTCTCTTTGTTTTTTGGTCCAGTCATTGATAATAGCTGTATACCTTGCAATAATTCCCTTCCAAATCTCATGCTTTTAAAGTCAGATGTTAGGGAGAGGTGAAGTTTTCTTGCCTCTTTCTTTAGCTTGTTTACTTTTCTTATGTTTACTAACGTTAAATATCCTGGAAAAAAAATAACAAAACAAACACTCATCCGCAAAAAATACAAAATTCCACATTTTTGTAGATAGGAGCTTGAAACTTATACATTAGGGTTGTCTGATACGCTGAATCTGATGGTGTGATTTTCGTTAAGCTTCTATGACTTTTAGTGGGTGTTTCCCCTATTTTCTAAAATAAGGTAAATTTTCTCAGGCTCGTAACTTATGATGGGTAAGACTAAACTTGACGAAACTAATATATTTAAAACCAGTATCAAAATGCAATTCTTTTGATGTAGCTATTAGTATCAAAATTCCGTTTTTATGGCACTTGGTGAAAAATTAAACAAATTCAATGGTATAATAATATAGTTTTTAAGTGGTACAATAGAGATTATACAGTCATTTAACTGTTAAAGTGGTGATTAGTTGTCCAATTAGTGGGTATCTAACTCCATTATTAAAGCTATGTATGGGACCCATAGGATAGGAAGGGGGATAATAATTAAAAAAAAACAGGGCATTTGGAAACATGTCAAACAGTTTGTGGTAACAAACTGTAGTAAGGAGCAACCCGGCTCAATAGTAAACAAAACTCTAAAAAATGGAATTTTGATACCAATAACTAAACCAAAAGAATCGCATTTTAGTCCTGAATAGGCTGCTTCTAGGTCAGCAAGGTTCGCGTGACCCCTCCGAACAAACGCTCGCGCAGCCGCGAATGGCTGAATGCACCGATGACAAGAAGATCGGCCTGAGTGTCGGAAAGACGGTTCTCGATCGCTGCTCCCGCATCGATCCCACCCGACGGCTGCGTTTCGACGGTAATTTTCGCACCATGCCGTGACAAGGCGGCGGCGATTTCCGCGCCGGCCATTGGAGCATCCTGATTTTCATTGTCGCGCGGGTCTATTGTGAGAACTTCCGTTTCATCTGCCGCCAGGATCAGGGGCAGGGCGTCAAACGACGAATCCGCTCAGGCTGACAAATCGATGTTCGCCAAAGTCGTAGTTGACGGCATGCATATCACCCAACGGAATATCGATTTCAGCCAGAATATCCGGTCCATCGCTTAAACCGGTTGGTGCACCATCGACCGTTCCAGCTTGCGAACCAGAACTTGTCCAGCCTGTTGGTTGTGTTTCGACAACGCGGTAGACGCCTGGCAGTAGTCCCAAACTTGTTCCGAAAGAATAGTCACCATTTGCATCGGTCGTGGTGGTCGTCGTTTCTTTACAGGTGTCCCGGTCGTCATTTGTGTTCCGATGTCGGGGTCTGTTTCATATGAAGGGTTCACCTCCTCCTAATACCTCGCTCTTTTCGCTAAAGTATTTTTAGTAATTTCAATTATATATTCTATGGCCTTTGTGATTCAGGGGTCATTCTTAAGGAATTGGGACAAAATTTAAGCTTTAGTGTCCAACAAACGTGAAATTTAGGAGTTATCCTCTAGGTTCGTGATTCCCAAAATGGGGAATCACAAGAGCGAGGTATTGACGAGGGGGCAAACCCCCTCATATCTATATATATATAAATAAGTTGTATGTGTGTTATGTCTGTCGTGTGACGTCATGTCATGTCGTCATGAAGTTAGTTGTAAATGACTGCGGCACTTAAACTTTGTTTATTATTGGCAGCTTACAATTGACAATTACAATTTGTTACAAATTTTATGTCATCTTTAATGACTAATAATTGTTGTTTAAACAATAAATTAAAAATTTGATTCACCTTCTTTAAGTGGTTTTGATTGGCAGACAGTTAATAAAAACAAAGAAATTTGCATCTGAGAAACTGTTTTAATTTTTTTCACTAGTTCTATGTTAATTATTTTTTTTTTAATGCTTCTGAATGGGAAGCCGAAAAATTCAGACTTTCTCTTATTAAACCTGATTTACAAAAAAAACACCCGTTTGAAAGTTTAAAGGAGTTGACAACTTCAGTAGTAAAGTACACACTGAAACCAAAAATAAGCCGATACCAAATGTAACATATACAGGAGAGTTTTAAGCAACAGTCAGCTGTTAGCTCATAATCATCTTCCGCAATAAGGGGTTCGCAACTTTTGCTAGTTTGTGTATCTATTATTTGTTTCCAGTGTATTTGACGGAAAGACTAATTTGGTTCCAGTGGTAAGACATGCAGGGGACTTGTAAGTAATAATCGGCTGATAGACTACAATCATCATCAGCGATGAGGAGTTTGCAACTTTTGCTAGCTGCAATGCTCAAGAATTTTTTAAACTTTTTTTTCATCTCTTAGACAGACAATGCTTATTCTTATAACAAAACAAATTTGGTAATGCTGCTTTTCTAACAACAATTTGTACTAGGCTTTAAATTTTTGGTTTTCTCTTTTAAGGTTTTTGAATTGTTGTAATCCCTTGTTAAAATATATACGAACATTTTTGCAATTTCCAGTTTTTTTTGCTCTTTACACAGTTTCTTTTCATACTTTGTGTTTTCAAAGATATTTGATCATTGAATAAGTCCGAGTTCTAACAGCGATTTCTACTAAGCTTCAAAATTTTGGTTTTCTTTTAATTTTGCACTCCCTTTTCAGTACAGGACTTGTCCATCCAAGGCATAACAAGTAATTTTATGAAAAAAGAAATAGTACTTCATGTATTTTTTACAGTAAACCTGTCAGTGATGTGTATCTCGGTTTAAAGATAATTACATTATTGAAAAGGAGCTATTTTTGCACTCTTGCCTTCACGCGCGATTGCACATATACATTTGATGCTTTTAACCAATTATCGGTGGTATGTTTTAGAGTTTACTTACTGATAATTTATATCCAATTAATGTCTATAGTGAAAGACCTATTTCTATAGTAACTCACGGAGGTAGTCAGACTTCTTGGCGACGATGCCCTCGCGGTACGTACGGACGCCTGCCGTGTCGACGCCTTCCAGCGTGGCGGTCACGCCGACGGAAGCGGCATCGCGCACGTGCTCGGCGACCTCTGCCGCGTGCAGCAGGGCCTTGGTGGGGATGCACCCGCGGTGCAGGCAGGTCCCACCGACCTTGTCCTTCTCGATCAGCGCGACGGACTTGCCGAGTTCGCTCGCGCGCAACGCCGCGGCGTATCCGCCGCTTCCGCCGCCCAGGACGACGATGTCGAAGGTGTGGGTTGTCATAGGTCATGCCTCCTTGTGGGATGCTTCGGAAATTTTGACCCAATTTTCCAAAATCAAGCGAAAATGACAATGAAGGCTGAAAAATGACCCATACAGTACCATTAAGGTAAAAATTCACTAAACCAATCTGACCCTTAAAGTGTAGATTCCTGAATTATGCAGGCTTATCTTAGTTTTGGCAAGATCATTGCATCGAAGAAATTGATGTTATCGCACCTCAAGCAACTTTTACTTAGAATGCATTTCATGGGACATACTTTGACATATTTAAACATCAAAATTGGATGTTGTATGGACATTACTAATTCAGTAAGTTGTAGTGAAGAAAACTGAAATTTCGCAATGTAACAAAAATTTTGTTACTCAGCTACTCTGCTTCGTACTTTCAAGCAGCAATATAAATATCCTCTCAGTCTTGGTGGTAATAATTCAATATGCGACCACATTCATCCCTTTGTCAATAACATATACACAGCCCATGTAAATTTAGCGGTATTATCAACGACGCGACAAAAGAGATCATGCTCGGACGTGCCAATTAGTGCAGAGAGACCTTTGTCTCCTTGACACCCCCATATATATTAAAATGCTTTTTTATGTTTTCATTGAATAAGCGAAAAAATCACCCCTACCAGTAATTTTTTTTAAAATACCCCTAGTTGGACTCATATGATTTTGAATTATTTTATATATATGATTGTAAAGCTATTTGGGAACTTTGCGTTGAAAGTAAGCTTTGCGTTCCTTTGCGTTCCTCAGCTGACTCCTTTGCGTAATCAACTTTGTGTTCCGGTTTATATAGACTGTAAAATACAGGATTTGGGAACTTTGCGTTGAAAGTGAACTTTAAGTTCCTTTGCGTTCATCAGCTGCCTCTTTTGCATAATCAACTTTGTTTTCCGGTTTATATAGACTGTAAAATAAAGGATTTGGGAGACAAAATCATCAACATCTCTTAATGTCTTGTCCTGGCTATCTGTCTTCTGACAAAAAATGTGAAATTACACATTTTGTAGATAGGAGCTTGAAACTTCTATAGTAGGGTTCTCTGATACGCTGAATTTGATGGTGTGATTTTCGTTAAGATACTTTGACTTTAGGGGGTGTTTCCCTATTTTCAAAAATAAGGCAAATTTTCTCAGGCGATGGGTAAAACTAAACTTGATGAAACTTGTATATTCAGAATCAGCGTAAAAAATACGACACTTTTGATATAGCTATTGGTGTCGAAATTCCATTTTTTAGAGTTTCAGTTACTAGTGAGCCGGGTCACTCCTTACTACAGTTCGTATTTTGTTCTACTACTTTCAGTAAACCATTCTTTTTGGATTGCAATTACTCTAACATAGTGAAACTGTGAATTAATTCGTTCGTTTTATCGATATCGCTAATCGATCTGACTTGATTTTAGATGGAGAAAGAGATGAGCAGAGACAATCGGAACCTCAATCAACTGAGCTGATTACTGACGAAGATATAGAACTGGACTTAGAAAACATGAACTTAGAAAATATTGATTACAGTAACATAAGTGAAGAGGATTTGCTTGGATATTGAGGTTATGAGTAACCTAAGAAGCTGGGCTCAAGTTTTGTTATGATATGATTTGGACAGAATTTTTTTAGAGCTTCATTTAAATTTGCTTATATTTGCTTATTTTGCTGAATATATACTTGTGCAAAATTGCTAGCCCAAATCATACATCCATAAGTTATAGACAGCGCCATCAAAGTATGTTATAAATGGACAAAGATGTGAAAAGGTAAAAATTGCTGAAAACGTTTTAAACTTCCAAGGCCACGCGCTACCATAGACGCAACCACATCAGCGCGTGTTCTCCAGCTGAGTTTCTGATCGAGAATAAATCCTAGGTACCGCACTTTCTCAACCCACTTTAGTAAAGAACCATTTATTACTATTATCTGATGTTCCCCGACGACGTGCAGCCAAAGCGGTACGAGCGGACCCTGGTCGAGGTTTTTCCCGACAATGCGCCCGGAAACTTCACCTGGTATGACGATATCGGGCGCTGGGTCTGGACCACGTTCAACGAGCATCAATGGGATCTCGACTGGTCCAATCCGCGCGTGTTCCTGGAGATGGCGAAGGTGATGCTGAACCTCGCCAACAAGGGCGTCGAGATCCTGCGCTTCGACGCCGTCGCCTTCATGTGGAAGCGGATGGGGACGCGCTGCCAGTCCGAACCCGAATGCCACATGCTGCTGCAGGCCCTGGATTTTCTTGAAAACGTTAGCAAATTTTGCTCTGACATCTACCAGTTGGAGTCTACGGGGTGATGTTACTTCTTAATTTTATATAATGGGCTGTCTCGTGTCAGAAGCTGTCGTGTCATCGTGTCAGCAACCGCGAGGTTGCTTTGCCAGATACTTGCATTTGAGATGCCATGAATTAGATCCTGGCATTTGACACTTTTTATTTTATTTTTCTGAATTTTCTGTTGGCTTTTGGCAGGGTTTTCTAATCCTTTTTGTGTAGATAGTAAGAGTAGCGAATTAACGTATTTTGTTGGGGATAAAAAGCATGTTAGAATTGACATAAACGGAACGGATCCGCTCTCTTTGGGGTAGGTTGGGGGGGGGGTATTTCTGAAAACTTGAAAAAATGAGGTATTTTTAACTTACGAACGGGTTATCGGATCTCAATGAAATTTGGTATTTAGAAGGATATCGTGTCTTAGAGCTCTTATTTTAAATCCCGACCGGATCTGGTGACGGGGGCGGGGAGTTGGAGGGGGAAACCTAAAACTTGGAAAACACTTAGAGTGGAAGTCCTAGATAGATGATTGACATAAACGGAACGGATCTGCTCTCTTTGGGGTAGTTGGGGGGGGGGGCGGTTTTTCTGTGCACAAAAAGCATAAAGTTTTGTCCATAACGCTATGAATAATCCCCATGACCTCTGAAGAAAGTTGTGCAATTGACGTAATTTTTTCTTAGAAATTGATAGATATAGTATTGCCAGTTCTATTTTTTTCTAAGCGTAGGGTTTTCTATTTGTCTAAAAGTAGGATTTGGTGCAACAATAGATTTTTTTTTAAACAAGAAGAAAATTCGCCAAAAATGACCATCTCCGCATACTGGGGTCCTCGTGTTATTTTTTTTCTTTAAACCCACCTTCTCTAATATCAGATATGTCATAAAAAAAAATAGTTTTCTGCTGGTACTCTATGCCTATTTACCTTAGTTCTGCTCTAAGGTGGATGATAAACTATCGCTCAAGGCTTTTCATCACTCTCACCAAAATGATTTTAATTCAACTTTATCCCGATAAAGGTTGTAGACATGGGAATCTTTCACAGGTTCTCTGGCTTAGTTGGAAAATGATGAAGATGTGATGAAATGATAATGCCAGAAATGATACACAAGTCAAAACACGACTTGTTTACTTTTGAGCTATGGATCTCTTTTTTAGCTGCACATTCAGGATATCAACATGGTTTGATTTTTGTCTTAATTTCCAAACTTCAAATCATAGAAGCGCATTCATTTCTGGTTCACCCTCCTCCTCCATTGGGATAATTAAAAATATATATAGTGGGAAGGGTTTTGAAGCCGAGGGAAAAGATGAGGTTGTAAA
This sequence comes from Alatinidae sp. Z8VKAUB7J3, assembly GCA_010016025.2. Taxonomy (NCBI): domain Eukaryota; kingdom Metazoa; phylum Cnidaria; class Cubozoa; order Carybdeida; family Alatinidae; species Alatinidae sp. Z8VKAUB7J3. Next base: position 61,608,903 of record JAAAKM020721499.1, read on the forward strand.
ATATGAATGAAATTATATTTTAAATACTAATTCCAGTCATCGCTGGTAATTTCTGTAAAGTGGGAAGTCGAAAGATAATTAAATGACTTACGCTTCCATTAATGCTAATATCCAAGATGGTTCACTTTCACTTTCGAGTTAAATTAGTCAATTGTTTCTGAACAATTGCAATGCTAGCTGTTGTGACGTTGGCCTGTGAATAAATTTGAACTATCGGCTTGGGTAAAGGGCTGAAAGAGTTTTGCTTGAATGTCCTTAGGTATGCCAATGCCAGTATCAGTAATTTGAAATCGGAGCAGCGTGTCTTGATCAGTTTCATCCAAGCGAAGAATTTGAACCGACACCTCCCCAAATTTGGTAAACTTAATGGCATTCCCCAATAGATTCATTAAGACTTGGCGTAACCGGCCAGGATCTCCTCGTAACGCAGTGGGAACATCGGGAAAAACCAACCCGACAAGTTCTAGCCTCTTTTGAGCAGCTTTTTCTGATAACAACTCTAGAGTTTCGTTGAGACACAGTCTGAGCGGTTTTACTTTCCATATAACCGATCACAGAGTCCATTAGAAGTTGTCATGATTCTAACTGGGGTTGTATATTATTTATGTCTCTTGTTAATGTCTCTTGTTAACTCAACCATGTAAGAATCCTTGGCTCACAGAGGTCGGGGGAGCATGACGGTCCCAAGTCCGCAAATGAGGAGGGTCGGGCTGTGGGCTTGCAACCCACACCCGGGACCTTGAGGGGCAACCCTCGGGGGGAAAACAACTGCAACTACAATGTCTACACCATCTCAGATACATCACCTCCCCAAATAACGACCCAAAATTTGCAGTCAAATTCAGCCCCGCGGCGCCGGCGACGAAGATGCAGGTCATCTCGAGCATGCCGTGCGGGAGGATGTAGAGCACCATCAGATCGGCCTTGTCGTGCGCCGCCATGATCGCGCCGGCAGTGCCGATCCCCATCGCGTTCTGCACGAGCATGTAGACGGGCCAGATCCCGGTGACGCCGAACAGCACACACTGCATCGCGATCCAGGCGTTGTTCGTCCACACCATGCCCATGAACGTGGCCGCGGCGTTCTCGGTGTAGTAGCCCGTGAAGCTCTCGTCCGCGTACTGCTCGAGGGCGTCGGGCGGACCGAGGGTCGCGATAGAGTGTGGAATGTGAAAATAATTGTCCAGCCAAGGTTTAGAGCATTCCACGTGTTCAAAGGGCTAATGGTCAGCCATAATGCCACTAGCAGGTAAACATTAAGTAGCAGCTTAACTGTAAACATTGATGTCCGTTCCCTCCAGCATTCTTCAGTTTCTTGATGAGCTTGTGTCAAAACATGATATAATTTGCTTACAAGATCATCTTTTAAGTCAGTTAAGCCTTTATCCTTTGGATACCAGAGATAGATTCACTTGCTATGCATCTTCTGTACAGTAAAATAGAGCAGACAGTCGAGAAGTCTTGTGGCTAACGATGCCATAAAGAAAGACTTAAAGGAAATTTGAGCTTCTTGGGAGGGTGTAAAGAGGGAGGCTCTGAATAGATTGGGATGTAGGAGGAGCATGTGCATCTGTGTTGGCCTAAGGCGGCTTGATGCTGCGGTAAGTTGTTAGTAGTAGTAGTAGCTTGTTTGAGAAAACGAAGGTACTAAGGGGAAGATATTTTTAGGCTCTTAAGGGTCGATTCACCCCAAGTATTGGCATTCCTGGCAAGTACAGAAGCTGGAAGATAATATTCTTGTTCTGGTTTGCTTATAATAAATATTATGGGGTCTTTTAAACGACAAAAGGTGAATCTATTCCAACTAAAGTGATTTTTTTTGATGCAAGATATTTTGCAGATGAGGAATCCAATCCAGGATTTTCAATAAAATAATTCTCTTTTTTTAGATTCTTTTGCCATCCAGTATAGAAAAATACTGAAGAATGATTTAAGATCTTACCATTCTTTTTTTCAAAGGAAATAATATCTGATTTTGTTATGGAAGTATTTTTTGATTTTTCTAGTTTTATCAGATTAGCTTTTCCTACGAGTCGATCAATTGGTATTTGATCAATCTTTAAACCATTTTTTACAAAATGATATGGGGCATCAATATGTGTAGACTATAGTAAGAAGTAAGTAAGACTATAAACAAATAACGTGAAAACCTGTTCGGAAGAGGAGCCGGACGTGAATCTCCCTATATCTATATGACAGGTGATGTGACAAAACGATTTTGTGACATTCGCAATTCTCTAAGAATTAAACAAAAATAATTTAGAGTAACGGAAATTAGAGATTGAATCCCCCCAGTGGTCTCACCTGTATTATGCTTAAGTGATAATGAACAAAAAGTAAAGCTTAAGTGGTGTAAAGGCCTGTAAGTGAGATACATGTATGAGAAATAGATTAAAATAGTCGCTTAGTATTTTTTTCTCCGCCAATGGCAAATGCGGGTGGACCCTATATTGGCGAAACCGGCGCCGCAGTGGTATTCGACGGGAGTGCATCTTCAGATGCGCAGGATCAAAGCAATGCTCTGACCTATAGCTGGACCTTTGGCGATGGAAGCAGTGCTACTGGGCAGATGCCAACGCATACCTACTCTTCCGTCGGAAATTTTCCGGTTACGCTCACGGTCACAGACTCGGGCGGTCTTCAGTCGCAAGATAATACCTCTGCCAATATTCAAGACCCGACCCCTGTCAACACCGCGCCCATCGCGAATTCCGGTGGTCCCTACATGGGCATCCACGAATGGTCATAGCGAAGGGGACGGTAACAATAATAAAATGGCTTGCTAGTTGGTTTTAGGACTTCCACTAGCTTCCCAAACCAAAAACATAAATACAACCAAAACAATGTTCCTATTATAAGTAAGTAAGTAAGTATGACGACACTAGCCCTGAAGTTCCAAACTAGGGGTGCTGATGTCCGTTTCTTGACTCTTTAGCTAGGAAGTGCAATGGGAGGTTAGGGGCCAGCCATCCTGTGCTTTCACACACCCTTCCTGCTTACCTTCCCCAGATTTATTCAGATACCCATTTAGAGCTGGGTCGACTCTGTCATGTTTTTCAGATGTTCAGGCAATTTCGATCAACCTTATTCCAGAAGATAGAAATCTGACGGATACTAAAACAGACTGATTAAGAGAATCGAAAATTTATTTTTTATCATCGTGTTTACGACCATTAACAGCGTTTTTGCTGTTAGTTAGAGCCTAATTAACAGCGAAATATAATGCTGAAAGTTTATATAACTGAAAGTTTAAAAGGTACATTTTCAAGGTACTGTCTCGTTAATTAAGATTAATTAAGATTCATCACAACTGTAATTTTGATAATCAATTTCAACTTTGGAATTTGTGGAGAGGGTGTAAACTTTGACTAATTGAAAATTTTTAGGTTCGGAGTTTGAATTATATTTAAACTTTAAGCAATCTAGACACTTATTTAAATATTAATTTTAAAATTATATCGACTGCTATATTTAAATGAAACTCTTTTTCTTCTTAATTTAGTGCTCAGCTAAAAAGTCAACGTGCTCAACTAAAAAGTCCTTCATTTTTTTTCATCACATAATGACACATAATGGATGGCTGTTTTCATGATAGCTGGAGGTTGTCCAAACACTGGGCAACCAAGGACATAGATATTTCAAACTTATCCCCCCCCCCCTCCCCGTCTTCAATTACCATATTTTGCAGTGGGGGAACCTTTATCTTCACTTATTTCCTTTGTATTTTGCAGTTCTTCTATCACATTTTTCAATATTTACGTCTATTCTCCAAGTATTGGAAATCATTTATAAACAAACACAAGCACCATCTAGCTAATCTAACCAAACACAACCTAATTTATCAGTATTTGCCTATTAATATATTTTTGGGAGATAGCAGCAATGGTGTTTAATTTTCATATGTAGACTATTTGAAAATGGATAAATGCAGTCAAATCTATGTTTGTTTTAAGAATTTTGTGAAAAAATTATACAATAGTGAAAGAAGTGAAGGGCCAAAGCAAATAAAACATTGTCGGAATAATTTTTCACATTTTAAGATTATATTTTGATGATGCTTTAATATTTTGTTGCTGTTGGGTTGAATGTGTTGTGTGCTGTCGTTGTGTTTAGTATGTTGTTGCGTTTATTCAGTATACTTTAGTATGCTGTGTTTAAATTGAATGGAAGTCCATTATTTGGAAAATTTGTTATTTACGCCTTGTCCCTATCTAGAAATATCCAAGAAATAAAGTTTATTGAGATTCAACATAAAAAGTAGGTTGATTGTATATAAAATTACCTTCTTGGTTTTTTTCTATTTACAATATTTTACATAACAACTGTTTTCTTGGATAAACAAAATCAAATGGTTATGTACATAAATATGCCATTATTTTATTCAAAAAAGGACAGTTCGTCGTGCCCAAAACAGACAGGTGCATCTTGCACTTCCTCAACTGTACAGACGAGCCAACACAAAGTTTTCAGCTTTTCACAGGAGCAGTTTTCTGCAGAAGGATCTATACGTAATCCATGCAAATCTATGCAAGGTAAAAAGAGTAAAATTTAGCGATGTGTAAAATTTAAGTAAAATTTTATCTATTTTCCTTCGAAGGTCATAATTATTGGCCAGCTATTTTAATAAGTAAAAATATACAACACAAGTTATAGGCAATCTTTCAAAATATACTTTTAAAGAAAATTATAGATGCTGCTTTGTTTCAGAAAATTGGTTTGAAGCAATCAAATGTCAATGCATTGTTTATCAAATCCAAAGCCACCCTATATTAACAAAGGAGAACGTGTATTTATTAAAAGAAGCCTGATTGGAAGTGGTACCATATTGAATATTGATTTCTGAACATGTTTCTTTCTCAAAAGCCCCACATGCGCACTAATACTAGGGGTCATGATAAAATATAGCTTATAGAGGCACTAAAAGCTCTAGTCACAATTTAGTCAATAATATAAAATTGTTATTCTTAAAATGGTTGTCACAGGCACACATTGCTTCGTTTGCTATTCACATTATAATCCTTTTTTAAAACTAAGCAACAACAACAAAGAAAAGAATATACTTAAAACATTTATGTCTGCAGAATTACAGCCCTAAGAATCCTGTTTTTATTCATAATTTATTATAATTCAATCATAATTTATTCATAATTTATAATACTGATATTCGGGCGATTTGGCCAAATTTTCCATCTCAATCAGCCAAACAATCTTTAAGAATGACCAATCGATGGGTGTTTTTTTTTTCCTTTACTTCACGCGATTTGCCGTTATTGGCGATTCGATTGCCGAAGCAACGGGATTCGATCGAACGGCCGTGCTGCTGCAGATTTCACACAAGCCGGGCGCTTTGTCCGATGCACTCACCGTGTTCAAAAAGTGCCGCGTGAACCTGACGTGGATTGAGTCGTTTCCACTGAGAGCCCCCGAATCCGGATATCTGTTCTTCCTGGATTTCGAAGGTCACGTCACCGATACCAGAATTCGCAAAGCCATCCGTGAGCTGGAAAAGATGGCCAATCGCCTGGAAGTACTGGGATCGTACCCGCGCAGCGAACCGGCCAACTGATATTATCTCCTGATGAGTCATCTGGGACAACCCGTTTGTTGCTTTCTTCAGAAGAAAATTCCACAGACAACAATCTAAAAAAAATTGAGCAGTTAGAAAAGGGACCCTAATCTTTTTGTGGCTTTAACACGAAGGATGATAAATGAGGGAGGAGAAACCCCGTCTGAAAGTGGTCCGGATGGCCCTCTACTCCAAAAAACCTCTGAAAAAGCACAAACAAATTAACAAAAATCATGATTTTGAGCGATTAATGACCATCCAGTCTCCCAAATGTCAAGGCCGACTCCACATACATATGCGAAGCTATCAGTGGATAATTGCGCTGGGTCATCCCTTACTTACAGTTCATTACCACGAACTGTTTGATACGATTCTCCTTAGCCAAGCCTCGTTAATAAATGGTGGTTGCTGTATGTTACCGTTATTACCGTAATTATATTTGTTTTTCACTTTGTTTGTGATTTCATCGTTAGTTGCTCAGAGGTTACGGACTGTGATAGGCTACCACATAAGAATGGTAAACAATATTTTTGAAATGATCAAAACTAATTATCTCTAAATTAGTTTTTAGTGTCTATTTGTGCTTACTCTGATTGAATAAAGGTTTTGGGTAAATTAGCTTCTTTGAATTCATTTAAGGAGAACATAGTTGTTTCAGGGATCTCTGGGTGGTTATTTGGTAGAGGTCTGTTCAACAGCTTTTCACAGTAGCTAGCCCAGACTGCGATCACTTTAGTGTTCTCCAAGCTACTCTCAGAGGAAGTGTCAGCGGGACCACTTTGAATGCCGCTCAGCATATTTTTTCACTATTATCTCAGAAATTTGAAATCAAAGTATATCCGTCAAGAAATGCAACTACTGAAATAAAGGTTCCTGAAAAATAATAACTAAATCCGAACCCTTTTCTCGCAGATATAAGCTCTTTGAGACTGTCAAACAATTTGCTTAATATGGCTCCTTACTTTCAGTTAAAAAGACTTGTTTTTTTTAATTTAATACTTAAAGAAACAATTCAGATTATGGAGCATACTGACACAAAAATTTAAAAATTGGAAAAAATTAAAATGATCAGTAAATTTAGAAACATAAAAGAGCCACGTCTCATATATAGTCTGGTCAAGGTTCTTCGCAAAATGTAATCATGTATATGCAGCTGAGTCGAAGTACCAATAAATAGGCGCGGGGGAAGGGCAATCTCCCCTACCAAGTTAGTTTATTAGCAGAAACCCCTTATGATTAATTTTTGGCTAAGTATTTAACATGAATAAACAGGAAGTAGAGGAAGACAGTGAAATACAACTTTAAATGAACATTTCGACCCTATACCAAGGGCCGTCCTGAGCAAAACAAATGAAAAAAAATATAAAAGAACTAAATATAAAAGTCCTGGTTGAACTTCCTTGAAGTATTGATGCTATGACTGTTTTGAAAAGATTTTAGTTATAAAGATAGTATTTGAATGTGAGTTTGTTTATATTCTTTTTCATTTGCTTTGCCAAGGACGGTTCTTGAATATAGGGTCGAAATATTAACTTAAATTGCATTCCACTGTCTATTGTTCTACACGTTGTTCATGATTTGTAACTTACGAACAGGTGACCAGATTTTAATGAAATTTGATATTTAGAAGGATCTTGTGCTTCAGAGTTCTTATTTTAAATACCGACCAGATCCGGAGACTTTGGGGGGAGTTGGAGAGAGAAACCGAAAATCTTGGAAAACGCGAAAATTGAGGTATCTTTATCTTACAAATGGGTGATCAGATGTTAATGAAACTTGATATATAGAAAGACCTTATGTTTCAGATGCTCCATTTTCAATTTGAGTCGGATCCGGGGACAAAGGGGGTTGGGCGGGGGGAAACAGTAATCTTAGAAACCGGAAATCTTGGCTTTAACCGAGATCAAAACTTCAGATCAATCAGTTATAAAAAAGAACGTTTATGACTCGGATGAATTAATCACAAAAACTTTTTGATTGAAAAGCACAAGCTAAAGCTAATTCTTCTTCCTGTTCGTCTTCGTTATCATCCTCATCCTGCATTGCTGCAGCGTTAGCCCATAACGCCCCTTTACAGTCCCCACAAGCAAAGCTGCAGGGCAAACCATTCCAACGGCTGCTGCATCTGAGTGAATCGCAACCGCTGGTACACTGGCACCGCACCATCTTCAGCAGGTTTCCCTGTGCTGGTGATGCATCCGTTATTATTAGGGATAAGTAAAAATGAGATAGATGTCATGTGTTCATCTTTTATTAATATTACTACCACTAACAGCTCACCGCAGCACCAAGCCAACGGCTTGGTGCCAACGGCCAAGCCACAGCTACGCATTCTCCTCCACATTCCCAATCTATTCAAAACATCCCTCTTTACGCCCTAACAGGAAGTTCCCATTTCATTTAAATATTTCTTTGTGAAATCCCCCCCCCCATCCCAAACGAGAACGATCTGACAAATCATGCACTTCTCAATTATTAACCTAAGAGTAAAAATTTCCCTAAGAATAACTATTTTCATTATTATATGTTTGAATAGCTTCCGCAAAATTCAAACCCACATATAGAACCGTTAGAGATTAATAGTCAAATCAGTGGTACAATGCACGAGGACATGTATTATAAAGAATGTTCTAAGTTCCATATATTCTAGGTTTTATTTATTTATTATTTTTACCATAACTTCGTCTTATCGCCCTAAATTTGCTAAATGCGTTCAACTTTTTGCTAAAAATGAACACAAATCTATGAGGTACAAGAGCCTAAGCACAGCACAAGTTGCAAGCACAGCACAGAGCACAGTAAGCACGGTGATTGTAAAGTTTCAATCCAAATCTTATAAGAAAATTTGTATGAATTAAAATAATTCAAACTCCTTCTTTATATTTAATGCATCCAGTTGAATAATATTAATGCATCCAGTTGAATTAATTAATTGATTAATTCAAACTCCCATTACCATCCAATCAAGCCAAAAGTCGAAAACCCTTTATTTTAATTGTTTTTATTCTTGTTATAACTATTTATATGTTACAGGAACTTTAAGCACTAATTAGTAGAACTGAGCCAAGGGTCTTGGGAACTGTGCCAAGTATTTTGGGGACAGGCGACTTGGGGGTGCGGAAGGACATGGGCGAAACTGAAAATCGGTCTTTCGGTGACACAACGAATTTCAAATAGCGAGCCTGGATTTAATTCCCGCAGATGATCTTCATGCCAACTAATGTGGAGTTGGTCAATTAAGGTGATTTGCGGTGTCGCTCCACCGTCTCCTAAAGAATGCTCACCATATGACCGCGAAAAGAGTAAGATTTCGTTGTCAAAGAGGGCTGCATTAATTTGGATTTTGACTCCATGCTTTTTGTATTCAGCTTCCAATCGTTGAAAGATCAGCGTTTGTTCGAGCTCTTCGCGAAGCGCAACAAACACTGAGACCCCTGCCAGTTTTTGGTCGTTGAGGACTTGGAGTTATTTCCTGGCAATTTAAAAGAAGATCAGAAATTAAATAAAAACAACAAGTTTTTTCAACTGAAAGTAAGGAGCAATATTAAAACTTAAAACAAACAGCAACTATTAAGTATATGTGAGGGCTTGCTCTTCCTCCACACTTGCTCTTTACGCTAAAGTTTTAATTCTGTCTCAATTCTTTTAGAACATCTCCTGAAACACAATGTTTGTTTAAATCAAACAATAATAAGGTTTTTTAAAATACTAAAAAACTTTAGCATAAAGAGTGAGGTGTTGAGGAAGAGCAACCCATTTCATATATGTAATAATTTCTTTTAGCTGGACAAGTACAGATTTTTTTTTTTTCTTATTTAAGATTTACTCCTATTTTTATGAGATTACTCCAAGCAAGCGAAAGCTTAGGGATGGTTAGTTGTTCTGTTGTATTGCTGTTTTTAGTGTTTTCCTTGTGTATTTTTGTTGTTTTTGTTTCTTTTCTTAAATGAACCCCGTTATTGAAATTGAAATTAGACTTTTAAGATTCAGCAACAATTCCCATATCAAAATTATCAACTTGAATTTATAATTGGAAATGGGAAAAAAACTGGGAGGTTGTTTGGAAATACTAGAGGCTTTTAACTAGCTCGAGTCCATGAATAATCTTTGCCCCCCTCCCCCCGAATTTTCTTTAATTCTTTCATTCTTTTCATTCTCCATTTTTCATTCTTTAAAGACAGATTTGCATTTCCATACTCTTTGGAGTGGTAGACAAGACACAGTTTAGGCATTGAGCAACAACACAAATATACAATAACCTGATATTGCCAGTTATTGTCAAATATTTGGTTGTTTTTTAGAGGCTTCTTGAGTTTCTTTTCTTATTACTTTCTACGCTTCTTGGAATAGGTAAAATTACCCATCAAAAGCTATAAGCCTGAAAAAATTTGCCTGATTTTCAAGAACGGTAAAACTTTTAATTTCTAAGGGGGTGTGCGAAAGTGCAGGATGGTTGGACCCTAACTCCCCATTGCACCTCCTGACTGAAGGGCCAAGAAACGGAGATCAGCACCGCCGGTAGGGACTGTAAAGTCTAAAGCCGTATTCTTTACCTTTTTTTACTCACTAAATAATGGCGGTTTGTATCCCTTTCATCAAAATTTGACAATAGTAATGATTGTATGTCCTTATGTTAGGACCGCCTACAGATTATCAGGCTTTGATGGTTCGTGGTTCATGTGCATAGCTGGTTTTACTTCACTCACTGTTGGCAAAGGATCATTTTCTTCCCATACAAGAAAAGTGTTTTTCCCTATTGTTCAAACCATTATTTTTTTTTGTTCTAGACAAGGAAATGTATGTTCCATGTTCAGGTAATTCTAATGGTGTATTTTTGTTTGCATCTGAAACCATTCTTAAGGGTTTCCGGCTATTCTTTCGGTTACTATGGGTCGTTTCTGACTTGGTTAGGTTGCAGCTGCCGCTGCAACAATGACATACTAAACTAAAAGAAAAAAACGTGAGTACGATACAAATGGTATTGATTGAATTCCTGTATCTGATACACGTTTCATGGAAGATACTTTTTTTTAGATCAAGGTATTGGGTATGCGCATTGAGGCAACACGACCCTCAGGCAGATCGCCCCTCACGCCTGTGGGGCATCTGACCGCATCGGGCAGAAGGGACCGCGGCTGTTTCCCAATTTTCCGCGGTCCCGATAACCCCCGGCAAGCGCAGGCCGGCCTGTCTTTGAAAGCAAGAAACCGACCTATGTTTGGCGCGGCGCAAGGCGTGTGGATCTCACCTCCGTCCACCCCGGCAGCAGCGGTTTCGGCGGGGACCTGGCAGGGGGCAGTTCAGGCTTCGCAGCTTAGCCCGCCTCCGGTTTCCGCGAACTCAGCCGGACGCGCGGAGATTAATTGATTAAGACGATAAAAAGCAATCAATTTTCAAATCTTAATGTATATCTGCATGTTTGTGGGTTGTTTTACTTTTTCTGTTGACATTCGTAATAATGTGCTCTAGAAAGTTTTATAGATAAAAACTGCTTTCAATTGGAATTTCACAACTAGAGGCTTTTGCCTTTAAGACATGTTTTGTCATCAATGCTTCTCAAATTGATAATGCCCCTCAGACGTCTTTCATGCTTTATGATTTCTTCTTCCTTCTTCTTCTGTTTTAGAAAACGTGGAATTTTCAGTTGAAGATATTCAGCTCGTTTGGTTTTTGGCGGCCGGCAACGCATGCACACCCTGGAACCAGGTCTCGGCCGACTTGTGCACCGCCTTGTAGCCATTGACCAGATAGCGGCGGACCATGGTGGCATTGACCGGGGGACGGGCGCCCGCCATCGCCACCAGCGCCTTCACCTCGGACGCGAAGTAGAGCGTGCCGCCATGGCGCCACCAGAACAGCGGCTTCTCGCCGAAGCGGTCGCGGCTGAGCAGCACGGTGCCATCGCGCAGGTCGGCGAGGGCGAACGCCCACATCCCGTCCATGCGGCCGAGGGCGGCCGTGCCCCACTGGCGGTAGGCGCGGACCAGTACGGCTACGTCAGTCACGTATCAAGGAGATTTGCTTATAATATCCACCAAGCTTCATCCCGATTCCTTCACTCCAAGTGTTTTCCAAAATTTCCCCCTCCAACTCCCCCCAATGTCAAAAGATCTGGTCGGGATTTGAAATAAAAGCTCTGAGACATGAATTCCTTCTAAACATCAAATTTCATCAAGGTCCAATCACTTATTCGTAAGATAAAAATACCCCAATCTTCACATTTTCCAAGAATTCCGGTTTCCCCCTCCAACTCCCCCCAATGTCACCGGATCTTGTCGGAATTTAAAATTAGAACTTTAAATGCCCGCGAGTTATAATGTACGATCTTTTCCCCTGGTCTCTTGGGGGCTGTGTCAACCCTGATGGCACTGTTACATGATTATTTTGATAATTTTGAAGAAAATGGCAATCTCAAAATTTTGATCAGATGCATTTCGGTAAAATAGGGCATGGGGGCTATTTGAACCTTGATCAGTTTTCACCCTTAAAAAGGGAACTATAATTTTTAGTTTCCAATCCAATAAGCATCTTCCAAAATTTGTACAACCACCATATCCATAAAGACCTTATATACACATCTTTAAAATATGATTGATCTCATTCTGAGAATGAGATAAAGATGAGCTATAAACATATTGCACCGAACAGCTTAAAAAGGAGTTTTATGCTTCCAGATTTGTCAAGAAACTTTCATCTCTAAAAGTGAGAATTTTTATGTACTGATTTCTTTATTATAGTCTTTTTAAATTGCAGTTGGTTTACTTTTCACTATTTTTCATTGCAGTTATACCTTGAAGCAAATAAATAGCATAGTATTTCAATTCCATAGCCTATAATTGAATGAATGCTTTTGATATATAATGGTTCTATGTTGTACCTTTGACCACAATAAATATTGTACCTTTTACCGTTCGATGGTAGAGCATATTATAGAGACATTTATAATTCCAACTTTATATATAACCTTCATTTTCTCCATTAAATAGTAACCCAAAGTTTCAACTACAGATAACTTGAAGTACTAAGGACAACAATATAAAAACATTTACTGCCCCCTGGACACATCTAATGTCTAATCATGCCCATAAATCATGATTTTCTAAGGTTTTGCTTTTGGTGGTTTCAAATTATGAAGTTTTTATGGCAGCAATACATTTTGGTCAGTGTTCATAAGTTGAAGCGTAAAAATAATAATCAAAACTAATTAGATAGATTTGATCATACTTAAATAGCGACGAAGACCACAAAGCAGACTCATATTATTAAGCCAGTATTGTCGCGATTTAAAAAAATCGTCAGTGAGAATATTGACTCAGAATTGATTGGATGGATTTTAGCCATATTCAGGAGAATGATTTATCATGAGAATCAGCATGTTGTCAAGTGGGCTTTGGAAATATTTTTTAGAATAGATTTGAAAGTATATGGCAACAGAGCTCAAATATTCATTGTTAGAGACATGCTGCCAGTTTTAAATACGTCACTTCTATTCAGCCGTAATAGGGATATCCTATCCGAGGAATGTTTATCCCCTCTTGGGATATTATGTATTCAATTTTTTGCTTACCATGTAAAAAATTAATATAATCGGTTTTTATTTGCTGACTAATGTTTTTTAGAGCTTGTAATGTAAAAGACTTTGCATATTCTAAATCTAAAAGTTGGAGATGGATTTTTTGTTGTTCATGCCAAGTAGCTGTAACTCGAGTATATTTGTTAACCGCAACGGCAATTGCTGGACTACCATGTACTACTGCATGTTCACCAGTCAGAATTAATTTTGCTGGAGTACTAGCGGTTAAGTTTGCTGCTAACTTATGCTGGTTGCATGCTAGCATTTTGTTTTCTTTCCATCTTAAAATGGGTACGCATTAACGACAAAGAATCTAGCGTCCGGTTTTTGCAACGGGGAATTTTACATAATCCAAGAACTTGCGCGAACGGCCACGCAATGACTCTGCAACTAGAAAACGAAGGCATAGCCAAGTTGGCTTGTTTGAACAAATCTTGGCGAATATTCAAGCATACTGGCCACCTCAGTAGTTTAACGATAGCTTTATATATTGTATTCTTTTCTAAACGTGGCATAATAAAATTTATCTTTGAAAAGAAAATTTTGTCAGGGGGGAATAAGCGACAAGTACCCACAAATCAAATCAGATACATCAAAAAGATGTGGTTCGAGTGCTTTTCCAGTTAAATAATTTTATATCTATTCACTGCCAATAAAAAGGTATCATCCCAATTTTGAACTGTTTTACTTAAGTTTCGATTCTTAGTTCATATTTTGTGGTGTTCAGCAGCAGAAGTCATAAAAGATTATATGAGAAGTTTCAGTAATTTCAAATTGGTCTGAAATCTCGGAAATGCCGTTTCAGTACCAATTTGGATCTTTTCGAGCGAACATCGTCGTTTTGCAGCACAGAATAGTGAAAAAAGGAACTGTGTCGTGGTATGTTCTGTAGTTAAGTAGAAAGGCCACTAAATTTCAAAGTAAATGTTTGAAAGTAAAACTTTCCTTAACTTAGATTATATTGATGACTTAAGCATCCTACATGAAATGGTGAGGAAAATGACATAATTTTTGTAGGTTTTGCGAGTTCGGTTGCTAGAATAGGTTTAAAACTCAAACAGTTGGTGATAATGAGGAGTAAGTAAGGAGCGGCCCAGCTCAATAGTAACCGAAACTCTAAAAAACGGAATTTTGGCACCAATATATGTATCAAAAGGATCGAATTTTTACGCTGATCTCAAATATATAAGTTTAATCAAGGTTAGTTAACCCATCAAAAGTTATGAGCCTGGAAAATTTGCCTTATTTCAAATAAGGATATTGTTGCCACCCAAGTTCGACATTTTAAATGCAGTTAACTCATCCTAAATGTAGATCCTAAAATTGCTATCATTTAAATTGAAGGTACATTCACCTGTCTCAAATGAAAATAGTGTATTAGTACTATTGACTTTCTGTATCGTACGATATTCGGTATGAGTGGAGTGCTAGGGCTAGACTCTACCTTTTGCGAATCGTCCTGGCTAAAAAAAAAAACAAAAAACTGAGTTTACAATCATTTTCCTTTATATTTGGGAATTTCAAAAGAGCAATTGGCCGGAATTGCTCTTTCCAATATTGCTCCAACACAAGGGCTCATCAGAAGAATACACGCTTGCCGATAGGGATCTTGGGTTATCATCTGTGATGTTGGGTGATGGAGTATCATGGGTGATGCTAGAATATTGCCATTGTACTATTTACAGGAGGATTCACACAGGTGAGAATCTGTAAATTATAACTAGTTTCTCACCTGTGTGCACTCATCTGTGGTGGTTTGGATTAGCAACATTGTCACTTCCATTTTTATTGTAATTCATAAAATCAAGAAGCCTCTCTTGAGAGGTATAGATCACATTTGCGCAAAACATTTCCTAATTGAACCCCATCATTTCTATTGTAGCCAAAAATTCGGAGGGCAGCTAGGCCTCCTCCCCCCTCCTTTTTTCTCAAAATCATTCGATCAAAATTATGAGAAAGCCATTTAGCCACAAAATAAATATACAAATTTCGTTTTAATTATTCCTCTGCAGAGAACCAAATCAAAACATGCATTGATTCAAAAACTTTCAGAAATTAAATAAAAAACAGTTTGTTTAACTGAAAGTAAAGAGCGATATTAAAACTTAAAACGAACAAAATTTCTTCGTATATGAAAGGGGCGGCTTCCTCATCAACGTCCTGCTCTTTACGCTAAAGTTTTTTACTGTTTTAATCGTTGGAGGATCCTCTATATAAGGACAACTATGGCAGGGTGTAAGATTGATATTTATGGATAACGGCCTCTACAAAGGGCTGCCTCGAACCTTTCGGGGTACACGCAAGACTGGAGACCTTGCGGTCAACTATTCGTTCAGTTCCGCTTTCTATGACTATAATAAGCGAAAGGTTGAGATGGTTATGAAATGTTCTGCAGATGAAGGGTGACAGATTGCCAAAGATTGCCCTTTTCAGCCAACCGTCTGGGGCTAAACGGAAAGCAAGTCGTCCATGGATAGGGTAGGGGATGTCGTAAAGAAAAATTTAAGGCCTTAATTCTATTTCAATTTTGCTTTGCGCGTGTCGTAGATACGAAATGTTATCTCCTCCTTCCCGTTTATATATCATAGATTCACACACGCTAAACTAACACGTTACTACATTCCATTGTATTTTGCTTTGTCTTTTAACCGGTTACACACGTTAAAATAACACGTTCCTTCATTCCATTGTAATTTTACTTTGTCTTTTAACCACAAATTTCGTTTTGAAACATTTGTGTTTGTTATTTGATGTGTTTTTGTGCTGTTTCTTGTCCCCTGCCGTTTTCTTTAGCTCTTCAGTGCGGTTTGTCATTTTGTTCAACGAAGGGTGAAAATGATAGATACAATCTTTAGGTGTGACACAGACAACATATCGACTCTTAAATGAACAAAGAAATGCTTTATTGTGTTGCAAGAGTAACACGTTGGTTTTGTCGTTTTTATTCCTAGCTCCCAGATTTCAGCTTATTCATAGAAAGTGGTAATGGTATAACCTCTGCGGTTTTTACGGCCAGTTTGCACCTTAGGTCGGATTGATGAATATGACTTTGCATTTTGGAAAGCTTCGTAAAGCTCTTGCCTGGGGCCGAAAATCTATTGTTTCTACCCATTTCTGTTCGTGATTTTGGATGAGTTTGTTTTTTTTATTTAATTTCTGAACATTTTTGAATTAATGCATTTTTGATTTTGGCTCATTTTCCACATCAATTTAAGGAACACGCTCATTTTCCACATCAATTTAAAAAAAATGGAAGATGTTGTTAGACTCTTTTCATTCTAATTGATGAAAAATTTATATTATTGATTTCATTTATTTTCTGAATGAAAGGAACTAAAGCTCTTGCTACTCCTTTTGTTTGAGAAGTATTATTTTGCTTTTTCATATAAATCTATTGTGTGGTTAGAGTTTCTGGAATTTCCCTCTCCTGAACTCAATGTTTCCTAACACTTCTTTTTGTCTGACTCGTAAAAAACGGCAAAACTGCATGCAAACAAACTTTGATTCATTTTTGTAGCCCCCCCCCCAAAGGAAAACCTGGATACACTCTTGGCTCTAAGCTTCCCTCTTTCTAATTTCAGGATGAAAACGCATTAAATATTACCGCAGAATCGCCAATCACGAATTTTATGCGAGAATGTTGGATATAGTTCACTTCAAGAAATTACGAACTGGGCACACAATGGCACCGCAACGGTCATAATTATGAGTGGGTCGAACCATAGTCGAACTACAATCAACATCAAGCGTTTTTCTCTTTTTACAACAACTGTTATTGCTACATTTACTACTACTGCCATTTTAACTACTTGTAAGGCTAAAAGCATTGAGGAGAAAATTTCAAGAAGCACATGAAGATACAGGTTATCAAAAGGACATATCAGCAATGTCATAACAATGACTATTTGTATTAAGCTGAAACCACTAGGACTTGATGAGAGGGATGTTCTTATGTTAATACTACTTCTGCGAGTAGTACAACTGCTATTCAATACTATTACTAGTAATATCAATACTACTACTGTGACAATTATCACAACTATGCATAAGGGTATGAAGGTAAAATTTTCAAGGAATTTTGAGTTGACAGGTTTCTAATCTGACAAAAAAAAAAAAAAAAAAAAAAAAAACTAGCGTTTTACTGACCAATTTTTTTCTTAGCTCTTTTTAAATAACCGGAGTTCTAAGAGGTCTTGCGGAACCACGCCTCGTATGAATTTTATTAATTAGAAAAGATTCAAACCAATACATTGCGGATCCCAAAAGTAAAACAAAACTAGAAAAAAAAAATATTGCTTCCTTCCAAAACGGGGCCCGACAAAGGGTTAGAAAAGGGCAAAAATCTTTTTTTCCCGAGTCAATGATCACTTGACGGCAAATATCTTGACCTTTACTGAAGAGGTAAACCTCTCATATGCGCAATAATTTTTGCTCGTTTTAAGTTTTAATGCCGCTCCTCACTTTCAGTAGAAAATAACTTTTCATAATTATTTTTTCATTTTTTTTTTAAATAATGCTAAAAAATCCTGCGCCCCCTTCATTGAAATTCTCTTCCCCCATGAGAAGTTTTTCCATGGAAAGATCCTCCAGAGTACCCCCCCCTCAAATCTGCCTCCCAAACCAAAAAAATCCCCCTGAAAACGTCCGTACACTTCCCAGTAACCATTACTATATGTAAACACTGGTCAAAGGTTGTAACTTGCAACCCCTCCCATCAGATTTTTTTTTAGATAAAAGCAAAAGTTTGTAAATATGCCTTGAGTCTATAATTCTTCAATACATCAGGAGACCCTAGGAGAGTATATCCCTTCTCGACTTCATCAGGACTTCGCTTCAAATAAGCTTCTAAGCAGTTTGGCCAGATGCCTCTACAGGGTGCTCCACAATCTAAGCGTTGAAGCAGGTCTAGGTCTAAGGTCTAGGGTTGAAGCAGTTTGGCCAGATGCCTCTACAGGGTGCTCCACAATCTAAGCGTTGAGGCAGGGTTAGGTCTTTGGTCGAGGGTTGATGCAGTTTGGGATGATGCCTGATAGGAGCTTCCAACGTTAAAGATCCTCCCACGTTATTGTAGATGGGAGCTTGAAACTTCTTTAGTATGGTTCTCTGATACGCTGAATATGATGTTGTGATTTTCGTTAAGATTATATGACTTTTAGGGGTGTTTAATCCCATGTTCTAAAATAAGGCAAATTTTCTCAGACTCGTAACTTTTGCTGAGTAAGACTAAACTTGATGAAACTGATATATTTACAATCAGCATTAAAATGTGATTCATATGATGCAACTATTGGTAACAAAATTCAATTTTTCGGACATTCGGTTACTATTGAGCCGGGTCGCTCCAGTGTGGTAAATGAGTTTCTTAAATATGGTGGCTCCGTGGTTAGAAACAAGTCATTGGAGATAATGAGTATGATTGTTGAAAAAGGGGAAGTACCTAACGATTTTAGGAAAATCTTAATTAAACCTTTGTATGAGAAAGGTGATAAGAGTTAGTGTCGTAATTATCGAGGCATTAGTCTGGTCTATGTAGGCAGCAAACTGCTTAGTAATATGATTAATTTTAGACTGAGAGGTGCTGTAGACAAAATTTTAAGAGAAGAACAATGCGGTTTTAGAAAAGGTAGAGGATTTGTCGACCAAATTTTGAGGACTAAAATTCTAGTAATTTTATTATACTACAGTAAAGGGTATAAAGAGGGGGTTTTCACAATATCATAACGTCGTTGAATTAGGTGAACGAAACCTCAAATAACAAACCAAAACTCCCAATTAGGGCCAAGGAATGTGCTTTAAAGTTTTTAACTGTACGTCTTCCGCTGATTTTAACATATGCTTTATATAGGCCACAAAGCATTAACTTTAACAAGTTAGCAAGAGATGAGTTCCATGATGGAGAAGAAATAAGAGAAAAAAAAACTGAATCTAAGTTTTGGCAGATTTTATGTGGCGAAGCTCTAGGTTATTGAAATTCTTATTTTTCCCGCCAGGTTTCATCCCGATCCCTCCACTCTAAGCGTTTTACAAGATTTTAGGCTCCCCCCTGTCAATTCCCCCAATGTCACCGGATCAAGTCGGGATTTAAAATAAAAGCTCTGAGACACGATATCCTTCCAAACTTCAAATTTCATTAAAATCCGATCACTCCTTCGTAAGTTAAAAACGCCTCATTTTTTCTAATTTTTCGAAATTAACCCTCCCCCCACAACTCCCCCAAACAGAGCAGATCCGTTATGGTTATGTAAATCCCGTATCTAGGGTCTCTGCTTATTTTTCCCACCAAGTTTCCGAAAAAGCTTTTGTCTCGGATCAGTCTAAAACTTGCAATCGTAAATACCTGGAACCTAATGTAAAAACCAAATAGGCTGATAAATTTGCAACTTGGTCCCAAAAAGGACCGGATTTTTTTTTCTCTCGGATTGAAACTTACATCCTAAGTCCTTGACCCCCCCACAAAAACAAAGCACCAAATAAAAACAAATGTATAGGTTCACCTGAAGAAAGGACCAAAACACTTCAAACAGCTTAAAACACATTTGTAAGCCCCAGGGTCAAAGTGATCTCAATGCGCAGTAAAAATTAGAATAGTAAATTTACTTCGTCGTGGATTCTGGAAGCAAATGGAACAAGTCATGGTTGAAAATTCGTGTGCCCCCAAAAAACACCAACATAGTGGCAGAATGTGGTACAGCATACTCTTTGCGCCGAGGTTAGACTGAAAGCAAAATAGTGGGGATCAGATCAACACCTTTTCTATTCTCTCATACAAGGAAGTTAAAATCATGGTTAAAGTTTGTTTGATAAAGAAGACAAAAAAAAGTTAAATATAGCCATACACAGGGTTATTCCCTGCGAAAAAAGACTCAAGTTAAAGACGCCGTCATGTTAATTACTCTTGCTACGTTAATTAGGACGTCTGACAAAGAGTAGGAGAAGAAACAGTGGATATTCAAGTGGCAGTCATCAACTCAAGAGCACTACAGGTCTGGAAGACCTTAAGCTCTCAGATGGATTAAAGTGATTTATAATTAAATAGTAAATTTGAAACAAATGTTGTAACCCATTTTTCTTTCCAAAAAAATATAGAACAAGATTATTATTTTCAAGGTTCCTAAAGGGGCTTAAAATTGAATTTGCAGAAAAAACAATTATTATATCCAGAAAGAATATCAAAAATGGCATCTGGTAGTATCTTCACTTTATTTGTAGATCAATAATATGAAATGGGAAATACAGTTACTTTCGCGGATTCACGAAGTAAGCTGCCAATTGTAAATATAAGTAATTTTATATTATATATTTTATGTTAAATGACTTTAGTTTATATATTTTTTAGTTATATTTTTTAGTTTTAGAATCTAGTTTTTTTTCTAGGCTGAAAACGCCTTGTCATATGTGGGCGAAATATTCGTTTGGTTTGTTCGTTTCTCTTCGTTTTCATTTACTGGCCATAGACCCGTTTGTCGTCTTTATATTCATTTTTTTGTTTTTTCCATGAAAAGGAAAAGTATGTCAACTTTTAGGTGTCAGGAAGATTTCATAGAGCTTACAAACATGCATTAATTCAAAAACACTCAGAAATTGAACATAAAAAAAAACAAGTTTTTTTAACAGAAAGTAAGGAGCGACATCAAAACTTCAAATGAACAGAAATTACTCCGTGTATGAAAGGGACGGTTCCCTCCTCAACGCCCCACTCTTTACACTAAAGTTGTTTACTGTTTTATAAAGTAGAATTGACAGGACAAGTCGAACTCTAGCGTAAAGAGCGGGGCGTTGAGGAGGGAACAGCCCCTTTAATACACGGAATAATATCTGTTTGTTCTATGTTTTTCACATAATGAAACACGTCAACAACACTTTTATTGTTATAAAATAAACCCTCTTTCTCTCTCTCTCTCTCTCTTTCCTTTCCCTCCTCCCCCTTTTCTCCCTGTCTTTCTTTCTTTAGTACAAAAGCTATACAAAACATAAGCTTAAAATGGATAGGAAACGTCATGGTCATTAAAATGTCATAATTTTCTCGCCCTCGCCTATTTTGTATAAAATAATATCTCGTACTCTCCTTCTACTTCTGTATTTCTTTCTTCTCCTTCTTTCTGTCTTTCTTTAGAACTAAAATTATGCAAAAAATTGAAACGGATAGAAAACGTCAACGTCATAAAAATGTCAAAGTTGCCAGAAGAACTTATCCGCTATGCCGTACGGAAAGAACCGTTATTCCGTCCTGGAGAGGGGTACCACTACACCGATGCTGGATACATCGTCTTAGGTCGAATGCTAGAGGCAGTGGCAGCGCAACCTTACTACGAGCAGTTACAACGGCGTGTCCTAGGCCCACTGCAGCTATCTGAAATTACGCCTGCGGATCGTTCGGTTTTGCCTAACATCACGCCGGGCTATACCAATGGAGCACGCAATCTGAGGAGTGACGGTCGCATGAAGCTTGATCCCTCGACGGGATGGACAGGTGGAGGCTTGGTAACAAACCCCGCCTGCCATAAAAAGATAATAATCTAGATAAAAAAGAAACTCACTGGACACTGGAAACAAAAGCCGCTTGTCTTTTGGATATTGATAGCTTTACCGAGACATTTTCCAAAATATTTGAGATGATGCATTTCTTGTGTTCTTGCTCTTTTGACAGAAGCGGGCCCAGGAGCTGAATAATCCACATTTCTCTTACGGGTTGGAACCTAAATGACACAACATTCATCTATCAAAACCAAAAACATTATTACATTTCTACATAACACTAATCTCTTTGACATACGTGCTTGGCATACCATAAAAGGATAAGACATTCACCCCCTAGTTGGATTTTATGGCTATCACCCGACAGCTGACGGATAAAATACTAGTGACAGTGTGCAATTTAGAACACTTTGATTTTTGTAAGGTACCTTACATTCTCTGGAATAACTAGCTATATATTGTCTTATCCAGAGAGCAATACTTTACAAAGGCACAGTGAACGTGTAGAAGCCCCTCCTCCTTAGGAGACTAAGGAGGTCTCCTAAGGAGGCCTCCTAAAATGTACGACAAATACTAAGATTCTATAAAGTTTGGGGAAGAAAGTAAAGTTCGTCTGGCAGATAAGACTTTTTTTTAAACCATAGCCCTCTTCGGTTTACTATAACATAATCAATAAGGTTTGCCGTCTTACGATCACGTGAATACCATGTTGACTTATGCGCCATTTTATGACCAAACACCATATTCGTTTTAACTAGATTGTTATACATACAAAATTGCAAAAGTTTGTAGCCATTACTGTTTTCTTTTCCTGCACAAATTTACCTAGGCTTGGATAGCATCTATCCCTATTTCTACCGACCTGGGCGTTAAAATCATTCAATAAAAACACCATATTTCTACCTGGGAACCTTGTCTATTTTCTCCTGCAACCGTAAGTAAAATTCATCTGAGTCACTAGTAAGCAGAATTAGTAATTAAAGTAACTTCCGCTCTCTCAGAAAAAAAAAAAAAAATGATTTTACTAAATGCAATATTTTCCCACGAACCCTCGAATTGTTAAGCATAGAAAATAAAATCAAACGAGATATTGAGTTGGACGCTTTTTGAATGTCCCGGAACAGACTTGCTGTAATTTATTTTTTATCAAGACAATCGCTCACAAACTGCTTAATAATGATGAAAGAAACCATTGGAATATGACCCACTTGATACAAAACATAGTATATAGCATAAAGTTTCACTATATCTTATTTCTACTGTAATTTGGATTCAAGTATACTTTTTAGACTAAAAGATGCTGTTGACAAAGTTTTAAGAAAAGAAACAGTGCGGTTTTAGAAAAGGTACAGGATGTGTCGACCAAATTTTCAATCTTAGGCTAATAATTGGGAAGTGCCTGAGTTATCAAACACCTTTAGTCCTCAGTTTTATAGATTATGATCAAGTGTTCGATTCTGTTGATAGAAGAGCTTTAGCAAGGTTTTATCCTTGTATGGTATGCCAGACAAATAAATTAAAGTGATTAGTGCTATATACGAGAATAACATTGCTGCAGTTAAGGTAGGAAATAAGGTCAGCAGCTGGTTTCGTAAATATAAAGAGCTTTCATTCGTTTTTTAAAGTTTCTTGTAGTAAAGGAGAATATCTAGTTTTTATTTGATGTAGTTTCTTTCTAATCCATAGACTCTTAGTTTTTACATTGCAAGAACGGAAGGCGTTGTCAGATTTGACTAATCAGGTCTACTGTTTTATTTACATGGTTCATTGTGGCAACACTGACAAAAATGTGGTACTGCCCTGAAAATTAACAATTGCAAAACACTCAACACAATCTTAAGAGATCACGGTTTTCTGCTATGAAGAGACCTTCGGTGAGTCAAGGGGGGAATGTTATGTTTTAGCTACCGGGCTGCGGCGGCTGGAGCCCCTGGAGGAGCAGCTGCGCGACGCGCTGCCCGTCGTCTCCGCCGAGACCCTCGAGGAGGCGCTGGTGTCCAGCTTCAAGCGCACCGGGAAGACCCTGGCCAAGGCGCGCGAGGCGCCGCCCGGCGAGCACGAGGCGCTGCACACCTTCCGCAAGCGGGTCAAGGAGCTGCGCTACCAGCTGGAGATGCTGCGCGACCGCTCGACGAGCCCGGCGCCGCTGGCCACACTGGCGAGCCTGGCCGAGTCCCTGGGCGAGATCACCGACTACGCCGTGCTGGGGGACTACGCCCGCGGAAACGAATAGCAAAATTAAGGGCAGTATTTTGGCAACATTTTGAGAGAGAGAAGGAAAAAAAATTGTATGACTCGAACTAGAAATTTGTTTATAAGAATCGACTACGCCAGTTCAATGGTTGTAAGGTGGCCCGAATCAGACACACAACAGATGGCCAGTTGGTCAGCTAAACTTGTGTGTGTGTGGTACAGGAGTACGCGCAAGGGGTCTTTGAGACTTTGATTTTCTCCGAAGCATAGAACTCTTTTTTGCGACTTGTTCAATGTTCTTCTAAGACTTTCGATACAATTATTCTATTTATTGTTTTTTTAACAAAACGTGCATCGAACAATGGCTGGAGGGCTTTGGTTTTCGCCCAAAACATCGATCCGGCCGGAAAGTCAAAATACCCCATAGGAATATTGGTTATACCCAGTTTTTTGCACCAAAGCGTTCCATTGGCTTTATTGGAAAGCCAGGTATTTCCCCAGTAGGGCAGTACAGGAGAATTTTGTGGATAAATGAAGCCAACTTTCTTGTCACTGGTTAGCAGTGAAAAGATTCGCTGAATTTGTAAAGGACTGCCTAATAAATGGTTAAATAAATATTCACGCCACCCATCGGCGGCGCCATTACTATATAGTGATTTTATTTTTGGAACAAAATACGCCCCGGACCTCAACCCCTTCCCACTTAGGGGTTTGAAGAGTGTAGGCATGTGGTTCTGGAGTTACTCAAAGTTGCATCTTCAAAGAAGATTACTTATTATTGCATTTATTTATTCATGTTATTTACTTTTTATGCTATTTAGACATAATAAAACTGTTTTAGAGATCATAGCAATAAAAACTTATTTGAATTTTTTCTACGATATACTTCTAGTTGTCAGGTTACTCTCCAACTTTTTTTTGTTTATTGCTATTCTACACCTGTATGTCTAAAGTATTTTGGTGTTTAACGGGGGGTTAATAACTCTATTAGAGTAGTCACTCGACAGATTCCACCAAACTTAATTGAGGCCTGTATCGACGCAAGTCATTAGTCTTATGCCGATGACATTCTTCTCTTGGCTGATAATCTTGGGGCACTCCAGAACGTTGTTGATGTTGTTTGCTCCGGACTGAAAGAAATCGGTCTTTCGGCTGCTGCTTAAAAAACAGTTTTTTTTTTGTCTTTGGACTGGAAATCACCTCCAAAGATACAATCCAAGTTGGTCCCGCAACAAACTCATCTTCCAGTTCACTTAGGTATTTAGGCCTTCCATTTCGAACTTTTATATCACTTTATTCATAGTGTTGTTTATTTAGTTTTGTCATATTTGTTAAGTCTTGTCAAAGGAAGGATTGAAATTAACGGTACTAAATAGCCCCGTAACTTATAATGTTAGTAACTGACAAATGTAGTGAACCCTTTAATACAAAAATGATAACCTTTTAAAAATAAATATATTTTTTTCACTTTTTTTTAGAGAAGACAAGCTTAAAGTAAAAATTACTCTGTCTTACAACAAAGTGAGTAAATAGCAAATAACATTAGAAAATATTTAGAATCAAGATTCGGTGACGTTATGTAACGAAGAATCCGTGCTTCCTGGGACAATAATCAACCATACAAAACAACTCAAACGTAGGAAACGAATGAATAACCATCACTTCAATTCAGTGACAACCTAGGCAGCCTATAGCAAGCTATTTACTAAGTCCTGAAATAAAGGGGCTTTCTTAGCCCTAACTTGAAAATAAGAGGACGAGGAGAATCCTTCATTTAACCTTGGTATGTTTCAAGGTATAGTATGGTTGGTCGGTATGTATGGTGGCTATAGTTGGTATCTGTGGTAATATGTTATATATGGTAGTATGTTCCAAACATGAGAATATAGTCATGAATTACAAAAGATGCACGAATGCTCGCTTCATTCGGTCATTCGGAAAGATGAGAAGATGCTGGTATCGGCATTGCGTGATTGGGGAGAAGCGGAGCTGGTCCTGATCGATGACCGCAGCATCCATTTCCATCCGAACCAAGATCGTTCCGATTTGGACGCGGTTTTTTCGAGAGGCATTAGCCACTCTCGCAACGTCAATATTTTGAGAATTTTGGAACAGCAAGGGGTGGCTTGCATCAACCGCTCCAACGTAGTGGAAACCTGCGGCGATAAACTCCAAACTTCTTTGGCGTTAACGGGAGCCGGCATTCCTCAACCGGAATACCGCATCGCCTTTACGCACCATCGTGATCGTCGACCGGAAAACCAAAGACATCGTCTGGTACAAGCGCGATCAAAGTTGGGGGCACCAGCACAATGCCGACATGCTCGCCAACGGGAACATCACGCTGTTCGCCAACGGCATGAACAACCTCTACCAGCCGCTGCATTCCCGAGCCCTCGAGCTTGATCCGGAAACTGGCGAGACCGTGTGGGAATATGTCGATCCGCAGAAATGGACCTTCTTCAGCCCGGTCATGAGCGGCATCCAGCGGCTCGCAAACGGCAATTCGCTGATCTGCGAAGCGCTGAGCGGACGGGTCTTCGAAGTGGAGACGAACAGTAGAATTTGTTGAATAATTTCTTATAAATCAGTTCGCTGTAGGTGAATTATTCTTCATGTGGATGGAAACTATGCATGACTTTCGATCTCTTACGGAGCTGAAGTCATCATTACCTCTAACAGTGTTCTATGGTGTTTAAATATGTTACAATTACATATATATGTTTGAATGCGTCGAAACACTGTATATAAATGAGAAAAAAGAAATATTACCATTTAAAATCGCTGGAAAATAAACTTTTGGTAGTATTTTCCACCCCAAAGGAAATTTTCTGGCGAGAGTCATGATGCCCCGCATTAATACCTTGGTAATAGTTAATTGTGAATAGCTGGGAATTGATTCTCAAGAACGGAACATCTGTTAGTTAAAGCTGAAATTTCACTAACGTTTCGTGCGTGGGGTTTTATCGTTACTCCTGGGCCTAGTTACTGTCTTAGTTTGGGGATTAGAAGTCCTTGTTTTAACTATGGGTGTGTTTTTGGTGAGGAATCTAGGTCTAGGGTTCACTTGTGGCGTAACTTTGCACGGAATTTTCGTATCGCTGGTAATTAAAGGCGAAGTGGGGAAGTCACAATTTAAACACAACAATACCGGTAGTTTCTCTCTTGCTCCAAGCGTGACTGGTCACAACGCGAACCAGCATCCAACCACTTTCAGTAAACGTCAGCTTGGGCAGTCTGCCACGTGCCTTGGCATACTCATCCAGGGGAATCTTTTTCGCGACCAATCCGTTTCTGACGATTTCGAGGTATTCAGCTTTCTCCTTGAGCGACAAGGACAACGTTGTTTCCACTTCGTACGATTTGCCCTCGGCAAGCTGAATCGTCTCCCCCGGCAGAAGTCCATTGAACAGGACATTCATGACCGGACCGTTAGTCACTACTACGCGGCCTTGTTTCAGATTCTCAAGCCAAGCACTTTCGCTGAACTTCTTTCTACAAATATAAGTGATCATTTATAGGCCTATCACTAGGCTAGATACCTTTTTAAAGCTCTTGCTGAATATAGTAGGCCTAATGCCTTTTCTTGTGAATTCAGTTTTAAGCTGTTTTTGCACCCTTCAAAATGATAATTTCCTTCTATTTATTGGTAGGCTATAAAAAGAATTAAATGGGTTTCAAACTTACTAGGATTAAAAAATTCATTTTGTGAAAGTTAGTTAGTCAGTAATCATTGATTTGTCTCAATTAAGTTAGAAAAAAGAAATTCAATGGAAGTATGCGAGGAAGAGGAATTCGTTGGAGTTATGAACAAATAAACCCGCACCCGTGATCTGTCTTCTGGCAAAAATACGAAATTCCACATTTTTGTAGATAAGAGCTTGAAACTTCTTTAATAGGTTCTCTGATACGCTGAATCTAATGGTGTGATTTTCGGTGAGATTTTAAGTCTTTTAGGGGTTGTTTCCCCCTATTTTCCAAAATAAGGCAAATTTTCTTCAGGCTCGTAACTTTTGTTGACAACGACTAAATTTGAGGAAACTTATATATTTAAAATCAGCATGAAAACTCGATTCTTTTGATGTTTCTTTTAGCAAAGCTACAGATCAATTATGTAAACCCAACCCGGTGTCCCAGTGTCCCGGTCTGTAACATACGACAATAGATCAATTGTGTTGTAACTTTGTTCACGATGCAATTCTACACATGTAGAAATAGAAGCAGTAAGATTAGGTGAAGGCATTCCCAAATGCTTGAGAAGTCTGTTTGCAATAGATAAGCACAAATCTTCAATCATAACTAAACTGCAGTTATAACTTTCTGTTGTAAAGTCCAAGGTCATATCTGACCTTTCTAGCGGTATTCGGTAGAGTACATTCTCGGCCATTTGCGATTTGTATTTCTCCCATAACTCTGTAGGAGATGATGGAGGGCAACTTTGAAAAGAAGAAAATCGCAAACATCATATTCAACATGATCAAAATTGTTATTGCAGAGGTTCTAAGTGCCTATATCATAAAACACGATTTATTTATAACTTTTCTTATTGTTTTATTTGTTGCAATGGTTCTTGTCTTTTTCTTCTTCTTTTTTGTGGTAAAATATTGCATCATATGCATACCTGTACAAAGGGAGAATAGGAGGTGGAGGCATTTCTTAGTAGTTCAGTTTTTCCACGGACTTTCCCCTTGGAAATATGAACCTGAACACCTGAATCAGATTGTTATTTCAGGCCCCCTCTGAAAAAACTCTAACGGTTTCCAAAATTGTATCAACAAAACTATTTTGGTCGGTTTTTCTCAACCCTTTTGGCTATGTTATTTCACAATAAAAGTCTTGCCAAGGCAATTTGAGTAATTACACTGAATTATGGTTCTATAATAAATGTATTTATTAAAATTTACAATCGTTGACGATTGTAGTTTACTTCCTTCTCTAATTTTTGGCAAGTTGAGATAAATAGATGTTTAGTGCATAGCCATATTTATTGAGATCTGAAAAATTTTCACACAAAACCTTCTGACATCGCTTTTTGTGTCATCGCTCTTTTATTCTTCACCGAAAGTTATCATAACCTCATGATCTGGATTTGTGAGTTCAGTTAGGAGTTTACACAAAATGTCTTTCCGCACATAGATTCCTACACCACCGCCGAGCCTGTTGTCACTTCAGCTACTTCGAGTACTTAGAAATGATTTGTCTCCAGCAATCCGTCCTGTGGTCTCATCGAGGTTCCAAATTTTCGTCACAGTTGTGACAGCTGTGTTGCTGCTGCGGAGCAGAACTTCGAAGTCTTTCATCTTGTTAAAAAGCGATCGCCAGTTAGCCAAGAGGAAATTAGGCAGAATGGTCTATGGGACACTATTGGCTCAAGAACGGGCGGCCAAGAAAAAAAAAAAAAAAAAAAAGAAAGAAAGACAGACAAAAACAACAGAAAGAGCTCCGTCACCTGTTTTCGCCTGAGGATAAAACCGCTTACTCTTTGACCTCTCTCGGTGGCCATGATTTTCCTTTTTTGGGCGAGGGGACAATATGGGGGCTAGCCATTGATAAAAAAGTAAATTCTATTTGATAGTTCCAAGTACCAATTGGTATAAGTTTCTGGCCGGTCAAAAAAAATTTTTGGCGCAATTTTTTGTGGAGTGGGGGTTAAATTTGATATTCATTATTTCTTTGTCTTTTGGGTCCCTATGGCCCGAGCTCGTATATATCAGTAAGTAGAAGAATATGACTTCTTTCGTCTGATTTTGCATATTTCACAAAAAGCCTTACAGATTCAAGGAAGGTGTTACCTTTCACCCATCCTCTTTGATTAGCCAGGCCTAGTACTCCTGGCGGCCCACCGCTTTGAATACGAGCTTGATAGTTCACTCGCGGGACAATATACACTGGGGGGTACAGTGGCACCAGACGCACTACAAAGGCAGATCATTGTCACGTTTTGACCACGATCATCAGATTTTGTAGGTGAAACTTGTTTCAACTCTGTCGAAGCCAGAAATCGAGGAGGAGTAGTAAATTGATCATCAGTTTTTTTGAAGGTTTTCTACCTTATTTATTTATGTTTTGGCGATAAGTGAAGTATTTTAAAGAAATGGGAAGTATTAGATGTCATCTATGTCTGCAGGCCATTGTAGCCTTTTTTTAGCTGGTGAGTGAACGTTTATAGTATTCTTTTTTTACTTTTTATTACAACTGCTTGTAAGGCTTCTTTTCTCACTGAGGTGAAAATTTCAAGAAGTATATCAAAAGGACATACCAGCCATGTCATAGCAGTAGCTAATTGTATTAAGTTGAAACTTCCAGGGCTTGATTAGAGGGATGTTCAACAAATAAAGGGATATATCCCCATTTGAATGTTTCTTTAACAGAGTAATTTTTAGGGTTAATGATGTCCGGGGAAAAATTAATTACAGCCTCCGACTAATTAATTAGTCGGAAGAAGTAATTCTCCCGACTCAAATATACACAGTAAATTCCAAATGAAATTGGACAGCCCCAGCCAAGCTTTCTCCCAGCTGAACGGCAGTCCATCACCATGAAAGGCTTTGTCATTGCGATTTATAGTATGGTATTTTTCTGCTCTGCCATCAAACAAAATCAAAATGGGTATCGCATACAAAGAACTTGCGCACTGAATCATATCGAAGAAAAGCTGTCAAAACACAAGTTGTGCTGCTAAAGTGTCGGCAGCCTTGAATTCTGTCGAATTCTGCTACTGGCAGCTTTGGAATTTTTTTTTCATACCTGCTCCGAATGAAAGAAAAAGGCGACGGAAAAGGCGAAAATTAAAAGAATATTCTATGCATGGGTGTGGATGCTGCCGCCCTACACACGCTCAAGTTTGTCCATGCTTTCTTGAGAGTATAATCATTATCTATAATATATTGTAACTTAAACGGAAAATCTTTTTTTTTGTTTTTAAGGTATGTGGGGATTGGTTTAACTCTGAATAATCCTGGTGATTGTCAACCACAACCAGTTTTTCTTTTAAGAATTTTCATGGGTTATCAATTTTGGTATTGAATTAGTGAATGGAAGCGGTCATGGCTAAATGACTGAGAATAAATGATTACTGGGATTTTGGTTACTTTAAGGGTGCGTATAATAAAAGAGAAATTGGAATAACACGTTTAGACCGCAACAGTGTTTGAAAGGGCAGTTTAGAATTATCAAATGCGGTTTAAATTGCCTTCCAGCTTCACAGGTTCTTCTCATACACTGTTTTCTACAAAAACCTGAGGTACACGAACAACGGCGCGTCGATGATTTTTGGGTTGGGCCACAGTTTGCAAAAAGCGAGCGAGGGCTAAGTAGGCTGAGAGCGCAAGTGGAAAAGACACGAGTGGAAATACACGAAAAAGAACTGTAATACACGATTGTAATCTTAAACTGTTCTGGTATTTATCTGAACTGGGTCCTGCGAATAGTCCTAAATCAACAAAGAATCTTTGGATTGTATCTTAGTTTCTTAGGCTTTAGTTATTGATAGAATCCTGTGTGTTTCAAGACATATGCATGTGACTTTAGATTATTTTTTTTATGCTTTATTTGGATGATTGTAGTTTATTGAATTGCAATATTTCAAACAATGTGCGGGTGGCCGTAGCAGGCGAGGTCGCCGTAGCCCAGATCGTCGCACAGGACCACGACGAGGTTGGGTCGGGGGGCTGCGTCACGCAGGTCCGGTGGTTCGCTGGCACTCGTGTGGGCACACGACGCGACCAGGACGATCGGCAAGAGGCTCCGGAGCGATCCGTTCATGGGCCCAGTGTCGTCACCGGGGGAGGCTGGGTCGAGGACGCACCTCGGGAGAGCGGCGTGCTCGGCGACTCCACGGGGCGGCGCGCGCCTACTTCACGGAGGCGGCGGACGCCTGACCGGCGCCGACGTCGGCCTTGTACTAAAGCCAATTGAACGGAAGTGTAGCAGAGTAATATCTCTTTTTCTCTTTGGACGCACATTTTATATTTATGATGGCTTGTTGAGCTAGGTAAATGAAATCCTTAGAGACTCTCAGGTTTTGACATTTGAGCCGCTTCCTGAACTTTTCATTCCCGTCTCTATAAGGTATAAAAGAAAGTTCGTCCAGAGAGCAACTGTTAATCCCATTTTACTGCAGAGACCCGCTAGTCCCGTACCATAAGGATTTCACTTCTTTTTATGGCACTTGGTATTAACCAAGTGACATATAGCAATCGCCAATTCTGTCGGTCTGTCAGCAGCCTTCGTGTAATATATGACCTGTCACTGACAATAGCCAGTTTACTATACGTTTTTGATTAATATCATTTTTAAATTGGAAGGAGAGACACTCACATGGAGCTTGCTGTGTGCTCAATTTTTGTTCGTAAAACTTGTTGAATTCGAATTTTTATCTTCATGAAACTTGTACAATGATTTTTTTTTCCACGTGAAACAGATTTTCTTCATGAAACTTGTTGCATGCTCATTTTTCGTCATGGAACCTTTTGCGTGCAGATTTTTGTTCCTGAAACTCGTTACATGTTGATTTTTCTCTTTTTGATATTTTTAATACGTTTTGACTCTCGCTGTCCAGGTTGATTTTCATCTAACTACGTGGTTTTGTGTTCTTTATCCACAAGCCTTTTGGCATAGACTCTTTGAGCGGCTTCCTCGGCTGTTTCTTCTGCCATTGTAGGTTCTTCTGTCGTTTTAAGATCTATACTAAAAATTTCTCTTTGAAAGGCCTTCTTATATATACTTCTTATAATGACGTCATATACATAGCCTTTGACGTCATAAAAAACATGACGTAAGTCGACCAACAACTTTCTGACGGCATACTTCCAGATACTATATTTGCACATACTACGCTTCCATTGCCAGGTTATGGTTTGAATCATCGTCTCCGTGAAACCAAGAAAAGATATTTTAGTAGAAATTTAAGGAAGCTGAAGGAAACTCATTGAAGACCTGGCAAATAATCCGTAATGTTATTTGTCATAGTCCTAATATGCTACCATCTGAAGTAATAGTAAATGAGCCCAAAGCTGAAGTTTTACGATTTGTGAAGAAGTTCAGAGTCGTTTTATCCGACACGATTTCCCCATTTCTGGAAGATCCTTGACGAGTATAAAAATTCTGATATATATCTTGTCATTTATATCTAGCATTCTAGCATCATAATTAAATAAGTATTTCAAGGTGCGATTACTTCTTAAAACTTCAAATTCTTTTAAAACTCTTTTAAATTCTTGTAATTTTTAGCAATGTATTTTTAACAATTTTAACCGTAAACTGTTTTAGTATCATATTTTTATAAGTAGAAATTTTAGATGGAATGTTGTAGAGAATGTTTTATTGTTTTTAATTTCTTTTATAAGCAACCGCGTCCAACTGTATTTTACGCCTAGAAGAAGGAAAAAGAATTCCGAAAGTTCGATGAGAGCCCAATTTTAGTTTTAATGTTTTATATCTGTTTTAAACTTAGGGCTATTTTGAACTCTGTTTTAATATATATGACTCAGAAATCTTATTTTAAATCCAGATAAGTCACACAATTTTCCTATTGCTCAACCACAATAGTTGTTATTGAGAAGTTTAGGACTTACGGGATTTTCTGGTCTAGAGGATATGTTGATTTTTTGGGGAAATTTTAAATGGGGGGAGGGGTGGAAGGGTATTTCCTGGCTTTATTTGAAAGAAAGGTTATAAATTTCATAAAAGAATAAGTTTATTCAACTGAAACTGAGTTTTTTTCATTGTTTTATTTAAAGTGTACCCGTTTTTCTCTCTCTTAAATTCTTTGAAAGCAAGGGTTAACATTAAAACCTCCTTACTACAGTTCGTTACTACGAACTGTTTGAAAACCAGAACCTAGTATTGAAGTAATTTTTTGAAGGAAATTTTGCCATTATATGCAAGAAACGCCAAGCAGTAGATGGCATTGATAATTTTTCGACACTAGCACCAGTTTCCACTCTTAAAGGTTACCAATACTCTTTGGAACATGTTCAAATATGACCTTACATCCAATCAGCTTATTTTGAATCTGCTTTTTCGGGTGACATACTGTAATCTATACGATCCAAAAGTACTTTAAAGTCCAAAGGAGTTTCCTAGCTATGAACTTACCTTAATTCCAAGATTTTCATCGGTTACATTTGGGGAAAAGAGGGTGTGTTTGAGGGGGGTTGAGGTTAGATACCCTCCCATCTTTTTGAATCACAAAAAGGAAACTAGAAATTTCAATTTCCAATCAAACGTTCCTCCTAAGAAGTTTATACGACCATCCTTTACATAAAAACCTTCTATGCTCCCGGGGCATAATTTAAAACACTTTTTATCTGATTTTTGAACTATTTTAATAAAAAAATACCTATTCAAAACTTTATTGAATGGGTTTGGGGAGCTAAGGAGGGGGGCAGTTGCCCTATGATCTCTTTTGACTCTTAAAAAGTTTTCTAAAATGAGGCAAATTTTTTCAGGCTAGTAACTTTTGATGAGTATAACTAATCTTGATGAAACTTAAATATTTAAAATGAGCATTAAAATGCGATTCTTTTGATGTAACCATTGGTATCAAAATTCCATTTTTTAGAGTTTCGGCTACCATTGAGCTGGGTCGCTCATTACTACAGTTCGTTACCACGAATTGTTTGATTATGGTTGCTAACACCTGAGAATGAACAACGGACATATTATGAAGTGTGGAAGGAAGCCCTGACAACTCCCAGCAAAGCTTCTTATTGTTAGATCAAATAAGATAAGATAAGAGAAGACATCGTGACGGATCAAAACTTGAAACAGTATCTTATATAATCTAGTTGGTATCATAAAGCTATCCGTAACTTTTCAGGATCAAAATACCATATATGACACTCTATTAATTATTACGAAACTGCCTCGTTGTTTTACGTTATCGTTTCTACCCGTTGCGTAAAAACTTAATTCTAGGTTACAGTGAGTATGGGTAGGCTACACCAACTAGCAAAAGTTACAAGCCCCTCTTCACTAATGATGATTGTAGCCTAACAGACGATTATTACTTACAAGTCCCCTACATGTCTTACCACTAGAACCAACTCGGTCTTTCCCAAGTTTTATTTCAGTTTTACTAGTCTTTCTTTTAGTATAAATACATTACTATTTGCGAGTCAATTTGTTTTGTTTACACTTTTAAGTTTTTTAGATTATAGTTCTAATTGTGTTTCGACGATTTATGCAAGAATTCTTGAATTATCTTATTAGGTGGTGGCGACTTTTATTTTATTATTATAATTTTTTTTTTTTTACTGTTGACTAGACTGAAAATATATAGAATGGCGTTTGAAACGAGTGAATAAAGTTACAAAAGCAGTATATGCATTGAGTGAATGCACCCTTAGATAGAGTGTTACAAATGACTCCAGAGGCGCTGCATATGGAAGGCGTCGTGGTATAAACTTCCGAAGAGGGCTCATGCTATCGGAAATTGGAAGTGCTAATGCTCTCATTAAAAGTTGATAGTGATCGAACATCAACTTGCTCCCCCACCCTATCGCCCTGTTTTCCCCGAATGTATCAGGCCGAGATTTGAGATAGCCATTTTTCTTTAAATAGTCCAAATAACTCTTCTTCCGGGGTTGAACCAGCCCCAGGGCACGAGCCGTATGCTGTGCAAGCTGCTTATTATTAAGATACAAGGTTTTTATTGAAGGCTTGGTCATATAAAGTTTGGAGTCTCGGTGGACGCCGTATCATCAAACAATTTGTCTGTGGCTACCATAGCTCGAAGGGTAACTCCCGGTTGATGCAGAAACCAACGAACTGAGCAACACGTATAGCGTTGTAACTGCCTCCAAATTCGACGACGCGAAGAGGAAAGCCATCTTCGTCGAGTATCCAGTTGTCTGGGTTTTTTTGGTCGTAGTGCTTTGCAACAGAGTCTTCGCCAATCCACTGTCTCGCAAGTTCTGGTTCTTCGCGTCTGTAGTGAAGGAAGACTTCGGAATTGCAAAGGTCGTGGGTCATCTGCAACGACTCGGGAATCCCACGTTTTATTTTTTTTTTTTCAGTTTGTTTGTTTGTTTTGTTTTTCCCAAGGGTGATCGTATCAACCCAGTGGTCCTAGAATATTGCGAGAGAATTCATTCAAATGGAAATTAAAAGTTCTAGTGCTTTTTTTAAGTGACCAAAAAGACTGGATGGCATCTAGGCCCTCTTCCCCACCCCTTCTTCTTCAAAATTGTCTGATTACAATTTGAAGACAGTCAATTTGTTCATCATAGTTGAATAGCCCGCTAACTATTCCTTTGGATAGAACATAACAACCCTACTCCTCAGGGGAAAAGCCTTTAAGTTACAAAAGTTAGTCCCCAAAAGACTTGCACAATACCCAATGTGGCGGATGTAACTGGGTCAGAGAAATCCCCACCAGGAGGTGACACAGCTCCAACTATACTAACAGACCCTTCACGCTCTGGATTGCCGAGGCAAGTGACTCTTCCAGCTCTTTCGTAAAAAGATGCAAGTCTTGCCCCCAAATATGCAGGGTAGCCACTGAAAATATAAAAAGGATTTACTACATACTGAGGGCTAGTAAACCAAAACATCTGCTTCGGGGTTTAACCAAAAATTGAAGAATCCTGAAGGCTAGCCTAAGAAAGGCAACTATTAAGTTCTGGCACCATATGTTCCCGCAAATTTATCTGATCAACGGTAATCCAAATACCTGATGTGAGAGTCAAATGTGACCGGTGCTGTAAAGAAAAAATAGCCTTGTGTGCCTCTCAAGTCGTGATTCGACCACCTTAGTAGTATTAAAATAGATTAGGTGATAAAAAGCTAGGTGACTAGGACACGTTCTTCGGATGAAAGATTGCCAAGGATTGTCCCAAAGAGGGCCAGATGAAAAGCAGATCGTCCCGAATGGGGTGGGAAGATGTCACAAGATAAAACGTAAGGGAAATGGTAACTTCTTGGGAGGGTGTAAGGATGGAGTTTGCTTATTCTACCCACCAAGTTTCATCCCGATCTCTCCACTCTAAGCGTTTTCCAAGATTTACGGTTTCCCCCTCCGACTGCCCCCAATGTCACTGGATCCGATCAGGATTTAAAATAAAATCTCTGAGACACAATATCCTTCTAAATATAAAATTTCATTAAGGTCCGATCACCCGTTCGTAAGTTAAAAATACCTCATTTTTTCTAATTTTTCCGAATTAACCGTCCTCCACTCCCCCCCCCCAAACGGTTGAACAGGGGAAAAGACCATTTCGAATTTAATCTGGTCTGTTTCCTGATGCGCCTGCCAATGTTTACAAGGGCCGGGGGGTGGGGGGGGCAAACTCCTGACTGTAATACTATCTGTTAATTTTAATATTGCCTTAAATATTCATTTGAGTTTTGACTCGTTTTTGTCTAAACTATTCATCTATATAGTGCCCGATACCAGTATTTGTGTTGTGACTATTTATTTTAATTTGTGTTAGTTTTGGGTTTCAACTATTCTTTGGCAGTAAATCCTGGTAGTTCTGGGTTCGAATTATTATAGGACTTTGTTTATATTCGTCTTAAGCTTTTAATAAGCTTTACAGATTAGGATTTATATGGAAGTTATAACGGGTTTTCGACAGACTGTACTGTTAGCAGTTTTTTTTTTCAATTCTGCTAGAGCCATCAGGCTAAATAATGACTACGTTGTGTGATTCTAAAATGAAAGGCTTCCGACTTTGCAGAATCAATTTTATAGCAGAGAATATACAGTAATTTATGTCGATATTCTGTCTTTTTATGGCACTTGGTATTAACCAAGTGACATATAGCGATCGCAAATTCTGTCGGTCAGTCTGTCCCGGTTTCGCTAGTTTAGGAACTTCCAGATAAACTAGGACGATGAAATTTGGCAGGCGTATCAGGGACCGGACCAGATTAAATTAGAAATTGTTCGTGGGTAACGAACTGCAAGGAGCGACCCGGCTCAATAGTAGCCGAAACTAAAAAAAAAACGGAATTTTGATACCAATAGATACATCAAAAGAATCGGATTTTTATGCTGATTTTAAATATATAAGTTTCATCAAGTTTAATCCAACCCATCAAAAGTCACGAGCCTGAGAAAAATTGCCTTATTTTTGATTTAAGGGGGAAACACCCCCTAAAAGTCATAGAATCTTAATGAAAAGCACATCTTCAGATTTAGCTTATTCGAGAACCTTACTGTAGAGGTTTCAAGCTCCTATCTGAACAAACGGGAAGTTTCTAATTTCTAGTCACTTTCGAAATCGTTTTCTAAGAGGAAAAACTTCTGTTGCTTTATTTATAGACTCGAGCCAGATGTTAAGAAATAGACAC
This sequence comes from Alatinidae sp. Z8VKAUB7J3, assembly GCA_010016025.2. Taxonomy (NCBI): domain Eukaryota; kingdom Metazoa; phylum Cnidaria; class Cubozoa; order Carybdeida; family Alatinidae; species Alatinidae sp. Z8VKAUB7J3. The sequence continues at coordinate 61,647,008 of JAAAKM020721499.1, forward strand.
GCTTTAGATAAGCTAAACAATTGGGTTCGCAAAGTTTACTTTTCTTGATTTTTGCAGAAACAAAAAATATTTGAAGGAAAACAGAAAACTTTAATAGATTAATGTGTTTGGTTGCATGACATAATTGTTTTAGACACTTTGAAATTGAAAATTATCAAAAAGATTTATTACAGTTTTTGGACATATTTTTGGGAAATTATCTCATCCCCACTGTTCCTAGGTATTCGAAATTACATCATATTACATCATATACGAAATGCATTAATTACGACTACATAACAACTAAAATTACATCATCCATTAAATAACACCATATTTTCATTAAAAAAAACATCTTAAATACGATCTATATCCTTCACAATACAAATTTTGATACATTTCAACAAACTCGCATAGACTTGGCGGAATAAATCTGCATCGCCATCATTTTTGGTACATTCACTCATCATACGTTAAGTAGAGTGTATTGAACCTGTGATTCGTAGGGCCAGGGAGTCATACTGTCAGTAATTACATAATTTTTGCTAGGTCTTTGTTCCTCCTCTCTACCCCTCTCTTCATGCCAAAGTTATTTTTAAGAACTTTTAAAAAGGGTTTGATTCTAATTAAACGGCCCTTCCATTACAGGAATCGTTCTTAAAGAATTGAGACAAAAGGTCGGACTTAAGCCTAAAGAGTGGAATATTGAGGAGGGGGGTGCCTCCCTCATATACAGAATAATTTCTGTTTGTTTGAAGTTTTAATGTTGCTCCTTACTTTCAGTAGAAAAAACTGTTTTTTTTGTTTGTTTAATGTCTGATCGGTTTTCAGAAAAGGCCAGGAAATTCGCCCCTCCGTGGAAAATCTCCCCATAATTTAACAGTATTGTAATTTTTATTTATGTTTATACTGTGGATAAAAATAAAACCTACCTACCTACCTAACTTTTTGTTCTCTGAGTAGATTTTCAACTTATCTTTATTTCTACATAAAAATTGTTCTATAAATGATGAGCTTACTTTTTAAGGCTGCTCTCTCAACTGTCATCCTATCTCTGGGACTTGAGTATACCCGTCATTATATGTCGCAGCTATGGTTTGGTAGGTCACATTCGAATACAAATAAAAGAGCACTGCGTCATTGAATCTCACCCCGATAGTTCACTGGATGATCTTCGACTGGACCGACGAAAATTCCGTACCCTAAAAAATCTGTACATTTCCCAATAATAAATACTTTTTGTGAATAATCGGCAAATTACGTCACTGAAAATTCCTTTCCTTGTCAACTATGAGGCGTCACAATATTCACAAATGCTTAGCTACTGGATCTTTTAACTATGCTGAATCAAATGGCTATCTAAAAGATTTTGTCGGAAGTCTTTTGGGGAAAAGGGAGCCTCAAGGAAGGTGGGGAGGCTAGTTACCCTCCGATAATTTGGTCAACTAAAAGGAAACTACGACTTTTGATTCTCAATTGAATGAACCTTCTCCCGACCTTCTAAAATTTTACTGTTTAATCCCTTTTTCTCTGATCGGTATTATGAATTAGGTCATGGCAGCATGCCATTTAAAAAGCATAATTGTAAGATTAGCAATTGCTTTTTAACTGATGATCACCATTTGTTCAAGTGGGAAGAGTACGATGCAGTGATATTCCACTGGCCTAAGTTACGCGGTGATCCATCCGTATGGAGCAACAAAATAACAAAGGAACGACAGGAACATCAACGATATGTGTTCTTCTCCTTAGAATCGCCACCTAACTACAGAAACGATTATAGCCATTTTAAGAACTTTTTTAACTGGACAATGTCATCGAATAATCACGCCGGGATTTCGTCTGATTTCTGCAGTGAGTTCGTTCATGTTTCGCATTGTGGCTTCCAAGTTATAGCTGATTTCTTGTACATGGCTCGCGACGACTTCCAATGTGTGATGAAGGTCGCCGATTGAATGATCAATCTCTTTTCGGTTCTTTGAAACTAGGGTATTAACGGAATGTAGAAGTTTGTCGAGCCGCTTTGAGGTTTGACGAAAATCTGCTGTGAGATTGGAAACATTTCCCGAGGCGGTTTCGACATCGGTCAAGATCATGTTCACATGCCCGCCGCTCTGGTCGATCAAGCTATTCAGAGACAATATAAACAAACTTACTTTTCAGTCTTCTGAAATTTACGAAGAATACACATAGTAAAATAAAAATAATTCTATAAAAGGTTTTATTTTATTTTCCTTTTTATATTAAATGTCTTATATTTTTTATATTAAATGTATTTTTTTTTAGCTACACAGAAACATAGAAAGTTCATAAAGAGTAAAATAAGAGTATGAAATAGTCAAGACTCTTTTTTACAAATATTCAGGGACGACTTTTTATGGCACTTGGTATTAACAAAGTGACATATAGTGATCACAAATTCTGTCGGTCTGTCTGTCGGTCCCGGTTAGGGACAAAGATGGGAATGGTACATCCATATTTGATTACAAACTTTATCATTTGATTTTATTATTTCAGTGACAAATATTTGTGGAATCAGTTAGAATGCAAAAATCCTTTATAAGTTACGAGCATTGTGAACGACGAATTTTCAGTTTTGCTGCTGCATATATGTGCCCAATTTGTCATTTTTCTGTCAACCCAGCTTCCGAAGAAGTTCTCGAGTAAGTATTTCCTTTGTGTCTCCCTACTTTTTTTTGAAATATAGAGCAGTTATTCCCATTTTTAGGAAAAAAGAAGGAATTATATTGCGCAGGACTTACCGTTTTTGTCTCTCTCTCTCTCTCCCTCTCCCTCTCTCTCTCTACATGTGTGTTTGAGCAGATGTTTGTTTGTCTCCGTGTCTGCCTTGGAGTGTCTGAGTCTGTGTGTTTTTAGGTGTTTTTGTCTCTCTCTCTCTCTCTGTGGTCCTATCCGTCTGAGCGGTTGTTTGCTTGTCTCTCTCTCTTTATCTCTCTGTGCCTTTATTTCTGACTGGCTGTTGGCTTGTCACTCTCTCTCTCTCTTTGTGCCTGTGTGTCTGAGCGGGTATTTCCTTGTTTTTGTTTCTGCCTCTGTGTGTTTGTATGTGTTTTGTCTCTAAGCGTTTTCCGAGGTTTCTGGTTTCCAGGATTTCTGTTTCCCCCTCCAACGCCCTATGTCCCAGACCCGACTCGAGTTGAAAATTCGAGTAGAAAATTCGAGTTGAGCATATGAGACATAAGATCTTTCTATATATCAAGTTTCATTAAGATCCGATCACCCATTTGTAAGATAAAGATACCTCAATTTTCACGTTTTCCAAGATTCCCAGCTTTCCTTCAACTCCCCCCAATGTCACTGTATCTGATCGGCATTTAAAATAAAAGCTCTGATGAACAAGATCCTTCTAAATATCAAATTTCATTAAGATCTGTTTATTGACTTCTTGCTATCTCAGAAAGGGGTTATGTTAAGAAAATAAAACTTTCAGGGATGGATCTACAGGCTAAAGTATGTCCTGGGAAGGTGTTTTGAAGTACCTGCCTCCACACCCTCTCTCTCCAAAGGGTCCTGACCTTTGATGACCTATAAAAATATGTGTGTTATAAAAGTGAAACCTTGCAAAATAGATCTTCTGCTTGAATAAAGTACAAAAAAAATGTCTTCAGCTTCACAACTTTGATCAATCCCAATTTATAAGGTTTTAAAAATATGAAAATACATTTCCTAAATTTTGAAAAAAACATTCGAGTGGAGCTGTAGGGGATTTTTCGCTTAGCCAGGCAAGTTTAATTGAAAGCTTGAAGCTAATCGAGAAACTTTTTTAAATATACTTTCTTTTACCTAACCCTTATCGTCACCCATTATCGGAGGGGGGGGGAGTCTATGGCACAAAACTAAAAATTTTCTGGTATATTAGGGTTCAATTTCCTGGGAAAACCCTTGCTTCATGTTCCTATCAGTTCAGAAAAAAAAATTGTTGCCACTTTTCCAGTGCAACCATTTTTTTTCTATTTTCTTCCAGGTGCATTGAAGTACTCTCAGTCCAAGCACTTAAGAAATGTTTTCGGGCTTCAGCCTCGGCGGTCAATTGTGGAAGCAGTGACTCAGGTGCGTGAGCGTTGCATCAGCGACGTATTGACTTTTTTCTGAGCTAACGCTACCGCTTTTTCTCAAGCAAATGCCCGGCTGGTTTTTCGTCAGGTAGACGTTAGTCGTACCAGCCTGCGAGCGTTCCGTCGCTGGTGTCGTCGACATAGTCGAGGCGCTCGCTGAGATCGATGGCGTCCTGGTCTCTGCAGCGTCGCTTGACGATCGCGTGTGTCAAATCACCGGCCAAGAAATGAACGTCGACTGCGGTCATTCTAATCTTTTCGATCCAATATTTTTGGTCACTTTAAAAGGGCACTATAACTTTTGATTTCGGATCAAATGAGCCCTCTTCCGGCCTTCTTGGGTCATTGGTTCATGTCAATCATCCCTTGAAAAAGATGACACGAATCGTGACCTTTCTTCGGACAAAAAAAATTGCAAAATTGCACATTTTGCGCGTAAGAGTTTGAAACCTCTATAATACGGCTTTCTCATATGCTGATTCTGATTATCGAATATTTATTAAGATTACTTGATGTTTTGGGGGTGTTTCCCCCTTTTCAAAAACTGAGCAAATTTTCTCAGGCTCGTAGCTTTTGAATTAAAAGTAAAATGAACATAGAAATCAGTGGACTGCCTACCTGTACATAGCTTGAGCATCGACCTACACATGCAAACGAGGGTATGGGTCGCGGTACACAGCCAGGGTATTGAAGCACATGTAGCACAGGGGTTAGATTACATTCATCTGCCGTCGTATCTTAAAAAAGGACAAAATTTTCTTCAATTAGTATCTGATGGAAAGATTGCCGGTCCTTGAAATTTTTTCTCAAGATCTTCAGATTCAGAATCTGAGATTTGAACCTTGGAAAAGTGATTTTTGTTAAAGATTACCCTTAAAAATTGAATTAAAACCTGGGCAGAACAAAATGAAAATAAATAAATAACATATTAAGCCAACATAGTTCTTTAGTTTGGTAGCGCTATGGCGCTGCCTATGATATTACCATAAAATCAGGACGTCATATAGATAATCATGAGGAAAAGATACCGAAAATGCAGTTTTTGTGAAAAATTGCTTTTTGTGGAATTTAATCTCTTATGAATCTGAAACAGGGTATTTGTACTTTCAATTTCCTATTGAATAAGCCATCTTGTTGGACTGTTTAATAAACCCATTGCTTGTTATCAAGTTTTCCGTAATACTCTGTTTCTTAAAAAGTAAGTTAGAGCATTATGTACTCGTTTGACTGACCGCATACCAGACAGTGCTCTGTTCAAAAAATTTGGTTTGATTTCTAGGGTTTTAATAAAAGAAAGGTTAATATATTTAGGCGACGTTTCTTACAGTTCGTGGTAACGAACTGTAAGTAAGGAGCGACCCGGCTCAATAGTAACTGAAACTCTAAAAAAACGAATTTTGATAAAAACAGATCCATCAAAAGAATTGTATTTTTATGCTGATTTCAAATATATAAGTTTCATCACCTTTGTGATGAATATTTGCCTTATTCTCAAAAAAGGGGGAAACACCCCCTAAAAATCGGAGTAACTTTAAAAGTTAAAACAAACAGAAATTATTAGGGGATTGTCTCTCCCCAGCACCTCGCTCTTTACGCTCAAGCTTAAGTTTTGTCCAAATTTTTTACAAACGACTCCTGAGACACAGTGGTCGTTTAGTTAGAACAACAAGTAACTTTTTTTAAAATACCGAAAAACTTTAGCGGAAAGATCAAAGTATTGAGGAGAGGCAACCCCCCTAATATACGTAATAGTTTCTGTTGGTTTTAATTTTTAATGTTACTCCTTACTTTCAGCTGAAAAAACTTGTTTTTATTTAATTATATAATTATTCAAACTTGGGGGGCTCCTCGAGGAATTTTCGGGGGGGGGGGGGGGGGTGATAGCAAAACTTTTGTATGTAGTTTTTTGTACCTCTAAATTGAACATACATTTTGATTTCTACTCGTTTTAGGATTTAATTGTTCAATTGTCTCAGTACATTTTATTTTTTTCTTGATTTGATCATTAATTTTGATTTTTGTTCATTTGAGGTTTCAATTGGTCACACACATTAGTTGTTGGTCATTTTAATTTTGAATTATTATATGACTTTATTTCTACTCGTCTTAAGTAATAAAATGGCTTATTATGCTTTTTTGAAAGGCTTTTTTGAGACGGTCTAGAAAAAAAAAATGTTTTTCAGTAAATATGCTCTCAAATGCAGAATCTAAATACGGAATTTTAATGCTTCAGATATAACAGCAAAAATGGCCTTGTTCCATGAGGGGTTGCTGGAGTCTGCTATTTCAAATGTGTTTGTCTTAGATAATTGTTTTTTGTTTAATTTTGGTCTCTTTTTCTTGTAATTCATTACTTCATTTTTTTCTTGTTGTTTATAGTGGGTTAAAAATAAATTATAATTATTATTATCAAATCTGTATTTAAGCAGGTGATTCTAATATACTAATATATGTCTATGATACTTCGGTCCTCCCTCTCGGCAGCCCGGTGTATATGAGCCTTTCCTAACCCATATCCCAGGATTCCCAGTAAAGGTCCAGAAAACCACTTATGAAAGAATTTAAACAAAAGTCAAACTCATGTTAATACTTCTCTTTGTTCTATAATATTTTGGGTTTTCAATTTATGTTTTATGAGTTACTGTGCATATCTTGTCCTCTAGTCTATTTGATTTCGGTTGCTTTTGGGTAAGTTTAAACTTTTTAGTATGGTTTTTGAATTCAATAGTCTCTTTCTCCCTCAAAGGATTTGTGAATATTGGGGCTTTGAAAATAATTTTGGAAACAGTCGTAGAAATAGATCCAATTATGTTTCTACTCCGAGACCGGCAGATGACAGACCTCCCTCTTATGCTTCACAAAAAAATCGTGATTTTGGAAAGGGATTATGGCTTGAGGGCGATGGATGACGTTGGTATTGTCCGGATGATTTCGAATGGCTAATTAATGTAATGAGGGGTGGGCATAAATCATTTTGTAAGCCTTAATCCTTGGGTCGAGCATTAATTTATGGCGATAAAGGCTAAGATTGAGGTTAAGGTTAAGAACAAAACGGCTCCATCTCAACCTTAACCTCAACCTGATTTACCGCTTTTAGCGACCCAGCTTGTTTTTAAGTCTTTTGAGGAAATCGGCCTCAAACTTAATACTGAAAAATGTGAATATTTAGTTTTTAATGCTAAGCAGCATTCGCTCAATTTTTGATTGATTGATCCCTGCTGGCTCTGCAATATCTCAGGAACTACAGCACTGATTTGGACAATCAACAATCATGGACGATCATCTGGCAAACCTGTTTTTGGCACTTGGGATCTTCTCTCTAGGACTGATTACCATCGGTCCGAATATTCTAGCAATCATGGGGACTTCAATGAAGCGTGGACGGGTGCAAGGTGCAAAGCTTGCACTTGGTCTCCTTACTTCCAGTCGAAAAAAACTTTTTTTTTTAATTTTCTGATTGTTTTTTAAATTGGTCTTCACCACTTCATTATCAGAGGCACTATTTTATAAAAAATCACAAACTTGAACAAAGTAAAGATTTTTTGTCGAAACATAATTGTGATGTAGTACAAGCAGAGATAATTGTAACAGATAATTGTGTATGTAGTACAAAAGCAGAAACTTATTAATTGTTGTATATTTTGTCATCCTAAGCCATCCTTTACCCAAAGTGCCAACTATGGCACTATGCAAAAATGAATAATTTGATTATTTTTTGTCCAAACATACAAGAAAATTGTTTGAGTAATTCTAGAAAAACCTGACAATAATGAAATAGATATATAAATACCTAGATTTGATCGGTCAACACTTTTAAATATACGATTAGTTTTGGTACGTTTAAGACAATCCGGAAACGCATCTTTTTGAAAGCACTGATTGATCAGAAACATAGAATCTAGCTGAATTTTATAAGAAACGAACTTGACAGCCTTTGTCAGAATAAGATCAATACCAGCTGCAGAATTACTAAACTGTGTGGACCACTTCCTTTAACTCTGTCATTGTCACAGGCTTGAGGTATAACGTGACGTCGACCTCTTGGGTCATTCCCAACATGGCAAGCTTCGAGCAAGCCTGCCCGGACATCGATCTGCAGCTCGTGACCACCACCCGACTCAGCGATCTGCGCCGCGAGCAGATCGATCTGGCGATCCGTTACGGCAAAGGTCCTTGGCCGGACGTGGAGGCGGAGTTTCTCCTGGCCGAATCCGCCGTCCCGGTATGCCGACCCGGGTTGTTCGAGGACGACTTGCTGGCAGACCCACGCGCGGCGCTTTCGGCCTCACGCCTCATCGTCAACGGCTACCATCCAGACGAATGGTTCGAATGGACCAGAGGTCGCGGCCTTCCGGCCTTGGGATTTGCCAAGCACCGAAGAACAGGCAGTTATATTTTTTCAGGATAAGCGGTTGTTGCCCAAAACAAAACACAGCGTCAATGGACGTACCATGACTTTGTACGAGAAGCAACATTACATCCATAACATTGTTTATACAATGTTATAATTATATTGTTTATACATAACATTGTTACATAAGCAACATAACATTGTACGAGAAGCAACATTTTTGGACGTGTAACACTGCGTTCTGGGAGAATATTTTTAAGTTGCAGTTTTCACAATTTCGCTAATAAAGTAATCTATTTTCATCATATTTTTTTTTTTCATAAAACATATTAGAAGAACGTTAGGACATATTATAAACCCATAATATGTATCCCATAAAATGGGATAATCCCATTTTATGTCATTCATATGACTAACTGACACTTAAAGAGAGATAGGTTAAAAAAACGTGAGAATTCTTGTGAAGGTTTAATATTCATGGGTTGACTGTACTACCGCTAGGAGGCTAGTAGTTTCTGATATTTTTTAGTTCTAGTGAGATGTTTCATTTTTTTATTTTTCTAACATATCTCTAAGGTAGTTTAATAATAAAAAAGTCCAAATATTCAAAATTCAATGCCAAGATCGAAAATAATTGGCGAAAATCTTCATTTCGTAATAACAAGGAGGGGAAATTTAAAATCCTAACCTCTTTAGGCTGTCGAAATGATATTTCGGGATTGCGCTGCCACAACGGGGCTGAAAAACAAAATATTTACTACTTTTTACTGTCAAAATTTTACTTTCGAGTCTTGCTTTGTCACTGAGGTGAAGAAATTGATATTATTACTTTTTTCGGTTGCCTGTTTTGGTTTTTTGGATTTATTTTTTTGCGATGCGGGGTGGTTTTTACAAAATTGTTGTTTTTTAGGGGATTTATATAATAGAAAGTAAATGTATGAGAAATGCAAAAAAAATAACAACGGTCATAATATGTTACTCCATACAACAAACGGCATTAAGCAAATAAAAAAGTCTGATTCTCGTCTTAACGATCAGACTAACTATTACTGAATGCATCAAGTCAGCAAAGGTGCTTGGTACTCAGTGAAAGTTTGCAGATTATAGACAAAAGCACAATGAAGATGACAAAAAATTGCTTTCCTTTCACTTGTAATAAGTATGATCAACTAAATTAAGTAGTCTAATGAAATGAAAGCAATTTAATAATCCTAAGTTTAGAATTGAAAAAACAGAATATGTAGATCAGATAAAAAAATATCGGATACTGAACAATATTTGATCAGCATAAGCTTTTCACAAAAATTTCTGGAGTTTCGGCGATAGTTTGGTGTCTAGATGGTGTGTAATACCTATCAACCAATTCTTGAACCTTGAATCATTGCCTATGGTTGAAAGGGCTATGCATAATTGCACAGCAAAATTCTCTCACCGTTCACCACCAACAAAAACAACATGAAACCCCTCTAAATCTCAAAATTTCATCAAACAATCATCTTCACCAATCCAACCAATCACCACATGTCTTTAAATTCAAACATCTTGTGTGCACTTTTTTTTGCCATAGACCATAGACCACAGTCCAAGAATATGAAAAAAAATGTGTATTTCAGAAATATTAATACATCGAAATTGGAAACTTTTTTCCTGATACAAGGGTCGTAAAACAGAGAAGGATAATTCCTCTGAAATTTCCAAAATTTCAAGAGATTTTCCAGAATTTATTTTCAACCTACTAAATAGAAAAAGAAACAAAATAAAGCGGTCATATATCTCGAAATGAGCTCCCTAGGGTGCCGAATATAACTTCAAAGTCATTGTCATCAGCTATTGAGATATTGAATAAACTTGCTTTAATTTTTTGAAAGAAAAAACAAAAAAACAATTGGAGGTTTCAGCCAAATCTTCAAAGATGCAGGTATACATTAGACAACATGGTTATCTTGAATCAAGATCTCAAATATGAAATAAGCAATGTGGTAACAAAAGAGTAGCTTTATTTGATCCCTAATTCAGCATTGTTTCAAAATATAATTTGCATTTCCCTAGAAATCTGCTAATGGGTAAGGTAATGCCTAAGGCTATATATCTATATATTTTTTCCTGATTTGGCACTATTTCAAACAGTTTGTGGTAACGAACTGTAGTAAGGAGCGACCCGGCTCAATGGTAACCAAAACTCTGAAAAATGGAATTTTGATACCAATAGCTCAGTGATGATGAGCGTTCATTTTACTGCAAAATATGCAAAAAGACGCTCATCTGCCAAAAAGAATTTCAAGCTCTTCTTCAACATGCCGCCAAGAAAGAACACAAGGTTAAAAAGTGTACTGTACTAAACTCACTCAACTCAATCTCACTGGACCAACTTCAACCAAAATTAAGTCACAAGCTGGAAATGCTCTTCCTGAGAAGAACTTTGAGATGTTCTGCACGATAGAAGTGGCTTCAAAGACAGAAATACTAAGAGTCTTGGAAGACCATAACAATTTCTTTTGCTGCATCTTCGTGTGGATGGTATTGCTGGGGGGGTATTTCGGAAAAGTTAAAAAAATGAGGTATTTGTAACTTACGAATGGGTGATCAGAACTTAATGAAATTTGATATTTAGGTGGATCTTGTGCTTCAGAGCTCTTATTTCAAATCCTGACCAGATTCGGTGACATTGGGACAGTTGTAGGGGGGAACCGGAAACCTTGGAAAACGTGAAAATTGAGGTATCTTTATCTTACGAATGGGTGATCGGATCTTAATCAAATTTGATGTTTAGAAAGATCTTATGTCTTAGATGCTCCATTTTCAATTGGAATCAGATTCAGGGACATGGGGGTTGGATGGGGGGGGGGGGGGGTGGGCCCGAAGGGCCCCCTGCGCACGTGCCAGTACGTAAGGCAATTACAAAGCAAAGTTACGTAGCCTATATATTTTACTAATGAAAACGTTCGTAAAAAATTTGAAGTTCTATTTGCCTTTTTAAGTAACCAAAAAATTAGAGGGCAACTAGGCCTCCTCCCCCATCCCTTTTTTCTCATATCGTCAGATCAAAACTAAGAGAAAGCCATTGAGCCAAAAAAAAATACAAATTTCGCTTTAATTACTCATGTGCGGAGAGCCAAAATCAAAACATACATTAGTTCAAAAACGTTCATAAATTAACGCTGCTTGCTTGTCTTTTAAGAACTAAGAAGGGACTACTTGAATTAAAGTAAAGAGTCGTTAGACAGAGTTTCAACTTGGATGAGCGTAAATAAACTACAAGTTCACCCGGCTAAGAGTAGTTTTATTATATTCTCGAGAATAGCTATATACTATTCATGGATTTCTCGATTAAAATACAGTTATTGCGAGATTTAAAGGAAGTCTTGTGTCAAGTATTACAGTTGATTTTGAAAAGTATTTTTTAGTATTGGGGTATGCATATAGTCGAAATTAATAAGTTCGTGTATATTTTAAGCGATGATATGATAACCCCTTATTTTGCATTAAATTCCTTTATTATTATCCAGGTCGAATTTACATTAATAGTCAAATTTTGACATGGTGAAAAACTTTGAATAATTGTTTAGTTTTAACATAGATTGTAAGTTGGTAACTTACATGAGAGCCAGAACTAAGGTAGGATAAGCTTGTTTTGGTGTTACTTGGTACTTGGTCATAGGCATATATTTTGGGGGTGATACCTAACACGGGGATACCATAGGTAATTTATGGTAGGCACGCCACTTCCCTGGGTAGAGAATTTAAAGTGCCGAAACCCTATAGGCAAGTGTGTTTCCTCTTGATGAGCATCGACGATCTGGCAGCGGGTCCTAGTTTCAACAGGTAGTGTCAGCGTCTCTTGGCCGCTTGCGTCGGCGAACGGAGAGCCGCTCTCGCCGAGCACGTTGTTGGCCGCGCATCCGCTCGACCCCGCCGCAGGCCACAACGAAGATGATAGCCGGCCGTTTTACTGGGCCGCCGCCCGCACCGACGACGCGCTTTTCGACGACCCGGTGCAGGTCATGGCGCCCGTCGTGGTCGATCACCACGGCGCCGTCGACCGTGAGCCGGGAACCGTCCTTGGACGCGAGCCAAAACCGATAGTCCCCGTCCGCGGGCACGCTTGCTGTCTCAGGAATTGACGTTCAAACATGAAATTTCTAATGCCGATTTTTTACATCGCCTGTGTTTTCAGTAAAGTAAAAACCCCATTATAATATGCGAGAAAACTGCAAGGGTTCCATCCTTCATATTCCCTTGGTTAATTTCTTGGTGGTTTAAGTTTAAATGTCGTAGCTTACTTCATACAATAAATAGTTTTCTGGTGCGTCTAAAAAGAATTTCGCCAAGATAGTATACTTTCTCAATATACCTTCAAGTGCGTTTTAACTAGTTGTCCCCAGTTTCTTTTCTTATTTGTCTTTCTCCCACTCCACCCATAATAGGATTTTATTTTTCAAAGGCTTTATTTTGCATCATGCAACAGTTTTACAGCAGACCACGATCCACGAATCTAGAATTTAAGTGAACCTTTAGGATTAAAGGAAAGGAATTGGAGCTGTGCCTTTGCAGCTAAAGCAAACTCTGCGAATTGCTGCTTCTGCTTCTACCCTGGGTCAGACCACTATGGTTACTTTTATAGTTCCAAGAGTTTCTAAATTCTTCTTAATCCTGATTTTTGGTCGTTGCGGAAGGGATGTTTGGTACACCAAGAATATTTATCCCCAAATTTTCAACCACTTATTTCATTGAGGCATATTTCTTTTAAGCTAAGGTTTTCTACTGACAACTCCTCCAACATAAATTTAGTTGATCCACGGTTCAATTACAAGAAAGCGGATTGGAATACAAATCAAAATTAAAATCGTTATACCTGAGAAAAGAACCCCGTCATTCTTAACAAGTGTGCAAAATGGTGGACCCCAGAACTAACTGAATTAAGGCGAAATTACAGAAGAGTATTAAAAAAATTAAAAATTCACACAACTGAGAAAAATTATCATTCTCTTTACGCTAAAGTTTTTTACTGTCTAATAAAGTAGAATTGAGAGAAAGGATTAAATTTTACCCCAGATGGTCGAATCTGGGAAACCAACTTTATAAAGTCAATTTGTGCAGCTCCCTGACAGGCCCACCAATTTTATCGTCCTAGCACGTCCAAAAGCACCAAACCCGTATCTATTCTTCCCTTCCAGTTTTATCCTGATCTCTCCGCTTTAAGTATTTTCTCAGATCTCCGGCCTCTACCAACTGCCCTTTCCAATGACGCTGGATCCGGTTTAGATTTAAAACAAGAGATCTGAGTTACGAGGCCCTTCTAAATATGACGTTTCTTGAAGATCCGATCTCTCCTTTGTAAGTTAAAAATACGTCATTTTTTCTCGTCTTTTGTGTCCCGGTCTGTAATTTCTCTTTGTGTGTTTTTTTTTTTTGTGTCCCGGTGTCCCGGTCTGTAATTTCTATTCGAATAATCCCTGTGTTTTCTTTTTTCTTTTTTCAGTTTTCTTTTTCTTCTTTATTTTTCAGCGTCACTATGAAGTGCATTTCGCCGAACCTTTGTTTTTTTAACTTAAATCTGGTAGGCTTTGATGACCTTATCCAAGTCAGGTTCGGTCCCACGTGTCGCCAGGAATTTTCCTAGCCTAGCCAAAGTAGGGGTATTACATTTTAGGGGTATTGAACAGTCAATCATCGAATCCTCTTTATATAGGCTATCAATTCAAGGTAGACTATATATTTGCAGATTAGGGGTGTGTAGTTAAGGTTCTTATTTACCTCTACTGTCAGAATTGCAACCTGAATTTAAATTTCATATTCATTTAAATCAAAAATGAGCATTACCCCAATCCCTGGTGCACAAACATATACCCTGAATTGGTAGATAGCCTATAGGGGTGGGAGTAGGCTAAATTTCATTTTCAACACAAATAAATGTTAAAGTTGGATTCAAGATGCAATTCTGGCTATAAAGTTTGTAGCTATCTGAATAGCCCATTAATATAAACGTTACCCTATACCTCATAATAGGGTATAAATTAGAAACTTTCATGAGGGTGCAAAATATGTCCCTGTCTCCAAAAGACGTGTGGGGGACCTTTTGGACTGAATCTTTTGAGCTTTTGAACTTTTTAAATCTAGTGAAATTTTGGCCTTAATCACCCATCTTTTGAAAATCATTAACCATTTCCTTAAACTGCATTTTACAACATCTTTTTGTTCAAAACTATGGCCATACATGTGTTTTTTAAAACAATTTTGGACTTGATAGACAATGATTCTCCCCATATTCTTGAAAAAGTGAAGTGCTGGAAATAGGGTGATAATCATGGGAGCGTCCGACGATCTGAAAAGGGTCACCCAGTTGGTCTACAGCACCATAAAGGACTTTGGTATGAATGAGAGGCTTGGGCAGCTGGCATTTCCACAAGATGATAACGCAGGGCCTGGAGACAAGAAGTACTCGGATTCGACAGCCGAGGCCATGGACGACGAGGCACGGTCCATTGTGGACTCTGCGTACCAACGGACGGTGGATTTGATTCGTGAACACAAGGAAGACGTTGAAAAGGTAGCTAGTTTGTTGTTGGAGAAGGGAACGATTGTGCATGATGATTTGGTCGACCTGATCGGGCCCCGACCCTTATATGAAACCAATGGCCACAGAGCACAAGGAAAATTTAAAGTTCAGATGAGAGAAAATTTAAAACCAAATCAGGAAGGAATTCACTCCCTTGTCTCTCTACTCTTGGAATTAATTAAATATTGAATGTATTAGAATTAAGCCTAAGATATGGGTACTGAAGGGTGAAAGTTTCCCTATTACAGTGGAAAGGGTAATTTTGAACGGAAAACATATGTTTAGATATGTTACCTAAACATATTTTAACCAATTGTGACCTAAAAAATGGCAAGGCCTACAATAAAACGCAATAAAAATAATTATCAGAGCCTTGATTATGACCGACACGTCGTTCCAGGTCGGTGAAGAAGAGCGCGATCGCTTTGCTAATCTGTACAAGCCGCGGGGTCGCGATGCGGTGATGCCGCACGACCCGGCGGAGTCTCGCCGCTACTTTCGCCAACCGCCGCTGGGCACGGGTGGCACGGGCCTGGTGTCGACGGTGCACGACTACCTGCGGTTTTGCGAGGCGGTGCGGTGCGGCGGCGCGCTCGACGGTGTGCGTCTGTTGCGAGAGGATTCGGTTGCGGAGATGACCCGTGATCAACTCGGGGACATCGCACGCGGGCGCGGCACACTGGGCTACGGCTTTGTAATTGCTATATTGATCACAAATCTAGTTTTGATTCTTCTTCATATAAAAATTGGGATGGTCTGGGATTTAAACTTGAGACCTCTCACACCCTAAGCGAGAATCATACCCCTAGACCATAATTTATCAAGTACAATGCACGATTTAAACTAATAGTATTGCAGGACAGATACATAAACACAAAGAATAACAATTCTCAAAAAGCAGTTCAAAATACACACCAACTCCAGTAAATAGTTACTTTTTCACTAAAAAATGTATTAACTTAAGCAGAAATGAGAAGGAAACTAGAAGCATGACAAAGCTAATATATTTTAGGAGGAGCCTAACACAAATTTTATAATTCTACAATTTTGCAATTCTGAAAGCAAGGCTAGTCTTTTGCATAATAAAGATAATAATAAAATCATGAGACATTAAATATGCGTTCATTTTAGATTATTCTTAAGCAAGAAAATAAAGCTGCTAAGAATGTCTTTGTATGAGAAAATTGTACTATTAATATCCTGAATACTATTTTGTGCTCTAAAATATCAAATCTGGCCTTGAACATTTATGAAAAAAACAATAAGTTTTATTGTCTGAAAGAAAGGAGCGACATTAAAACTTAATCAGCACTAGCGGTTCGGATAAAAGTTTTTGCAATATACTTTTAATTTTAAGGTTAAACGAAATAATAGTTACCATTCCTGAATCCATGTTAGATGGCAATTTTTTCTCATCTAAAAGTTTTATTGAAACGTGTTTTTTTCAATTTTTGGTTGCTAAGGGCTGTAGTTCACCTTATACTAGTTTGCAGCAACCATGATTATGGTAGCTTGTCAATATATAAGCGTATTACATCCTCATGAACATGATGATTTATTTTAGTATTTCACAAACTACGGACTAAAGTTTGTCCTTTACTTTAACTATCTCTATAACCCTGATCCCCATGGGACTTGCAATTGTACGCTTGAAAAAGGAAGCACAGGTATGACTCCTAAACACGAAGAAAATATAAGAGATGAATTTAGCCACGGAGCCTTGTATGGTTCCAAGGGTAGGGATCAGTCCCTTTCCTACCATTAAATAACGAAACAACTGCAAAGTATTGCAAGATTCTACATATGTGTAACTTATTTCACAGAAAAGACCCTTCTATCTACATGGTCTCTCCATTGAATAGTCTTTTGGTGTCTTTTTGAAGAAAAAAATTATTGATAGAATTTTCACAGCCTTTTCTGTTTTAAAGATTTTCTTTTACTCTTTTTACTTTTACGAAAAACCTGACCTTCTGTTTTTTTTTTCATATTTTATTTTTAGAAATCTCAGGAAATGGAACTTAAATTCAAGGAAGTCCTAAAAATTGCCGAAAATCTACGTGAAAAATACCAAGAAGTAGATGCTCTATCCAGAACACTGAATCTTGAGTTAACAGACTTGCGAGGAAATAATAAAACTTTACACAATGATTGTTCTATCCTTGATGAAGAGAATAGGAGACTTGTGAATTCTTTAAGTGACCTTGAAAATAAATACGTAAAATTGAGATTGGAAAATGAGAATCTGATGAAAGAATTTACTGAAGCCAATATTTGTTGGATATGGTCACCTCTAGGAAAAAAGAAAAATAAACACGCATTCAAGCGTCCACATTTTTATAGATGGAGACCTCTATAGTAGGGTTCTCTGACAAGGTTTATCTGATTGGTGTAATTTTCATTAAGATTGCTTGATTTTTTGGAGTTATTTCCCTTTTATTAAAACAGACAAACTTTCTCAGGGTCGTAGCTTTTGATGGGTAACATTAAACTTAATGAGTCTTATATATTTGGAATCAATGGAAAAGGTAATTCTTTTGATGCATTAAAAATTGTCAAAATTTATATCCACTTACAGGAGTTCTAATGTGAGACTTTTGAGTTAATTCACAATAAATGTAGAATCTCCATTTTCGGCGTCAATTTGGTTGCCAGTTTTAATGACAGTTCAACGTTCAAATAGTTATTGTTGGGCTCTTAAATCAACAATCCTCCTACGAGGCCTGCGTTTCACTTTGGATTATAGTATTCTTCAAAAACATTCAATTTGCTGCAATGAAGAAACGAACTTTCTGTAAACACTTAACAATCATTGAAAGATGAAACGAAATAGCATTGCAAATAGTTCCATAAATTAAATAAATAATGTTGACTAGTGAATGCAGGAAAACTTTGAATTAAACCTATGAAACATTACAGGCTGTTACTAAAGGCATCCCCAAGCAAGATGTACTGGTGTTCTTGGTGATTTAAATGCAAAAGTGGGAAGTGTTAGCCGGTTTTTCATGAAGCTCTAGGACAACATGGACTTGGTGACATAAAAGAAATTGGTGCGTCACTAGTAGACTATACATTAAGTAATGACCTTGTCATTGCCAGTATCTTTTTCGACCACAAAAAAGTGCATAAATGCACATAGACGTCACCAGACGGCTCAACTCAGAAACAGATTAAATAAAAAAACAAGTTTTTTTTTAAATGAAAGTAAGGAGCGACATTTTCGTCTGAATCGGTCACTTAAGAATTCCACTACGCTTATTAATTGAATTGATCTGAGTCAATGAGAAATAGCACTTCTAAATGACCTTGTAAGTTTCCAAACACTGACTAAGAACACAATGAATTGAAAAGAGATTAACAGCACATTTAAACGTTCTGTCTTAATTGAACGACAAAAGAAATAATTGGCCCATTCGAAGTTGAGATGATGAAGTAATACCCAAACTAAAAATTGAAGTTTTGGTTATCCTTGTACTTCCTGTCAGTGGCTTTCGAAAAAGAGATGATGAAGCAATACCCAAACTAAAAATTGGGAAAAAAAATTACCTTGAAAGTACTTTGGATCCCCATAACAGTTTTATTTTTATTTTTAGGTACCGTAATACTGGAGAATGTGATCATCCAAATGCTATGATTGAATCTTGTCAGACGGCAGGGTCTCAGTTCTTAATTTCCAATCAAAAATTCACAATTAACTACAGAAAATGTGAAACTATTAAAGAGTCTTTTGATGGAAGTAAGTTTTTTTTATAGTTCGTTTAATAGGAGAGGGAGAGAGAGGAGTCCTCAGGGTCATGTTAGGACGTGAGACTCCCGTCTCCCTCTTGTAGAGAAATTTGGATTATGTGGTTTCAAATTCCAATACCATCACTTGAGAGCAAAGAACGGAAGAATAAAAGTTATAACCATTTTTAATACTCTTTGACCATCCTCAGTTCAAATAAAACTTCCTTATATGGCTGTCAAACTACTAGGGCCAGTTTAAAGGCCCCTCCAATCCAGCTTTATTCCTTCTTTTTGCACTTAAACTTTGGGTCCTGAGCATGAAAGTACAAACATCAAAGATCCTTATACGCTATAAGCTAAACAATTAAACAAAAATATCAGGCTGGTAGCCTGGAAAACGACTTTAATATTATCCCCGTCAAATTCCTCCTTTGCCGCCCAAAAAAAGATAATTCGTTTGTATTTTGTGATGCCCCTCTCTATCCTAAATCAGTCCCACCCCGCCAAATAGAGCTTTTGGTTTAGAATGTCTGCAAGTAAAACTCAGTACTTATTTATCAGTTGAAAACCCGCCACACACAAAACAAGAAAACGGAGCAATAATAAAAAAAAAAGAAAACGATCCAACACTGAAGACGATAATGAAACACTTCCAAATACATTAAAACTTCAAGAGAAACTGTGTCCTTACCGAAGTCCAAAGATGGTTCCGTTTTGATAAATAAAACTTGGTGGCCGGTGTTTACCCCCCCGGTGGGCCCGATGTTAACGGAAATCATGGTGGTAGAATCAACCTCACATGCATTATTATCATGCCCTTATTTTAACATAACCTCAAATGCAGTACTCAATACAGTCCATAACCACCAGCATACGATGCCTGAAATTTTTTTAATTCAACGTAAAATTAAGCGTAAATTTAACCCTCGAGAAAATTGAACCATCAATCAATCTCACATGCATTATTAGCATGCCCTTATGTTAACATAGCATCACATGCATTATTCAATACAGTCCATAACCATCAGCATGCGATACCTGAAATTTTTAGAATTCAGTGTAAAATTATATCAAGTTTCATTAAGATCCGATCTCCTATTCGTAAGATAAAGATACCCCAATTTTCACATTTTCCAAGAATTCCGGTTTCCCCCTCCAACTCCCCCCAATGTCAAAGGATCTAGTTGAAATTTAAAATAAGAGCTCTAAAGCACAAGATCCCATTAAGATCTGATCACCCGTTCGTAAGTTACAAATACCTCATTTTTTCAAATTTTTCCGAATTATCCTCCCCCCAACTCCTCCAAATAGAGCGGATCCGTTCCGATTTTGTCAATCACGTATCTAGGACTTCTGCTTTTTTTCCCATCAAGTTTCATCCCAGCAGTAGATTTAATAGTAGTAGCCTTAGCTTTAGTAGCAGCAGTAGTAGTAGCAGCAATAATAATAGTAGTAGTAGTAGTAATTGTAGCAGTAGAAACAGTTGTAATATCATACAAATATTGTTTTTTCATTCCCTTCGACATTCCCCCAATCACACACAAAAATGTTCCTAAGACATTGCTGTTATGCCTTTTTGACATCCTGCATACGGATAGCGTGTTGCGATTCAATTTACCTTCACTCCTAAAAATTTGCTGAAAACTGCCACTTCATATCCTTAGGTATAGCTGTAATAGTAGTCATATCAGTGGTTTAGGCCTCGGCATGATTTGGAAAACAAATCATGATTTGGAAAACAAATCATGATTTGGAAAACAAATATGATTTGGAGAAGAAAGTGAGAATGGATAAAAAAATTCAACTGAAAGTGAAGAGCAACATTAAAACTTAAAACGAACGGAAATTGTTCTATATATGAAGCTGGTTGTCCCTTCCTCAACCCCTCATTCTTTACGCTAAAGTTTGACTCCCTATCCCAATTCTTTAAGAACGACTGCGGAAAGCAAGGGTTGTTGAATTGGAATGAGAATCTTTTTGTAAGCACTAAAATTTTCAGTATGAGTGGGCAGGCAGCAGCAGCATCATCATCATCCCATCAACGACAACAACAGCATCAGGTTGGATTAGAAATTTGGGATGATGCAACACCGTTGGGGTATTCTGTTGAACACAGTACAAAAACAATGTTAAATATAACACGTGCATTGGCGAGACAACATCGATATGTTATTAAAGACAAATTCATGCATTATGTAAGTATGATGGCAGTGATTGTACTCCAGAGAGGGATACGGAGGGTACCATCTACCTGGTCTTAGCATCGAGCATCCATGGCGAGAACTACAGTGCGCAATCGTCTCTCACCTTTTTTTTCCCTCATGTTAGAGGTTGATGACGCGTCAGGTGTTCAACGACTGCAAACGCCGCTGGCGTTTGCGGTTCATGGCGAAGCGCCAAGGCGAGGGCATGTAAGGCGCCCTCTCGCGTCTCAGGACTCATCCCCACCCGCCTAATGTGCAAATATATTGCCCAAAGTATGCAAATCCAAAGCATTTTGTTACCCGTCATATGTCTTCGTGGCTATGAAACCGGTTTTCTCAGATGTTTCATTCAGCAAAGTTCTTGAATGTGTCTGGTATAATACATAAATATCCATATCTGTTAAAAGAAGGATGATGGTGTACAGCGCTGCTGACTTTATTGATGGTGTTCGTCTCGATATGATTGGCATTGTTATGGCAGGTGGTAAGGGAACACGCATGAATTTAGATGATGAGAAGTTACTCTTGCAATACAAAAAACCAATTATCTTACATGTAGTTGATTCCTTAAAAAATTCCAACTGTTTTTCTAAAATTATTGCGGTAACTAGTCCTAATTCCCCTAAAACAAAAAAATTACTAGAAGAAAATAATATTGAAACTTTTGATACCTCTGGAATAGGCTATGTTGAGGATCTAAATTCAGTATTACAAAAATTTAACGATTTAGTTTTAGTCACCTCTGGTGATCTCGAAAAGATATAAAATATTTTTTTTCCGTGAAAAAGACTATGTCAATAAAAAATGAACAAAAACTAGATCTACGTTGCATGGGCAACGTGATGTGCAGCAACGTTCGTTCGGCTTCGTCGAACAAAGTGTTGCGAGAACAACACTTTGCTTTTCTTTTCTGGGTTCGATTAAACCCTGAAGTTGTTAGTCTGTAAGGATCTTAAAATAAACAAGTCCCCTACATGTCTTACCACTGGAACCAAATCTGTCTTACCATCAAATACACCGGAAACAAATAATAGGTACACCAACTAGAAAAAGTTGCGAACCCCTCATTAGAGGTCATATTGTTTTGTGCCACTATCCTAGAACAATTGTATTTCAGAAAAAGAAAAGATTTTTCCTCTGACGACGAAAATTCAATTTTTGCTTATTTTGAAAATAATCAATCGGTTTTAAGGTGTTATTTATTTCTCAGGTTCTTTCTGCATTTTAGCTATGGGGGCTTTATAAATCTCAGTACATTGATTTAGTGCGAACAGTTGAGCGGTTTATCTGTATATTTTGCGCTCTAATGCTGATAACATAGACAAGTCTAGTCCAAAACTGAAAGATAGTTAATATATCAATTAAGCAGGAATTTTGTTCAGGAATAAAAAAAGTAGTTCAATTTCTATGAGCCTTCACTTTTTCAGACGATCGCATATAGCATTTTGTGGGACATGCAGTTCCTATTTCGGAATCTTGCCTTGGTTGGCGGGTTGCTGCTGTTGTTAGCAGAAAGTCGCGCCGAAGCTCGAAGTCTCTTTGCTGGAGTGCCAACCCTTGGGGACAACAAGCCTAAATCGTACCTTCAGTTAACTGGCAGAATTTTATTAGTCTTCATGTTCCTTTCTCTCATTCGACTAGAATTTTCATTTTTGCAGGTAAGTTAAAAAAAAAAAAATCGATTTACACTGTACTGCAGTGTTCTTCTAAGTGCTATGTCGCACTTACGAATGGTAAAATTGATATTAAAAAAAGCACGTATATGTGAGCAATAGCTTTCAAATGAGCCATTAAACGTCACTCTTATAAGTTCTGCTAGCCCAATTGCCCCAGCTTTTCCACTCGAGACGCGGCACCAGAAGTGCCATTTTTAGTGCCATTTGGAACTTGCTGATGGTTCCAAAAGGGCCTAAATATGAACAGTATCTCTTATATGAGCTATAAAGGATCTGTCTACGATGTTCTGGTAGCCTTCTAGTGCTAGCCCTTGAGAAATGGCAAAAAAAGTGCCATGTAATAGCTACGTATGTTGAAAAAATGAAGATATTAGACTATTTTATAATTGCAAATGGTGATGTATTGACACAGTTGCATACTGTCTGTAAAAACACGACAAAACTTAAAAGGAATTTGGGATCAGATTTGGATTTTACTTTTTATGTTGATTTGGATTATACTTTTTATACTTTTTTATATTTTATTTGGATTATATTACTTTTTAACTCCTCATCTCTCATTTTAAAAATCAATAGCGAAAAAATGGGCCTGATCACTGACGTGGATCAGCACTTAGTCATAGAGATCCATAAGAGGATGGTAAGTTTTCCAGGTGCCCTCCAATTTTTTTTTGTCACTTAAAAAGGGCACTAGAACTTTTCATTTCAGTTCGAATTAGCCCTCTCGCAAAATTCTAGGACCACTGGGTCGATACGATCACCCCTGGGAAAAAAAAAAACAAATAAACACGCATCCGTGATTTGTCTTCAGGCAAAAAATACGAAATTCCACATTTTTGTAGATAGGAGCTTAGAACTTGTACAGTGGGATTCTCTGATACGTTGAATCTGATGGTGTGATTTTCGTTAAGATTCTATGACTTTTAGGGGGGGTTTCCCCTATTTTCTAAAATAGGGCAAATTTTCTTTCATTCTTGAAACTCAATTGGCCACTTCTAGTGAATCAGAGTCTGCTACAGATTGCTTGCAATTTTCTCGGTCTTATTTTTCAGTTAAATTAGGGCTGTACTCGTCAAAACAAATCGGGTTGAACTTTGCAAAAAGCGATTCAAGTAATTCAAAAAGCGTAATGTGACATTTATTGTAAAATTAGGTTTACAGATCGTTTTATTAAAATAAGTAAGATATATTGATGGATTCAAGCTACTGCGTAAGGTTATCAAGATATTTAAAATTTTAGCTTCTTTTCCAAAATATACCGCGTACTCTTTTCTTACTAAAATCAAATTCGTCATATTTGGCAGTAAGAACCAACGGTTGATGGGAAACTAACATAAGATAATGCAAACCCACTTGTGTCTATAGCCTGGTCTGTACCGCATTATAAAGGGTTAAAAGACAATTGTAACAAAGCTATCATTACATTTAGAAGGGCATTGAACGGAGACTTTAATGGTTTGCTGTTATACATGACTGAAGAATCTTCTTAATTTTCATTTAAACTTCAGAATCCAATTCAAAACTATTGCATAATTAAAAATCAAGCATTTAAAAAATTATTACATAAAAAAAACCTTACTTTCAGCCATTATTCCCTGAAGGGCAACTTGCCCCCAAGCCCTTTTTTCACTAATTGCATCCAATGAAAATTTTGAGATAGTCATTTTGTTAAAAATAGTTCAAAGATCAGATAACAAAAACTCTGGGGTCAATATCAACCCTGGGCTTTGGAGCAGGCACTGTCGTTCACCACAAGACAACATAAATGTTGGGGTCAACATTACACCCAGAGCTGGGGGCAAGAGTTTTAAGCTACGTGCTGGAAAAACATAAGGTTTTTACGTAAAGGGTGGCCGTATGACCTTCAAAGATGGCTCATTTGATTGGAAATTTAAAGTTCTAGTTATTTGTGGGGTCCGAGTCCGAGAAAGCCGAGTGCAGCCAGCGCGAGCGCGACACCGGGCAGGCGAAGCAGCGCATGGCGCAGGACCACCGGGACGACGCTGGGAACGATGGACCCGAACAGGATTCGCGTTTCACTGGCGCCGAGGGTCGGCAGAATCGCGATGTACGGACGCGCTCTGGTTTCTTCTACCAACGCGGCGGTGTGTGCGGCCAGCGGAGCCCACGTCACGATCAGAACGGCAACGGCGGCACCCCCGGCGCTGGGCCCCCAGATCGCGGCGATGATCTCCGCATCGACGCCATAGGCGCGCTCCAGCGCCGCATTTATATTCGTTTTAAGTTTTAATGTCGCTCTTTACTTTCTGTTAAAAAACTTTTTTTTATTTAATTCAATATAAAAGATTTTGGATCTAGGTATTAGACTGAAGAAGATACATAGTAACATAAAAATTCAATTCTTCCTAATGACAGCAAGTGAGAAATTAAACCCATAAGAGGAGAAATTTTAACTTTGTGCATAGTACCTTTATGACTCTCATATATATTAAATATCATTGCCTACTTTCCATCAATCGCATCATTTTTTGGAGAGTTCTATTCAAATGTCTAAAATTATAAAATATTTCATTAACTAATAGGAAATATAATGTAATTGCAAAAACAGAATTTTTTCAAGGGTAAAATTGTAACTAAATAAGGAACTATAGGCAGAAAATTACGAGAAAAGAGTGATGTTGTGACTCACATTAGAGGATTTCTACGCTCCAACTGTCACTATAATAAGTGTGAACAGTGGGAAAATACCTATCATGGTATGATAGAAAAAACCCTAAAAGCACTTTAGTTTATTTCTAAGAGACTGGTTTCGTTGTGGTTTTTATGGACCTTGGTATTAATCAGGTGACATATAGCAATAGCAAATTCTGTTGGTCTGTCAGTCTGTCGGTCCTGGAACGGTGTTGATTTGTTCCATGGAATAAACCAAATCCAAACGAGAAAACATTTACAGTAACCACTTCATTCTACATAGTACCACTAGTTTACTCTGGTTAATGGATTCCAGTCACGGATCCCCTCGCATAAGTTTGATTCTATACACTATTTCAAAAGCAATATTCGTGAAAAAAATATGTACAAAAGCATTGTAAAAAAAATATATATAATTATTTCTCTAGCCTGATCTAAGTCTCTTCGTCTACATCAAATGAGAGAGTTGGCTTTTTCTTAGCTTCTTTGGTACTTTTTTTGCTGTGATTATCTTTGTTATACTGACCATAGATCGTGCGTGCGGCCTGAATCACCGGATAGTTGAACCCCGGTGAGCAGAACTGCCGCTCGTCCGAGCCGGACGTTGGGGTGAAGGGCCGGATCTGGAAGCGTTCGGGATAAAGTTCGGAAAAGCGCCGTGCCAGCCGGTCGATACTGCTCGGATTGTCCAACCAGTCCCGGCGCGACATTTTGAAACTGAGCGTATCGCGATATCCACCGAGGCAGGTCAATACCAGCCCGCCGCGCAACTTCGGCCCCAATTGATCTCCGAATTTTGACAGATAGGCGATCGAGCCCAGCGTTTCCGGACAGAATTGAGTGAAATCTTTAAATTGTTTGTGTTTTGAGTCTTGTGTGATATTTTCTAGTTGCTCCCCTTCTTTTAGTTCTATTTCTTTTTTCTCTATTTTTGTGGTTTCTTTCGATTTTATTTCGGTTTCTTTAGGTTTTGTTTCTTTTTCTTTAGGTTTTGTTTCTTTTTCTGGAAGTTTTGTTTCTTTTTCTTTAGGTTTTGTTTCTTTTTCTGGAGGTTTTGTTTCTTTTTCTTTAGGTTTTGTTTCTTTCTCTTCAGGTTTTATTTCTTGTTTTATTTTGTTTCCTTCTATTTTTGGTTTTGCCTTTCCATTTTCTTTCTTAAGGCTGTATTTATATTTCTGTTTAAACACAAATGTTCTTATCTAAAATTTAAAAAGTTTTCTAGTTATGTTTTTCCATATAATGCGCTTTTTAAGCACATAAATTATTTCAGAAAGGGTCAATGGGGCTTTGTCTCCTCAAGAATAAAGAACAAATTATGTTTTAGTAAATAGCGTTAATGATAATTTCAAGTTATTATGGCAGGGTGAGGGGTGGTATCCTTCTTTGTTCAAAAGGCTTAGGCTCGAGAACAGAAATTTAGCAGAAAAGGAAAATTTGTAAGCAACTGAGTAGCATTTTTGAAACTAGCAGAAATTATTACATATATTATGGGGGCTGCCAAAACTTTACTCTTTACAGTAGAGTTTTTTAGTACTTTAATAAAAAGCTTCCGATTGTTCTAACTAAACGAACAGTGTTTCGGGAGTAGTTCTTGTAGAATTGGGACAGAATTCAAACTTTACGTAAAGAGTGAGGTGTTGGCTACACCTCTAAGGATAAACGCTCCTCCCCAAAGATTTATTCTCTAGACAGTTCAATCCCGGTAAAAATTTACCCCAGACAATTACCCTTAACGTCTCAACGCGTACAATTTTGGGAAAAAAGGCGTTGGAGGGGGCCTGCCAAAAAAGGTTCCTTAAATGTACTTAAGACTCGAAAACCTTCTGATGTATGCTTGTTGAATCTACTTTTAACCACAATGCTGACCAACTGATATCCTGTACTATAGATATTAGTGGCATACCAAGTCCAGAAGGAGGAATTACTTGTACTCCCTAATCCCAGCTTCTATTTTGATTCACTCCTGACTGATATTTTTCTTCATTCTCTTTATTTTTCTGACTTTCTATTTGGCTACTAAATTTTGCATTTTGGGGGAATTTTCTGGAGGTACTTTTGAGTCAAGAGATTTTTTAGTAGGGAGAATGGGCGAGGGTCTTTCCCAAGACAGTGACCCAACAAAACCTATTTGTATATTTCGGCCCTATATCTAAGGGCAGTCTTCAGCAAAGAAAATAGTAAACAATAAAACACTTACAATAAAAGCTCCCGGCTAAAAATGTATAGGTATTTATATTAGTAGTAGTGTGCTCACATTGGCTTTTGGTCACTTGATCTTCCCCTTTAAGTATTCTCAGAGAGATCCAACTTAATACTCAAATCAATTCGTAAGATACCCTCGTTTGACAACTAAGGTGCAAATGTGTCTTTTGTTAGTTCGAATTTACCATCGATATGCTCTCAAATTTTAATCAAGCAACTTTTCCAACAATTACGTCTCGGCCGTCCAGCTGTTAACTAAAATTGTTAAAAAATTTCTCTAACAAATCGAATCATCGTTGGAGAATTTGAAGCAAAATATTCAAAAACAATAACACAGCAAAGCAGGATGATTAGTTTCCTGGCTTCTAGCATTGGCAGAGAATTCAGGATTACTAATATTTCTTGACAACATTTTTTGGAAAATTGGAGAACAACCTTATCCAACACATTGGCGATCGAACATTTTTCGTCTATCGTGATTTAACCAATGGATACATCACTTTTTCGTTCCCTTATGGTCCTCGGATAAGGTTTTTACCGGAGTCTAAGATAAATAGTTTAGATTCCTTTTAGACTTAGAGACATGTGAAGTGGGAATCCATCAAGATTCAGAGGTAGGTGGATGGATATTTTACAAAAGTCCCATACATAATATTTTCCCAATGAAAGAAAACCACTCGAAGCGAATGAAAGCATAAAACTAATAGTTGATGACGAGGGAAAACTTTTTTGCTAGTGCTTGTGAAAACAAGTTAGCTGTTGATAACCCCTATCACCAGCTTACGGGTATCAACATTCAACAGTTGGGAATCCTGGTCTATCACTACATCTATGGTTGATCGTAGCATAGCTAAATTCAGTATTTTCACAAAAGTGCTAATTCTTCCTCACAAATATATCTTCCTTCACATCTGAGTTATCATAAGCTTTTAATTTGATCTGTATCTTTTATTACAACTCTATTTCGGGTTAGCACATTCTCAAAATGTTCTTCCCATCTCTCTTTAACTCTTTTCTTATCACTAATTGCGGCCACGCTCCTATCTTTAACCGCGACAAGTTTGGATTGGCAATTCTCACTCAATTTATTAACATGCCAGTACAATATTTTACTATTATTTCGTCTAACTGGGTAATTTCATCCATGGTCTTCATGAGCATTAAGCCGGGAAGTCGGGGGTATGGGCCGTAGACCCTCCTAGCCAGGATCATTTCTAATCAATTTCCAACAGGTTCGCTTAGCAAGGATTAGTTTTAGTTGAAACTGATAAAAGCTGCTAAAACAGGTGTGTTAATTGAATTGACACTCCTCACCGAAGTGTCCTAGGATCTTGGGGCTTCACTTGAAACAGTAATACATGCTCAATAAAGTAATCATATTGAAAGAATAGAAATCCAATTTAGGTTAAAAAAAAAGACCGTCTACAGACATTGGCAATCGTAAAACTGGTTGATAGGATTAGCGATCCGATCAGAAAATTCTATATTAGGGTAGAAGAGACAAGGAGAGAGCAGTTATAATTTAGAAATAGGTTGTCTAAGGACGATATTAAATAGGTAATTTCATGTAGAGATTTTTTTTGCCGCTTGTGGAAAGATGAGCAGATTTGAAAGGGTTAAAATGGAAAGCCGTCATTGTAGTTGTCCGACGTGTTCATGAATAGTTTTTTTTATGTTCTAATTGTTTCCTTACTGTTCTTGTAAAAAAACGAAGGAATTACTTCCGGCTATTATGGTCTGGATAAAACTTAATAAATAACAATCACTCTGCTATCACACATTTCTAGCTGCAGAAGTAAAATACCCATTCACTGCAATTTGCTTCTAGTTACTTAAATAAGATTCAAACCAAGACAAACTCTTTCCAGTCGCACTGACTTTTTCCAGCTCAAGTAATAAATATTTATGGTAAAGCATGTCAAAAGCCTTCTTCAAATCCAGGAATAAAGCAGCTGGAAACGGTCCTGCTTCAAACAACATATTTATCCAGTCAACAAGTTTAATAGTTGCCATTCCCGTGAACATTTTTTTTTTTTTTAACCAAATTGGGTAGTTATAAGATTTTTATTATTTTCAATGTAATCAGTTAGCCTGGATCTCATCATCGTCATCAGCATCATCAGTATCATTATCATCATCATTATCGTCATCATCATTATCATCATCATCAATATCATCATCATCATCATCATCATCAATATCATTATCATCATCATCATCATCATCATCAATATCATTATCATCATCATCATCATTATCATCATCATCATCATCATCATCATCATCATCATCAATATCATCATCATCATCATTATCGTCATCGTCGGGTGGTATTGCTTGCAAGAACTACTGCAACCTGCTCTGGCCATCCAATCCTGTCCGTCCGCATGTTCAGCAGTTTTCTTCTAAAATACGTAAAAAGAGAGATTCGACGGAATAAATACCAGTAAGCTAAAAGGCTCAGATTGTCTGTGGTTGGAAGACAAGCGACAATGAGAATCCAAACCCAAAACATCAAGGGAACCGAATGAAAATCCCACCGTCAGATTTAGAGCATCAGAGAGCCTCAGCCTACCATTGAGGTACAAAAACGTGGAAGTTCGCATTTTATACCAGAAGTAAGATCACGGTTGTTTGTTTTTTTCAGGGGTGATAGTATCTAATTAGTGGTCTTAGAAGATCAGGAGAGGGCTCGTTTGATCGAGAGTCAGAAGTTTGTTTGTGCTTTGACGGCGGTGAGGAAAATATACATTGTTCCGGGCTTGTGGAAGAGATCAACGAAGCGCGCTGATTTGCAAGTTAGCAACTTTGTTTTTGAGGTTACGAAATGCTAGAAAAGAAGATTGACAAATTGTTTTGCTGTAAAAATGTCTGGAGTCTGTTTGCCATTATGATGTTAATGACTGGGTGCGCGACGAACATGTTTAACCCTGATACTGTTGAGAGGGAACCACAAGAAGACGTGGTTCTGGCAATGAAGATCAAATCAAAGTTCATTCAATCGGATGAATTAAGCGCCGCAGCAATTCATGTTGAGGCCTCGATGTATCAGTATGAGCTGGCTCTCTGTATACAATCAAGTCAAACCTAGTATCCCGTTTGGTAATGAGAGCGTCTAAGAAGGGTAAATTGTGGTTAGCTTCAAGTTCAACGGCAAACTTTATATCTGGATCCCGCTGGTTAAAAGTATTTAGCTCTTGAACATGTTTTGGTCAATTTTTTAAAAAGTTTTTTTTTTAAGGTTATATCCTAAAAGGAAGATGAACGAAAAAGATTTATTCAGAAACTGTAATTGCAAAACAAATTAGAAGCCTAGCCAATGGAGAGCATAGTTTGACATATGCATTTGATGTATGAGAAGAAAAGATAATATTTGTTTTTAAAAGGCTATCAAAAGCTCGAATAGATTCGAATTTGCTTCCTATGTCCAAAAAGAGAAAGCAAAACAAAGAAACAAAGCAAGACAAAAGTAAATTAAACACCAATATCAGATAAGATATAAAATAAGACATAAGAAAAGAAAAGATAACATTTGTTTTTAAAAGGCTATCACAAGCTCTAATAGAGCCGAATTCGCTTCATATGTCAAAAAAGAGAATGTAAAACAAAGAAACAAAGTAAGACACAAGTAAAATAAACACCAATGTAAGATGAGATATAAGATAAGACATAAAATACAAAAAAATCACCTGGAAGTAAGGAGCAGCATTAAAACCTAAAAAGAACAGAAATTACTGCGTAAATAAGGGGGCTCAACTCCTCCACAATCCGTCACTCTTTATGCTAAAGTATTTTTAGCAATTTCAACTCTGTATTCTACGGCCTTTGTGATTCAGGGGCATTCTTAAAGAATTGGGACACAATTCAAGCTTTAGCTTTAAGAGCGAGGTTTTGACGAGGGGGCAAAGCCCCTCACGTACGTAACTAAACTATTAAAATAGAAGTTTGTTACGTAAGTTTACTCGTATCCTTTTCTAAAATGACGTCTTATTCATCGAGCTTTGTGCAAAACTAAATGCGAAACATTTTGAATCACGCATTTGATTAAAAGAGACATGCAAAACAGAGTACAAAACATTTTGAACCAAACATTTGATTCAAAGAAACGGATCTTCATCGAGCTTTGTGGAAAACCGAGTACAAAACATTTTGAACAACAAATTTGATTCAGAGAAGTGTTTCTTCATCGAGCTTTGTGCAAAACAAAGTAAAAAATATCTAAAACCACGCATTTGCTTCATAGAAACGTGTATTCATGGAGCTTTGTGCAAAACAGAGCACAAAACATTTTGAATCAAAAATTGAAAATGTGTGATCTTTAGAAAATACGCGACCCTTTCCTGGACAAGAAACTTCTTCCATACAAATATTCATTGGTTTGCCCCTTGTCCCCTACCCTTGGTCTCCTTTAAAAAGTTAGTAGCATTTTATGCAAGTTTCATTTGTTTTCATTTATTTTATTCTCAGTTTATTTTCTTCAAGTTTCAGTTTATCGAAAACTTCCTTCTTTTTTCGGCAAATTTTAACCTGTTCTTCAGATGGTACAAATTAATCTCTCACAGTAGAGTTTTAGTCGGAAAACTGGTACTGTTTATGTCAAAGAGTTGATAACACTGGTCAAATCGGTACTTGGAGAAATTTGGGAAAGTTAAACAGCAAGGATGTGCAAAAAGCACAGGATGGTTGATCCCCGGCCCCTCATCGCACTTCCTGGCTGAAAGGCCAAGAAACGGAGATCAGCACCACTGGATAGCAGCATGCCGTATTCCTTTTTATATTAGCCTCTTTACCTTTTTATATTAGTTATTAAACTGAAAGTCATGATTGTAATCATAGATGAAATCTGTTTTGATCCCTTTAATCTTGATTATTGTCATGGTTTTTGTTGTTGATGTTTTGACAAAGATAAAACATA
This sequence comes from Alatinidae sp. Z8VKAUB7J3, assembly GCA_010016025.2. NCBI lineage: Eukaryota > Metazoa > Cnidaria > Cubozoa > Carybdeida > Alatinidae > Alatinidae sp. Z8VKAUB7J3. The sequence goes on from JAAAKM020721499.1 coordinate 61,679,342, forward strand.
ATGTTCGAACTTTATATTCCGCATTACTACAAGGTAGCTTTTGTGACCATTCAATACTTTTTCTGTCTGGTATTTCACCTATCCTGAAAAGAAAGGGATCGGGCTGAATATTGTATATTATATTTTCGCTATTGTAAGTTTCTGCTTTATTTAACCCGGACTTATAGGAACAAGAAAATAATTCGGTATTTCGGATCTTCTGACATTATTACTTCTTTGCGGAAACTAGGCTAAAAATTGGGAAAGGATTATGTTTTTTTTCTGGGCCCCTTCCACCTGTAAGTTTGTTTATTTATCCGTTAGTTTTCACCTGTTTTCGTTTTATAGCCCTTTTATTAGCCAGTCCTTGGGCCAAGATAGTCTCAATAAACCACTTTTTTTTTAAGAGCGAATCCCCCCAAAAAGATCTCAAGGGGCGATTAAAACCTCCTTAAACTCCACCTAGAATCTTGCATCCAAATCGAGGGACAAAATCTCTATAAAAAAAGACGATAAATGGATTTTATGCCGTATTTCTTGCGGATTATTCTAGAGCTTCTAGTTTCATAGCTGTGAAAATCACTATTTGCGCAAGAGGACAGTTTTTTGTCTTTGATCAGTTTCAACCTTAAAGCTGTAAGTCCTTGGGCTATTATCCTTCTAGTAATAACGAGCTTCGAGCCACCCTTTCTTTGCCTGCCGATCCGGAGCAGATCTTCCCCGGACAGCCTCAAACACCGCCGGAACTGGAAATCGGCCCCCACGACATCGCTTACATTGCCTTCACCAGCGGATCTTCCGGCAAACCCAAGGGCGTCTGCGGTCTGCATGGCCCGCTGACCCACTACACCCCCTGGATGAATCAAAAGTTCGGCTTCAATCCCGACGACCGCTTTAGCATGCTCAGCGGCCTCAGCCACGACCCGTTGCAGCGGGATATCTTCACGCCGATCTGTGCCGGCGCACGCATCTGTATTCCCAATGCTTCATTTCATATACATAATAATTTCTGTTCGTTTTAAATTTTTTTGTTACTTCTCATTTTTAGTTGAAATATAAACAGAGAAGATCGGAGGTTCCAGCGCCCTTTTCAAATAGCAAAAATTGAGTATTAAATCAGGAACTGAAAGCGTGGTTCAATAACGCTTTCTAGGGCTATAATGAGAGAAAGGTTGAGATGGCTTTGGCACGTTCTGCGGATGAGGGATGACAGGTTGCCAAAGATTGTCCTTTTCGGCCAACCGTCTAGGGCTAAACGGAAAGCAGGTTGTCCGCGGTTGGGATGGGAGCATGTCATAAAATGATCTGATAGGGATCGTTCAGCGGCTGAGTGCGAAGTAGGTGTTTATTTAACATTAACAGATCAAAAGTGGTTACTCCGTTGCGGGGGTCGTCGTCGCGCAGAGGGGTAATGGTGTAATCGCCGCCGATACCGATGTTATCAAAAGCATAATTCCCATCGGACGCCGTAATCATATTACTCGTTAGTAGGCCGGTTAAGTTGACTTGTACAAATTCTACCGGTTCATTTTCTCGGGTAGAAATCAAACCGTTTAGAAGCGCTCTGGGGCTGCAAATATCAAAAAGGTTGTCTTGTACGACAATGAAAGTTTCTGAAAAGTGATAATCCACGTACAGCTCTGCTTCTTACCCTGATTCCAAATGAAAGTGCTTCTCTACCCAAATATGCTCCTTTTACCTATATACACACCTTGGGATAAGTATCTAACCTTGATCATGTGCTTGTTTCCGGGTAGTATTGCCAGTCATGCAGTAAGTGCAACCATACTTAATGATTTTGTAGTATCTGATCATTTGCCTTTGTCTTTTAGTGCTGCGGCTCCATTTAACCGTGCACGGGTAGTCCAAGAATTTAAGTAGCGTTCTATTATGGAATGGAATAAGGTTGATGTACTCTAGTTCCAATAATGACATACTTGCCGAATAAGGCTGGTTTGGCAAGTTTCATGAGAGCAATGTCGTTATTTATTGTGCTTCTTGAGTAACTTGGATGTGAGATGATCTTAGCCACCTGAATGTCTTGATGTTGTCCATCGCTTGAGGTCGATGTAATATGCTCACCAACTCTGCAACAATGACAAAAAATAGTTATTTATGAATAAAGGTAAAGTGGGGTTCATTAACGAAATGTTCCCTTTTTTCCCAAAATCATCCGATCAAAACTATGAAAAAGCCATGTAGCAAAAAAAAAAAAAAAAAAAAAAATACGTAAATTTTGTTTTATGCATATTTGTTTTTTTTTTTTGGCTAAATGGCTTTCTCATAGTTTTAAGCGGAAGATTTTGAGAAAAAAAGAGCGAGGGAGGAAGCCTAGCTGCCCTCCAATTTTTTGATTACTTAAAAAGGCAACTAAAACTTTTAATTTTTTACGAACGTTTTCATTAGTAAAAAATATATGTAACTTACAAATTAACTTACGTAACAAACTTCTATATTCATATGTTTTTATTGCGTATGTCAGAGGTTCACCCTTCGTCGATAGCTTGCTCTTTACACTAAAGCTTAAATTTTGTCCCAATTCCTTAAGAGTAGAATAAGAGTATTAATGTGACAGCTTGATCGCATATTTGCAAGGTATAGTATTAGAAATGAAATTGAGTTCATTATGTTATCCTGTTATAATCATTTTACTTACATTTGGTTATGCTACTGCAGATTCATCAGAGTTAGCCGAGATATGCAAAGATAGTAAACTAATGCATTACTTGAGTATTGTTGCAAATAAAGATGACATGAAAAAGCTGGTTGAAAATTGTGTAGGTAATAGTCATTTGAATGCTGATTCTTTGAGAACATTAGAGCATGAGAAAGATTTGTGTTTTGAAACAGCAAAATCTGAGCCGAAAAAATGTACAGTTTTATAACTACTTCAGTTCATTGAGAAATTCAGGGCGGCAAATATTCCAAGCAAAGATTGTGCATCGAAAAGATTTAAAGATTTTATATTTAAAACCAGGTATTATTTTTTTTTTTTTTTTCAACCAAAGAGGTTGGGGAAATATAAGATTCGTACTCCTTACTTTTCGACACTTATTCCCTTCACTAAAGCCTGTTTATTGCCTTTTCTGTAAGGGTTGCACCTATGCCCTTACGATTAGCACACATATGATACGAATTTTTATTAAAATGCAATAAAAGCTTTAAAAAAGATAAAAAAAAGTACCTGTATATAGAAATCCAGGTCCCTCTTATCACTAATGGAAGCACCTTTTTTTTTCTCCCAAACAGTCCACTGCCAGTAAGTGATCCTGGGCAACATTAATCAAAATCATAAACTACTTCTAACGCAGATTATATATGCCCACTTAATTGGACAATCTGTCTTGGCTTTTTCTACAATTGGCCATGACTTGAATTTCCCCACTACTATTCCATTTTCAATTCAAAAATCAACGGACTCGGTCGAGGCCTTCGGCCTGTCTTGGCTTTTTCTACAATTGGCCCTGACTTGACTTTTCCCACAACTATTCCATTTTCAATGCAACCGTATTAATTTTTTAGGAAAGGGGTAAGGACTGGATGGCCCTCACCTTGCTTACCTAATTGTCTCCCAAAAAACATTTCTTTCCATGCACAAGTTTAAAGTGAAAAGATCTTGATACAACAACTTAGAAAAAAAAACACTTTAAGGTTATCAAATCCTCTTTGCAACAAAATTAAGTTACCAAATAAAACGAGTTTTAAAAGTTCAAAAGACAATTAGATTTGTCTGCATGGAGTTTAGTCCAGACTTCATGTTGAAAACATATTAATCATGATATACACTCTGACAAAACCAGACAGAGAACTGGGCAAAAATTCTTGCTTCTCTAACTTTTGGAATATATATTCTAAGGGTTTGACGTAACAGTGGAACCTAAATATAATGGAAACACAATAAAGTAATGAAATGAAATATTTTTATTGAAATAATGCATGTGAAATATCATCATAAAAATGAATGCTTTGAATACATCTCATAAAATACTTCATTATGTTTTCTCCTGAGATGTCATATATTCCATTTTGTGGTCTTACACAACGTGGGATAATGCATGCCAGAGGTGCCGCCTGTCAGCAATTGAGTGTCACTGCCTGGGAATTGGCATGGAAAATCGCAATATAGCAACGAAATTGTGTTGACAGCAAAAATATTGAGTAGGAGGTTTCCAAGAGCGTTATCAGCTCTAACAATCAACTGAACTTTGTCGTCTACATTCTTCAAGAAGAGATTGCCAATTCCTCTGCTTTTGAATTCATTTCCATCAAGGTAGAATAGCTTTGACCTGAGTAATCAATCACACGTTATTTTATTATGTAAAAATTGATTGTTTATTTTAAAATAAGCAGCCAACTAGCACTTCATTGTGCCCTGGGATGCTTTTTAAAAGAGGCATAATAATAAATAACTTCAAAACTGATGTTTTTTTCTGAACTTTGGTAAAAATATGATATAAATATAACTCATTTTTTTCATTTTATGCCATTTAGTTTACGAGTGTTGTTTATTTTAATTTTGTATTTTCCATGTTTAGAAGTTGATTTTTTCCTGTATATTTTTCAGTTAATTTCTTTTTCTTTCGCCTTACTCCGCTCCTTGCTTGCGAGTCGGCAACATTACATAGCAACTTTTTGACATTGACGTTTTCTAACATTTTTTTTTTTTTTTAACAGATTAACATTTTTTAACAACCTTCAACATTTTAACACTTTAGAACATTTTTTAACATTTTAACATATTTTTTGTAACATTTTTGACGTTAGCGCGGGACAAGCATCGGCTCCAGATCGAGGGCGCGCGCGATAGTGATAAGGGTCGAAGCTTGAAGGTCGACCGCACCGTTCTCGATCCGCGAGATCTGGCTTTGTGTCAGGCCGGTCTTGGCGCTCAGCGCCCGCTGGCTCAGTCCTTTGCGTTTTCTGGCCTCCTTAATAGAGGCGGAAATGTGTTCGATGGAGTTCATTGTTGATCTTCTTATCTATATCTAATGCCATATAGATATAGGTAAGGATATCACATGAGAGGCCTGTAGCGTGCATTCAATATATGTCTATATATCAAAATAGCTTTGTATATCTACTTCGTTCTTTATGAATAAAATGGTAAGCACACCTGCTTGTGACGTGGTTGACTGGGGTTCGACTCCCCGATGGAGTGAGTTTTTAAAATAAACTAACTTTAAATATAAGTATACAGGCCTATACTATAGTTAAGTCGCCTATACAAGTTAACATAGGCAAGAGTTGTGGAGAAAAAGAAAAAAATGTTGTTGATGCAGAATATCGTAGTTCAAGCAACTTATCATATTTTTGAAGCGAATAGATTTTCCTCTTTATTAAAGCCCAAGGATGGTAAGTTTCCTATTTAGAGGTTTCGGACAAGGCGGCTCTAATAAGGGCTTCAAAAGATTTTTTTGAACCATCTATTGGTACAAGAATTCTGTTAAGATCCATTAAAAAAAATTCTGAAAACATCCAATATTAAGAGTAAAATTGATTCTCAAGAAAGAAATTCAGTACTTTGTATTTTAGTTCAAGACTCTAAAGTTCTGTATCATCATAACCACTATCCTTGCCACAACGAGAACAAGTTCGTTGATTTTGTAGTAATTCCTTACCACATTTTCTACAGGATTGAGTCTTCACAAAATAATTAACACATTATTTGATTTAAACAATAATTTTCTAAAAAAGTAGATTGCAGAGTATAGAAGATCTGCTGAAAACATTTGCAGGAAAAAGCAGTGTTGTGAAGAAAGACAAACCGTAAGAGCTTAGATACAACCACAATAAACCTATTAAACCACAAACCTGGTAATAAATCCTTAGGGGGTTGCAACCATGTTCATTATATATGTTTATTTTTTTTAAGGTAAATGGCGGCCCGATTCACGTGTTTTATATATACATATTATATATCTTTGAGATTTTTTGCCGGTTGTGTTGAACCCGAACGTTATATTTATCTTCTCATTACATTATTAATATAATCTTTTTAAGCAACCGTTAAGTCATTCCAAAGCCTTCCCAATTCGATTAGCATTTGCAATCACCATGAACAAGGCTCAAGGGCAATCATTAGAAAAATGTGGTATAGATCTCAATACAGATTGTGTTTCCCATGGACAATTGTATGTTGCATGTTCGAGGGTCAGTAAACCTGACAATCTATTTATATGCACAGACAATGGGACAGCAAAGAATGTTGTCACAGACAATGGGACAGCAAAGAATGATCCACAGACAGACAACTTATTTATATATATATAGATATATATAAAAATAAGTTGTCTGTCTGTCTGTCTGTGGATCAGGTGACGTCATGTTTCTGTGTCGACTATTAGAAATCGTTATTACAAAATGGGGTTTTACTTGATTTTCAAAGTGTGGGACGTTAATTCTCCATCTTAGGGTTTTCAACGATAGTAATTTAAAAAAGTGTATAGTTTAGATCAATTTTACAAATTTTCGGGGGTTTCAGGCTATTTTGAAACTCTCAAACACTTTTATAAGCGACTGAGAGTCACTATTCTGTTCAATTTGAATAGTTATCATGCTTAATTAACTTCCACTGTAAAACTTTTCAAATTGAACAGTTACACATAAAATGACTTTTAAAATTTCGCTCACTATGGACCATAGTTTGCTCTTTACGTAACAGTAGTAGCAGCAGTATTAGTAGTAGTAGTAGTATTAGTAGTAGTAGTAGTAATAGTAGTAGTAGTAGTAGTAGTAGTAGTAGTAGTAGTAGTAGTGGTATCAGTAGTAGTTGTATATTTCCACCTGGGATAGTGTCTATTTTCTTCCTATAGCTGTATGTACAACTGATTTAAGTCACTGCTATATCCAGCAGCCCGTTCTAAAGGAGCGTATACCGTTATATGCTTTTGTTAAGCACTTTTGTTTTACAATTTTTAGACATGAAACGGGCAATAGTATTGTATTATCAACACCTTCCCAACTTAAGAATGAGCGGTTACGGTTTGTCCGTCAGATCCCAAGCGCCGGCCGGGTACTTCTCTTTTGTCGTCCACTAGTGGCGGCGTGTTGTCATCGCCCCACCACACCACCAGGAACTCATTGAGATTGCTATCCCAAGCCACGACGGGATCCATCGCGTTGAGAAAATCGGGTTCAAATCCTTCCCCTTTGCCGCCCAGACCGCCGGGTGGGCCATCCGGCCCCATCTGGCTGACTCGAACAGGCGAACCCAACGGGCTTCCGGTGTCGCCGTCGAGTCGTTGGGCGTAAATCTCAGTCTCCGCCACCGGCTCCACCGGGTGCATTCCCCCAGAGAGGGTACCCTCATTTGGCGTGTCTATGCCTTCTGCACCCCCTGGAACACCTGTCAGTCATCCACCAAGTCAGGTATTTGTTTTTGTGTATTATTCATAGTACTTGTTGAGAAGAAAAAGCCGAAAAGTAATATATTCTACAATGAACAGATTTTCACTGTACTGAGAAGAGAGGGAAAGTCTGATGACTAGAAGTGTTTTCGTTGGGTCTAAAATATTTACCCCCCCCTGCATCCCCCTTTAATTGTTATGTTTGTCCATTGTTTGGGTTGTAGGGGGGGGGGGGGGTAGCTATAACTTCACCCTGTAAGATGCCCCCGATGAATACAGACAGGAAGCTAGGGAGAATCACCCTTCCGGGAAACACCGAGGAATTTTTTTAGCAATAAGAAGGGTACCATCACCCTACAGTAACCAAATAAAAGACATAATTCAAAAGTATTTTTGGGGATAAATGAAATTTAGAAACTCAATTCTTCCCAGCTTCATCCCCTCCCCCAGCCCGAACTATTTTCTATATATATTTTTTTATTTGTTGAAAATTGATCACAAACAAAGAAAAACAGTTGACAAAATTGAAAAAAGAAAATAAAAGAAAAAAACACTGATAACACACAACACGCATATGAAAAAGGTTACCCCCTCCTCAACACCTTGTTCTTTACGCTAAAGCTTTGTAGTACTTTAAAAAAAAACGTCTTATTGTTCTAATTCAATAGCCCTTGTGTTTCAGGAGACATTCTTAAAGAATTGGGACAAAATTCAAACTTTTGCGACCAGGCTCAATTGTCCAATTTTCAAAAACAGGGAGAAACATCCCCTAAAAGTAATAGAATTTTAATAAAAATCACACCATCAGATTCAGAGTATCAGAGAATCCTACTGTCGAAGTTTCAAGGTCCTATCTGCAAAAATGTGGAGTTTTGTATTTTTTTACACTGTAATCCTGAATTCTAACCTGCCTTGGCACGTTGATAGAAAGATTGTTAAGGCTTCTATTGATACCTTAAAGAAGAGACAAATTGATTAGTGATTATTAATGCATAGTGAAGACAATAAACAAGGGGTTATTTACCATTTGTTTTGGAGTTTGCAGAAGAGCGGAAGCGAGTGGGAAGAACCGTATAGGTACCGACCGGCCTATAGGCCTTAAACTGCTGGGGATAGGTAGCTCAAGTACCTACAATTCCCAAAACATATCAATACACTAACAAAAAAAACATCAATATTAGTCTTTCCACTTCTTTTTACCTTTTGCCTAAAATAGATGTCTAGGTTAACCGTTTATTTCTCAGGACTTCCTGCACCTTTTGATACGAATCCACCACCTTTCGGCATTACTGCCTCTGAAACTTGACGCTCAATACGCCTATAGCTTTTTCAGTAATTTTAAATCACTAGACTATCTCAGAAGTTTCACACAATACCTTTTTGGAATTCTTTTGTCTAGAATCGTTTTACACCACAAAATGCTTGAAAACGCTGCTTTGCTGTGGGACAGGCTTCTTTTTACCAAAATGAATATCTATATTAACTGTTTACTCTGTAAGACTACCTATAAATTGAAGCTGTTTCCGCTCTATGCCTTCAACCTCGTGGTGGCGCGTGCGCCCTTCGTGACCAAGGAGCCGATGATCGCCGAGATGCGGCTGCAATGGTGGCGCGACGCGCTCGAAGAGATCGCTAGGGGCGGCGAGGTGCGGCGGCACGAGGTGGTCACGCCGATGTCGCAGGTTCTGGACCGCGATACGGCGGCGCGGCTCGACCCGCTGGTCGGCGCGCGGCGCTGGGACATCTACCGCGATCCTTTCGAGGACGAAGACCACCTGACCCGCTACATCGAGGAGACCTCGGGGCTGCTTTTGCTCGCCGCAGGTCGATTCTTTAGTCCATGACAAAGGCTGGAAGCGTTATTTGAACTTTTCAATGCAGAAATACAAAAACTTAAACAAAGCACAACACGTATATTTGAAGTATTTTTCCGTAAGAGTAAATATAAAAGATCAATAAGTTTAAACCCAATAGTCGGGGAGCTTGCTTCTCGCCTGTTTGGTTTGTCCACTCAAGAAGATTTTAATATATTAAGAGATAATGTTAAAAGACTAAACACAGCCATGAATACAACATTACATGTACAAAAAATACAAGCAAGTATAGCCAACTATCAAAAAGATAAAAATGAGGCCATATCCAATAAATAAATTGTTCCTTTATACAGCTAAAATGTTACATTTGCATATCCACCCGCAGAGAGGTGGATAATTCAAGGCCGGTCATCATTAACCCACAAGGAAACTTCTTGGGATTGACAAATATTGCTAGAAACTTAGTTTTCAGAAACTTTAACTGGGGTTATTTTCTATTTCTATTTATATGAAGTACCTTAATGTATTTGAAGGAATGCATGTAATGCATTTATCGACAAGGAAATCCTGGTTTTGAGGTTGTGATGGCTTCAGTTATGTAAAAGATCAAAAGTCTTACATAATTTCCATCCATACAAACAATAGTATCTCTGGATACCACAGATGCGTTGTTTATCCATGCTTGAAATGCGATCATTCAGATTTAACCTGAGAATGCTATACAGACAGGTATGCTCAAACACCTTCAGTGCATTTTCATGTAGTCACTTCATTAACCAAGTTTGACATCTATACAGAAGGATTGTTCAAACCAAAGCCTGGTAGACTCGAACTTTAGTTCTTACACTGATTTCACGCCAGTTTTACAACAGTTTTCTAAGGGAAGCAAAGACCGTCTGTGTTTCTGCAATTGCTGTTGAATATTGGCGTCAGCAGATCCATCAGTACAAAGCCAAGGTGATCGTATACCTCTTTTCGTTTGGGCAGTGGGAATTACGGCCGTTCTTCTCCTCTTATCGCTTCCAGTCATAGTGGGGGCTATTACTATATTATCAACTGATGTTAACTTAAATACTTCTTTCCTTGATCCCGCAGTTGGTGGAGTCCCCATCCTTTATCAGCATTTATTTTGATTTTTTGGGCATCCTGACGTATGTATTTTAATTTTCCTGGCTTTGGAATAGTGCCCCATATTATTAGTCAAGAAAGAGGTAAGAAGGAAGCGTTTGGTACATTAGGCACGATCTATGCTATAGGCCATTTGGCCTCGAGCCATCTACTATGCTTCTAACTTTTGTTTTTCTTTTTTAAGGTTTTTGAATTTTTGTAATCTCTTGTTAAAATAGATACAAATAAATTTTTGCATTTATCAGCTGTCGGGCCCCGGCATTTGGCACACGGCAGGCTTTTACATATAGATTCTCGTTGTCGCTTGTTTTCTAACCGTGGACAATCTTTCCGTCTTTTAATACTACAGGCTTTTCAAAGATAATTTGATCATTAAAGTAAGTCTGATTTCTAACAACGATATCTACTAAGCTTCAAACTTTTGGTTTTCTTTTTTAAGGTTTTTGAATTTTTGTAGTCCCACGTTCTCCGCTTGGCAACTTCGCCGGCGATTTTGACCAACTGTGCCATAGCGGCCTGCTTGGAGGAGTCGGTCGGGCCCGATGCCAAGGCGAGGACCTGAATGCCGAATAGCCGCTCGGGCTGGTGGCTGACATCAAATCCGTAGTACGTGGCGTACTCACCGATGGCACGCAGGTTGAGGGCGATGAGCGCGACGATGTCCACGGGGATGCCGGGAAGGCCAGCAACGCCAGCCCCGGCGCCCCCGGCGGCCGCGAGCCCCTTGTACTTTGCCGCGAGGTACCCGATGCTCGAATCGACCTGCTCGAGGTCGAATAGCCAATACTATATGTACACAATGGGCAAAGTTCATAACTTGCAGCCCTTCCCCCCAGGACTGTGGGGGAATAAGTCGTCCTCAAAAACATATTTACATATTGCAGATTTTGGACAATGCTGAACAAAATGGCTATCTCAAAATTTTGATCCGGTGACTTTGGGAAAAAGTGAACACGGGAGGGTTTGACTCTTTGACTCTTTCTCTCAACTCTACTTTTAAAACAGTAAAAAACTTTAGCGTAAAGAGAGGGGCGTTATGGAGGGAACAGCCGAGTAACTTCTGTTCGTTTTAAGTTTTAATATTACTCCTTATGGTCCAACGAGAAAACCCGTGAGAAGTTAAAATGAATGTTAGTATTGACCATATCGCTAGAAAGAAACAATTGGTCAAGGCCTGACCCAGGCCAACCTGAGATGGCTTATATGTGACGCGCACACCACATGCATGTGGCCTCCGTCTGAATTGACGTCGACATAGTTCTTGCTGTGCGGAAGCCTTCAGGAATATTCTTCCTGTTTGCCTTTGAAAGTTCTTATATCAACGAAATAAGTCGATATCAAGCTACCCCAGTGTCGTTAAATATGTTAAATTGCAGTAGCCTTGTCACCATTAGATCCATTCAACTTGTAGATGACAGCTTTGATGAAGTCGCCGTTACTCCTTATTACTGCTCTTAAACCACTAAGGAAGAAAAGAGTAGGAGATAGGGTACCACTTAAACTGTATACAAGGATACTACTATTACTTCTGATTATTTTAATTCATTTAATTATAATTTTGTTATAAGGCCAAAACTGGTTAAAACTTGTGCTCTTATATCACTCTACCCTTGCTCCCACAAGTAGAGAAGGGGGAAGAATCCTATTCCCTGCAGTGTTTCGAACCCTCTAAGCTATTGTTAGAAAAAATGCTTGTCAATATTGTGCACAAAAATATAGTGTCCAACATAATTTGGAGGCCAATATAAAAATAAAAGCAAAATATGACAACATCCACATCTTCATATACAAGAAGATGCAACAAATACATCTTTTGGAAAGCTTTGTTTATCGCAGTTTTAAATTTTTGGTTACTATGAGCCTTGGTTCATTCTTTACTAGGTTGCAGCTACAGCTACAACTATGATAATATAAATTATGTCCTATTTGACTGATTCGCTGCTTGGTTTCCTGTGGTTCATTCTTTACTAGGTTGCAGCTACAGCTACAACTATGATAATATAACAAACATATATTTTTGAAAAATTGCTTCTCTGCAAAATTTTGATCCAGTGACTTTGGGAAAAAATGAGCATAGAAGGGGACCTAGGTGCCCTTTGATTTTTTGGGCACTTAAAAAGAGCACTAGAGCTTTTAATTTACGTTAGAATGAGTCCTTCTGTGACATTCTGAGAACACTGGGTCAATACGATCACCTCTGGGAAAACGAGAGCTAAGAGCTTATATGGCACTTGTGACGGGGCAAGAAGAGCTAAGAGCCAAGATATCATATGGTATGAGCTCTAACAAAATCCTATGAATCAATAGATTGATTTAAAAGGAAAATAAGAGGCATAATGCCGACCAGGATTGACTCATGTACACATCATCAACCGAAGTGCATCTCCACCACCATACCCTTTGGTTGCCTCTGTCATTAGTGACCCATCTACCTCTGGTACATTAACACCTTTCCAATCTTCATCTTCCAGAGAATTTCGATGGAGAAAACAAAACTTTGAATCACCTGATATAACCTGGAAGTCTTCTCTTCCTCCACCTCCTCCGGAAATTCCAACCCCTATTGAATATTTCAAGCAGATGTTTGATGATGACATGGTCAAATGCCTTGTTTTTCAGTCCAATTTGTATGCAATGCAGAAGTAAGGTGTCCAACTGAAAGTCACGGAAAAAAAACGGGAGGCCAGATACAGTCGTAGTAGAATATCGTGAAAAAGGACTTCAAGCCACTAGACGGTTTCTGAAGATATAGGTACAAGCGGGACAAATCGTGGCTTCAACTCATTCGACCGAAAATATAGGATAGATTCCTTTGGCAGAACCTGGTACAGCAGCTTCTTCGTGCCGAGCTGGGCAAATTAACCAGTGCCTCATCCTAAGTAATAAGTAGAGTATCTTCTGGTGAGTAATTCACATATTTTATTCTTGTCCTTATCAAGCTTTAAACAACTCTTCACAATTATTGTAGGAATGAATATTATTAGGTTTTTCCCAAACCTAGCTTCTAAGGCCGTCCCTGTTCTCGTTTAGAAGCAATTTTTTAAATAGTCTCGGAAATACAAGAATGTATTTTTTTTAAGTTGGTATTGTTCACTTGGTACTTGGCACGTCTGTTAAAGATAACTAAATGTGTCACTTTCATGACGGGCATCGTACGGCTGAACTTGTAGAAGAGAAAAATATTGAAAAAAGCTTAGAATATTACTTTGTCATTGCTTCTCACAATGTGCTAGACATTATTGACAGAGAGAAGTTTATATACATAGTTTCTATCAGATTGTGTTTTTAAGATAGATTAACTGTACTTAACGTGTTTGACCAGCCGAGGTTTTCCCCTCAGATTGTCGATAACTTCGATGCTGTTTTGGTGGGCGGAGCCAGCGAAGCCAGTGTGCTGGAACCTGAAGTCTACCCTTTCGTACCAGATTGCGTGAGATTGCTGCAGTATTGTAAGGATATAGGTAAACCCACTTTTGCCTCCTGTTTCGGGTTTCAGTTAGCGGTTCTGGCTATGGGGGGCGAGATTGTGCGTGACGAGGCTGATTTTGAAATTGGCACTTTGCCAATTAAAATTACCAAAAAGGGAGAGGCTGACCCGTTGTTTTCCGGTTCTACTGACATTGCTGGAGGTGTTTATGCACTTTTCAAACGGGCAAGGCATTTTCTCGTTACTGATTTCGTCGTAAATATTGAAAATTAATTCAATATGTTGACCTGTAATCGTATTTTTATCCCAGCCAAGATAGATTTCTGCGATAGGGTTGATATAGGTGACTTTACCAATAGAGTCTGTTGTGAGTATGGCTTCTCCCATACATTTTAACGTTTTTAATGCTGAATCTTTTTCGGCAATTATTTTTTCTGCTTCGCTTTGGTGCCTGTCCGCTTCTTTTTTGAATTGAAGGTTAAAATTTTTCAGTTGTTCTCTTCATCACCTCCCTTTGTACACAATGGATCGGCAAATGCATAGCGACTCAAAACACTGATTGCAATTACATTACACTTGTATTGGACATTAAGACGCCTTTGAATCTTGACTAGAGTCAAACAATCTGCTTGTAATATACGCAATAGGAAAAGGCTTCAGTTTTTCTATAATGACTACCGCGAACTCGATGGAGAGTATAGTTGGGTTCACTCTGTAAGTACTCTGTCGCTAGCTTCTTTTTAATTCTAGTGACTAGCAAGTATGGTGGGGAAACTAAAACTTTCCACTTCACCAATATTCTCATAAATTCGTTCGGCGCCGATACCGATCGTCGCGGTGATGATCGACGCAATCCGTTGCTGTCTGTTGGCCGAGGGGTCGGCCTGTTCGGACGGTGGTTGTCGCAATTTACCCATACTCTCAACTCCACTCACTGTTCGCGGCGCGTTGGTCTTCTGCGGGACCGTTGCGCGGCACCAGCAAGAGGGGACACGCAGTTTCAGTCGAAAATCGGGGCAATTCGGGTGCCGCGGATCACTTTCGGTTTCGGCGGCAAACGGCGCGTGATCCGCTAAAACATGCGTGCGCCGGAATCATGGTGGAGATCGTCGGTATCGGCTATCGTTCGGGCCAGTAATCGCCGTGGGGGTGTTGGCCGCGCGTTAGAATAGAGCTGCCGCCAAAACTAATGAAGGCGTTTCGGACGTCGTATTCTTTCAATATGGGTTGGAGGGCGCGTAAGCCGTAACCCTTGCCCATGCCGCCGGTATCGATCGCAATGGGGGCGGTAAAACGTGCTTTTTGCCTGTTTTCATCCAAATGAACGCGCTGTACGCCGCCGTCGACGTATGCTTCCTCCGCTAGGCCATATTTTGCCGCATGGGCTTTTTTCCAGACGCCCATATCGAAATAGCCCAGAGAACGCCGGTGTAAATCCTTGCCTCTATTGATTAAAGGGTACATATAAAATTATGAAGTATGATATTTCGGGCTAGTATGTGACTTGCCACTGAATTAGACTACATTGTTAATTGTGATTCAGAAATCTATTTATATTTCTAACTGCAATCTATACTAAGTTACATTTGTTACTTTTCTTGCAAATTTTACGTGTAAAAATACTTTTTGCTCAAAGAAAAGCTATCAAAACACAAATTGTATAGCAAAAGTGTCAGCAGCTTTTGGAATTCTGCTACTGGCAGCTTTGGAACTTTTTGCACCCCTGTAGAGCACCTTCATTTCGTCTTTTCTCTCACCCTGTTTTCCAAAGAAGAAAAAGAAAAACAAAAAAAGACCGATGACGACCACGGCAACGACGATGACGAAAAAGTACGGGACTCATATGAATCCTCGAAAAAAAAACGACGACGACAAAACTGGTTTGTTGTTGGTTGTTTGTTCGGGGAAGGGGGACATTTAGGCGTGACGAAAGGTACGGCAGCAACAACAATAATAATAACAACAACAACCGGATCGGAAATGGACAATTTAAAAAAAAAATGGACAATAAAAAAGTATATATCATTAAAAAAAAACATCACAACAACAAAAACAAAGTGACAACGAGCGTATTGGTATTTTGTATTTTGTAAGAAAAATCTATGGTTTTTTAGTGTTGTTTGTTTTGTAAGAAGTAGTTTTTGCTCTTAACAATTATTTTTTATGATGTAAGAAGACTTTGTGATTTCTTAGGATGTATTTTAGTTTTGCAAGAAATACATTTTGCTTTGTAAGAAGTATTTTTTATTTTGTGACAAGTATTTTGTATTTTGTAAGAAGAGTATCTGAATTTTTAGATTGTATATTGTTTTCTTAGTCTTATTTTTAGTTTTGTAAGAAATATTTTGTATGATATAAGAAGAATTTGTGATTTCATAGAATTTATTTTAGTTTTAAATTCAGTAAATCTTTGCTGTTTTTGGCTTTCTCGCTCAGTTTAGATTCCTGGTATTTTAATTCGCCGCCGGTACGTACTTCTTCCTGCGAGCCGGCGGGAATGATTTCGTAGAGCGCCGTAACGGTATGTCCTGCGCCCAGTTCGCCGGCGTCTTTGGTATCGTCGTCAAAATCTTCGTTATTGAGTCGGCGGTTTTCGTAACCAATCAGGCGGTAAGCTTTTACCTTGGCCGGATTAAACTCTACCTGAATCTTTACGTCCTTGGCGATGGTAAACATATTCGCCCGCATCTCCCTTCCGAATACTCGTTCCATGGCGTTAGAAGCCACCACGCTGGGATTGGCTCGATCCACGTAACTGGCCATCCTGATGGGCAAACGTTCCAGTCCGATTCCGATCAGCTTCATGCGATAGTCGGCTTCGACCAAGACACGAGCAAAGTGAGTCGAGGTGGGGATGCCGCGAAACGTCACGTTTTGCAGTCCCAGGTTTTCTTTCAAACCAGCGGCCAATCGTCGAGCATCGCTTGGACGCACACGCCCGCGAACCGAAGCCAGGAACTTCTGCATCTGATCAAGGCCTTCTTGGGTCGGGTCGATCGAGACGCTGATCAGCGGGGTGAGGGTCCAAGCCATCCGTGTCACACTGACATGAAAAGCTACCGATAGAATTACTGCAAGTGAAACCAACACCACACGGGTCATCTTCACATTCATCAATATCTGAAAGATAATTTGGTATTATTGTTTTTAATTTTCAGCTATATAAATGTAGCATACAGCTTTTCGTTTAATTTCTTGAATTGATCCTTGGACAAGAGGATTGTCCAATTGTCATTCTGAGGACTCATATTAGGCACTAATTTAGCGAAAATATTCTACTGAACATTTGAACACCTTTAAACATAGTGAATATAATATTGTAATCTAATCTTGTTAATAGAGGCTTAATTGTCTAAATGCATTAAAAAGCAAAAATGAAAAATATTAGTATTCTCAGTTACCAGAGGAAAACCCTTTTATGCCTTTAGTTAGCATCCACATGGGCCACTTGTCAGCGTAAGTGAGGAAACCAGAGAAGACATGGTATGCATCAGTTACCCTTCGAATGCCATCAAATAGGATTGTAAGGCTGAATAAACCAAAATACTAACCAAACACTTTATTCTCTTCCAAGAAACTCCATTCAATATATTCTCTTTTATTAATTTTCGGTTAATTGAACCCAAGTCACCCTTCCTCTAATGACTGTCGTCAAATCCTAACTCTTTACACTAACTTTTTTTTTTAGCAAAAAAAGTGTTTTCTAAAGAGCTATCTATTCTAATTGAACCCTCTCTGATTCAGGGGTCATTCGTAAGGTGTTGAAACAAAGTTCGAACTTTAGCGTAAAGATTGACGAGGGGCCGAACCACCTAATTTGAGTAATAATTTCTGTTCGTTTTAAGTTTTAGAGCTTCTCCTTACTTTCAGTTGAAAAAACTTGTTTTTTTATTTTGTTTAATTGGTTTTACAACACTATACGCAGATATGGTATATATTCAGGGAGCGTCGCAACTTGGTATTTGTTTAAAAATAGAGAGGGGTACCCCCTTTGTCTCATGCCTTGCCTTAAACAAATTAGAGTTTTTAAATGAAGACCACCACTAGTTTTAAGATGAAGGAAATAATTGCCATACAAATACTTTAGGAGATAAATAATATAAAAAAAACTCATATCATTTGAAAGCAGGGGATACATAATAAAAAGATGGACACATCTTAAATTTATCTCCTCTTTGGGAGATAAATAATAAAAAAAAAACTCATATCATTTGAAAGCAGAGAATAAAGAGCTTAATAATGCACAACAGAGTCAAAAGCTTTGACAACTGAAGCCCTTATGCATTCGTCTCCTAGTATGTTCAAGCTGTCCTGGTTTTTCCTTGTTTTAAAAACTGATTTTTATGGCACTTGATATTTACCAAGTGACATATAGCGATCGCAAATTCTGTCGGTCTGTCAGTCTGTCGATCTGCCTGTCCGGGTTTTGCTAGTTAAGGCCCCTCCAGATGAGCTAGGACGATGAGATTTTGCGGGCGTATCAGGGACCAGACCAGATTAAATTAAAAATAGTTATTTCCCTGATTCGACCATCTGGGGGTGTGGAGGACGATTAATTCAGAAAAATTAAAACAAAATTAGGTGTTTCTAACTGTCGCCCGGCGTGTGTCCCGGCGTCTCCATGGCCTGCAGCGCTGCACTGCCAAACTCCAGCGTGTCGCCGTCGCCGAGCGTCGATCGATCGAACCAGCACTCGGTCTTGCCACTGAGGTGGATCTTTGCGCCGGTGCGCCACGCCAGCTCGGTGTGTCCGGCGACGAAGTCGGCGTGGATGTGCGTCAGGACGATGTGCTTGATCTCGAGGCCTTGTTGTTCGGCCAGCGCCAAGTAATCGTCGACGTCGCGGCGTGGATCGACCACGACGCCGACGCCGTCCGAACCCATCAAGTAGGAAGCCTGCGCGAGGCTGTTACTGGAGAGGATATTTTCAAAAAAAAAAATAGCTACTACTGGGAAATTTGTAAGGAGGTGAGCAAAGCTGTGATTTTTCCCCAAAAAATATTATATATTTTCCCCATAAAAAAAAAATTGCACTTTTTTTATTCAATATTGGTCTTTCACAAGGAGGAGATGCGGAGGCCTGGCCTGTCCTTAATTTCTTGTGAAATTTTACCAGAGAAATTCAGAAATGACACCCACGAAGGAAGTCTGAGTCTGTAAAATTGTGCTCATAAGTATCTGTTGCCAAATCAAGGTCATTAATGCGTTTATAAGTATTTATATAAGAGCGGAGAGGTCGGGATGAAACTTGGTGGGAAGAATAAGCACAAATCCTACATACGTGATTCACATAATCGGACTGGAGCCGCTCTCTTCGGGGGAGGGGTGTTAATTCGGAAAAATTTGAAAAACTGAGGTATTTTAAACTTACGAACGGGTGACCGGATTTTAACGAAATTTAATATTTAGAAGGAACCCATGTCTCAGAGCTCTTATTTTAAATCCCGATCAGATCTGGTGACGTTGGAGGGGAAACCGGGAATTTTGGAAAACGCTTAGAGTGGAGAGATCGGGATGAAACTTGGTGGGAAAAATAAGCTGCATAATTTATTACGAGGGTAAAAAATACTAACCTGAATCTCAGGATTTTTGATGACAGATCCAATTACTTCTAATGCTTGTCCACCCGCTTGCTGTACCTTAATATGAGAGTCACCCAGCACCTCAATTAATTTTGGAACTATATTTGGCAAACAGGAGCTCAACTGCTTTGGGGCGCAGTAGGCCATAGCGCCCAAAAGTTCAACAGAGCCTGTTTAAATTTAGACGTATCAGTAACAGCATATGGCATAATGGTGCTTCAACACTACGCCAACCTTTCGAACTAGTGTAACTGAAGGGCAAACATGCATACATTACTGTCATTCTTCCGGTTTTCTAGCAATTTTTTTCTTTTTTTTATAGATGCCAACAAAATTTTGCTAATTTTCTGAAGAACTAAAGGTATATTGATGGTTTTTATCATGTCAAATTAAAGAATTTGTACCACAAAAATTAGTGCTAGTCACACCCGATCACTGTCCAGATTTTCTAACTTTCAAGCTAATTAATAATTAATAGTTATATAATAATTAATAGTTATATAATAGCTATATAATAATATAATAATTAATAATTATTAGTCTAACTAATTAATAGTTAAATAAAAAACAAAACATAAATATTAACTTAACTTTGTTGAAATCGTGATTCTCTGTAAACACGATCAATGACGGACAGTCATTTGTTTGGCCCCGTACGACTTGCAACCCCTACTACGGAGTAACATTTGAGCTAGCACTTGAACGAAAGCGTTCAAAATCTGTGCAATCCATATAGGTCCTCCTGACCATTGGGTCTTGGATAGTGTCATCGTCGAAGGCTAATACACGATAAGTATGGTACAGGATCTGTTCAATACTCTGAGTGCTCACTTCTAGACAGGTCTTCCGTAGTCTCCAAACCCAAGACACTTCTTGTTAAAATGCAATCTAAAATAATCTTTTTGTATCCTGTCACATTTAAACAGGAAATATGTTTGCGAACTATATGCTTGAGGGCCTTGAGTTCCAATAATGCTAGAAAAGCCAAATAATTTTAAAACCTTTTGAAATTTAATGGAAGGATCTGTTTGGATATATCCTGAAGGTTTGTCTAAATCGGCTGTACTTCGACATAATTTCGCTTGGAAAATCCCCTCTTTTCTTATGAGATAAAGGTTCCCTTCTCGATTCGAAAATTTTTATCTTGATTAGCAATATTCACCGTTTGCTGTCTTTGTTATTTCCCTGAAGGCAAAGTCTGAAATTTTTTGACGATGTGCCAGTACTCAGTACTGAAAAAATATGCTAATAGTCAAAGGTAGAAAAAGAAGCACTTTTTTGGCATGGTCTTAATATCCCTAGGAAACCAAAGGATTATCGGTGAGGTAACCCAAAAGGTGTTATGTTTACGACACAAGCTGTACAGTAGACCAAAACAGCTGAGAAAATGTCTGGGGTTTTTAAACTGATATTATCAACCATTTTTTTATGTAAAGAGGGTTTTGCAAGACCACCAAAGTATGGCAAAATTTAATATGAACAATTTGCCATCAATTTCACACCTAAAAGCCGTATCTAGCTCTTTCACACTTCAAAATAGGCTAATAAGGCATATTTGACATAGTTTTCATACACTAGATGCTTACCCAATTTTTAGACCAATATCAGTTATTCAATTATCATTTTCTTAGGAATTCTTTTTTAGTAATCAAGTTTTAAGTATTTTTTTTTAATATTTTTGTAATACCAATCTTAGACAAGCATCAGTTATTCAATTGTCATTTTATTACGAATTTTTTTTAGTAATTAAGTTTAAATTTTTTTGTAATACAGTTTTCAGACCAACATCAGTTATTTAATATTATTGTTTTAAGAATTGTTACTACTAATTAAGTTTAAAGTCTTATCAAGTGATTTATTATGTTGCCTAGTGATTTTCTTCTAGTTAGCGATTTATAGTGATTTTCGTTCTAAAACTATTGATTTTTTTCTAAATCTAGTGATTTTAAAAGATATAGCGCGTAAATTCATGATTCAATCGAATAAATCATACAAGAAGCTAATTAATAAGAAAAAACGGATAATAGTGATTTCATACAGTTCCATGTATGTTCCAGGTTAGCATTTATGAAAATATTCTGCCTTTAAAACTTCCGATTTCCCACCATATGTTCATATCAGATATAGACCCCAAAGCGTTATCATCAAGATAATAGGCGAACGTGTGCATCCAATTTCTAGACATCTACTCTGAAAATAAGGTACACTGCAGTTTTATACATATAGAACCAGAAGACTGACATTTGATAAGGGCTACGAAACCCGACTAAACTTATCAGTGTTAAAAATACACGATTTTTACTTTCATATTGTCCCGCAGCATACAGGTATAAATCTTTCTGAGAAGTATCGTATCAAGTATTGATAGCCGACAATTTTTATGAATCACTCAAATCTACTTGTGACAGAACAATAGATAAAACCTCGCCATGAGCCCAAATTAGTATCAGCGATCGAAATATGGGGTATGTTAATAGGTTCAAGGAACAGATACATTATGAGATTATCTTGATATTTCGGAGGAAAAACGGGTTAGACAGGGATGCCAATAAGAGAATATATAGGGGTTGGGGCTATATATTGTCTAATTGACAATATGTGTGAAGCCAGAAATATATTCTTCGATTCCAACTTTATACTGCATCTTTTACTGTTTCAGCAAACAAGGGATTTTCAGTCAAGACTGTTCAGCCCTTTTCCTTTTGATTCACTCTGTAAGATGAACAGAACAACTGAATTGGTTGCTTCTTATTCATCTTGAATCTTCTCAGATTTCTTTCAGTAAATCTTTTTTGTGTTTGGTAAGAAGTATCCAGCCCTTCGCCCAACTCCAGGTTGAAAATTTCGAAACGAAGTTTTAGTGCGGCATCCACTTCATGCGCATCACGGGCAAATCGCAGCAGGTAACGGCTGTCGGAAAGTTCTCTCTCTGGAAAGCTCTGCTGTTTGAGCATCGTGTTTTGGTTGTTTGGCATTTTGGTAGCTGATTTTTCCATCTAAATCTTTTATGCAACCTACAGTTTTAGTTTACTCTCTTGTATGTCTTCGGATCCGCTTTTAACACCATCAGGTTTTCATATTGGATAACCTCTCCGTTTATCGTTACCCCGTGCCGCCAACACCGCGCACCATATTGTAACCGAGGCCGGCAAAAACCGCGCTTCGGACCCGTTCCGGATTCTTCAGCGACAGGAAGGCCGAGATCCGAGCGCCCATGGAATAGCCCATTACATCGGCCCGTTCGAGACCGAGATGATCCAACAGGCGGCGCGCGTCATCCGCCATGAGTGGCGCGCCATAGGCTTCGACATCATGGGGTTTATCGCTCGCCCCATGACCGCGATTGTCCATTGCGATGACGCGGTATCCTGCGCTGTTCAAGGTCGACACCCAGCGCGTCGAGACCCAATTGACCTCGACATGAAGCACGTGGTCATCTTCCTCTGGCTACTTTGCTGCGGCGTCGCGCACTGCCCGTTCAAGTGGCAAATTGTCGTCGGATTCGTTGTGTATGCGTATGAACCCAATTCTTGACTGAGGTGCGGGTTAAACGCCGTAGTAAGGAGGAACTGCATTGGGAGAGGAAAGGGATGACAAGAGAGCAAGCCTGCCAACTAGAGCAGTTCCCTCGCAATCACTGTAATTCCTTATTCTACCTTTCTCGGCAAAAAATCGATACTTGGCTTTTCCGCAACAGTGATATTGAAGTAACGTGAAAACATCGCCGCCGACAATCTCGTCGGGACCTTCAATTTTATAATAAATAAACGGACGCTTAACAAGCGTTCGCTCAAGTATGCTTGAAATATTAAACTCGGATATAACGGCGCCTTGCGACGTGTTATAAAATTTTATAGGAGAAACCATGATGATCCTTTTCGAGTTTTTATTGATGGCGATAAAAAACTTTCCCAAATCTAAAGCCTTCCGTAAATTTACTAGTCTATTGAAAGCTCCAGGCGTTGCCCCCATAGATAGTATGGAGTCGCCCGTAAAATCAACAAGGGTCGTTGCTACCAGGTCGCCTGTTTTATTAAAACTTTCCACTAATTGGTAGTGTGGTCTTAGGAGATTATTTAAGAATTGTATATTGGACAAACCCGGGTACCTTCGCTCATCCTCCCATCTGCGAGGATTGATCTGAATCAATCCCAGAAATGATCTGATTTAGGTGCAACATGATTTGTTTTACTTACATACTCAGAGTGGTAGTTGTGATCCACACGTCTCATTTGCGTAACCTCCCGTGCTCGCTGTTTCTTACTAGTATGCTTGGGCAAAGTGAAGGTTTTAAAAACCATACCAAACGTCCCGACATTGGAACCCAACTGTCTCATGGAACTCTGGTTTTTTTATTTATTTTTTTGTTGGAAAACGTGGAATCGAGGTATATTACGAATGGGTGATCGGATTTCAATGAAACTTGATATATAGAAGAATCTTATCTCTCAGATGCTCCATTTTCAATTGGAATCGGATCCGGGGACATATTGGGTTGGAGGGGGAAACAGAAATCTTGGAAAACGCTTATAGTGGAGATATCGGGATGAAACTTGATGGGAAGAATAAGCACACGTTATAGATACGAGATTGACATAATTGGTACAGATCCGTTCTCTTTGGGGGAGCTGGGGTTTGTTAATTTGAAAAAGTTAGAAAAATTGAGGTATTTTTAACTTAAGCGGTCCACCTTGTCAGTCAGCGGTTTCAAAGCTGTCACCATCCCACTTTCCCAGTCGATCAATGTGCCATAGACATCAAATGTCAGTACCTTGAAATCACTCAGTTTCATTTTTGTTTCTTTCCTGATCGAGCTGGTAGTGAAGCAGCTCTTGCAACCGCCAATTTTTCTTTCGGCAAAGTAAAGTCCAAGCCACTCCGCAGCGCAAGTGAATGATCCTGATGGATTGATTGATAATTTTCATCTTGTGGGAAGCCTTCACGGTAACACAATTAGCCACTTCGGGCGCAATATATGTAACGCTGCATCCCTCCTGCTTGCCTGTCGGATGTGCGGTGCTAGAACTTGGTATATTTCTTTCCCCTTATTAGAGATATATATATATACATATATAATTATTTATATTACATTCAAAAATACTCTATTTATACTCAATTTATGCTCAAGTTATTATGAGGGACAAAGGCCCTTATGTCAGCCTTTTCTAGTTATTCGTCGTCAGTGCTTAAACAGCCCAAATGCGTTTTGTTACAAATGTTGCCCTTCTACTAATCAAACAGTTCGTGATAACGAACTGTAGTAGGGAGCAACTCGGCTCAATAGTAACCAAACTCTAAATAGCGAAATTTTGTACCAGCGTAAGATGTGAGGGGTGAAGTGGAAAGTGTCAAAAGTGAGGCGCAAGGAATAAGACGGGATCCAGAAGACTAAGGACGAATTTCATCCAGTCTTACAATGGAAAAACCTCATAAGAAACTCGACCTTTGGCATTGGGCCATGGACATTGTCATAGAGGTATACAAGGTGACGGAAGATTTTCCAAGAACAGAGAGCTATGGATTAATAAGTCAGATCCGCAAGTCGGCGGTCAGTATACCCAGCAACATTGCCGAGGGCGCCGCCAGGCAGACAAGAAAAGAATTCATTCAATTTCTTTATGTGGCACGCGGTAGATCTCCCGGAACATCCCGAACATGCGTGAGCGATTCATGCGCATGTTCTCGCGATTCTTGATGCCGCGTCGGAGGTTGTTGAGAACTTTCTTAAAGCGGGAGCGAGCAAAGCTGCTGGTGATGTATTGATCGGCTTCAATCTCAGCTTCGCGCCGGGTTTCGCGTTCGCGGCGCTCGAACTCTTCGCAGGAGAGATCGGGTTGATCCAAGAAGTTGCTGATGATCTCAAACATGAATCCGGGATCTTGTCGCAAGGTATGGGTCTCGAGCTTCTGTTCGCCGATGCAACGATCGCCGAACCGTTCGATGGTGATCAGTACGTAGCACCAAAGGATAAATATTACCGGGTCCATTAGCAGTAGCTGTCCACCACTATCACCGCCTAAGACTTTTAAAATAGTGAATAGATTGGTGATCGACAGTTGTCCTTGTGCAAGGTAGCCAATAAACAATAACGTCCAGAGCAAAAAGCATACGCGGATAAGCTTGAAACGTCTGGCGTTGGCTGTCACTTTTTTGTGGTTAAAGATAATTAGCGTGAGCACTGCTAAGCCTGAAGCTAACACCACTATGGTTGGAATACGGTCTTTCCAGATACTTAACCATAACGGGTCTGTTGTGTGAGGGCTGTTGGACAGAAATTTCCTCTATTCAAATCACGTATCTTTTCCAATCGTCGGAATTTACAGTATGTAATGTTGTTTGTACTCGGTTTAGTGAAATGGACCATGAGTTAAAAGTAGTTATTCTGTAAAAATACCTTCAGCTTCATACTTCTTCTAACCGCAGTACCACCCGGCACGGCTACGCGGCGAGCTTTTATCTAATGACACTGTTTGTCACTTATCTTCTAACTCTTGTCTCAACCTGATGTCATGTCGTTGCCTTATGTTCAATACAAACACCCTGAGAAAAATACCAACTTCTTCTTTAAGCTTGGGGAATTTACACCTATTTCACTTACGCTTTCAGGATTGACTTTGGCTTCTTATTAGTTTTTGTAACCAACACAAGAGCAATTTTTTCAAATATCGAAGAAAATATCTTTATCGAATACGATAAAGAAAAGCTGCTGATTTTGTTTTTCTTCTTTTTTTTTAAAGTTAAACCATTCAAGGCGTCGGTCTCACCCTCTGAAGGAAATCCTTCGAAGGAGATATACTGATGTATTTTTGTGTAACCGAAGATAGAATATACGCGTAAAATTAAAAAATGCATTTTTACACTTTTTTCTACACAGTTTTTTCTTCACTAAAAGAAATAAGGCATAAAGTTGAAAAATAAGTTACGTAGTTTAATCTTTTGGGATAGTAGGAAGGGGGATCGAGTTAATGTAAGGTACTGTGAAATCAATCCTAAAAATCTCTATATTTTTCATTCCACTTTCTCTAATATTTGCATTCCACATTTGCTGTCTTGAATTCTATTTTCACATTCTACTACATTTACATTCTACATTCTTGATATTTTGGTTTCACTTTGAAGCCATATCACTGCTATTTGTGTGTCCTTATAAAATAATTTTCTTTTTCAAATAAAAGTAAGGAGGAGCATTAAAATTTCAAAAGAGGGAAGAGAATTTCCATGAAGACAAAGAGAAAATTATTTTTTTTTTCAACTGGAAGTAATGATCAACATTAAAACTTAAAACGAACATAAAATATGACTTATATAAGGGGGTTCGTCTCTTTCACAATACCTTGCTCTTTACGCTAAAGTATTTTTAGTAACTCGTTAGTTATTAAGTATTTTTAATAACTAACTAGCTATTCTACGGCCTTTGTGATTCAAGGGTCATTCTGAAAGGTTTGGGACAAAATTCAAGCTTTAGTGTGAAGAACGAGGTATTGACGAGGGGGCAAACCCCTCGTCGTTGCATAAGCATCGACGGACCCACTGAGATCTCCGTGGACCAGATCACGGGCCAGCCCACCTTGAACGTCGTCGTCGACAACCCGCGACTGTCTCGCTACGGCGTCCCATCGCGCACCGTGCTGGACATGGTGGAGGCCATCGGCGGCATCCGCGTCGGCGAGGTGTACGAGGGCCAGCGGGTCTTCCCGCTCGTCGTGCGTCTGCCGGATCGCTATCGAGAGGATCTTGGGGTCATTGGCAAGGTGCGCGTCCCCACGGAGACAGGCGTGAGCGTGCCGTTGTCGAGCATGGCGCGGGTCGAGTCGTCCGAGGGCGCTTCGACCGAAGGGCAAAATCATTAAAATCGAAAAATATTATCTCGGAAGAATACCAAGGACTTATCTTGGAGTTTTTTATGGAACCATGGGAAAAACCAATGAAGCTCTTAAACATCTTGCAATAGCGATTCAAGAAAAACTTGATTTCGCGCAGGCTCACCTTAACCGCTCCGTATTTTTATATAGCGAACGATCAAAAAGAGTTTTTCAAGAATTAAATCTGGCGGCTAAACCTGCTCCCAACAACACTAAGTTTCAATATCAATTAGTATTATTTTATCTGAAAATTCGGAAAAAGAAGAACTTAGCTATTTTTCAAATCTTTGGTCTTTCCACTATATTCAATTTTCTTTTTTGTATCACATCTTTGATTCAGCTACGCTAGTAGGTTTTTACAAACTGAGATATCTTTCCTAGGATATTCAAGACTGAAAAGTTTAAAAGAAACTTGAAAAGTCAAAAACACAGAGAAGCCATTTAAACCCAGGAAATGGTTTTTTAAATGCAATTCTGCAACATCAAATATTCTTTTTTTTACTTTTGTATTTCCACTATATTCAATTTCCTTGTTTGTCTCACGTCTTTGATTCAGCTAAGGTAGTTGGTTTTACAAACTGAGAAAGCCATCTAAGGAAATTTTCTTAATGGGCTTGGCGATAACATCATCCATGCCGTTATCCAGATACTCTTGACGGGTTTTGATCACATTAGCTGTTAAAGCAACAATGCGAGTATCATTCACCAAGTTTTCTTCACGTAACGTATTTGCCACTTCAAATCCGTTCATATCAGGCAGCTGTATATCTAACAGGATTAAATCGTATTTATGACTTCGAGCCTGCTCTAACGCGTCTTCCCCAGTCATAGCGACCGATACACTCTGCCCCAACTTTTCTAAAAGCGCTTTTGCCACCATCACATTCAGCTGTATGTCTTCAACCAATAGAATGTCCTGGGTCATCTCCTTGGTTGATTGTACGATATGGGTATACTGTGAAGAACACATCTCAGAAATTGAGTGGATAAAGGACATACTATTTTGTAATTGAATAAAAAAAATGTTTTTCAACTGAAAGTAAGAAGCAACATGAAAACCTCAAACAGACACAAATTATTACGTATATGAAGGGGATTGACCCCTCTTCGACATCTCACTCTTTACACTAAAGCTTTTTAGTACTTTTAAAAAAGCTTCTTATTGTTCTAATTAAACGACCCTTGTGCCTCAGGAGTCTTTCTTAAAGAATTGAGACAAAATTAAAACTTGTGGGCGGGGCCAAAATAGTCGTCAGTAAGGCGGTATCCAAGAGCAAACTGAGTAGTAATATTCACAAGATGTGTTAACGGCAAAGACTGAATGAAGACTTATCGAGATAATCTTGACTTCTTCTTTAATTCTTCTTCTTAAATTATTTAGGCATACAGAAACTGCGGGAAGTGCAATACTCAAATCACCAATTCCCAGTAGTTTAAGGATTAAAGGCCAGCCAGTACCAATACGGCCTCAAATCATAAGATTTATATAGAAAAGGTAATGTATAAACTTGTATTTTTCTTCGGCATTTTCATTGATTGTATTAATAAGAGATAATTGTGTTTTTACAACTACGTGTAAACAAACAACCTGGACATATTATAGACGACTAAATGTTCATTCCCAAGTTTTATCTTACAATTAAAATATTCACGCAAGTGCTTCTTACATCAATATTCTAAGAAACAAGAATGCGTCAATTCAACTCAACAGTTGTGATAAAAATTTTTGCAAACCAATGAACACAGAAGAAATTTCCATTTACCACTTCCCAAAGGAGATGACTAGAATTGACTTCTCGAAGAAGATTATTATTTCTAATTTGCAATTCCCCAGTCTTCCACAAAGCATAAACATATTTGGTCGAGGATCTGAAACCCGCACATGAGGTCGTCTTCGACATCAAAGGCAACTGGAAGAATGTCGGTGACAATCTGCTTGAGTGCTACCACTGCGCACCAAGCCATAAGGCCTTCGTCGATCTGGTTGATATGAAGACCTACCAGGTTGAGACTTTTGGCAACTGGTCGCAGCAGTTCGGCAATTGCCGGCCGTCCAACAGCGCCTACGACTATGAAGAGGCCGAAGCGGGCATCTGCGAGCCGTTCTCGACGATATTCGTGTTCCCGGCCATGGCCTTCGTCACTTTTCCCGGCGCAAAGGGAATTGCCGTCTTCCGTCAACCAAATAAATTTAAATATTCTTGACTAGAATCTATGTCTCTTGAGCTATTTGGTTCATATTGATTGTAGTAAGTTTGATGCATAACTGAGACCGTTTTTTATTAAGGATTAAATCGTACTTGTTGAATCATAGCTATTTGCACAAAGACATATATTATACACTATCAAATTGAATGAATAAAAGCTCAGTTTTCTCTTCATTGGTGCCAAGGGATTGGTCACCACTCTGCTCACCATTTGTAAAAATACAAATATTCCCCATCAGTTTTACAGGTCTTTCCGCCACACATTCCACCAAAAACAGAAATTGCCAGCGAAGAGTCGGCGGCGTGGAGCGATGCACCGCTCAGTAGGATCCAGCAAAGCGTGACAGTAAGAATGCTCCGTTGATGCGCGAAAGCGGTTGGCGGAAGGATCTTCCGCGTCGTCCACGCTTTGGTGAGCGTAGCTACGTTGTGACGCAAGCGAACAAGAAACTGATTCACCATCCGTTTCACCGTGATTACACCGAAAGCGGTTCGAAGAGTTCGTCGACGGGGCCTTCGCTGTCGGCGAATTTGTCGAGTTTGACGCCGACCTTATCCAGCAACGTCAGGTGTAAATTGGCCAGCTGGGTGGGGCGGTTTGAGCAGTGCCTCGATCTCTGTCGCATCCGCCGAAACAGACAAGCGCGGGATCGAAAGCAACAGCCCGCACGCGATGATCAGCGCCCACGGCTTGTGTGGGGAGAGCGTTCGAAATCCGCGCATTCGAAAACTTCGAGGCTTTTGGGGCCGAGAGCGCAGCACCGTTTTCTCTTCTCCGATGGGTCCTTTTCTGTCCCTTGGATCAATCGCCCTTCCGCGGTGTTGGAGCGGGTTCGCGCTCTACTTCGCGGGACCGCCGAGGAGGAGATCTTGGTCGACCTCGAGCGGAAGCTGCAGTTTCGATTTCAGCTCATACTCAAGCGTCGGAAAGCCGGGCTAAGAACGGCTTCTGGCAAGGCGCTTTGCTCTATATTCAGCTGGACATTTGCCACGGATTGCCCGTTACAAATAGCGCTGCTCAGCACAGGAGACATTAGGGTAAGTATTTCTCCTTCTTCTTGTGTTGTAATGTGTTTATCCCACCAGCGAACGGCAATTTCTATACTCAGTTGACTTTGTTTTAGTAATTGATTGGCTTCGAGTACGTCGCCAATTTGTCGCCAGGCTGTTTCGAGATATTTATCTTGGTTTTTCTGCACAATTTTTACACCCAATCCCGCCGTTGCCCATCTACTTTCCACCCGCTGCGGAAGAACACACGACTGAAACCGCAATTGAAGCTCTGGAATTGGTCGAACAACTGGAAGACCAGATGACTGTCTACCGCGACAGTCCCATGACCTACTTGAACGACCAGGCGGGTCAAGAACCTGTGCGTGTAAAGACCAACCTGTTTCGGCTCATCCAAAAAGGGATCGAGCTCTATGAAATCACGGACGGAGCATTCGACATGACGTCGGGGCTGCTGACGAAAGCCTGGCCATTATGATTTCTAAAAGATTTACTTCGTAAAAAGTGTCTCAGCATGACTGCTTTTTGTTCAAGGCATTTGTCGTCGTTGTTAAAGGGATTGATCCAAGGCTATTCCTTGATGTTTCGTTCGTTTGCAATTTGGTTTTCCTCCACAGCACGCTCGTGCGGTAGAGACCAAATTTTTTTACTATGTATTATTAACCTGTCCGTTGAAGGAATCAGTTCAGGGGCATTAGCTCATAGAGATTAGGGCAGGGAAGGGGTGGGTGGGTAAAAAAATATCATATAATAATTCTGCATCTACGGATAGGGGGCAATTTTGTTGTTTATTAATGAAAATACCAAAAAAGGTATTTTTCATAATCAAAGGACAGAGAGGGAATACGGGCATAGTAGCATCGATGAGTTTCAGCAATTCTTGTCAACTTATTGTTTCACCTATAAAGAATAATATCTCAAGGTAAGAATTGATCACTGACCATAACGATTGCCACTTCGTTAATAGTTGGAGCATTGTATCTACGCACATGTTCAGCAGTAGGCGCTTTGTCAGTGGAATAACAGTTTTATGCGTATCAGTAGGCATCAATTTGATTCCTGTTTTGAACAATAGCACTAAATTATTTTTTTTTTGTGGAAAAGATGTTGTAACTGGGAAACGATAGTCCCTTCAACGTCGTTTTTTTTAATCATCGGTATCGAGCGATGAATGATTCATCCGGATCGTCTTGTAGTTCCAGCAATACCTCCTCTCCATGTGAGTTAACGTAATCCATCGCCTCCTGACAGTTCTTTCTTGGTAGAGTTTTCAATACAGGAGGTGACTGCAGTAGGTACCGTAGCTGACGGAGGGACTGAACCTCCAAGAGAAAAGACTTTTCAACGTCCACTTGTCGACTATGGAGAGTTGATATGGTCAAAGACACCAATGTTGCAAACAGCACCGAGACTGAAGTAATGACTGGACCGTTCACTACCTGCGTAATCACGTTGGTCTGTAAGCTGAGCTCTTCCTTTCTTCAAAACACTTGGTTATTTGGAGAGATGGTTTCATATCCAGTTCTCAATAAAATTTCAAAGCAATTTGAATTGGCGCAATATCCTATGGGAAAAAAACGCTTGATTGGCGCTAAACCTGAATTGATATTGCTAAAAGAAGGAGAGCTCGAAATCTATTCAAAAGGCGAACTTATTGACGCGATAGAACCGGGAGAATTCTATGGCGAAGATTCGATCGTTGGAGATAAGTCGGAAACATTAGAGATACGAGACGCAAAACAATCTACCGTTTATGAGATAGAGGGCGGTATTCTTATGGATATTCCAATCGTTACTAGTCATTGCAACTTAGTCTTCTTAACATTAATTTTCAACCCTCTTCTTGCACTCTGAACTCGCAAAGCATCTAAAGGTTCATTCATTTTGATAACATTTTTATTCTCCTTTGCCCAAATGCCTCCGATCAAAATTTGAGAAATTTTTACTCGTTTTGAGATTTATTTATTCGTTTGTATTTTAAAAACCTCCTTCCATCATCATTTGAAAATTTATTCACTTTAAATAAGAGATTTGCATACTTATGAAACGCGAAATTCTTTTGACACTATCCACGAGACACCGTCAACAAAAAGAGCTTTTTTTTTAATTTTACAGTTTCGTACATTTCTTCTGCCGAACGAATCGGAAAAACATCGACACCAACCGGCGGGGTTAAATTGCCGGGGCCATGAACGAGAATCACTTTTGCGCCGCGGGCAAATGCTTCCCAGGCAAGCGCAAATCCCATTTTACCGGTGGAGCGATTGGTTAGCATTCGCACCGGGTCGAGATATTCTTCCGTGCGCCCGGCAGTAATCAAAACAGTTTTTCCCTGCAAACTTTTTGCTGCCGGATGCAACGCTTTATACAAATACTGGATAATGTATTCCAACCGCGCCAGCCGCCCGATTCCGCTATAACCGCAAAAATAAAGAAAAATCAAATTTTTTTTAAGTTATACTAGCCACACATCTGGAATTTACTTTTAGTAACGTCACAGGTAATTGAATTTTTAATTTCAAGTCCTCAAAGACGCCAAGGATATAAATACCCCTTGGATTCTTTTTTTGAAAAATCCCGGATTTTTTAGGCAAACCTTCGGAGAGATGTGAACTTAAACCCATGTTTATTGCCCTGTTTTAGCAGAACTCATGTTATTTGCACTAGTTTCTATACTAAAAATGGGGAAAAAATCTTTTTACTAAGTTTATGGTTGACTCTTCTAAACCGATGCGTGCAATGCTTCTGCCTTTGAGAGCTTTTCTGAGGCGACTTCTAGGCGATCCGCTGCTGTTTTTGCAACCAGGTATTCTCCAATGAGTTGCTCAAGTCGGGTGAGCTCTGTTTCTGATATAGAAGGATTGCTTCGCAAAATTTTGGCATGGTCTTTGCGTCCAAACGCCACAATCAATTCATCTAGGGTAAGGGCTTGAATCAGCCCACCTTTGACTTCCAGCGCAAGTTTTGCTGGATAGTTGTGGGCAATTCTCAAAATGAGACTTGCTTTTTCGCGTGCCGTTTGATCAAACTTCTCTTTCTCTGTTCGAACTTTGAAAGAGAATCGTTCGCCCGAACAAGCAGCCCGTTGGCAAGAAACTGTTCTAGATCAAATTGACGGGCTCACCGAAGTTCTAACCGCCCAATCGTGCACTCATTCACGAGAGCATGGCCGGAAGGGTTTCAACTACCCTCTGTCGGATCGGCGGCTTGGTATTGGGAGCCGTTACACCCATCGAGCGGTCTTCACCATCAAGGATGACACCGTGTTCGTGCTGACCGTCAGAAGTACGCGGCAACGTGACCTTGAGCCTGCTGATGTTCCGTCAGACTTAGACTCGGTTGAGTGACAATGACCGCCGATGGATTGATACGATTGAAGGGCACGAATACGAAACGCTGCAATAAGCTATCCATGGTTCTGGTTAACCAGTCTTTAGGAGCGTCATGTGGCTTAAGTAATAAGGCCGAAAGCGCAGGGCTTAAGGTCAGTGAATTAATCGCCGAAATTATGGTTGATATGGTGATGGTTAAGGCAAATTGCTTGTAAAATTGGCCGGTTAAACCAGACATGAAAGCTGTTGGAATAAACACCGCCATTAACACCAATGTCGTGGCTACAATTGGGCCGGTCACTTCTTTCATTGCCTGCTTGGTGGCTTCAATCGGGGACAAGCCTTCTTCTTTCGAATTCCAGAAGAGCCATACTCCGATTGGGTGCGACGGAAGAAGGTGTGCTGAGAAATCACATGGTTATGCCGGGGGGGCGCGTACGAGATTCGGTTTTGTTTAGCATCATTGCCAATGAATGGCATGGGGTAAAAATGAACCTCAGGAACAAGCTAGCGATGTTGCCAAACGACACATAGCTACTTAGTGGTGGCCTGGAAAACACCTGACCAGGAACGAGACAGAAACAGGTAAATCAGTAATCCAATTGCCGCAGCCACAAAAGCACCTATCAATCCAACCGCAGAAATAAGTCTTGGAACATTCCGGGGAATAACCAGTTTCACAGTGAGAAAGTCAGTCCAATTCTGCTTTCAACTTTGCTTTCTCGAAAGAATAAGATTTAAGTCTACTAACTTGCTACAAACCATCAAAAGAACCGATAAAAACTAATGTCTTTCTATGTACAGAAAACAGTCCAGACTGCAGAAATTGTCGGCACACACCCTTCGATACCAAGTCGCCATGGTTGGCCACCGCCCTTTACAGACACTTCTGCTTCATATGAACATTTTCTCTTCCCTTATCGTGAGAAGATGTGTGATGAGCTTATGATGATATTTCCTGACTACCGAGTGATAGTATTTTAGACGTCGAAGCCGGCCGCCGGGTCGTGCTCCTCGAGGCCGGCCCGTTCGTCGTGCCCGGCTCCATGAACACTCGCAGCCAGTCGGGGTTCATGGAGCGCTACAACCAGCGCCGCAGCAGCGACGGGGGCGTGTTCATTCGCAACGGGCGCGTCGTCGGCGGCGGGTCGACGGTGAACATCGACCTGGCCTTCTCGCCGACGGTGCCGTCGGTGCGCCGGGCCATGGATTGCTGGATCGCGAAGGGGCAGGTCGAGAAGGAGCGCTCCAGCCCAGCGACGATCACGAAGGCCTACGGCTGGGTGAAGCAGCGCACGGCATGACGTCTTGTGCGGGTTCTAGCGCAATGGGTAAGTTGTTAGGTAAGCCCGCTGCACGCCGGTAGTAACCTAAGGCTTGGTGACTGTCTTGTTTCACACCCAAGCCCCTTTCATACAGTAGCCCTAGATTGGTAAAAGCGCGGGCAAAACCTTGTTCGGCTGCTTGTTCATACCAGAACCTTGCAGCTGCATAGTCGGGCGCTAGATGTTGTCCCTGTTCAAATATTTCACCTAGGGTAACTTGAGCTTCCGCATCACCATCTTCAGCAGCTTGCAGCCACACCCCAAGTGCGTCTTTTAAGCTGGCTTGATAAATTCCTCGTTTTGGTTTAATGATTCAGCCACTGGGTTAATAAATACTTGAGTTTTTTTTGTTTCCTTATGCGGTTCCGCATGTAGAAAAGATTCATTATATTTTGTATGACCTTTGTCCAATTAAATAAAAAAATTCCTTTTTTTGAACCGAAAGTTAAGAGTGACATTGAAACTTAAAACGAACAGAAATTATTCTCTAAATGAAAGGGGATGTCCCTTCCTCAACGTCTTACTCTTTACGCGAAAGTTTGACTCTTAGCAACAACTCTACTTTTTAAAACAATAAAAACTTTTATTTTTTTAAAAGTCGGCCGGGCAGGGACAGATCGACGAGGACGAGCTCGAGCTCGAGCTCGGCGATCCGCGCGAGGGCCTGGTTCGCGTCCTCTGCCTCCCCGCACACCACGAGGTCGGGTTCTGCTTCTATCAGCTGGGTCAGGCCGGCCCGAACGAGGGGATGGTCGTCGACGCTGAGGATCTTGCTGGGTCCGTCGGAGACGGCCGGTAAGCGTTCTGTATCGGCTCCAGGCATGGGTCCCCGGCGGGCACCGGGAGGTGCTCAGCCCTCCCAGGTTGGCGGGACCCGGGGCACCGCGCAACGTTCGAGGAAGGCGGCTTGCACCGCATCCCGTTGCCGCATTACGCCACCGACGGATCTGCCGGCATGGACATGCGCGCCTGTATCGATGCGCCATTGACGGTGTCACCCGGTGAGACCGTACTTGTGCCGACGGGTCTCGCAATTCACGTCGCTGACGCGAGTCTGGCTGCCGTACTGTTGCCGCGCTCGGGCCTCGGCCACAAACATGGCCTCGTGCTCGGCAACCTGACAGGCCTGATCGATTCGGACTACCAGGGCCAGGTCTTTATCTCCTGCTGGAATCGAAGCGAAAAATCGTACGAAGTGCAGCCGGCAGAGCGCATCGCACAAATGGTCTTCAACTGGAGAAGCCGTAGAGAGCATACTAGGGTTGGAACCCAAACAACTTCCACTAATCGAGTCTCTAGTAATGCTCGCCAACGTCCGACTCGTTGAATGGATACTACTAGCTTTAGTACAGAGGGATGGAAATACGTAAAATGAACGCCGCAATATCATGTATGCTGTAATCGTACATGCTATGTTAGTATTATTGAGTACAAAACTTTTCCCATTGTCAGGACTTGGACGGGGGAATTTTGTGCCGTTTTGGGTTTATCAGCTGTGTCGGTAAAATTGTGTCTCCGGCATGTTATACACCTTTTGATTGAGGTAAGCAATAGATTCTACTTTCTACCTATACCAGACAAATACATTAAAGTGATTAGTGCTATGTAGGAGAATAACATTGCTGCGGTTAAGGTGAGATGCTGTAGACGAAGTTTTAAGAGAAGAAAAGTGCGGTTTTAGAAAAGGTAGAGGATGTGTCGACCAAATTTTTACTCTTGGGTTAATAATTGAGAAGTGCCTTAGTTGTCAAACACCTTTGGTCCTCAGTTTTATAGATTATGAACAAGCGTTGAATTCTGTTGATAGAAGAGCTTTAGCAAAGATCTTATCCTTATATGGTATATCAGACAAATGCATCAGTTTTTCTTTCATCGTTTCGACGCAAAGTCGACCGGCGAGAGAAGGATCGAAACCGCTGGTCAGTCCTCCGGTATGCGATAGTAAATGCCCGACGGTCAATACGCTTTCCGGGCTTACCCATTCTGATTCCGATTGGTATACCTTCAGATTTTTAAAGGAAGGAATAAATTTTTCCACCGGATCATCCAGGCGTAATTTGCCTTCTTCCACCAACATCATTGCCGCAACGCTTGTAATGGGTTTGGTCATCGAGGCTAACCGAAAAATAGAACCGTAAGACATGGGAATATCTTCTTCCATATTTTGTTTCCCGTTGTTAGCCTCTTTGGTATCCGGGAACCGTACAGAGTGCCAACCTAAAAATATAAATATTTTTTGGGATAAAGTAAAGTTCACGCTAAACACTGCAGATAGGGTCGCTACCCCTTGTGTAGCTTACCTAAGCCAACCAACCTATTTGTATCTTACTTCTTTTCTTTAGTTAATGTTATGTGATTAGAAATAGCAATTTAAGCTGTGTGTAATATAGCAGTCAAAAAACAAATGCAAATTGTAAATGTTATTTTAATTTTGGTAGATTTGCTTGCACGCAATGAGACGTTAATGGGGTACCAAAACTTGCAAATAAGGCCGCCGGTTATGTGGACGACATCGGGCATCAGGAGATTCTGGCGCGCCTGAGCGGAACCGAATGGACGGCTACCATGCTCATGACCCCGGGCCTGCGGGTGGTCCACCTGTCCACGCACAAATCCCTGATCGAGGCGGCGCGCTACGTGACCCGCGACAACGTCCTCGACAAACTGCGGCTGACGGCTCGGACCCTGAGCGGCTGGGGGCTGGCCGATGCCCGCATCGCGGTCGCGGCGCTCAATCCCCATGGCGGCGAAGGCGGTCTGCTGGGACGCGAGGAAATCGACGAATTGCAGCCCGCGGTGCAGGCTTGGTCGAGCGTGGCGATGGTGCGCGCCAGCATGATCGGCTGCATCTCGCCGCAGCGCACCGCGGCCAGCAGGTTGATGCTTTCGGTAATCGGCGCACAGCCCGCCACGAAGCTCAGCGTGTCCTGACCCACCTGGTAGGACGACGGGCACAGGATGTTGCCGAAGCCCTGCGCCTCGGCGGTCTTCACGATCTCAGAGCAGTGGTCCCAGGACGAGCGCAGGCTGCCGTCCGGCACGCCGAGGAACTGGTAGTCATCCGAGCACAGCGCCGAGAACCAGGCGACCTCGACCGCGTCTAGATCCGCGGATGTAACGGGAAACCTATGGACTCTAGTCTCAAGGAGCTTAGAAGAGGCCACCAGCTATACGGCTATGCAGGTAGTCTCAGACAGCACTTTCTCCGTGCTAGGCATCTATTGTTAGGTTCAAATTGAAATTAGCCTACTCATTGTGTCGTTTCTGCAAAAGTCGGGCCTCGCATCAGAATTGTAAATGAGAACTTCAAAGAAAAAGTGTCAGCTATAGCTTATCACACTGATCCAAATAATCATCTATTAAGTATAAAAAGTGACACCTTGTTCACCACCCTATTCTCAAGAAGCCTAAAAAGAACCAGAGCTTTAACTATTGAGCTGCCTGAGGTCAATGCAGGTACGCATGCTCCTCCACCATCCCAATCTATTCAATACCTCCCTCTTTACACCCTCCTAGGAAGATCTTTCTTCCTTTAAATCTGAAAGGAGAGAGGCCTTCAAAAAGTCAACAAGAACTATCTTCATTGAAGAAAGAGGCACTGGCGAAAGCATGATACAATTCATCTATCAAAAGAATTAAGTAGACTAATACTTTGTGGTAGCGTAGTGGATAAGGCCGACTCTCTTGATTGAGGGTTTCATGGTTCAATCCCGCGTGTCGCAAGTAATTTTTCACTAGGTCAATGATTGTGATATATTATTTATGACTTTTGTTAAATTAATTTGTTTGTGGGTTCTCCGATTTGTATTAGCAAATAGCATTGATATCAGTGGGCCGCATAAAGCCGAAACAAAATTATAGGTAGCGCAATAGCGCTGCCTAAGTAAAGATACACGATAAGCCAAAGTATTACCTAAGAAACTGAACATTATATTGCGATTATATTTATATTCCCCACATTTAAATAGCGACTGGATTTCAAATTGAAAGTATCTGAAAAATAAAGTCAGAATTTTTAACTTATCCGTTTGGCAAACAATATTCAAAAAATCTGAAAATTTCTTGGGAAGAAAAGTCAATGATTGGCTGATGTTTATGTGACAGCTCTCTTCAATTTTGAAGAACCTTCCTTTGAAGGGAAAGAACTATTAAGAAGTATGAAAAAGAATCCCATGACTTTGTTGGATTGATGGCTTTTTGGCGGTAAATATTGATCCCAGGAAGAAAATTATTTAGTATACGCTACTTTAAATAAGACATAAAGATGCCCAACATGAAGCGCTAGACCTTAAGGCTGCAAGCTTAATCCGTGGAAAAATACAAAATGCCAAAAGACTTAGCATGAAAGAGACTAGCGAGAATGAGGGTTAGGGCGGGGGGCACCAGAGCACAATTTAGAAGCACACGAAACGGAGTCTAGACACTTTATACAGACGCCTTAAGTATTTCCACTGAAAGTAAGGAGCAACATTAAAACTTAAAACGAACAAAAATTGTTACGTGAGGGGTCGCCCACTAGCCAATACCTCGCTCTTTACGCTTAAGTTCGAATTTTGTTCCAATTCTCTAAGAATGACCACTGAATCCCAAAGGCCGTTTAATTAAAATAGATAGCTCTTTTGAAAGTACTAAAAAATTTAAGCGTAAAGAGCGAGGCGTTGACTAGGGGTGAACCCACTCATATACGTGATAATTTTTGATTTCTAGATTACAACCGTTCAATTTGTTTTGACTGTATACATGTTTAGGGATTCTAAATGTCAGGTGTTCCTGGACATGTTGAATTTCCTGGTGAAGTCATCAAGATTTTCCCTCCCCCTTTTTGGGGATGTGTTTCCATTTTTTATACTATGTAAATAATCTTATGCTAGGAACTTTTGATTGGCAAATTTAGACTTGTGGATTCTACATATTTGGATCGTCATAAGAAGCAAATTCTTTTGATGTATTTGAGGGTAGGGGTATGGTATATGGGGCCATTTTCTTTAATTTAGTTAAGATTTAAGGATGTGGAATTTTATTATGGATATAGCCTACTGCACTGGTAGTCCCTCTTAAGTTCTGAAGAAAGGGATAAGCAAGATCTGTAGAAATTGTCTTTGATTCCTATCCATGATAGTTATTCGATGAACTAAGCAAGGCACTAAAGCAGTTCAATAATAAAATATGTGCCCTGGATCTACCCCCAGACACCTTAAACACCCTGTTTGGGCTAAATTTAATGAGTCAGCTATCATAAACGAAACATGGAGCCATCATACTTTTAGCAGATACTTACATGTTACAAGATTGAAAACGATAAAATAGTGTTATGAATTTTTCATATGAGGGGCTGTCGCTAGTCATTTTGCTTGCGCTGGTGGTGCTGGCACAGTGGTCGACAAATAACTCCGCCAACCTCATCCCCTCAGCGCTGACCTTCATCAATCTTGCGCCGCGCGTGATTAACTACAAGGTAGGTGTTGCGCTTGCAGGGGTCGTCGGCACGCTGTGCTTCCCATGGGAAATTCTGAACAACCTGTTCGTCTTCCTAGGTTACTACGGGGCGTTCCTGTCTGCCATCGGCGGCATAATGGTGGCCGACTATTACATTCTGAGAAAGCGCCGCCTCAACGTGCCGGACCTGTTCAAAGCCGATGGCATTGTGCCCACATAGCTCTTTATGTAGGTAGTGCTATTGCGCTGCCTATGATAATTGCAAGGCAGAAAAAAAATTTGTTGATCATCCCTATTTCCTTCCTTGTCTTGTTTTTAATTAACTGAGCAAAAATAACTGTAAAATCCACAGCAGAAGGTTAATAGCCCCGTCCCATCCATGTCACACCATTATGGCTAAGGTAATACTGGCCCATTTGGCTTTCATGCTAATAAGTCTATAAAACAGAAGAAGTAAAGACTAAAAAGCATATCCTACTGAAACGGAAGATAATGCATAATACAAAATTCCAATAAATTGGCCAGAGAGACGGCCCAGACGGTAGCCGGCCAAGCGGGTGCTGCAGGTACTGCGAGCAGGGCCGGCGGGTTGGGGTTGGCGGTGGCGATCGCGGGCGCGGCCCTTTTGCTGGGGGGTAGCTGATGAACATTGCCCAGCAAATAGAAATTGTCCACGAGCAGCTAATGGCCAAGCTCGGGGAATTGCGGGTCGAAGTCGGGCAGGCGTTCGATATGGTGTTCTACACCAAGCGCCAATTAAACAACGCCGAGGTTATGGAACTGCGGCATTTGTTCGATCCGAAATTTTCAATTACCGCGTTGGCGCAAAACCGGTCTTTTAGCCAGCTCCAAAAAGACATAAATGCGCTAAGAATTATGATTGAAATTAGTAGCCTTTCGCACAACGACAGCGCTACTTGAGGGAAATTTATCGCTGCATTAGCATGCTGTACCAAATTTCTGCTGAGAATAGAATAAAATGAATTTAACAAAATATATGCATTTTTCTCACAAGTTAGAAATTTTCTCACAAGAACTCATTTTCTTTTTTTGTTGTTACCAGTTTTACCATGCAGCACTAGAAGTCTGAGCTTTGGCTGCGAAGAGAATTATAGACACAAAACCGATAACCAGTGTAACCCTCCCCCGTGGCTGCCCACCAACGAATAGTTGTTATCACGGGTGCAGGCGTGAGCACGCCATCCGGCATCGGGGATTATCGGGACGCTGCGGGTCAGTGGAAGCGGCCCCAGCCCATCCAACATCAGGACTTCGTGTCGCTTTTGAGTACGCGGCAGCGTTATTGGGCGCGCAGTCAACGCGGTTACCCCGAGTTTTTACGTGCGGAGCCGAATGGCGCCCACAAGGCGCTGGTGCAATGGGAGCAGGAAGGGCGATTGCTCGGCGTGATCACACAGAACGTAGACAGGCTGCACCAACGGGCAGGGCAACAGACGGTCATTGGACTCAAATAAGATGCATGGATTTATATTAAGCCAATATAACGATTATTAATATTATTATTATATATTGCTTTCCTGTAAAATTTATAATTATTAATATACCACCTTTATTATTATTATTATTATTATTATTATTATTATTATTATTATTATATATTGCTTTCCTGTAAAATTTATAATGATTAATATACCACCTTTACTGCATTTACGAATTAATGCAGCGGCATTGAGCTCAGTCTCAAGTAGAGGCTGTTCCCCTTCAACAATATTAGGAATTTATGCTTCACAAATTCGTATTTTAGATATTTCGTATTTTTGAAAATAAGTTTCAGATAAGTTGTTTGGTTTTCAATTTTAAAATCTGAAAAAACTTATGATTTCATTATTTCGTGAATTAATTTTATTTTACTATGACTACTGGGATTTTTGCTGTATGAACAACATAGTTTGAGACACTTCCAAAAAACATCTCTTTGGCAGAACTTCTTCCTCGTGATCCCATTATTATCATATGTCAAAATTCCCTTTTCCTTGAGCAAGCTTTACTATGTTATATCTTATGTCTCCTCGCATTAATTTCTCTTTGAAAACTATCCCGTTTTTTGCCGCAAGTAACTTTGAATCCTCCATTCCCGGAAATTAGTCAGCGAAGTAACGACCCATACCAGAGAAACTTGAAAACATTTGCCTCAATGAATTTACCTGATTACACGTCATTCCTTTTAAAACCCACTCATTTCCAAATCTGCTTATTATCAAAAAAGAATTGTATGTTTGTTGTGAGCGAGCGGTGATCACCCCTTAGCTGCATTTGTGGGTACTTTAATGCATCGCGGGTAGGGAATGGTCATCGACTTACTTTGACTTGACTTAGGTCCCATACAGCCTTTGTGATGCTATTGAGAATTCTTCTTTTCTGGAAATTTTAGGAATACTTTATAAACATCAGCGGAAAAAGATCATCCGTCAGGAAAAAGAGCTGGCGCAAGAACGCCGGGTTAACAAACAACTCAAAAAAGTCGATCAACTTAAAGACCAATTCCTGGCCAATACCTCGCACGAACTGCGCACGCCCTTACAAGGCATTATCGGCCTTTCAGAATCCATGATTGATGAAACCTCAAACCCTAATCACCAGGAAAACTTATCCATGATCATCTCCTCCGGCAAACGCTTAAATAACCTGGTCAACGACATACTTGACTTCTCCAAATTGAAGAATTTTGATATAGAACTCCTCCAAAAACCAGTTAGCGTTCATTATGCTGCCACAAAAGCGAGGCTATTTTTCTGGCCGGGTTTGAAATATGCAGTGCTTAATCTTGATGATGTGTTGGGTGTCGAATTGTTGCATCAGCTTGCTGGAGCACCGATTCAAGTTATCGGATACAGTTTTAATAAAAATGTTGTCAAAACTGTTTCACAGCAGTGCGATATTGTGTGTGGTTCAAATCTTAAATTTGATTTGCGGGGCCTTGAGTTCGATATCGAATATCAAGGCCGGTGCGTGCGATTAAAAGTCGATCTGATCGGAAAATTTAACGCGGCAAATTTGCTTGCAGTAGCGGCTGCGTTATATACAAATATTTTCCGGTAATAGATTTTTGCATGCGAGCAATAATGCAAAGAACATTGCAAACCACGTAGAACCCAATTTCAAATGTATCACTTTTTTAGGCAGATCCCAGGGCAAAGCAATAGAAAACACGATGTTTGGCGCATGTGCAAAGCGAAATGGTATGCCACAAAAAGGGAAATTCAAAGTTTTAACAAAATTAGGTACTTCTTGACTTAAAATCAAAATTGAGCGTGGCCTAGCAGCCTTACTAAGTTATCAGGAAGGGCAGTTGTGTCGTTTTTATCACCGACTAATATTCTCAAATCTCGAGTTGAGCCCCTCGTGGTTCCGTCAACTATGTCGACCAGCCTTCCGACGTGGACGAAAGTGCTGCGGAGCGTGAAACGACAGCGATTGGTGCATCAGGTCCTGACGACGAAGGCGACCTTTCCACTCATGTCGTGGAAGAGACCACAGCAAGAAGCAGTCGGCGTTCTTCTAATAGGCAGTCGTTCGAGTCCTACGATCCGAGTGAAGAAGAGCAGAGCGATTCAAGTGAAGAAGAGCAGAGCGATTCAAGTGAAGACTCGGGAGGTCGAGCGCACGGGGCACGTCCCACGCGCGGCTCTTACCGAAGCCACTCTAATTGTAAGCACATCTTTAGGGTTAGTAAGTACCCCAGTTGCGCTGACAATGTGATCGGCCGGTACTTCAATTTCAACTTCATAGTCGCCAAATTCAAGTGTAAATTCGCCGCGACCTAAAAACTCTTTGTTTGTCCACGCTTCGTAATCTGTATAAGCGTGAAGGCGGGGAAACCATTGGGCTAATAAAAAGATGTCGTTTCCACCAGGGCGCGCGTCATCTGGAAAATGTTCATATCCTGAACGAGCAGATACAGCGTCCTCCTCCACAATGTTGAATGCAAAATCAATAGCAAACTTAACTGAGTCGCCAGACTTTGCATCCCATTGTGACGTCAAACATGTTATTGTCATTTTTCTTTATCCAGGCATTACCGTTGTCGAATAGAAGGGATTTTCTAGCGTGCATGATAATGTCGATGTCTTGGCTGGTGATAGTGGTGTGTTTCTTGGCGAAATGAATTG
The DNA here is from genome assembly GCA_010016025.2 of Alatinidae sp. Z8VKAUB7J3. Classification (NCBI taxonomy): domain Eukaryota; kingdom Metazoa; phylum Cnidaria; class Cubozoa; order Carybdeida; family Alatinidae; species Alatinidae sp. Z8VKAUB7J3. The sequence continues at coordinate 61,723,921 of JAAAKM020721499.1, forward strand.
CATTGGTCAAAAGTTCTTTGGTTATGGAGGGGTAGAAGCTTTCGATGTCGAATATGGCGAACGTGTGTTGTTGTTTGTTAGGGATATTTGTAAACCAGTTAATAACTGATGATGAATTTTTCCATTGGTTAAGCGCTGTTTTGTTTCTTACGTCGGTATTGATTTTCTCGCCAGCCGATGAGGCGGCGGAACTCGTCAATCGCTTCTACCAAGCCTATGAGGATGAAATCGCGCAAGACCCGGATGGTCACGCCATGGACTATATTCATATCGTCCTTGAGATTGAAAAACAGCGCGATTAATCAAGAGCTTCATTGGAGTCCCTGAGGTGGAGCGATATGCGATCTACTTCGCGCCCATCAAGGGCTCCGTGCTGGGCCGGTTCGGCGCGTCATGGCTTGGATGGGACGCAGAAACAGGCCAGCCTGTCCCCCGGCCGACGCTTCCCGGTGTGAGCGAAGAGCGGCTTGCCGCCCTGACATCGGACGATGATGATGATGACATGATGGGAACCATCACAATGATTCCTTCAGATGTCTTTTGATCGAAAAGATACTTTCGTTCCAACATTCGTTGTAATCGACCACCACCCTTCAAGATGCGTGCAACAAAACAAAGTGCATTACTGTTGTTGCTGTTGTTGTCCTCCATGATATTGTTCTGCGGATCGATTCCATCCTCAACCATACTTGTCATCGTCGTCGTCGTCATCGTGTTGTTCTTGCTGTTCGTGGTCTTGTACAGAACTTTGGACAAGTTCGATAAGGGCGGCGGCGGAGGGAGGATCTTCATCGTGCTGGTATCAACTTGCTGTACCAATGCATCTACCTGCTCTCCTATCCTTGTTTAGTTGTCGGCAAGCCTAACGATACGTAACTGCGAGTACCATAGAAACACCGCGTTAATCCTCAGCGCTCGCCGACTTGCCGGACAATGCACCAAGGATGAGTAAACTTGGTAGCCAAGGTATAACTCGTTCGAAGGGATCACCCGGTAGATGTGCAGCCTGAGATAGCAGGCCATCAGTAATTGGCATTGCGCCGATGGTGTAAAACAATACGCAGGTACCGAAACCAGCCAGCATCGATGCGAGCACCACGCTCGGAGAAAGTTCTATTGATATGCGCTGCGGCCCCGGTTCCCTCTCCCGTCCGGCCGCCGCGTCGCAGATGCGCGTCGCCACCGGTTCTCTGCCGGTGGCGGCCGCGTGCTACTTCTTCTTGGTCAGGTAGTCGGACCAACTGGTGACGCCCATCTTGATCATATGGGACGTCAACTCGACCAGCCGGTTGGCGTCGACCAACATGGTCATGCTGATCGCCACCTTTCCGTCTTCGCGCATTTCCATGCCCGTGACCTCGACCGTGCTTGGCGGATGGTCCCCCGCATCGGGCATCCGGTCGGACTTGGGTAGATCGGTCATGCGCATTATCCGCCCCCACGACCAACAGCCGCACCACCTCGGGCAACCCTTCGACCACCGCGCGAAAGAACGCCACCGGCTTCGGCGGTGAGCCGAGCTCCAACATGTTGCGCGAGTACAGCCGGTAGAACCGATCAACCAGATCACTCCCACCAACCTCCACCGCACACTCCGCCGCCGCAGCCCGGCGCACGTAACTCCGCATCCGCTTCGACGCGCGCGCCGCCATCTGCTCCGCGGCGTCCACCCCGTCACCCACCTCCAACTCGATCGCAAAGAACGAGAACCCCGTCACCGGCTCGGTCGGCGCCGCCCACTTCTGTATAATCGGCAGATCAGTCTTCCATGAACTCTGAGATTTCCGGCATGCTTGCGGCCCGGCCGCCGAAGTTGAAGGTATGATGCGTTTTGATTTCATCAATCGAGCGCAGCAATTCGCCCAAAGCCGCACGTGCCATGCACGATCCTATGCTGATACGCCGAACACCGGCATCACCAAGCTGGTTGATCGTGAATTCGACACCTTTCAGCCCCATCAGCACGTTGACCGGCTTGGTCAGGGCCGAGCAGATAGCCTCGATCGTCTCGAGATCGCGAAGGGCCGGTGCGTACAGTACATCCGCGCCGGCCTCCTCGGGCCGAGGCCATCACCAGCGCCGCCGCGCCGTCCGAGATCGAGGAGGCATTGGCCGCCGTCACAGTGCCGTCCTTGCGGAAGGCGGGTTTCAGGGTGGGGATCTTGTCGGGACGGGCGGATTTCGGCTGCTCGTCGGCGTCGGTCACCACCTCGCCCTTGCGGGTCCTGACGGTGACGGCGGTGATTTCACCGGCGAAGGCGCCGCTGTCCTGCGCCTCCAGCGCGTTCGACAGCGATTTCAGGGCGTATTCGTCCTGCTCCTCGCGGCTGAACTGGTACTTTTCGGCGCAGTCCTCGGCGAAGGTGCCCATCAGCGGGTTAACTCCCTGTATAAATATCTCTACACGAATTTTGAACCAATCTGCAACCTTAATTGACAATGCGTGTTCTCATCTATACATTCTGTAAGGAATGAAGTACTAATATCAGATACATTGGATCTCGGCTTGCCCGCCGAATAGCCCCTGATAATAAACCAAGATTCCAATATACACCAGCAAACATCGAAAAACCCAAAGATGATTTATACACTACGCCATAGGAGTTTGCAATACCTGAGAGGGTGAGTTTAGAAAATTATAATAAAGTATTTGATTTTTTCTAGGAAACAGTAAATGAGAAATTTATGCCAATTTTTTTTCAAATCTGCAGCTGCCACAAAATAAATCAACTTGTGCCAATAAATGCACCGAATTTTAATTTCCAATGTCTTTTGGGGAAAATTTAATATTCCACTTTGAAACAGCACAAAACCTATGCTTCACGAATTCAAATCTACTTGTGAAGTGTCTCATAATAAGCGATACTTAAGAGGGCAGTGATGAACTCCCTCGGAAAGATCTCTAACCTTTTACGAAAACGTCCAACGTACTCTCATCAAAATATCATCACTTTTTGGGTTTAAGTCATCAAGGGAATATTTTCTATTTTTATTTATATTGGATCTTGCAATATTTTCTTGTGGTTTTTACCTTTGAGGGGTATTAATCCTAAAAGCTCTTCTTTATGGCCTGAATGAGACAAAAGTCTTACAGAAGGTGAAACTTGTCTTGTATCATTTATGTCACAAGGCTTGTCAGCTGATATTGATCCACAAACCAATTTCAGATCTTGGATATGCTGTGTGTTTGTATTCAAACAAACTTTAATTGTTTTATCTTTAATGATTTTGGAAAACAATGGTAACTCTTCGATTGTTTTCAGAATATCTGCGTTGTTTTTAAAATCTTTCAAAATTTTAAGTTATCAAAATAAGATTGAAGCGACTCAGCCCAATAGTAACCGAAACTCTATAAAACGGAATTTTGACGACGATAGACACATCTAAAGAATTTTATTTTTATGTTGATTCCAAATATATAGAATTCATTAAGTTTAATGTTACCCACTAAGTTCAACGAGCTTGAAAAAATTTGTCAGATTTTCAAAAAAAGGGGGACACTCCCCCAGAAAAAATTTAGAAATCTTAATGAAAATCGCACCATCAGATTCAGCATATCAGGAAGTCTACTGTAGACATTTCAAGTTCCCATCCTCAAAAATATTGCATTCTGTTTTTACTTGTTGTTTTTTTTCCTTCCGCAGCGCGGTGGCCCGAGTCATGGACCTCGAGAATCTCAGCGCGGACGATCTCGCCATCGACCCCGAAACCTTCGAGTTGAGAAAGTAAGACGCCCCCGGGCGTAGTAAGGACCCGCTCATGCTCCGTCGAACCCCCTCAAACCAGCGTGCGTTCACCCTCATCGAACTGCTCGTCGTCGTCGCGGTCATCGCGCTGCTGATCGGCATCCTCCTGCCGGCCCTCGGCCAGGCCCGCGCCTCGTCCTTCACCGCAGTCTCGTCCGCGACGCAGCGCAACCTGCTGACCGGCATGACCGCCTACACCTCCTGATGGCGTGATTTTTGTTAAGATGCTATGACTTTTAGGAGGTGTTTTCCTCCTATTTTCTAAAATAAGGCAAATCTTCACAGTTTCGTTACTTTTGATGCGTTAGACTAATCTTGATGAAACTTATATATTTGAAATCAGCATTAAAATGCAAGTCTTTTGACGTAGTTATTGATATCAAAATTCCGTTTTTAAAGATGTGTTCACTATTGAGCCGGGTCGCTCCTTACTACAGTTCGTTATACGAACTGTTTGATATTTTTTATAATTAACGATATAAATATTAAAATTGAATGTTCAACAAATTTTAACTAGGTTCCAAGATTTCTGTTTCCTCCCTCCAACCCTATGTGTCCTCGGATCCGATTCAAATTGAAAATGGAGCATCTGATACATAAGATTCTTCTATATACCAAGTTTCATTGAGATCCGACCACTCATTCGTAAGATACCTTGATTTCACGTTTTCCGAGAATTCCGGCTTCCCCCTCAAACTCCCTTCAATGTCACCAGATCTAATCGGGACTTAAAATTAGAGTTTTAAAGCACAAGATCCTTCTAGATATGCAATTTCATTAAGATCTGACCACCCGTTCGTAAGTTACAAATACCTCATTTTTTCTAATTTTTCTGGTGAAAGGCCCGCTCTGGCAGGTCGCGTTCCAGCAGTTTTGCAGAAGTTACCGTGCCGCTGGTCAGAACAATGGACAGGTCCGGGCGGGCCTCAAGCAGGGCGGGGATCAGCCCCAATAGAGACTGGGTTTCCCCAACGCTGGCCGCGTGCATCCAGAGGAGTTTGCCCGCAGGGCGTGGCACGTCAGTGAGGCCAAACCGTTCCGCTGAACGTTCCGGGTGCTCTTTGCCGGCACGTTTTCGGCGAGCGACAACCAGGTTATAGACCGGATCAAGCAGCCGGGTCAGGCCCAGGTAGACTGAGAGAATTTTGCTGAGGACGCCCTGGCGAAGGTCCTTGTCAGAATATATGCTTGTTTTCATCCTAATATTTTGTTACTGACCGACAAAATCTTCGTTTTCCCGCCAGTAATTTTTCATTTATTATATTCTTTCCTTTCTTGGTTTCATATGCGGTGAAAAAAACGAAAAATGTTTATGGCTAGTTACGGACTTGAACCCGGCACGTACACAGAAACGGCAATCAAGCCCTTGAACATCTCTTTCCCCCAAAAAATAATTTAATAATTTTACAATTATCCCTATAATTTCTCATATTTTCCATAGTTCGCTCTTTTTGCATTCTTCGCGGGTGTTGTCATATCAGTGAAATTCGCTTCGGCTTCCCAATTGAAGTTGCGGCGGTAACCGATAGACGAAGCCGAATCCCCAATGGTGGTCCCGTTACAAACAACCGCGGCACCCTTTCCATGTGTCCAAAAAATGGATTCAAATTCGTCACTCGCCAACTCATGCCATTGATCCGGTAAATCTTGACCAGGCATTGGAACTGGCGTGACTTTCGGAAGAGTTGAGCTGCCGTCAATGCGCCTATCGATTCGTGGTGAACACCACCGGTACCAATCCCAGTCGAGACCGTTACCCCGAATAAGCCTTTTGTAGGGTAAAAACTAAATTGAAAGCTTCTTACTTATTATAAAACGAGAAGTTTTAGCCTGACTACACTCAGAAAATGTATAGGGATGAAGAGGAGGTATTGGAGATATCAAAAACCCATTTTATGCCTTCAGTAAAACAGGTTGAGCCTACTTGCATGATTTTTCCACGAACAAGGAGAGATTCACCGGCCTTCCCGTAAAGCAAAAATAATGGTAGAAAGAGGAATAAGAGGACACTAGAGAGGTTACAGGACCAATTTTCGCTTCCCAATAATATTTACTTAAAACTTTTGTGAATTCTATGTTGAAACAAATACCAGAAGTGTCTCCCTTTTCGATAATGCTGGAACGCTCCTCAATGGTACATTTATTGTCAGCCAGCCGGGAAATGTAGCGCCAGAATCAATTGTCTTTGACGCTGGCGGCAATTTCTATGTTGGCCATGCCGATGGCAATGCGGATATCGAGTTCTTCAATTCGTCAGGCGTATTCCAAACTAGCTTCAACGTTGCAACGGAGGACAGGGGCTCAGATTGGATCGACCTGGCAGCCGATCAGAAGACGATCGTGTATACATCAGAGGGTTTCCGCATCCTGCAGTTCGACACCGACACGAATTCGCAGCTTCCGGACTTGGGGTCTAACGTAGGGGGCAGTTCAATTCCATAGGCACCATGTAAACTCCCCATCAGTCCTTGTGTTTGTCCAAAGCCTCGAGAACTGAGACCCAGGCTATGTGATTGGGGGCTTTGACTAGCTCTAAAACATGGAATATTTCACTATTAGAATAATGTCTACATTTTCACTGTCAAATAGACTAATTAACACAAGTCTTTTGGAGACAGTGACCCATCTAAACTATTAATGGATATAAGATAGAAAGAACTTTATTGCTCATTCGAAAAATGGTAAAAGACCACAAATAAAGTAAAGAAACAGTCAAAGAAAAGCCAGTTTTTGAGTAGGCCAATTTGTTTTTTTAGTGTAAAATGTGGCTTAATCTTTTCATCTTTTGTCTCATCTATTTTTATAGGATATGGCCCAAGTTTCGGAAGTGGTTACGGCTACGGTCTTGGAAGTGGTTACGGAGGATATGGTGGATATAGCGGCTATGGTGGATCACCCTATGGGGGGTACGGTCCAGGAGGATATGGTGGATACAGTGGCTATGGAGGGTATAGTCCAGGAGGCTATGGAGGATATGGTTATTACTAAGATATATTCCTGTTTGTTACATTTCTTTCGTCATTTTTTGTTTTTACAATATTTTTGACAGCTTTTAGTGAAAATGACACGTTTCTTTGATTCAAGACTATTAATTTGTCAGGCCACCGAGACAATATGTGTTTGGCGAAACACCGCAAACAGTTCCAGAAGGGAAGATTGTTATTAGAGGAAAATTAAGCCATATTATGTTTCTGAGACATCTTCATGAAAATGCTTTGTTTCCATTGCTATATTGGAAGCAACTGCCTGTTACCTTCAAATTACTTAAATCTTAATTACTAACAAAATCACATTTTGAGAAATGAAACACGCAAACGATGAAAAAGAGATACATTTTTTGGATTCGGTTATTTAGTATAGTGTATTATTGTATAGCAAGGAATAGTATAGTATAGTATAGTAAAGCATACAATAGTATAGTATAGTATAATATAGTACAGTTTAATATAGTATAGTATAGTATAATATAGTATAGTATAATATAGTATAGTATTGTATAGCATGCTATAGTATAGTATAATGCAGTATAGTATAGTATTTTATGCTACAGCGTGGTGCAGTATAGTATGTTGTTATGTAGGATCATACCAAACAGATTAGCACAGCACAGTAGGGTTTCTTATGGTATGGCATAATTCAGTATTGTTTTACTAAGGGTTATCAGGTTTATTAGTCTATAAAGTGGATGTGATGGATTGGTCACATCGTGGTACCGTTCAAGGATAGAGAGTACATTAGCCTATAGGGTGGGGGGATGGATCGGTCTTATCGTGATAACGTTCAAGGATAGAAATTGACATTAACTCGTGATAACGTTTGTTCAAATCGACTTAGTGTCCCAATGGTACAAACTATGCATTCTTTCCCTCTAAAGGTTAGTTAATAAACTAATAACAGGTTGAGTGAGAAGAAGAGTACTTTGGGATCTGACGGCAAAAATCTTGTACTCAGTGTTTTTACTTGCTGTGTTTTGACCTACTTGTTCCAAATCCTTTAATTTATCTCGGATATTTCTTGAAAGGGCGTCCACAAAAAACTTACGGTTTTTTCCTTTCAATCCAATTTCATCGTATCTTACAATCGCTATTTGTTTAGACATTAACGACCTTTCTTATCGCGAAACGTAGGGTATAAAGCTTTATAAACTCGATCAAACTCTTTGATAAACAAATCAACCTCTTCTAACTGATTTTCTCGTCCGAATGAAATGCGAAGGCTACAACGAGCTTCGTGCTCTGATAATCCTAAGCCCATTAAAATTTTGGACGGATCTTTTGACCGAGCTGAGCAAGCGCTACGTGCGGATGAAGTCGTTATTCCGGAAACGAGCCAGGAATTGGTGGAGTTTTTGGAGTCCAACGATCGCCCGCTGACAATCGCTGGCGCTGGAACCGGATTGACGGCATCCAGGATTCCCGAAACGGGGGTCATCGTTTCCGTTGAAAAATTCAATACCCTCGGTGAAATTAACGATTCCGCGATCGATGTCGGTCCTGCGGTCAGCTTGAAAGAACTGCAAAACCATTTAGCATCCACTCCTTTTTATTACCCACCGAATCCAACGGAATCCCTGGCATCCATCGGGGGAACGGTGGCGACCAATGCTTCCGGTTTGAAGTCGAAAATTTCAGGCACTGGTGGGAGAGGTGGGAAAGCTGGGCAAGGGGAATTCGAATTTTGTGCTGGGGAAAAGGACTAAACAATTGCTGTCTCTTATCCACCAATGTGCAGTGTGAGTTCCAACGGGCTTATAATCTATGCAAAGTTTGGAATACCACGGGAAAAGCTGGGGATACCAAGTTGAAACTCTCAGGGAATGTTGAGAGGGGGATCAAGTGAACTTGAAAATTGACTCGGGAAAGGGGGCATACTTGCATCAAAAACGGTATGCGCATCCAGGTCATCGAAATAGCATACCTGCCACTTCTTTTCACTATCTTTTCTTTTGTCTCCGTTATATACCTTTATTATAATTAAGAAACAGTTTATTCAATTTATTCCACTTCTTTCAGACAATTCTCAGAATCGATTAGACATTTTTATATAAGCTCTTGAGCAGAAAAATTTGATGATATTCTCATCACAATTCTGAGACCACTCTTCAAAACAGACTGAGCTTTAAGATTAAAAAAATAAAAATAAAAAACGACCTGAAAGTTAAAATCTGAACCCTTAGATTTCCTATAAAAAATCATTTTTTTTTATCAAACTTGAGGTTGAATGTTTCCTATTTCAAGAAATTTCTAAATTCTTTAAAATTTGTTATTTTTTTTTATGGCTGTGATAAATATTCCCTTTTCCCCAAGAAATCTATCAAACTTATTGAACGCATTCGTTCCCAATTCAAATTGTCTTCCTGTGGTTAGTCTTCCTACGAATAACGCAATATTTGTGATTACTGTGATAAATATTCCCTTTTTCTTGAAACCTATGGAACTTATTGAAACTATTCATTCCCGATTCGAATTGTACGATTAGTCTTCGTAGGAGTAATATTATGGACATATCTAAATTCTTTAAAATGTGCAATTATTTTAAATTTTTCTATTAATATCTTAGACTCCATACTGGCGCTGGGTGACCTCGACGGCAGGCTGATCGATGCCCGGCGCCGGCTGAGCAAGGCGAACGATCAGAAGGCCCCGCAGGAGGAGCGCGTGCGCGTCTCCAAGGCGGAGCTGGCGAAGCTCGTGGACCAGTCCAAGACCGGCAACCGCGACGTGACCCGGCTCGAGGGCGAGGCCGAGGCCAAGAAGGGGCAGATCACCAAGAGCGAGGTGGCGCTCAACGCGGCGAAGACGAACGAGGAGTACCAGGTGCACCTGCGGGCGATCGACACGCACAACCAGGAGCTCAGCGACATCGAGACTAATCAGATCGATCTGGACCGGATCAAGATCAGCGCCACCAATACGGGCAAGGTGCCGAACACTTCGGCGACGGCGGCCTCCTCCGGCTCGGACATGAACGGCATGGCGGCGCTCGCGGCGGCGCGAACGATCCGCGAGCGCCTGGTCGCCTTCGCCGCGCGACATTTCAACGTCGCCGAGGACGAGGTGATCTTCATCGCTAACCGCGTCAGGGCCGGCGATCACGAACTATCCTTCGCCGAGCTGGTGAAATGTGCCTATCTCGACCGCGTACAACTGTCGGCGACCGGGTTCTATCGCACGCCCAAGATCCAGTATTGGGCAACTTTCTCTCCGCCCCAAACGAAAAGCTGCTTCTCACGTATAAAAACATCTGAACTTGCTAGTTGGTAGCAAACTGTGAAATTGAATTACGAAATTAAAACGTTCAGAACATATTTCATTCTTGGGTTTTGTTTTTCTTCGTCAATTTTTGACGGGAAGTAATCTCGTAAGTAAGTAAGTAATCAGTAGTCCCTAGCCAGTAATCAGTGATCTGTAATTAGTAATCAGTAATCACAATTACAAAGCCATGCCGAAACCTCCAAGTTCAGACCAAGATTCAGACCCACTGCCTCATGTAAGCTACAGACTTTTGTTAGGGTATTTATACGAAAAAAGACAGAAGGTTCCAAAGATGCTTTAGGGAGGGGTTTGGAATAATTATTGATATTTTGATGAACTTGAGCTTAATTTACATATAAATTCGGTATTTCTCTACCTACCAGTACTTATTTGGTGTTTGATTTCAGACTAATGGTAACCAGCTATTCCAGCTATTAGTTCACAGCGTTTCAGTTTCTAAGCCAGAAATACTTTTCAGTGTATATTTCTAGTTTTCCATTGTACTTCGGGATCAGGTGATCAAACTGAAACTTGGAGGTGATCAAATCGAGGGGAGCATTGCAAAAATCTTTTTGCAGTAAGCCTTACTATTAAGTCTGCAATTATTTTTGTACTTCCTTTTATTATTTTTAGCCTTTTATATAAAGCATCTGTTTCACTTGCAAAAGATGCATCGACTATAATTCTAATAATATTGTCTACAGTTATTATCTCTAATTTTATTGCTACAACATTAACCCAGTTTATTGGTAGTTGGATTTATAATTTTGATATATCAATAGAGATGCCAAATGATAAAGATTTACTTCACGCAGAATCATTTATTAATTTCCCAACTCTCATATCAAACCATATAGCAATGTTTTCGGGAATTATTTTGTGGCAAAGGAGTTCAGGCCGGCAATCTGGTAGGATTGTCCAAAGACGCCCCGCAGCGACACACCATTGTCGAAGGTGCCTGTATAGCGGAATCCCAAATTCGCGCGCGTGCCGCCTTCAATACGGTCATAGCCTGAAAATTTATCCCGGTCGAACAATGTGCTTGCATCGAAAACAAAGCTCTGTGCGTCTTCGTTCGGCAGGCCGCCGGCCAATTGCTCGTCGGGTCGTACAAAGACCTGGCCGATGGGCTCGATAATATGGGACGCGCCAGCGGTCACCATCTGTATCGGATACCGCGCTTCCAGTCCCGCGTATTTTTTTCAGATACGTTTTTAAATTTCTGATAAATCTGTAATTAATAGGTAATTCGAAAGAGGTTTGTTGAACCTCTTTGTTGAACTTTTTTTGTGTTCCAGGGGAAAGAATCCCTAAGACTCAATGTTCCACCGTTTTGTTTTTCAGAGTTATGTTTTTGCCCTTACTTTCGTTAAATTTTAGTCCATTTTTCTTAAATACTCCTAAATTTAGAAATCTGATATTTTTTTTTTAGAAAGGTTTGTCACTCCAGTTAATCATTAGCTTAGTAGAAATTCATGAAAGATGTTATTTGTTTTAGAATCCAAGGGCATATAAAGATTTGAAGCAAGTGATGAAAGGCCCACTTGGGGATTTAGGAGTTTCTGGAAATGGGGCTTTCAACGGTAAATAACTTTGTTATGACTCATTAGGATATCATAACAAAACACTCGTTAGGTATGTGGCATAGTGTGCTAGTGACACTATGCCACACACGGCCACCGTCAGAGTCCCTTACAATAACTTGTTTAAATTTGTATTTTATATGCTTGTCGTCTTTTTGGGCTTCACTGAAAATTCATATCCATGAAGATGTGCTATTTACTATTTCGCAGCAATATTGACCTCTAAACTAATTTACACGTTGAAGCAAGTTTGAGGTGATTAGAAAATACGCCATCATGATCCTTAGCCGACTGCGCCTTCAACGTTTTGATTGCTTTACATAACATATCCTCAGATATCCTGTAATTAATTGAACATTGGTGATTTTTAGTTCATTTTAAGCATAGTCTTCATTGAAAATTTTACCAATTATTTCTATATATTTTGCAATATTTGTAAAATACAGTGCAAAATAACTTAGGAAAATATTAAATAAATTCAACACTAAACAGCTTTATTTCAGGTGAGTGTGATGGTTTCTTACTTGTATATGGTGCGACAAATATCGATGTGATCTCAAACACTCAAACTTAGTATGGAAAACAGAGATCTTGTTTTCGTTAAAAAACGTTATTACAGTCGAACGAATTTGTTTTTCTACTAGGCACGAGGAGTGCCGCGTAGAATACTACGTAAGTGACGAGTAACGCTGTAGAAAAATAAATTAGAAAGACTGACCAAAATGATGAAACCAATCGCAATCACAATGGGCGAACCTTCTGGTATTGGCGGCGAGATTGTTATCAAGGCGTGGCATGCCCGCGCGCGATATCAACCCACGCCGTTCTTTGTGATTGATAATCTCAAGCGTCTCAAAAAAATTGATCCCTCATCACGGACACGTCCGGGCGACGCTGATCGTCAAGGGGACCAACGGGGCGGATCTGGTTTGCAACCGGATTGCCTATGTCCGCGACTTTCTCGTCGTGCTTCTGTCGGACTATCCGCCCGAAGCGTCCAATCTGGCGGCCGGTCCGGCCGGCTACACGGCCGCCATCTACGGCGCGCGCGCCAATTTGCGCCCGGTCATGATCCAGGGGCTGCAGCCGGGCGGCCAGCTCACCATCACCACCGACGTGGAGAACTACCCGGGCTTTGCCGATGTGATCCAGGGGCCGTGGCTGATGGAGCAGATGGCGGCCCAGGTCTATATTTCCTTTTTTTATAGATGCAGACAATAATAATAGCCTAAAGCAGAAATAAAATTATTCAAAGTGAAACTTGAATAAACGTTAATTGACGAAAAGTTTTTCTAATAGGTCATAATGATTCCTTATTTCGCTATTCGAGACTGCGGTGTAACTACCTGTGCTCGGGGCTTTGGCCCTCTTGGGTGGAACAGATTGCATTCACAGCGTATTATGCTCGTTTTCCTTTTTCTGTTTCAATTGTTTGGAATTTTGAATTTGAATTCTATTTTGAAAAATGCCTCAATTTCGTGAAATATATACGGATTGCATTTTAAGAATGGTAAGGCTGTTGCAGGGCTGATTGCAAACCAAAGTTAGTGCATTAATTGCAGATACTGAAACTGATTATTCTACAAATATCAAATTAATTATTAGTCCAAATAGATTACAAGAAAGAGGATGTTCTATCCCTGAGATTGAAGCAGCACTTTCATCAAACAAAAAATTCAAGATGGAAATCACTGGCGAATTAATCACTTTGAATTTAGTTGAAGAGGCAGATACTGCAACTGCAATTGCAATTAGAAATAAAGTTCTTAATACTACTGTTAAAGGCGTACCTGATATTGAACGTGTCACATTAGTTTTTCTATTTTTTTCCAAATGATATCACAAATAGCCTTTCAAATCATCAGAGCCAAATTGCCTTTAAGCTGAAGAGAAATCGTAACTTTAAGGTCCCAAATCATGGAGCATAAGTGAATTAAGACCATTGCTTTGATGTTTCATATGCCTTGAGTGGCCAGCTTTTCATTCGTCCACGTTCATTGGTCTTAATTAATTTGATAGAAACCTAAATTTTTATTCAGTGATTTAAACTTTATTTACATTATAAGGTGAAACAGCAAATTACTTCCCCCCATGTTACTTCCTATTTTCATCTGCTTTTTGTATATTTTTTGCGCAACGAGCACGATGGTGGCAGCACCGGCTAGCAAAAGCAGCAGACCGCGGTAACGCTTGTCAAACCGGTCCTTGACCAACCAGGCAGCAAGCGTTCCCGCGACCATCGGTGGCACCATCATTATCGCCAAAGATATATCACTGGGATTTGACCAGCCTGACACAAACAATCCTGCCAATGAGATCGCACAACCGAATGCGAAGAACGCGGCAAGCGTGGGACGTGCATGTCTAGGATTTCGCTCCGCGTAGACTATCGCGAGTGGCGGTGCACCGATTGAGGTGATCGTGCCGGTCAGTCCGGATATTGCTGCTACTACTACTAACAACTCACCGCAGCACCAAGTCACCAGAGTACCACACAGCTACATACACTCCTCTTCCATCCCAATCTATCCAAAGCCTCCCTTTTTACACCCTCGTAGGAAGTTCCCATTTGTTTTAAATCTTTCTTTATGACGTCCTCCCACCCCAGACAAAAGCGACCTGCTTTCTGTTTAGCCCTAGACAGTTGGCCGAAAAGGACAATCTTCGGCAATCTGTCATCCTTCATCCGCACAAGGTGCCCTAGTCATCTCAACCTTTCTTTTATTATAGCCCTAGAAAGTGGGATTGAACCACATTTTTCGTGTATTTTTACATTGTTTTTATAAGTAGTGCTTTTTTTTGTCTTATTTCTTTATTTTTTTTCGCAAGGCAAAGTCGTTATTTTATAGAAGTGCTTAATATTACACTATTTTTTTAACCCCGCCGCCGCACGGTCTGGGCCAAGCTCCCACGCGCCGCAGCGGACGCCATGCCTCCCGGCCACTATAGTGGCTACTCTGGCCCCCAGGGAGGAGGCAACCTCGAGTGCTTTTTTTAATGTCTATTTTACGTTGTTGATTACTCCCTTTGTAAATATGTTTCAGTACTTACGTAAATATGCTTTAAATATGTAGAGAACTCCTAATATTAAAACTTGAGCCCTAGGCTTCAATCAAGGAAACTAAAACCTGACAAACAATATATGTTATGCCCTAACACAACAAAATTAGTTCTAAATACAAATTGACTACACACAAAAAGTTTCAGCCCATCTCCGAAAAAATTAGCGTGCATGCAAAATCTTGGCACCAACACGCACAATCGAATACCCCCTAATAGCGAAAGTATAATGCAAAACACACAATTCAAACTCTATTGACACAAATTCAAAAACTAGAAAAACTTTAAATCTAAATCCAGGAACTTTAACTTCCTATACTAAAACTCAAATGCAAACGCGTCAACGTTGCTGATCGATTGGGGAGCGTGTTTTCGAGGCTACGCGAGCGATTTGACGCGCACGCTCCATCGCGACCATGCCAGCGACCCCTTTCGCAAGGCTTACGATGCGGTTCTCGAGGCTCAGCAGGCCGCCATCGACGCGATCGCACCCGGAGTCGCAGCTTCGGAGGTCGATGCGGCCGCCAGGAAGGTTTTACAGCGAGAGGGACTCGCCGACGCCTTCAAACATGGTTTGGGTCATGGAACGGGCCTGCAAATCCATGAGGCGCCGCGAATGTCGTCTGTGAGCGAAGAAACGCTGGTTGAACTTTGAAAAGTTTTCTTCTCAAGGAACATCTTTCTTCTGAAATGAAATTATTCAATCAAATCAATCAATTTATTTTAAAAAAATGGAGTTTTAGACCCCCTACAAAGGCTCTTTGGCTTGTCAGAGTGGGAGACTAAACGTTACATTAAATAATATCAAACAGAAGGACAAGAAGGAAGAAAAAGAAGAAAAAAGTAATCTAAAAAACATGCCAATTAAAATAAATGGATTAAACAAATTGAAAAAGAAAAGGGAGGAGAGAACTAACTCTCTGGGCACAGGAGAGGGTCGGTTAGCTTCTTTTTAATTTGTGACCTGAAAATTTTTTTAAGAAAATAAAAAATATTAAGAAATAAAAAAGATATTTAAAAATAGAAAGGGTCTTTGACTTTTGGCCCACCCTGCTAAGATATTGTACCCTGATGAAGATAAACTAGGTATAAAAGATTGGAGCTGTTCCAGTAAGCTTCATCTTTATCTCTGGAAGGAAAAAAAATCGTGCTTGCGTGGCGTTATAGCGGCGTTGGGGTGGACCTACTACGAGTTGGCCTAACACTAACCGGGATTGCAAAAAAGCCATGACAGGTGAATTTGAGGAAATCGTGCCCCTTGAAGAAACTACAGCCTGGGGAGGGGAGAGGGTTGGATGAATTTAAACTGGAATCGATTCTTAAAATCTTATCAGTTTACATTTTCTGAGCTAGCGAAGTAAATATTATCTTACTCTGCTCTATAGTCTTGGAAAGTGGATAAACTGCACAATTGCTAAATAAAATTGTTCGCCCCAAGGGCTGAGGGGCTATTCTATTCCTGGAGTGTATTTTTTTGGATCTTCGGGGGTTGCATAATAAAATAGGGCACGGGAGAAGTCTGATTGCCTGAAAATGACTTGTGACCTGCAAAAAAGTATTAGAACTTTTGTATTCCAATGGAAAGTTTCTCGAGGGAATTACTTCTAAAGGTGTCTAGTCTTGACAAGCATTGCAAAATTTGGGTTACAGTGGTAGGGAGAGTTTAATATATATGATTCCATAAACCATTTTCAGCTTTACTGATTATTGATTCATGTAAATGAATCAATAATTTTTAATTATTTTTAAAGGGCGCTAGGAAAGCGCCCTTTTCTAGGCGCTACACCAACCAGCGTAAAATACTTAGAGCTAACGAAAACTTAATTACATTTGTAAAATATACTAACAAAATTAAGTACTGAGACAATTGGCGAGCTTCTTTTTATTTTTAAAATTATAATTAAATGTTATAGATCCCGCGCTTATGCTCCGGGTTTGAGGTATTGATGTAAGCCAGTGGAATCGCACCACCTTCTGGACTGACAAAATCAACGGTATATCCAGCTTCAATGAAAGTATCATAAGCGTTGACGATTTCAGAATAACTGACACCTGCAGGCAGATTAGAAGTGCCGTGGTAGTGAGCGTTGGACACGATGAATAATACCCTGTCACCCTTATTGTTTGCCTCTGTTTTGGTCGCAGTTTTGCTGAGTATTTGCCATTTTGCTTCAATCTTTTTTAATAGAAACATGTCGATAAAGCGCGTTTCTTGCGCAGGTCTGTTACTATTTGAATAAGTGTTCTGATAAACATCACGAAATTATTGCAAATGTAAACGCCTTTGACAAAAGGCAGTTCAAAGAGGGCGGTCGCCAGAGGAGACCATTCCAAGGCCAGTTCCGCGTTTCTGAAATCCGCCGTTCCGCGGTACAACATCCGGTTGGTTACAAATTTCAAAGATTCCGGATTGGGCGTCTGCTCGGTGTATAACATAACCGGGCTCTTAGTCCTGGTATTGTCCATATCTCTTTAGTTTAAATCTGTTGGAACGGCGAGATCTTATACGCTCCGCCGTTTCTAAAAAAAGCTTATTGGCATCGCTTTGATTGTAGGACTGTTGATGTTCGGCCGGCGCTTCCGCGGCGAGACGGACACCGCGCCGCTGGCACCCGTTGTTGATGCGATACCACGCCGCCGCGTTACGGACCTGGAAACATCGGATACCGAAAACCTGGAATCAATCGGCGTCGACTATGATCTGACCGACGATTCACCGACGGAAGAAAATCTCGCGCTCGACGCCGATGTCGTTATTGGCACCGGCCTTGAAGTTAGCGAAAATACCGATGCTGAAGACTTCGGATTCGCCGCACCTTCCGAGATTGACATTGAATTACCGTTTGAACCGCGCCTATAGAAGCATTACACTCAAAAATATGCTGGATGTTCAAAATGGGACGACTGATGTGGTGAAACTCGATGACATTCGAGGTGGATATTTGGATATTGCCCTTAGGTATTTAGAGTTCAAAGTTGAAAATCCGGATGAAGGAAATAGATTTGACTCAATAGAATCTTTTAAAAAAGAATTGGATGACCTAGTTACAAACCAAGATGTAGTGGAAATGCTTATGATTGCTCATTTCCTAGAATGTTAAGTTTAAAAAAAGAATCGGAGAAGTTAGACGAAAATTCGCTTGAACAGCAATTTTGTAAGGAATTTTAATTGAGTGAAAGGGTTTTTTCACATCTGATATTGTCAACTAAATTTGAAGGTCTTAACAAGTTGAATCTTGACGTAAAATGTTGATGTAAAGCGTATGAGGGGGTATTTTCCTTAAAATGGTAAATACAGATAGTTAAACATAGGTCTTTTTGACTATAATAAATAATTACAGTGTAAGGTTCCCCTCCCTCTTTCAAAGTGTCATTAGAAGTCACTAGAAGCAGATTCAATGGGGAACACAATACTTGTGGAAATTATTCCTTTTTTAAGGGTCAAGCAATTTGGAAAAATAACAAAAATCATTTTTCTTATCGATGAACAATACTTATGTTGCCGACGAACATACCTCTATTAGAACTAATGATGCTCTTAATTTCGCGCAACTGGAAACGTATTTTGATAATTACCGCAACTATACCAATGGCGCGAATGGGGTTGTCAGCTCACTTAATGACCTTCGCCTATTTATGCAAGGCGTTTTGGGAAACCAAATAGTGTCAGCAGATACATTATCTTTGATGTTGGAGCCACACACTCGGGAGTTATTTGGGGTTAATCATTATGGTTATGGGTTTGCTGTTACAGAAAGTAGTAACGAGTTTTTCCACTCTGGCCGCTATGATAGCTCCGGTCCCGGGGGGACGAGGGGCGGTATGCATGACGGTCTCCATTCAGGGGGGGGACCCCGATCCGGCTCGAGAGGGTCTCGGACTCGACCCGAGGTCGATTTTCCGAGCCGGAGTGAGGTCCCGAGGCGGAAAAAGGGAGTCCTCGGGACGGGTCTGGAGGGGGTATAACAAGTGGAGTGCCAGACTCCGGTTCTACTCCGGATGTATCGGCAAGTTCATGGAAAAAAGGTACTTGCAGAAATCGGAGGGCGGCCCGATCCGAGTGCGGGAGAGCCGGGCGTTCACTGGATGAACGGGCCGTGGCATCCGGTGTGCCCTAATAGTTTTGACAAAAAAATAAAATAAACTCTCTGTAGTATATTTTCTGTTTGATTTTATTAATGAGTTTAAAAACGGTTTTAAAAAATTCAAAGAAGAGTACAAAGCTTTTTGAAAGTCTAGCATCTTTTTAAGTCTGATTTAATTAATCATTGGGTTTTTGTTCGTTTTAGATCTTATCTATTTATCCGTAGCAGTAGACCTATCTGTTATTTTTAAGTTTAATGTAATTATTGATTATGATTTATGTTGGTTATAGGTTCCATTTGTACGTTCGTAGCAATTTCTGTTTATTTTAAGTTTGACTTATCCAACGCCTTGGTGTCGACACATCCAACCGGCAACTCGCTCGATCTATACGCCTAGCAAGCCGCAGCTCATTTAGGCCAGCTGTCCTCGAACTGACGACTGGGAACGTGCTGCAACCATCGGCGCCATGGCGCCAAACCAACCGTCTCGTCCAGTCTCTTCCAACCACATATCGACGCGGCAGTAGTCCATGTTGACGAAAGCGTCGATGTGGTTGTCGGATCCTTCCAATACCTTAGTTGTACAGCGCGCGAAGGCGTATCGACAAGTGCTAGAGGTGGTTCCCTCAATACCTGACGAACCACACATTCGGGTGCAACTGGCAGGAACGGACGATCTCCGGCAACTTTGTCCCGCCAGGCGGACCGCATCACACGGTACCTGGTCTGTTTCAGTGGTTCGATCACACTGATCTGGAAGCCGCTCTGGCCCCGTGTCCTCTGCTGTTTACTGAAGGTGGTCGTGCCAACCAGATCGAGAAAATCACACGGGCGTACGCTTTGCTGGATGCCAGCGACAGACTGCAGGTCTTTCACTATGACAGGTACGCAACTCCGGAACAGCGTCCTCTGGATGGCAGGGATCTGCCGGAAGGAATCTCGGCAGAAGAATATCTCAGGTACGCGAACGTGTTGGGTCCCATACTATCCAGAATGACGGTTTTCTGCGGATTTTCCGCCCGCCAGTTTCCTGGCGTAACCCTGGAATGCCCGACATGTGGATGCTATATGGATGCTAGAGCCATTGGCAAGCAACGTTGGGGCAGGCAATGAAAGTCAGGATCAGCAAGCGCACGGTCGACGCAGCAAAGCCGGGTGACCGCGATCAAATCCTGTGGGACGACGACCTCACTGGCTTTGGCGTCAAGGTCACGCCCGCCGGCAATCGGGTCTACATCGTGCAATATCGGCTTGGTGGCCGTCGCCGTCGCTACACCATCGGCCGCAATTAAATAAAGTGATTATTATATTTTATAAAATATTATAGAATGTTGTGAAAATATTAAAATGTAAATTAAAATAAGGTCGAATACAGATAATTCTTACCTAAAATATATATAAGCTCTGGGACAAAATCTTTTTCCTTCAAAATGTCCAAAGCATTTGGTATTGAGTAAAAGTCTGAAGTCTTCAGAAATGGCAGTAACTTTCCACGTCCAAATTCAGCATACAGATTTAGAAGGTCGTTGTGGTAAGGCCGACTGAAATCTCGACTGTCGCGCTGATATAGAGCATCTAAATACTAGAAATTAAGAAGGTTTCGAAAGTCTGAACTTCTTTAGCTTATGTAAGTTTAATCACCATTTTGTTACGTAGGTAGTAGGTAGTAAGCGAAATTCTCAGAGATCCTCCTAAAAAAGAATTTTCGAAAAAAAACTTTAAATATCTGTCTAAAACGAATATTACTTGTAGACTTGTGCTTGAAGATGAACAGTTAGCATCTATTTATCAAAATCTCGCTTTCCAAAGAAGCGAATGTCTACCTTCGTATGAATGGTAAGCGTACAGAATATTTGCCCATAGGAAGACCTGTTTTTTCGTAGGCAGTGACAAACCCGGCTGCGAAATCTAAATCTTAGGCTAAAACTTGAAGGTGTGATTTTAATATCCAATTTTCGTGAACTATACCCCAGAAATCTAGAAAAAAAGAAAGAATTTCTAAAGCTAGCAGGAAAGATTTTGCATCATAGATTTCGAATCGACTTTCCCATTCACTTAGAGTAGGCTAAATTTTTGAAACAATACCACTTTCCTATCAAGTAAAACAGTTTTTAGGCTACAATTTGCCTGAAAATAAGCGATTCTTATAACTCTAGGCTGCTTAAGAGAAAGTAGCATTATCTGTCACAATGTCACAAATCATATTTGATTTGTTACAAGAAATGGTAAAGTATCGATGCTGGGAAGGGAATTATGTTTTTAAAATGTCCGTTCTTCGTGCAGATAACGTATGCCGTCCTGATGGTGCGCGTTATGTGTCATACTAAACAGACTTTTCTTTGTTAAAGGAGACATCAAAACCCATTTTGCGTTTTGAATTGTTTTATTTAGCGATAAATTTAGTAAATATGGTAGTAGTATCCCCCCTTGGGATCCCAATACACACATACCCTCATGTACTATTGGAATGCTAACACCTTCTTTGGTATCATTCCACTAACTTGTAAACCGGTTTCCCAGAATTTTGAAAATTTCAAGAATAATGTTATGTCCTACTTCATTAATTATGAGTTAAAACTACACTTGTAAACTTTATATTATAGGAATTCCTCGTTTGATCCGTGGTAAGCTGTCTCCTGTACACCTATCTGTCTCACCAAGAAACATTCCCCCCAGACAATGCGGAACTACTCCAGTGACAATACGTAGTACCGAACCAGCTAACATAAATTCAAAGTTTTTCCATATTGACTGTTCAGTTTCGAATGACCAACGAAGTTCATGGTTGACAGTTGAAGGTGAAGTTGATGCCATTTCTATAAGTGATTCATGTATGGGAAGTATGGTCAGCTCAGTAGAGAGGCAACCCGGTAACGGTGGAGCCTTTGCTAATATTAATCGTCCAGTGTCGGGAGCTACTCACGAAAAGTCCTTACCCAAAGGAAAACACCCTCTGCAACTTTATTCCCTGGCGACCCCAAATGGCGCCAAAGTGACAATCATGCTGGAAGAGCTGTTGGCCCTGGGGCACAGTGCCGCAGAGTATGACGCCTGGCTAATTAATATTAGTGAAGGTGATCAGTTTAGCAGTGGTTTTGTGGAAATTAATCCAAATTCGAAAATTCCGGCATTATTGGATGTATCGGGTGACAAGCCGCTGCGGGTTTTTGAGTCCGCTGGTGAAACTAACAGCCCCCCCCCCCCCGAAACGTCTGTCTGACTCAATTTTTTTACGCTTTTATATTAAAATCCTCGTAAATACCACAAAAAAATCCTATTGTAAACGTCTCAAAGAAAATACTTTTGTAAACACCCCAAAAAAAATCCTAGATACAACCCTGCCCCTCACTCTCAGAAATCTGGCCCTAAAAGATAAATTACTGCACACGTCCCGGGCTGCGGCATTTAAAAACTCGTAAATCTTGTGAATAAATAATATATGCGTTAGGATAGATTAAAAAAATGGAGAGAGGACCCAAGGAAGGAGGGGGTTTCTGCGTTCAGCGTCCAACCAGCCGAGGCTCATTGCAGCACCGCGGTGCAGGCACATGTCCTTGGCCGCCGTCAGGCCTTCGACGGTGCGATAGAGCACGATGTCCACATCCAGCAACGTCGCCTTCACCGGCTTGTCGGAGACATCATCGCAATAGGCAACCGGATGCCAGAAACCGGCCAGTGCATGCCAGTCGGTTTCGGAAAACGTGCATTTCCTCGGGAGCTCCGAATACGGAGTTTTCTCGGGCGGTACGAACAAGTTAGCTTCCTCTCATGTGGCCGCCGATTGCCGTTTGGTCAGTGTTCAAGCACAACCCTGACATGAGGGCATCATTCTTCCTTACGTTTTAGCCTATCCCCAACCTCCTATAATAAAGCTACAGTCATGATTGCTGATTTGTTGAGTTAACAGCAAAGGTGCCAAATACATGTACAGAAATTCTGTTCGGGGGGGGGGAGTGTCCATCTAAATGAATAAAACTGGAAAATAGAATAAAGTTTGAAGAATAATAAAAATTTACAATAATGACTATTTTACACAGATTTTGTAATTCTTTTTCAATTCTCTTTCGAATTACTATTTTACTTAACAGTGTTGCCAAGTCTTTAAGTTGTATTTGTTTTACAAGAATGTGATTAAAGGCTCTTTTCCTATGGCAAATTCCAGCTAAAATTCTGCGTTGTGAACATTCATCATCTATTTAGTTTGAAGCCTTAAAATATATCAACTAGTTTTTGTGATAACATTATTGTACTACCCAACGTAGTACTTGTTCTGCTTCTCAAGTTTAAATTGAGCCACACAATTCGAGCTGAATTGCTAAAATAGCACTAATTAGTGATTCTATGACATGTTTTTCGTTTTTCATTTTAAGCTTTTAAAAAGTGTAAGTTCACCTAAGAAACAAGCTCTTAGCTTAAGTATTTTTTTACTCTGTTGGGGTGATACCAATAAGCATTTTACAATTTTTAAGTTGTTTTTCGAATTTTATAGTGTTCCCTTACGAGGAGAAACATCTGTTATCCAGGATCAATTAGATTCCTTATTTCATGCTCTTTTTGAATGCCATATTCACGTTTCTGACGAAGTGCCACACCTCCCCCTCCCCCTGATGGTCCCAGATATAGCCGATAGGATATATACAAAATTAAAAAAAATAACAACACTAAAACAATAAGGTTCTTGCTTGACCTTTCTATTACTCAAATTATTATGTTTTTCATTATTATCCGCATTTCAAATCATTTTTAAATTACCTCCAATTCCCCTCAATGTCACCAGATCCGGTCAGGATTTAAAATAGAAGCTCTGAGACACGATATCTTTCTAAATAGCAAATGTCATTAAGACCTGATTACCCGTTCGTAAGTTAGAAATACCGCATTTTTTTCTAATTTTTCCGAATTAACTGTCCCCGCCCCAAAAGGTCGAATCGGGAAAACAACTACTTTTAATTTAATCTCGTCTGGCCCTGATACACCTGCCAAATTTCATCGTCCTAGCTTATCTGGAAGTGCCCAAACTAGCAAAACCGGGACAGACAGACAGACCAACAAAATTTGTGATTGCTTAGTCGAAACTGATTGGAGGGCAATAAACCCCCTCCTAAGTCCACCATTTCCCCAAACACATCCAATCAAAATTTTGAAATAGCCATTTTGTTCAACGTAATTGAAAGGTCCGTAAATTATGTCTTTGAGGATAACAATCCCCCCCCCCCGACAGCCCTCAGGGTAAGGGTTGTAAGTTTTGTTCGGTGCAATTAAAAGGTTGCACACAGAACACAACTTGCAATATACTGAATATGATTGTGGATTGTCAGTTTAGTATACATATAGGATATACAATCCTTATAGTTTTAATAATTTTTTTCTTTATTGAAGTTCAATACCTTCAGTACCTTTAGGATTTGGATGTTCATCCAGCTCACTAATAATCATCCTAGGTGATTAATCAAATCAGGACCTGTGCGGTATTACACACCTAGTA
This sequence comes from Alatinidae sp. Z8VKAUB7J3, assembly GCA_010016025.2. Lineage (NCBI taxonomy): Eukaryota > Metazoa > Cnidaria > Cubozoa > Carybdeida > Alatinidae > Alatinidae sp. Z8VKAUB7J3. Next base: position 61,748,134 of record JAAAKM020721499.1, read on the forward strand.
AAGTACAAACCTCTGCCCATTATAACTGGAAATCAAAAACGCGTCTTCAAATAAACTTTCAAATGTGAAAGAGTCGCCATTTAAAACCGACTCAGGAATAGTAAATATTATAATAGTCAGCCATGTTGTCCAAAGTTGATATATAGTTTATTGTAATACTTCATCCAAGTTAAAGTAAAGGGAAAATTAATGGAATATACAGGAAATATGTCTTTGCACACTCACTTTAATATTTTGGTTTCGTGCGGATATACATCAAAGATCTAACAGGCTCATGATGAATGAGCCTGTACATCAAAGATCTAACATGTCAGGTGAATGAGAACTGGGTTGAAGTAAAAATGGTCAAATTATCCTAACTAAAGACCTATAGGAGTTCTTTTGTCACCTCTGCAGTAAGGAGTTTGGTATAACTGCGAATGAAGATGAAAACGCCTTTGGTGAGTATTCCTCGGCACCTATTCTGTATTGCCTGGCGCAGTTTTTTAAGCCTCTTATAGAAAATTCTTCATTGATAATTTCCCAGATCATGCCATATGAGCTCTTAGCTCTTGTTTTTTTTTTTTTACTTTTTTATTAATTCTCATCCATTTTTACAATATTATCCCCATTAAATTTCCTATTTTCAATTCTAGGCTTTGTAGATATTAGTATATTGAGCGTAGTGTGTGAAAAACTGGGGACAAATCCTCTGATAGTACCAATTGAGGGTGCCAATTAGGCAGAAACGCCTAATTTTTTAAGGGGAGGGTGGAGGGGAAATAATAAAAAATAAACACATTCAGTTTGATAATTTGAACAAGAAGTACCCAAAAATTCCCAGACAATTGAGGATTTTAGGGGGCAAATTTTAAGCGTCCCTTAAACTGTCATAAGTATCAGAGAAGTTCTCAAATTTTTTTCGGACTTGAATTTGGTTTAGTTTGGTTCTCTTGATTTTTTGAAAAATCGAAAAAAAGAATGTTTTTAAAAGCTATCTGTTTTTAATGGAATACCACGGAAGGCAAGCGGTGAAACCTCTTGTTTTAGCGAATTGTTGTTCTATTGTCACCACTCTTCGAATCTATGAAACAATTGCACCAAAATATCTACAAAAAGAAGGATGTAGTATCAGTTAACCAAAAGTGTTCCCAACCGGGAAATTTGGGCGTTTCGCATAATTCCATTTTTTAGAGTTTTGGTTACTATTGAGCCGGGTCGCTCCTTACTAAAGCTCGTTACCACAAACTGCTTGATAGATTACAGCTAAGAAAACTGTGTGCGGTACATTAAAATATTAATATGGCTGCCATAATTCTCATAAGATCCATTACCATCTTTTTTCAGAATGCCAGGGGAAGGGTATGTCCTCAAAGGGAATATGGGTCCTTTTTAGTTCCTATAATATATTTAAAAGAACGCTTTATTTAGAAATAAGTGGCATCATTTATAATAAGAGAAAGGTAAATTCTTAAAGAAATTATCGATCCATAAGGTCGACGCGACCGTTGGATAGCAGATGGCGAAAGCATCATTCGCCGAGCGAGAAGCTGAGCACCTAGCTCAGTAGATTATCTCGTGATCGAAACACGCGTAGAGGCTAAAACTACGCACCTCGTTCATTGCGATCAAAGTGGAATGTGGGGAAAAACACGTCCCGCAGCGCACAAAGCTTAGGCGCGCGGAGCGAACAAGGCAATGCCATACGCCAAGATTGGCAAACTCGTGCCGTTGAGTAGGTCGATTGCTCCATTCGTGCTAAACACCGTTGCGAAGGACGACACGTCATCAACTTTGCCGGACAAGGAGAAAACATTCTCTATTGCGTGACAAGCACCTGTGTCTTCAAGGAAATTAATAACACCTGCGTTTTGAGGGAATCGTCGTGAAACTTCTTCGTTATCTTAGATCATTAAGGAAAAAAAGATTAGTGGCTTTGGGTCCACTCAAACAGATTTGGCCGTCACTACTCCTCAACATCTCGCTGTTTACGCAATATTTGAATTCTCTCGCATTTCTTTACGAATGACTCGTGAAACACTATGTTCGATTAATTAGAACAATAAGAAGCTTTTTTTTAAAGGTACCAAAAAACTTTAGCGTAAAGAGCGAGATGTTGAGGGAAAATGAATTGGTGGAAAAAGTATTTCCACATATTCTGACCAATTATAAAAATCATAAATGGCTAAGTGAACGAACGATTCTGGCAGCCAAGAATAAAGACGTCTACGAAATCAACAATATTATTTTGACCAAGATTCGCGACCAGGCAGTCATTTACAAGTCAGTCGACACAGTTCTGAAACCAAATGAAGCTGTTAATTATACATCTGAATTTTTAAATTCCCTGGATCTCCCAGGGTTTTCACCAGACGTGCTACAACTAAAAATAAGGTTACCAATAATACTGCTACGAAATATTAACCTACCAAAGCTTTTAAAGAAAAGTTTTTCTGAGGGAAGTAAAGAGTAAAGTCGGTATCGGGCGTACAGGTTTAGGGTGTATTGGTGCTGCACGTATCAGTGTCAGGCGTACCGGTATATGGTGTTTCTTATTCAAACATGGTTTTGTGCCTTCTGCTTTATTTTTTATTAAAAATGGGTAAAGATTCCTTTAAAAAACAAAGATTTCTGTGGGAAGTAAAGAGTGAAGTTGGTATCGGGCGTACTGGTACTGCGCCTATCGGTATCATGCGTATCGGTATATTGTGTTTCTTATTCAATCAGGGTTTTGTGCCTTCTGCGTGATTTTGGCCATATTTCACACCCACGGAGTAATGAGTATGATTAGGCTTTTAAAAAGGTGAATTTGCATGTGGTTCAAAATAGGGCTAGATTTTCAGAATCCTGAAAGTATTTTTGTATCTAATGCTGGCCAGGCAGCGTCTGACATTAACAGTTTAGCAATCATGAACCGCTAGCCGACTACCAAAGTAAAGGAATTGGTCCATTGCTTTAAGTTACTCGCAATCTCTAGCAGTAGATGGGGGTTTAAGGTGTCCTGATATGACATAACCCTAGCTTTTGTTTATTTGCATGAGTCCACACCCCAAACAGTTTCACTGCTCATTGTTCCCCGCGATACGGAAAGCTGGATATACGATTGTAGAAGATCCGAATGTTTGTTTCTTACGTGCACGTGCTGATCAATCAATATGGTTAAATGATTGTGGTGATAATAATCGTAATAATGAACGAAAGACATTGGTAGAACAAATTCTTGACAAATCATGTCACATGTCACCTTTAAAGGGTGGAACGAAAAAGAATGTCATCCAATTACAATGTGCCATCACCCCTCCCACCACCAACAACAATTCTACCTCATCAGCTATTACCCAATCATGATATCAAAGAGTCGATTGGTTCTTCCTATGGAATCGGTTAGATGCCCTTCGTTAACTTTTGACTCATAAAAAGGTAACTAGAACTTTCGATTTCTAATCAAATGAGCCACCTTCGAAATTTATACGACCGTTTTGTAGAGGCTTAACGGCCTGCCATCAAATTTGCGAATATATTTATTTATTTAAATAAAAACTTTATACGACTTTGGGGTTTAACTCAAAACACTTGCCTCCGGGCCCGGGGGGGGGGTTGTGTTGACCCCGGAGTTTTTATTATCTGATATTTGAACTATTTTTAAAAATGGCTATCTCGAAATTTGTATCTTATGGATTTCAGAAAAAAGGGCTCGTTTTGTTTCCTCGCTTCGATTAAACGCTGAAGTTGTTAATCTGTAAGCATCTTAAGATAAATACTAGGTACACGAACTCGCAAAAGTCGCAAACCCCTCATTGCAACTAGCAAAAGTTGCAATACAGCCGATTGTTACTTACAAGTCCCCTACATGTCTTACCACTGGAACCAAATTGGTCTTACCATCAAATACACCACAACAAATAATAGATAGCCTACACCAACTAGCAAAAGTTGCGAACCCCTCTTTGTCAAAGATGATTATGAGTTAACAGCCGACTGTTGCTTAAAACTCCCCTATACGTCTCACAATCAGTAATATTTCTTAGGTTCTCCTCATTTGTAAAGGGGAAGTAAATGCAGGATTCGAACTTGTATTTAATTACGATCTTCTTGGTATTATATTAGAAATGGCCGAAATCACCTGGATGCCCTTCATTTCCCGAAATGGAACAATTTCAGCAGGCTATGTGTTTTATATTGACGGCAAAATATTACAATGCTGCGGGTTAACTACTCTGGTAATTTTAAATGAGAAAAGGATGAAAAAACGGCATATGAAATTAAATCTAACGCATGCCAAAAATCGGAGTCTAAAATAAATAAACGAATAGCTTTTAAAAAATGATTGGTGACTGCCGATGCTATCGCCTATGTCCGCGACATCTGGTCGTCGGTAAGGGTAGCTGCTGCTGCTGCTGCGGTGTTGGAAGTCGTCCATCTGATCACCACTCTCCTATCGAACCTTCCCTCTTTAGGGTCGCTCCTGCTTTTCCTGTGGGCGCGTCTTCCCGATCCATCCTTACTGCATGAAGCTCCGTGTGCCGCACGTGCAGCAGACGGTGTTCATTGGTAGTCTGCCTGCCTATGGATGCGCTGTGTACTTTCCCTTCACCGCAGCGTGTCTTGGAGGCAGCGACCACACTCAGCTGACCGGTGCGCCTATAAATCAAATTGACTAAGTCCATTTTAAATTACAATTCAGAAAGTACACCATATCCATTCACAAAATCAGGATATTTTCAAACCAACACCAGTGCATTAAAATTCACGACAAAACTGAATCTTCTTTTCAAGTTTCATTCGCTGTGTGTTACATGGTCTTATTCCAATTTGCTATCTGAGGTGTTCATATCTCAGTGTTCTTCGAGCGGGTTGTTGGGTACCTGTGTCGGTTTTCTTTGGATCTAAAGTCGGGTTAGCAACTTACTAATTTCGCTACTCATGAAACTTAAAGGAATATAAAAATCAAAATTAGTAATTTCAATTTTGGTTTTCCACTTCTATAGCACTATTATGACGTCAAAATCAAGTAAAAACAGATGTCGTTCATAAATTGTGATTTTTTATTGACAGGTGCGTGGTGCGATTATGGTGTAGCTCGATCGCACCATGCCGAATTTTGGCGAAAAAAGAAACAAGAGTGAAGTTTTGCAGTTCATTTTTGCGAAATAGTTTCCGGAATAAAGCACTGTCATAGCACTACCCTAGATACTACCGAGATATTACCCTAGACACAAGCTTACCAAAGGGAAAAACTAGACTGTTAATTAAACTGATGAAACCCTAGAGGGGCTCAAGGAGCCTTTATAGGGATTTGTTCTATATACGTATGTCTTCTTTCATCTTTTATAAAAAAAAGCTTACTTCGAAATAACATCATCCTATTCCGAGCCATGAAACAATAGCATAAAAATTGTGGGAAATTTTTAGTACAAAAATTACTCTCCAGGACAGTAGAAGAATCGACTTAACATAATTTAATCTTTTTCTCAGGAGCTTACAAATGCGGTTAGGCTCAAATTTCACGTTTCTTGAATGCTATGGTACAAGAACAACAAAAATATACCCTCATGCCCACAAGGATCGTTACACCATGCATGCTTGAAACTTTTTGCTATTTGATATTTGAACTATTTTTAACAAAATGGTTATCTCAATTTTTGTGAGATGTATTTGGGAGAAATAGGGTTGGGGGGGGGGCTAATTGCCTTCCTATCACTTTTGACTCTTAAAAATTGCACTAGAACTTCCAATTTCCAATCAAATATCCCCCTTACAATTTTATACAGCCACCCCTTCCATATCACCAGCCTCTGGGAAAAAACTTTAAATAATAAAACACTGGAGCCTTATCACCTTTACTATAGGCAATGCTATAGCATTGCCCAATTCCAAATATATAAAATCATCAAGTTTAATGCAATGAGCTGGTCCTTCTTTTCCTGAGTGGCTTGCATATTTCCATAGACTACCGCCGATTACGAGCCAAACGCCGCTACTTCTGTTGGTGTCGAGCATGACTTTCACGAAAACACTTTACTCCTCTTCTGATGAGGAAGTTGCTTCCGTCCATAAGTCATAAAATCATCGGTAAAATGCTCGAGGCTCTCAAACAGTGATTCCCATGATCCTTTTTAGATCGCAGAACGAGCGTATTTCTTTTCTTTAGAATTTCTACCTCTTCCCCCTCAAGTTGGAACTCTTTGGGTATTCTCCCTGCTTGACTATTTTCCCTCATCAGTTGGCTAAAGACAATAAAATTATTAGCCAATATAAATGAAATAAAAGTGCAAATATTAATATTAAAAATTTTATCAGCAAATACAAATAAAAATATAATGGTTGAATGTCGAGAAATTAGTACATGCATTCATTTTGTGACGACCAGCCAAGCCTCACCTAGGCGATTTTAAGTTTTAAGTCTCGTAGAAGCTTATTTTGAATACTTTTTACATGTTTAAATTCAAATTAAACAAAGGTTTTGTAAGTTTTTCAAATACTTACAAAATTTTGTATTGGATTGTTTCCATACGCCCTTAGAGATAATCCTGTTATAGAATCTAAAAAGAATTCAACCCCACTAATTTCTAGGTTAACAAAAACATTAGAATCCCTTTTTATAACTAAAGAATTATTTACAATTGGTTACCGAAATAATGAACTAAGTATTGAGCTAAGATCTGAGAAGCACCACTTCGATATATTTGAAAAATTGATAAATGAAATATAAAAGTACCTCTAAGATTAAAGAGTTAACTCAATAACAAAACTGCACTCTTATTACTAAAATTACCTTCTCTTCTTCTTAACTCGCTTTACCTTCTTTTTACGTTGATTAAAAGGTACGGCATCATCAAAGGTGTGTAGAAAAAAATATAACTTTCATTAGTTGTAGTACCCCACTCTATTTTTAGAAATTATCTTACCGACACAACCCTCTACTACGAAAGACTTGGTTACTGCTGAAGTTACTTTCCATGAAATTAGCAAAGGTCAAGACGAAAGTATTGAGAAGAAGTCCAAAAGAAAGAAGTGGAAAGAGGGAAATACAAATCCAGGACGCAACAGAAAAGAAAATGTCATTGGTGAGTGATTAAGAGATTTTCTTTTTTTAAGAAAACAACGTTTTTTGTCGTTTTTATTACCTCTTAAATTTGGAAAAGTACTATAATTCACAAAGATTGATCTCCTACTCAGGGACAACGAGTGAAATAGCGAGTGACCCAAGGGTGTTAATGACGAGGATCAGGACAGATGCAATCAAGATAGCCCGAGGATAATCACGCTTGGGGTTTTTCACTTCACGAGCGTGCACCGCCGAAAGTTCCATCCCGGCTAAAGCAAGCAAAGTACCAGCTAAAAAGGCAATTTGGGAGAGGCCCCCTAAATCCGGCAAAAGCCCGCGCCATGAGAACTCGATTGCTAAGGGCTCACCCGACTGAGCCCAATAAACACCGAGACCAATAATCAAAGCACCTGGAAGCAATGTACCCACTCTTTATTAGTCTTTCCGCTATTTGGTTTTTTTTTCCAGCAATTTTATCTAGTGGATATAACGAATCATTGATACGACTATTATGTTCGTTTCGCTTCTGTTACGGATAAAGTTAAAAATTTAATTTTTTGGACGGCAATTTGTTATTTAAACCAAAAATTAATGCTTCGAACTCACTATTGAAGCATTTTTTTAAATAAGCTTTTTTAAAGTATATTCTTTTTAATTAAGTATTTTTCAAGTTTATGTTTTTATTAAATAGTTTAACAACTGTTGTTCTTTTATTTAAGAATAAAATTGGTAATTTTTTTTTACAGAAATAAATAAATGATAGAGATAATAGCTTAATAACATGTTCTTTAGTGTGTTTTAGCCCCTGGATTCATTCTTGAAAGTTTAATTTTGGTAACTCAACTGCTTTTAAAGATGACAAAAAGCCCCTCTACCAGAACTTTATCTAGAAGCTTGCTGTGTATTATGAAGTAGTAACTTCATTGTTGTACTTTTTCTATGAGTTTTATAGATTGTAGGGCTATACCTAGGACCATAGAAGGGGGAGATTATCAGAAAAGTGACCATAGTATTTAAAAAGAGCAAACAATTGGTATGCTGATAGCACTAGCTTACTTTATCAAAGTAAAGCTTGAGTCTAACTTAGAGATAGCTTGATATTAAATCCAGGTTTGGTGAGAGGTTAGTAAGAGCAATTGTAACCTTAAGAGATAGTATAACAATCTATTTTTTTAAGTAGGATAAAAGTGATTCAAATTTGTTAGCGAGACGGCTATAACCTTCTTAGCTCAACATACTAGAGGCATAGTTTTAGCTATCCTTTTATTGTTCAATTAGCCCTTATGAAGATTTTTTTGCGTCAGATGTACTCCTTGGGGGGGATTAAAACAAATACAATTCTAAAAATATTTTGCTCTTTTTAAACATTTTAACCTCTCGGTATTTAAAACCGACCAAATCTGAACTTTTTGTAGCAAGTAGATGAGTTTTTCGCTTTTAGCGCACATTTCAGCGATTGCACAGGTACTATAAAGCCGTCGCTCAACTTTCTACTTGTGATTATTGGGTCTCCCACAATTTTTTCCACATTGCCACTTTTCCCGGAGTTTCTTCAAACTTTCCATCAGTTTTGCGTGCTTTTGCATGCAAATTTGCGCTTTGACGTGCAGACTCGAGCTTTTTTTGCCGGTTTTAGTAGTACATCGGATAGGCACTCTTATTTTGCCCTTTACACACTTTTTTAGCGCTCTAGCCCTCCTCTCCACTTTCTAGATATGTCCTTGATTCCCAGTATTTAAGACCGTAATGTCAAAAAATAAATCATTCCCATGATGAATAATGATAGTTCATGGACAGACGTATTCATTTTACTGAAATGAGAGGAGGCCAAACTAAAAGTGTAAGAAGGAAAATACGCCTAAAATTGTGTCCTTTTCCCACTGGCTGATACAGGAGAACGAGGGGGACCTTGTCCCCCCATCCTAAGGTTTTTCTAGCGCCCTCACTAATTGTTTTTTTTTTCTGTTTTTCACTCTTTTTTTAAAAATAAATTTGTCAATTTGGAGCGCTGCGTCCTGATGTTTGACGGCGCCGACCCCGCAGCCGTCGCCCGCGCCCGCGAGCACTGGAAATCCGTCAAGGCCGACGGCCACGACGCCACCTACTGGCAGCAAAGCGAACAGGGTCGCTGGGAGAAAAAGGCCGAATCCTGACTATTTAACCTGTCTTACTTCCGCCACACTCTGTTGCTATTCAGCGTCACCCTGCCTGTGTAATAGGCAATCATATTTGACAGATGCGCGACATTTCGCTCATCGTGATTTGAACGGGACGGCTTGCCAGGTCCCGAAAAAGCGGAAAAAAAATAGAAAAAAATTTCTCTAAGGGAATTTTTCATATTTACTTCACTTTCTAAATCATCTAAAATTTTTATAAATTATCAAATTCCTTCTATAGCCTTGTCTTAATCTTGTCAATTCCTGATTCCCCCACCTTCCCTACCTTTTTGATCTTTTACTATCAAAAGCTGGGATCGAATCAGCCGTGGCATCAGAAATCAACTTTCTAAAACTTTCAACAGCCACATCTATCTCTTGTACAGACGACACAGGAAGCGAATACTCATCATCTATTCTACTAAGTAAAACTGAACTAAATATTCCCCAATCTGTTTTACTATAATCATACTTTTGAACGTTTTCCAAGATTTCTGTTTTCCCCCTTCAAATCCCCCAATGTTACTGGATCTGGTCGGGATTTAAAATAAGAGCTCTGAAGAACAAGATCCTTCTAAATATCAAATTTTATTAAGATCTGATTACCTGTTCGTAAGTTAAAAAAAAACATAAGTTTTTCTTATTTTCGAATTAATTCCCCCCCGTAACTTCCCCAAAGAGAGCCAATCCAGTCTGGTCATGTCAATCACGTATCTAGGACTTGTGCTTATTCTTCCCACCAAGTATCATCCCCATCTCTCCTCTCTAAGTGTTTTCCAAGATTTCTGGTTTCTCCGAAAAATAAACACGTTGTCCATTTTGTAAATGTACCGCTAAGTGAACAGCAGCTGGACTTCGTTCATGTATCACCGCAAGGTCCATGTATCATATTTTATACAACAATATCATATAAGCCCTTATCGACATTTTCATCAGGAATTTCAGCGGAAATTACATCGTCAATTTCATTAGAAGAAATTTTATCAAACAACGATATTAGTAAATGTGCGTGTGGCAATTCTCACTTTTGCCATTCCACTGAGTACAACCAGCATCACACTGACCCAAACACGTTAAGTTTTACTATGTAGTTTATCAGTGATTTCAAGTGTCAGGATTAAAAATGACTGGATTTGAGAAGCAAAAAATCATATGGAATCTATTAAAATTTGAAAAATGTATGATTGTAAAAGATGATTTTCCAAAGTTATCTTTTCGAAGGAAAATATTTTCTGAAAGAATGGTTAACTATATAGTGAGAACTGACTCATCGTCTTTGGACTTTGAAACTTTTACGTCTTGGCCCAGATGCATTTACTAAATTTATTAACATATTAATTGAAACAAAAAAAAATCTTATTGTAATTTTGCTTTTAACCACTACCTAAACGGTCATTTTGCTAGGCAATAAGAAATAAGTCGATTATGCATTTTGGAGATAACTTTTCTTTTTTTTCAAAATAATTTCTGTTTGGTTTCGATTTTGTTTTCCCATATTCTTCAAGAATTACTGTCTGCACCTTACTCTGTAATTTCCAATGGAGATTTTATTTTTAATTTAATATTTGACTTGATCTGCATGCTATCCTTTTTCATTAAATTATTTACTTTATTTTAATATTTAGACATATATTTATGTACAACCGGTTTAATCTTTAACCCATAATTAAATTTCAATCCATCCAAGCATGCAATTTCTCAGCTCCGTTTAGGGTTTTTGCTTTTCTCTAGAACTTGGGGAGGGATATTAGTTCTAATACAAGCTGGAATTAGATGCATTATTTACAGTAATTAATATAATAATTTTGTTTTTAAAGTTTACAACCCACTCTTTACTATGCGTAATTTCTGGGCCCTTTAAATTTTAATCCCGCTTTTTACTTCTATGTATCCATATAAAGTCTGTGTGTAAATATGTCTAAGGCGACCATAAATATCACATTGACACCCAGGAAATACCTTGACGCTAAAAAAGACGAAAAAAGAATGTTACTCTCCCCCACCCCCTACCAGGGACGTAATGCATTGTGCCCCCCCCCGATGTTTTCGGTCAAAAAACGATTTTTTTTATTTAATCAATGACAGGCTGATACAATTCTTTGGAGAAATATTGACAAGTTGCTGATTTGAATAGCCATTAGCATATTGTTCTTTATCTTAACACAGAGTAATCTGTTTTGTTTTGTTTTACTCGGAATAAGCTTAGTTGGAGAATAGAATAAGCTGTTATGATATGGAAGGTTGATCGCTTGACAGAGAAAAAAGCGGCACCAAGATTAGCTATAACTATAACTAAAATACTATTTGACGAAAATTTCCTTAAACTAAATTTTAGTGATACGAGACGAGTGTGAGAGTGAAACATCCTTTTAAAAGTTTCAAAGAGTATGGAGCTTCAAGAGGTAAGAGATTACACAAAAGGTTGAACACGTATCTGATTAATACGTATTCCAAAGCATATAGAAATTTAGGCTACTATTCTATTGTTAAATTCCATTCACATAAACTAATACAGAGCTTTTTCTTTTGAGTATTATAGTAGGTTAATATCTAAATCCAAGACTAAAACATGTGTCTATATATTCTGAAGACTTAGCCAGAGTAAATAATCAATGAATTTAGCCTACAATTTTTTTTTAACAAAAAAAAAAAAAAAAAAAAAATTGGCTTCTTGTTTTGCATTTGAAATATTAAAATTAGCTATAGGGTCGTCAATTCAACGGTTTTCAAGACAACTCCTTTGAAACTCCCTCCTCCCCAAGAAATTTCCTCCTTACGCTCAAAATGCCACCGTCCTTTCTATATTTTGTACTGATAAGCATCCCAATATGATCAGAAATGTTACATAGAAAAAATTGTCCGCAATACGAGGGGTGGTATCACTCTGCATCAACCATATTACAGACGGAGTCTAAAAACTCCCAGGAATCAAGGGAGGACTATCGGTTAACTTACAACCCCCCACAGTACTCTCCAACCTCATTTTTAATTTGTCTGAACAGCCGTGATAAATCAAACTTCTATGCCAAAATAGGTATAAAATAATTGCACCTCAAAGTTACCACTTTATGTGAGAACGATGGGTTGCCCACTTAAAAAACGTTTATACCATCTTGCAGTCACCACGCAGCAGGAATCCACGCGCCGTGTTGACCGCCATGATGGAGGAGTTGTCGCTGCTGTCCAAAGCGAACGCACCGCCCATCAGGTCATAGGTCTTGGTGATCCGCGAGGCCAGTGAGCTGTTGCTGAAGCCGCCCGTTTCGTCCAACAAGGCCGGCATTCGTTCGAGCAGCACCTCGGCGAATCGCCGAGCTGAGCTTTTTTTATTTGTTTCTTTGTTTTAGTTGCAGAATTATAGTTTGCTAAAAACGGCTATTAGCCATAGTCTGTCTTTGCCGTTACTATCTTAACCTTTCTTTCTTTGTAGACCTAGAAATTTGGATCGAACCACTTTCTTTCGTAAAGGCTATTATTTAATTTATCGGTCATTGAAACAATTATCTAAATTCTGCGTAATCAAAGTCTAGAAGTGTTTCACCTTCTCATTCAATACTGTGTTTTCTCATAGCTTTTGCTGTGCTTCTATGACGAAATACATCAAAATAATGCATATGAGTTGGGATATGATAGCCGTAACATTGGTGGGGTCATCCATCGTTGCCATGGTCGGGACCATAGCAGGGTTCGCGCCCGAGCGCATTCAAATAGAGTCCACAGGTTATAAAAAATTCAATTAAAACAATGAATTAAAAGATCACCGGCATGTTACTTACGGGTATAACATTGTCCGGACGGAAATGTTCTCGAGCGATTCGGCGCCACAAACGGCAAACGGCGCGCCGAAGCGCGCCGTTTGTTCGGATCAACCTGGCTCGTGGAGGGCGGTTGCAATCGGTGGACCTAGGAAGCCGTGGTTTCCTCGGATTCACCGGCATCGTCAGTCCGCGGCGCCACGATTGCCGGCTTCCATGACACCCGGCCCGCCGCCGGTGACGACAACGTATTCACGGTTACCGGTGGCGGCCGAATGACGCGAGCATATCTGCGCGAACTCGCGCGCCTCGTCGTAATATTTGGCGGCCAGACTCAGATTCTTGTGCTGCGTCGGGTTCTTCGCGGCCCAGGGATCGCTTCCGGGTTCGGGGATCCGGGCGCCGCCGAACATCACGACGGTGGATTTGATGCCGCGTTCGGCAAGCAGCATTTCCGGTTTCAGCAGCTCCAGCTGCAGGCGCACCGGGCGAAGCTCCTCGCGACTCTTAACAATCGGTCCTGAGATCTGAGGACATAGTTATTGAAATAGCAAGGTGAGGCAATTGCACCTTGCCTGGCTCCTCTGTGAGCTATTACAGTTCTATTCATTAGCCTTTCCATTTCATCTTGCATATAAGGCATTTTAAGACAGACTGTTAGCTTAGCATACACATCCCTTTAAGATCTGACGATAGCCGGACTTACTCCTCTTTCAACAGCCCCTAGAACTATAAGGGGATGGATTAGGGAGTGAAGGGTGTGGCAAATTTCATTACTTTCCAAGGCAAGTTAACTATCTATACGAGAAGTATTGAGCAAATATTATAACTTAAATATCTTTCCCCAGGGACTATAGGGGTCATTTTGTCTCCAAAGACATGGTTATTTGGCCTTTCAACTATGCTAAACAAAAAAGCTATCTCAAAATTTTGATCGTGGGATTTTGGGAAAAAGGTGGAGTGGGAGGGGGTCTAGATACCCTCCAATTTTTTTATCACTTAAAAAGGGACCTAGAACTCTTAGTTTCAGTTAGAATGAGCCCTCTACCAAGGATCTAGTTCCACTGGGTCGGTACGATGACCCCTGGGAATAAATAAAATATGCACGCATCCTAATCTATCTTCTGGTCAAAGAAAAAATCCAATCAGGGAAATACGATATTGTGATTTTAGATGAAATTAATTATGCAGTAAATTTGAACTTGATTTCTGTAGATGATGTGTTAAACTTGATAAAATCAAAGCCAAACAATATAGATTTAGTTCTAACTGGAAATTATGCTAAAGAAAAAGTGATAGAAATTGCGGATCTAGTCACAGAAATGAAGGAGATTAAACATCCATTTCAGAAAGGAATCAAAGCCAAAAAGGGAATTGATTTCTAGCCAGCAACATTAATTTACACATTTAGGAGTTTTAGAAGAAATGTCTACAGAAGTTCAAGAAATTCACAGACGAAATTTTTCAGAATGCGATTTCATTGAAAACAATCAAAAGACTTCGAAGTAGAAGAAGAGGTTTATAATTATTCAATACAATACAAAATACAATTCAAAATGGCATTACAATACACGTATTCCCCCCTCGAAGGGCTCCATGGCCAGGGATACAAGGGGGGTACAAAAAAATACAAATAAAAGCTACAATATAAGCAATATATACAAGTGGGATATAATATAAGCAACAACTACAAAAAAAAGAGAAAAATACAACATACCTGAACATAGAGAACATTCCTGAGGCCTGGGAGTCAAAGGGCTGAGTCTATAGAGTACGTACGGATGATATTCTTCTTATTTATTTTCATACAAAGTCATTTTGCGTTTCTTGAAGATGATGATCCTACTATAAAGAAAATACACAAATATTCTAATATATTATATATGCTTGCTGATGATTGATGATGGGTATTCTGTATCCCGCGAAAAAAAAAAAGAATGAATGAGGACTAGCTACTACTGCTGCTACTGCTGTACGGGCATATATATGCTGATATTTGTTTTGTGATGATATGATATATGGAATTGTTGGAGGGGTGGCGTTTTGTTAGTTTTGTTTTGTGAATAAGGATGGGTTTTGAAACTATAAAAGCTTTTGTTCAGTTAACATGTTTAGACTGAAATTAATAAACTAATTTATCGCCACCTATTTAACAACAAGTCTATCTGAATAATTCCGTTGAAGCAGGGTTAAACTCACTTATCAGGATCGTTTATGTAACGTCATCTTCCCAAATGAGCCAAATTAAAAAATTTGATGATAATCATTAACATTTAAACAAATGTTTTGGGGGTTTCTGATTTATAATTTTCTATTCCAGCAGCCTCGAACAATAGACTGGACATAGTCACTTTCGGTTTAGTTCAAAATTTACTAAGCGTTCCCGAAAAGCTTTATCATGGCTTACTCACGTAGTTTTAGCCATTTTCTTGTAAATTTTTCAGTCTTTATTCGAATTCTCTCCATGTCTCAGAATTTCTTTCTGTTTCATCTCTGAACTTCTGGCGGAAGCCTTATGTGGATAAATCACATAGCCGAGAAAGAGCTGCTTTTAATTCTTGGAAGTTTTTTTCTTAGTGTAAAAACCGCATAGACATTTAGTACCATGTGATTTACCTTAGCTGTATCATATTTCCTATTGTGTCTCCGGCCACCCGTTCAATTCTGCACTTCTTTTTTTGAAAATTGGAGATATACAAGTATGTATCTTGTCAGTTGTCTGGGGAAAATGAGAAAAGCTTTGATGAGGCTACAAAACTTACCCTAGTAAAGGCAATAGGCTAAGTAGACTTGGCAAAAGATTGAAAGAGGACCAACAGTGCATTACTGAAGCACTGGACAACCAGTGTATTGCTTGAGTAAGTTTTATTTTTGTCCTAATTTTCTTTTTGAGACTGGGAGTATGTTCCTGGTGGGAATTTTCATTTGAAATTTGTTTACTTCAAATTTAATACAAATCAACAACAAAATCAACAACATCCAAAATGAAGAGCAAAGATACAGGCAGTTAAAAGATTTGTAAGTGCTATTGTTTTGTGTGTATTTTATGCTTACTTATTTTTTTAATTTTTAATTTAGTTTTACTTAAAAAATTAACGTACCTTTTCCATTGCCTTTAGAAAAATGTTTGTCTCTAAGCTTTATTAAATAAAAAACTGAAAGTAAGGAACAGCATTAAAACATGAAACTAACAGAAATTGTTACGTGTATGAGGGGCTTGAGCCCCTCCTCAATGCCTCGCTCTTCATACTGAAGTGTTTCGGCTCTTTGAAAAAAAAGTTACTTATTATTCTAATTAAACAAACCTTGTGTTTCAGGATTCATATTTAAAGAATTGGAAAGGCAAAGGTATACAAAATTGATCTGTTTCTGTGGATGCTTGAATTATGTAGGCCTATATTAGTTTTGACAAGAATTTTTGAAGAGACTGAATTTCAGCTTGGGACAAAAGTCAAATTCCATCAGAAGTCACTTTTGAGTACTTGCTTGTCCTGTTTTTCAGAGTCTCAACCTTTCTACAATTGCATAACCTTCAAAAAGAATTACTCCTCTCCGGGAAATCTGCATAATTAATTTCAAATCCCATTTTTTCGCAATTCAAATGCATTATTAAAAAAAAAACAATGAAAAAATAAATATGAAAAAATTTTTTCCATATATTTAAAGAAATGGAATATTTTCATTTGGACCTCTCAGAACTGCCTCTTAATATTTCTTAAGTTTATCTCTAATAGCACCCCCCTGGAATTGCTTGCTAGGGGGGCTATCTGCATTTTGTCACTGTGGTGTGAATAAGCATAGTCTTTGCTCAATGAAACGTAAAATTTTCGTTAAAAACTATCAAAAAAAGCTCTGAACATGTAAAATAGTCTAAATAGTCTTCATTCAGTCTTCGAAGCGAAAGAACCTGTTTTTGAGCTTATCAAACAGTTCGTGGTAACGAACTGTAGTAAGGAGCGACCCGGCTCTTTATTTAATTCTTTTCTGAAATACTAAAAGAAAATATAAAAAAAGTCAAGCAATTTTTTTATTCAGAAACTACCAGAAACAAATCAAATTGCCCAGATTTTGGCGGTTAATCGTAATTTTTGGCATAGTAATAAAAACCGTGTCAGTTAAGAATTAATGTAGTCAGCCTTAACAAAGACATTGTCCACATAATCGTATAGAAGGCACAAAACTATCATTGAAAAAACATGGCTGTAGGAGACTTGAACCCTCGACATTCTGACCCAAATTTTAACGCTTTACCGTCCGAACTAAAAGAGCTGGTAGCTCAGTTTAGCCGGCGTTGATGGCCGGCGAGATCGACTGGGAGTGGATCGACACCGAACTCGCGGACCTGTTCTCACAAGCTGGTCGTCCGGCCGTGCCGACCCGTTTCATGGTCGGGTTGTTCTTCCTGAAGCATATTTACGGTCTGTCCGACGACGGTGTGTGTGATCGCTGGGTGCACGACCCGTATTTCCAGCACTTCACCGGCGAGACCTTCTTCCAGCACACCATTCCGCATGAACGCTCGGGCATGAGCCACTGGCGCAAGCGGATCGGTGGGCGGCTCGACAAGCTGCTGGCCGAGACGCTCAGGGTGGCGCACTGAAATACACCTTTATACTCATGATCAAGGATAAGCAATTTTGAAGCGCCAGTTTAGGCTTGTTAGACCAGGACCTAAACAAGGTTGTTAGCAGCTCTTTGTGTTGAGGTGCTAATTCTACCAGATCCTCTACTTTAAGGAATACCAAATTATTGTCATGGATGGTCTCAATAATTACATCGGCTGTATTACGGTTGTCTTCTTGAAATAAGGGTTTAATAAATTGATGTGATATCAGGGCAATAATGTCCTGGTAATAATAGGAGTGAGTAGGCTGTTTATGTAGTAAGAACAGTTGATCAAAGAGAGATGCCAATGTTAATGGGGTTCCATTTATTGTCTATCAAGGACTTCTTTAACATGCTTCCCCCCTTGTTTATGAAGTACCTTCTGCAATTGCGTTTCTAATTAAGAAAATATGCAGGAAATTATCAGCTTGTTATAAAGTCAATGAGCATGTTTGTTGTCTATAGACACCCTGTAGGTGCGAGCTAGAAAATTGTATAGGCTGGGTCGGCATAGAGGGGCAACGTTTTCGGTGAGGGGGGGTCAAACTTAAAAGTAGCCAATTTTCACGGACAATATAAGACAATTTGACAAGATCTTAAATTTCATGTGGAAGAATGTTCCCGATTTGAGAATGGTATTACTTACATTCCTTGCTCTTTTTGTTGTGGAATCACTGGAGGCATAAGCATAAGCATAATCATATTCATAGGCATAATCATTAGACACTATGAACATTAAAAAAATGGCTTTTATAAATTCTTTTAATGTTGATGGGGAAATCTGAACAAGATGAAGGATCTGGCTCCCCCCCCAATGTCTCTTAGACATCTTCCTAAATCTATATATATAAAAATAAGTTGTCTGGCTGTGTGTCTGTCTGTCTGGTGACGTCATGTTTCTGTGTTGACTGACGTCATGAAGTTAGTTGTCGTCATTTATGGTTGTCTAGAATATATCACCGTACTTTTTGGTTGTTTAGTATCACGCTATTGTTTTCACAATACACATTTATTCTGTCAAGTATTTGCTTTGGAGGTAGTTCAATACAGACTGATAATTTCCAATGACAAAGAAATTACTGGAATCAACATACTTGATGTACATATGGGAGAATCCTATCAAGAAGGTTATTCATACAGATTAAAAAAGATTGGGTCAATTGCCGATCCTTGAAGAACACCTTTGTGTAGTGCAGATGATAAAAAAGGAAAACATTCAAATGATGCATTCTGGGACCTTCCAAGCAGGTAAGCTGGTGCTGCTGGTCTTCGGGGTCAACGACACCACGCATCTCACTCCGGCCAGGCGCTGGCACCAGGCGCTGGTCGAGATGGCCGAGGCTTTCCGGGTGCAGGGCTGTCACGTGGCGTTCAGCGCCGTGCCGCCCCTGCGGCACTTCACGGACTTGCCCTGGCTGTTGAGTCAGTTGATGGGCTGGCGGGCGAGTCTGCTGGACCGTGAGCTGCAAGCGCTGGCGCAGCGTTCTGGGGCGCTGCATTGCGCACTGGACCTGCCGTTCGAGGCGCGCTACCTGGCCGAGGATGGTTACCACCCTTCGGCGTTGGGCGGAAGATTCTTTGCGAGTCCGTCCTGTGCCAATTTTCATTTTGGGCATTGCTTAAATAAACAAATAAAAGTAAAAAAAGCAAAGAGACAAACAAAATAGCGCGTCCAAAGATGTTTACGTTGCGACAACTTAATGTTAGTCCAGAATAAAATACCGAGATTTATGTTTTTCTTACATGAAAAATTAAAGTGTCACTTAGGACCTAATGGACAAAGGACATCCGTATAATTTAAATTCCTATACATTAGCCTATGGCAGTAATACGAACAAAATCGATGACTCCCCTGACTACGATTAAACATGGGTTTTCACTCCATGGCCGAAATATTCATTCTAATTATATTTCCACTGTCTTGTGAAAAG
This sequence comes from Alatinidae sp. Z8VKAUB7J3, assembly GCA_010016025.2. Classification (NCBI taxonomy): domain Eukaryota; kingdom Metazoa; phylum Cnidaria; class Cubozoa; order Carybdeida; family Alatinidae; species Alatinidae sp. Z8VKAUB7J3. The sequence continues at coordinate 61,767,608 of JAAAKM020721499.1, forward strand.
AAATCCCTATTAATCGTCTTGTTTTTGATGTCTGTGATGGAAAGGCAGTGTGGTCTTCGTCGCTATTTAGACTTGAGCATCTTTTTGATTCCGAGACGTCACCACAGGTTTGTTAGAATCACCCTGGGAAAAAAAAATTCTTCCTTAAAGGCCTGACCTGTTTAGATTGATTTTGTGGCCAGTTATACTCGCTTTATGGTTCAGCATAGAGAGTAATGTCAGCTTCCTCCAACAGGTGCGATCAGCATCTAACGCTGGTGCGTCGTTAAGTGGTGGAGGACAACTAGCGTCCCTCTGAATCCGGTTTTCCCATAACACATCCGATTGAAATTGTGATACAGCCTTTTGTTCACAATAGTATAAAGAGCACATAACAATGTCTTCAGGGTTGACAAAACCTCCCACAGCGCTCTTGCTAGGGTTATAAGTTATGCTCCGGGATATATAACGTTATTATGGAATGTGTTTTAAAATAAATTTCGGATCAGATACGGCTTATTAGATTGGACTTCGGAAGTTCTAGTGCCCTTTTTATGATTAAATAAAAAAAACTGTTTTTTAAATGAAAGTAAGGAGCAACATATGCGAAAATACCAATCTGCATGTCTCTAATTTTTCCAACATCCAAAAGAAAAGTTCAACGCCACGCTGCTAGGTCCTTATGACCTGACATGCCCACTGAAAAGCGAGAAAATAAGAAAAAAACAGCAAGAAAACTGTGGGTTGATGATGAGCTTCTGCGAATGATTGATGTAAGAAACGCTTTGTATGCTGCACATATCAATGAACCAAATGAGTTTAGTTACGCACAGTTTAAGGATCAACATACTCTAGTTAACTTTACTGGACGAAAAAAATGAGAGACTTTTATGGCGAAAAATTTAAGAAAAATGCATCCCCTATATTGACAAGCATTCGACAATTGCCATTCCTCAAATGACCCGCGCCATTTAGGATGCTTTGACCAAGTGGGAGCCACGTTTGGTCATACAAAATGTGGAAGTGTCTCAAATCGCCTTCACACATTTTGATGTAAAAATCACATGGCGGCCAGCTCAATCTGTTTTGGATGAATTATTGGTGTCCGAAGTAAATTTGAATGCGGCAAACGCCAATTCGCTCACCGTTGATCACGACCTAATGGATGTTTCAGCTCACAACGCAACCATCGAAAAGCTTCGCGCGTTAAAACCGCCAGCGTTTCTCGAAGATTATAATTTTTGAATTTCAAGTCAAATCACTACCGATCCGTGTTTCTGCGACTATTCATTCTAAACAAAGTGGCTAGAGAAAAAAGGGTCTTGGTCCTTTGTTGTGTCCTTTTTTGGTGGAATAAAATAAATCGATACTATTTTTATGTTTTTCCTACTGCAATACGGTCCTCTTACTCCAAAAAATTAAGATTTAAGTTTTGAGGGAATTCGGAAAAAATTGTTGGTTCTTCTTTGAGCCCCATATTTTAGGTAGAGGGGGGATCATACCATTGTGCCCTGAAACAATTTTTGTAAATTAAAATCCTTTTGGCCCTGAGGCTCCCTCGTCCACTCGTACATCGAACGTTAAGTCGTTTCCTTGTTTCCCCACTAAAAAACCGTGCAAGACGGTCCAACTTCCGGCTTCGCGAGGCAGTCCTAACACTACTACTTTTTCTCCAGGTTTACTCTCTATAAAGTCTTGAGAAACAGGCAATGCTCTTACCGTACTTGGGATTGACTTAGTCCGCGACACGCGAAGCAGCGCAAGTCCACGTTGTTCATCGCCAAGCATAGAGCCCGGTTCGACGCTCGTCTTCATCGGTGCTGTCTTTTGTTTATAAAACACTACCTGCGGACTTGGATCACCGCCTCCCGTACCACAACACGCTGCATAACTGGCTTCGAGCACATCAGCTGACACTCAAAGAGACGGTGGTCCAGATCCATACGCCGGGGTACTGATGTCATGATGATCTTTCCCACATCCACCTTGTTGTCCAACAGTACCTCCTCCGGGTCCAAGGCCTCACGTTCCATCAGCCCTCAGGTCTCTTAACGCGGGGGCTGTGCCTCTCAAAATCTTGTTTTGAGCACACGCACACACCCGTTGTTAGTCGTGTGTGCCTTCTCGTGGTGAGGCCGTTGAGCGACCCCGTGGACAACACCGGGTCGTGCCCAAATCATCGGCTTGTTCTGGCAAAGTTCTTAAAACTGGAAAATTGACATTTCTGGCCAAAAAACGATCTAAATCTATATACATAAAAATAAGTTGTATGTTTGTGTATTGGTCCGCATATGACGCCATTATAAGTATATGAGGCTTTGTATATGACGTCATTATAAGTATCTAAGGGGGCGATTCAAAGAGAAATTTCAGTATAAATCCTACAATGGCAGAGGAAACAGCCGAGGAAGCTGCTCAAAGAGTTAATGTCAAAAGGCTCGCGGCTAAAAAAGAAAGTAAGAAAAGAAAGCGTGCCGAGGAATCACAAGAACCCTTCGGCATTTTTAGTAATTTGTGCGTATCTATATAACATCTTTATTGTACTCGATTGTCTTTTTATAGGTGGGTGATAAAGAACATTCATTCTTTAATTCACTCATTACTAAAATATCGGTTTATATAGTGAGAATTCTCTATGGTATTATCGCAATCTTAAAGGATATTATCAAAGTCTAGCAATTTATTAACACAATACTGCATTGTACTATCCAAATCTTACCTTAAATTAAAAATATTTTTTTAACTACAATCAAAACGTGTTTGTTGTTACCAAATTCCAATATTGTGAAGTCAAAATCATTTTCGCTGCTGCCTGATCCTATCGCCAGGGAGAGAAACCTAGCTTGTGTCCTGATCAAAGTACAAAGTAAATAATAGATAATTTGTACTAATGGAATACAAGCCGAATCGAACAAACTTATACTGTTATCGTTCATTTTATAAAGCTACAGGAAATTATCTATCCTTTAATTTTATAACGAAAAGACTAACCCATCCCACCCACCATATAGGCCAATTTTGTGCTGTTATTAGCTGCCTTTACTTACAAAATTCCTACTACAACAGACATTTCAGCCACAGACGAAGTTCCCACTGTTTTGTTGCTTCTTTCTGAACTGCAACAACAATGAATGGTTTTTATCGTGATAAATGAAGCCATTCTCACCTCCGTCCCGTAAATACTTTTGACTCAATCGTATATCAAACAATATTTTTTTTTTTAATAAAAAGTCTTTCCATGGTTCTGTTTTGTTGTAACTGTTAATGTGTTTCAGTAAACTCATGCCTAGGCCATTTATAAGGGGAGGCATATTTTGTGTCTTTCAACAAAGTTCACGTGTTTTATAAAAGAATTTCCATTTTTCTTCAATTGCATAGATTATGAGCAAGCGTTCGATTCTGTTGATAGAAGAAATTTAGAAAAGGTTTTATCCTTGCTAGCATTTTTAATTTATATTGCAAAATGCTATATAAGGAATGTTACAAGTCTCTCTTGGATTAACAGTGAAGAATTGCTCCAGTGCTAGAACTATGTGAGCTTTTTTCTGAAGACCGCTCGTCCAGTCCTTGGACAATTTCTAGGTTTAAATGTTAACTAGTGCTTCACCGTAGTGAGTCTAAAACCTTACTGTTGGAATTGAGAAGCTCAAAACAAAGGAAGAAACTGTGGATAAATGACTATTATTATTATGTATAATTGTATCATTATTAGATTATATCTTGGATTTGACTATTATTGTATTACAAAACGCGCGAATTGCGGATACTGTGGCTGCAAAGTTTACAACCGATCTCACAGCCGTGAGACTACCGGTGTCTGCGTGTCGCTCCAACAGGTTTCCTTTCCGAGTGGCCTTTCCATATTCTCATTCATTAGAACGAGTTGAAAGTTTTTGCTCACGTACTGGCAATCAAGAATGCTAGCTGCTACCACCAAAGTACAAATATTCAAATGCTATCTCTCAGATCACAGTGAGGGAGTACTAAGACCCCGCATTCATTAATGTAATATGACTAGGTTTTGCCTAGGTCGACTTTCACATCAGAAACTCACAGTCCGCACATGAGCAAGCCAGTGGTATTCCACTGGAAGACTGGTTATTGGCTTCAGAACTATAATGAGTGGTGGAATCACCAATGAGGCTGCAGGTTTTGATAATGTCAAGGTCACTGTGATATGCGGCACACCAGACACCCAAGCTCCAGACAGCACACCTACACAAGCCTCCCCAACCATTAGCCCTACCAGGTCACCCACAGCAGTTCCCACCCATGGACCAACAGCTAGTCCCACTAGCAGCCCCACAGAGGAGGCCCTTGTTGGTACCACATCAACATCTCCTCCTGTCTCTGTATCTGCTGCCAGTGACTGTGTGGAAGTTGGAAGATCTATTTTGCACGGTTTTGCTTTTATAACACATATTTTTAAAGGTCAGGGCCCTCTAGAGGCAGAAGGAGTGGAGGTAGGTACTTCAAAATACCTTCCCGGGACATCCTTTAGCCTGTAGACCCATCCCTAAGAGTTTCATTTTCCTAACCTAAACCCTTTCTGAGATGGCAAGAAGTCAATTAACTAGAATTTTATCATACATTTTTCAGAGAGAAACATCTTCCTACGGTGAAAAATTACTTTTAAAAATCTACAGGAAGGGTAAAGGCCCTCCACATGTGGTAGCAGTGAAAACTAGTTTATCCTACTTTTCGCCAAAATAATCCATGAGTTCTTTTGATACATCTGCAGATAAACGATTTCGGCTATCAAAGAGTGTACGTATAACACCCTCAATCTCAAGCGATGGATTTACAGCAGCGCGGACTTGCTCAATAGTTGAAAGTAAATCGGCCAACCCTTCAAGTGCGTAATACTCACACTGCATTGGAATAATAACGGCATCGGCTGCGACCAGAGCGTTGACGGTGAGCATGTTCAAAGAGGGCGGACAGTCGATGAATATAAAGTCATACTGATCCTTAATCGGTTCAAGTGCTTTTCGCATGCGTATTTCCCGCGCCCACCTAAAGCATTTTCAGACATTTTCCTACGAAAATAAACACTTAAACTAGAAATGAAAATATAAACTTAAAGGTAAATCCCAATAGCGTTTCTTCTGATGACTCCTAGCAATTGACGCCAGCGTGGCATACTTTATGTTAATTTTTCTTCGTGAAAATTGTTACAAGCTAGTTTTTCTTCGTGACACTTGTTGCATGCTGGTTTATTGCTCGTGATATATAATGTATGTTGATTTTTCCTTCATGAACCTTCTTGCATGTTGATTTTCTTCGTGACACTTGTTGCATCTTGGTTTCTTTTCTTCGTAGAACAAGGTGATCAAGAGTGCTTCTCCATAATTACTTAAACAATCGTCAATGTTAGTCTTAGCTTTTTCCAAAAAAAAAAAACTAAAAACAAAATACATTTTAAATGTTTTCTCTTTTTTAATTTAATTTATCCAAAATTGTTAAGACTTTCAGGAGTGAATACCAGCATATATATTGAGCTGTCGATCCATATTCATTTTTTTTCTATAATTTTGGTTGTGATGTTTTTTCTTTTCTTTTTTTTTGATACTATAAGAAATAAAACACACAACTCAAAATAAAGACTGTTTTCAGTCCTGTTTTCAAGTACAAATTATTTTCGCCATGGCAGCAGCCTGCTATTTGTCAGCCATGACCACAGGCTGGCCAGCCAGTTCAACCGCGAGCTGGACTTGCAAAAAATCAACCGCGTGGAGCAGCACTGATGTTTTCGCAGTTATTTCCGCAGTTATTTTCTGGAAAAATGCCAGGCTACAGTGACTTTGTAAAAACAAAGCCGTACTCGCCTCTTTTAATTATCTTAAAGTGGAGAAATATAAGAGTTAGTCATATTTAAAGTTTTAAAAAAGTGAAGCCGGTATGAAAAGAGCCATTTTTACTATATCCAGCAGTTAAAGAATTTGGAGCTTTATTGTCTAGAGTCCCCCTCAACCCTTCCCTGTCCTCCAGAAGACCAGGACTAAATTCCTAATAAAGGGCTATTTGTTATCTTATAAAGTAGTTGAGTACAAGACTGAATCTTTCAGAAATGGATCCAGAGACTAAATTATGACTCAGAAAGACCCTTCAAGATGTTTACCTTAGTTTAGCCCCTCAAAAAGACCTTTGATGAAGTTGACGAGATTCTCTACTATAAAAATAAACGATTTTCAAAAATAGCAGTACAGCTAAGGACAAATGAGGCTATGGGAAGTATTTGAGTCTCACATCTTTGCTAAATCTAAATCTTATCTGATACCCCATTAGAGTTCTATTTCTAAGTTTAATGAAAACTTAGAATTAAATGTTTAGCAAGGTTTTGAAAATTCAAAAAGTAAGCCTAAAAAACAATCAGGCCCGGAATAAAAGTATCACTTTTATTGAAAAAAAAAAGATACTATTGAAAAAAAAGAACGAAAAAGCTAACCCGAACATTATGAAAAGTGAAATTCCATTAGATATATTTTAGTCTATGAACCAACAAAGAACGTTTATTTAGATTACTACGATTTGCACTTCTTAGGGTGGTGGCCATTAACATTACACACTATCACGTCGGTGGTTTCCATGACTTAAATGAACTAATGTAGGGTTAAGAAAAAAAAATCTTGTAGGGAATGAACCAAACCAGTAGTTTTAACAAATTTACTTAAAAGGTGTGTGCTTTGTCGTCTAGCCCAAGGAAACGTGTCATGTCCCAAAACAGAACACTTTGTGAATGCCTTCTCACAGCAATTCCTTAGTACGTTGCCTCTCTTTTTCATATTTTCCACAGTTGAAGATGATGTGACGTGTGTTTTCATACACTCTACATGTGTCGCAGTTGGGTATGGGACATTTTCCTGTGGAATAGTGTTGATTTTTTTTGCATGGACGTATCTATTAAATTCTTGTATTTTTTTTCTGGTTTTGATATTAACCTCGTCTTTAGTTTCCCTGCTAAAGGCTATGAAGAAGCTAGAAAAAAATTGGAGTTACTGATTTTTTTTTTCTTTTTATTCCACCGGCCCATGTATAACTGTGGACCCTTTCTCGGAATATAGCCCATAGGGTCTCAGTATTCATTTTAGTATAATGCATATATTGTATTGTAATGATCAATTATTTAAAAAAAATAGTTGATCTAAGAGAAAACGCTATATCCACGGACTCGGAAAATAATTTCACGGATCAGCTCCTGGCCGGCGAGCTCCCAGGAGTGCATGGAGTCCCACTAGAATGGTTTAGGTCCTACCTCTCAGAGAGATCTCAGTATATTTTCCTTAACTGTACTTTTTCCTCTACTTTGCCTGTATTGAAAGGTGAAGGTGTCCCACAAGGCTTTGTGCTTGGACCACTTTGTTTCTAATTTACATTAATGATCTTGTTGATGGTCTTTATCCCATGTTCACCCTGTTCTTTTTGCCAATGACTAGTAACTTTTTCATTGCTGCAGTGGACCTGCCATCTGCCACTTGTATAGCTCAAGGTCTTCTTGATAAAGTAAATGATTGGTGCTGGTCAAATGGTATGACCAACAGGACCGACTCGAGGATCATCCGGTCCCGCACGTCGGCGTCGTCCACGTCGAGCTCTCCGGACTGCCCGCAGGGATGGTCGCCGACGCGCTGCCGCGCCAGCTCGGCGTCGCGGTCGACGACGTGGATCGTGCAACCATGAGTAGACGCCTGCTCGAGCAGGTAGTCGATCAACACCGCCGTGGACTTGCCGGCGCCAATGACGAGGACGCGACTCATGGTGGAGAGCGTCCGGAACCCGGAGCGAAAACCGGCCCTTGTCCCGAAGTCGGGCTCGCGCGCGCCATCGAGCTAACGCCCGGTCTCGAAGCATAAAGTCAGACAAAATGGCATACCATAAACAAAGTCAAACAAATAGACACACAGAGAGAGACAAAGACACACATAAGAGAAAGCATACAGAACAACAAAATAAAACAAAGACACACACATAGTCACACAAGCAGGTAAGTTTAGGTAATTATTTGGCTAGAGGTAAATTTAAACCACCTTAAGATATTTTTGAGAACTTCTAATAAAAATACCTTTTTTTTTACTGAGTGTTAGATTTCACTCCCCCTAAGTCAAAATTCTTTTAACACCTCCCAGCTTAAGCTTCAGCTCTACAAAATGTTAGCCCAAGAAATCAAGATAATTTTTATTTAAAGTCCTAACTGATAAAAAAAATTTTACAAAAGAAGAAAATTTTATGTGTAAGTAACCCTACGTTTTTTTAAAACAATTTTGCTGTTTTCATTTATTTGTTGATGGGGAAAAATTCAAATACCAAACATTTAGAGTTTTCATAGGTGGTTTTCACATTTGACCGGGTTAGACCCTAAAAAAGTACCCGTCTGTGCGCCGATGTTATGTAGATTTACGATGCTGCGAGTTTTTAAAGTAGTATTTCCAGCGGCCTACCGACATCAGAAGCTCTCTCTGGATTTGAAAAACTTTACTTAAATGAGGATAAAATTAATTTACTGTCCCTAACAATAGATCTTTGCCTGATACAATCTCGTGAATTGAGGTCAGAGGAAGGACTAGGGATTAACATAGAAGCCTTTGCAGCTAGAGAATTAGCCATATGGTTATATTTAATGCCTTTATGACTTGGAACACGTTAGAAATAAATCTGAGTGCCTTTAGTCTTAATATTAAGAAGCTGTCCTCTAATATTACATAAATCCTTGTCCTTAGCAACTCTATTAATATCTTGAAGCAATAGTAATGCTGATTTGGAGTCAGAGAGACAGAGTATATTTTCAGATTCTATGCCAATTGATCCCAGCTTGGCATAATGTACCGACCTTGATGACACCTACTGGTGGCACATTATCACACCTAAGGGTTTTTAAGTCTTTTTCTCTGGAAAATAAACTTATGAACAAAAAAGACCATTGTTTAAATATTGAAGAGCAAAAACCAGCCATTTCATGATTAGATGGCGATATTCCTTGCCAATTCCCAGTCTTTGACGCTCAATGGCTGACACAAGGGACTCATCAACATTTCTAAGCCAATTTTGGACATTTTCTTAGTAAAAAGTATGCTTTAACTCCATTGGTTCGTATTTTTGGAAGCAAAGCCCGGATGAAAATTGGTGGAAAGAATAAACACAAGTCCAAGATAGGTGACTGATATAACTGGACCGGATCCGCTCTCTTTGGTGGAGTTGGGGGGGGGAGGAGTAATTCGGAAAAATTAGAAAAAATGAGGTATTTGTAACTTACGAACGGGTGATCAGATTTTAATGAAATTTGATATCTAGAAGGATCTTGTGCTTTAGAACTCTCATTTTAAATCTTGACCAGATCTGGTGACATTGAAGGGAGTTGGAGGGGGAATCTGGAATTCTTGGAAAACGTGAAAATCGAGGTATCTTACGAATGGATGATCGGATCTTGGGACTGAACTTGCATTAATTTGCCCTGCTTTCCCAACATCAAGGTTACTGTGAGGGATAGGCACCTGCTCTCTTAATAACCTCGTGACCTAGCTAGGTGGCACTTGCTCTAAAAGACGGTCCAAAAAAACTGCATCCAGACCAAGATCCCTTACAAAATCGTCTAAATAAAAATTGGGAAGCTATATTAATTGGGTTAATCCTCGGACTTAGCCTCTCTAACGTTCACTTTTCATGGCCCTATACAGAGACTGTCACGAAATGGCGTCGGCTAATGTCTCTATGACCTGAATATAATGAGGTCTCTATGTCCTGCAACCAAGCAAAAGATTTCTGTAGATGACATGTCAGTATTCTTGCAGTCTTTATTTAACCAATCAGAATATTTTGGCTGCCTTAGAAAATTGTGACACTTTGCAACACAATTATACCAACTCATTGTTTTTACTGAGTGTCCAAAAACATTTAGAGAGTGGACATCCCCCAATACATGACTGTCCTGGCCATGTGACATGCTTATAGTTGCTCTGGGCTTTGGATTTTGAGTTTATTCATTGTTGCTAAAGTACTCTATTCTAGCTCTTTTATTAAATTAAAAAATGCCAAATTTTATGTATATTTAGCAAAAGAAGAGTCCCACAGAGAACCGTCCTTGGTCCAACATTATTTAACATCTATATAAATAATGGCCCACAATCTGTCAAAAATAAAATCAACTTGTATGCCAATGATTTAAAAATTATCAGCCTTGAAAAACATCCAAAGAGCAAGCCTTATTACAAGCTGACCTAGACAAATTCTCTGATTGGGCAAGGCTCTGGAGGTTAGAGTTCAACATTAAGAAATGTAGGACAATTCATTTTGGCAGAAAGAATGTGAGTGGTCTGTATGAGATGTGTGGAATAAATGGTGTTGGGCAAATGATTGGTTCCTCCCATGCTGAAAAGAAAACCGGTTTTATTATAGATCAAGAAAAAAGTGTTCTCGCTACAACGCGTAAGTACCCGTGCTTTTTCAGTGGATTTTTTTTTTGTGTTTTCATCGATTTTTATACCCATATTTTCAGGGGTAGGGCACTTGGAAGACTGTAAGTGTGATTCCCCGTATGATCCAATATTGTATATATTAGTGCATGAAATGTGAATGCATCGGTATGAATAGCTACATTTGCATTTACTGTTTACATAAATTTTGCGTAAAATAGAGGCAAGTCTCTATCTTTGATATTCTTTCTTCATCAAGTTTCTCATGGGAATGGGGTGCCACTGTTTAAAAACCAAGACTACTCGCAGGTATTTTCTCTGGAAAAAATCAAGTAAATTTTCCTACGTTTTTCGGAGCGCTCGTGCTTCAGAACCATACATGACTACTGCCATCACTGTAGCCTCTAATATTCTAATTAAATAAAAAACAAGTTTTTGCTGGTCATTACTTCCAGCTGAATTTTTTTTTATTTATTTTCTCTTTTTCTTAAATAATACTAGAAAATCCTGCGCCCCCTTCACGGATATTCTCTTCCATCATGAAAAATTCTTCCATGGAAAAATTCTCCAACATGAACCCCTCCCCTCGAACACCGCCAGCGCCGCGAGCATGCCTGTCCAAAGCACGATTTGCCAAAACCCCGGTTGAGTAATCGCGGCCGCGATTGCAAGCGTCACCCACTGAAATGCCAGGGTGATCATGATCGGCAGCGCCAATTGTCCCAACACCATCGGTAGCGGACGAATCGGCATGGACCGCAGCAACAACATGCGTTGTAGGTCGCGACGGAAATCGATGCGAAGCGCCGGCGGGGCCAGCAGCATGGTGCAAAGTGCGATGCCACCGATATATGCAATTTTATTATTTTTTAATATGATATCATTTACTAGATGCTCCTACTTAAGTAAAGAAAATGTCATTACTGACGTCAAAATTAAAATTTTGAAGATTTTTGAATTGAAATGGAATATTTGTGGGCATCAAGTCATGGCTAATTGTAGAAAAAGCCAAGACATATAGTCCAATTGAGTGAGAAGAAAAAAATCAAGCACTAATTCCTCAAATTCATTACCGACGCAACCATCTTCCACTTATTCTACACCTCTCATAACACTCCACAATGCCAAACTAGAATCAATCTGTTGGAGGGTCTCCCCGGCTCGGCACGCTGGGTTCTTCCATTATAATTGAAAATTTGAATTATAATGTAAAATTTCCCATCTAGTCCATTGACTTCTTGCTATATTGGAAAGTTGTTGGGCTAGAGAATTGAAACTTTCAGGGATGTGTCTACGGGCTAAAGTATATCCCGGGAAGTTATTTTGAGATCCCTAACTATACCCCTTCCCCCTCCTCTATATAACGCAGTTTTTTGTGCATTACAGCTTATATTTTGGTCAAATTTGATCCTATATTAGATATATTAGATCCTAAATTAGATCCTATATTATTAATTATTATCAACAATTATTAATAATTATTAATAATATATTACCAATATTTAAAAAGTGGCAAAGAATCTAGGAAATGGATTTAGTAAGTTATGCCCCAGGGCATATAAGGTTTTTATGGAATGGTTGGTCGTATAAGCTTTGGGTCGGATGGAGCTCATTTGATCGGAGGTCGGAAGTTTTAATGCCTTTTTAAGAGTCAAAAATGAATGGAGGGGAATCGCTCCCCCAAGCCCATCATTCCCCCAAACATATCTGATCGAAATTTTATGAGATCTATTTTGTTCTGCCTTGTTGAACGATCAAGTAATTATGTCTTTGTGGATGTCAACCTCCCCACAGTCCTGAGGACAAGGGCTGTAAGCTAGGCAATTCGGTCGTTGTTTACACATAGTATATGATCTTAATGAATTTTGATATTTAGAAGGACATCGTGACTCTGAGCTCTTATTTTAACTCCTAATCGACATTAAGCCTCTGATTTTCCTTTTAAATCAATCTAGTGATTCTTAGAATTTTGTTAGAGCTTATACAATATGATCTCTTAGCTCTTCTTGCTTCATCACAAGTGCCATATGAGCTCTTAGCTCTTGTTTTTTTTTTTCCCCAGGGGTGATCGTATCGACTCAGTAATCCTAGAATGCCGTGAGAGGACTCATTCTAACGGATATCAAAAGTTCTAGCGCCCTTTTAAAGGGACAACTGAAGGGCCCCTGGCAGGTTTCGGCATGATCGCGAAGCGCCTCGGCCTCTTGCAGGATACCCCCTGCCCGGCCCCGGATTGCCTGCACTGCCTCGAGCGTCCGGTAGAGCAGCGCGATATGGATGGTGTTGTTGGCCACCTGCTGGCCACGGGTCCAGACCAGCGCGGCGCCGTCGCGGATGTCGCGGGCGGCGCCGATCACCAGCGCCAGCAGGATCGCCACGACAATCGTCACTGCCAGAGCCGCGCCGATCGCGATCCACCAGAGCGTGATGTGGTCCATGGCTTCCTCCCCAGGCCGCGTCTTCATTTTCAGCGTCATGCGTGACGGATGCCTGTTTTGTTGTTTGTTTTTGTTTGTTTATTATTTGTTTATTCTTTGTTGTATTGTTTAATTGTTTTATTGCTTATTTTATTGTTGTTTATTGTTTGTTTTCCCTCCTCAACGCCTCGCTCTTTGCGCTAAAGTTTTTGATTGTTTAAAAAAAGTAGAGTTGTGAGAAAGAGGAAAAAACAACCTAAAAAGCGAGTAAATTAAGTTTACAAGGAAAGTGAAACTCAAATCTGGCTGTACGAACTGGCTAAGTGGAAACTTTCACAAAATTCGAGATAAATTGGAAACTCAATTTTAACTGAAAACGCACGGGTGTGCGTGTTAATTTATTTGTTTGTTTTTTTGTTTTTCCCCAGGGGTAATCGTATCGACCAAGTGGTTCTAGAATGTCGCGAGAGGGCTCATCCTAAAGGAAATTAAAAGTTCTAGTGCCCTTTTTAAGTGACCAAAAAAATTGGAGTGCACCTATGCCCCCTCCTACGCTCATTTTTTCCCAAAGTCAACGGATCAATATTTTGAGAGAGCCAATTCGTTCAGCATAATCGAAAAACATGATAACTATGTCTTTGGCGCTAACTTACTTAACATCGGATTTTGTGGGCAATAAAAGGAACAAATAGGTATTTAAGTTTTAATGTCGCTCCTTACTTTCAGTTAAAAAAAACTTGTTTTTTTATTTAATAGCGTAAAGAGCGGGGCTCTTAACAAAGTTTTCTCAAACAAAGTAATTCTCATAAATTTGTTTTCGCTGTAAACTTTAGCTCATTTTTACTACTGTATTATATTATATACACTTGTGTTACTATACAGTAAGTATATTATTTACTAATCTACTATTATTCAACAATTCATCGCAGTACAAAACCCACACAGGCCAACAGGCAAACATAGCCAAAAGCCTTCCTAGTATTTATTTTCCATAAAAAAACCGCTCATCCAATCGCTTCTTTTCTGAATTTCACCAGGAGCACCAACTTGGGGGTGGGGTGCCCTTTTAGATTTAAAAATACTTTTTTTCAATGCTTTCATTTAAAAAATAAACAAAAGAAAATGCTCCCACCTAGATGTACTTTGTTTCTGTATCTTCAGAAGAAAAAAAAAATCTCCCCTTAAATTCTTGCAAGTTGGCACCCTCGGTTCTCTCCCCTCTCTTTTCGAAAAAGTTTAAAGAGTAAACCCTCATGGAAAATTTTCATGAGCATCCTTAAGATGACTATTTGTATTCTTTCGGAGCAATGGCTTGACAATAATTAGAAGTAACCTACCAAAAGTTAGTCATTAGAATTTTTTTTTTTTTTTAAGGGGAAAATACCCCTAAACCGGGGGACGATATTACTGAAAAGTAAGCGATCAAATTCAGCATATTCGAAAGCTATGAAGCCGAAGTTTCAAACCAATACAAAAAGACCATATATATTGTTTTCCGGCTTTCTTCATCGTCTTATACCCTCTGGTTGTCATTGGAGAAGCACGTCGGACAATCTGGGTGCTGACACGCTAATTACATATCTTCGGAGGTGCCTTCTAGATTTTCTGATCATATAAGATACATCTGTCTAGTTCATCCAGAAACAAAAAAATTTGCCAGAAGAGTTTTTGGTGTTATGTGCAGCCTTAGGTCTCTAGCGAACATTTTTTCCCGCTACATAGTGAATTCACCGCCAGATGCAAGAAACAAGAGAATTTGCCAGAAGAGTTTTAGGTGTTTTGCGCAGCATTTGGTCTCTAGCCAACATTTTTTTTCCGCTACATAGTGAGTTCATCGCCAGATGCAAGAAACAAGAAAATTTGCCAGAAGAGTTTTGGTTTTGTGTGCAGCCTTAGGTCTCTGGCAAACCTTTTTTTTTTCTGCTACATAGTGAATTCATCACCAGATGCAACAAGATGTCTTTCTCTCTCTCTCTCTCACACACTCTGCCTTTGTGTCTGAGTAGCTGAGTAGCTGTTTGGCCTTCTCTCACACTATGCCTGTGTGTTTGAGAGGGTGTAATGTGTTTCCATATCTGTCTTTGTGTTTTTGTGTGTCTGAATCTGTGCGTTTTTAGGTATTTTTGTCTTTCTCTTTTTCTCTCTCACTATGCCTATGTTGATGAGCAGGTGTTTGCATTTTTCCTGATCTTTCTTTGTGTTTTGTATTCTTGTGTTTTTGTGTGTGTAGATGTTTATGTCTCTCTCTCTCTTTCTCTCACTATGAATGTGGCAAGCCCTCCATTTTTTGCTTGATACTAGCATTTCAAACGATTATTATTTTTTAACACAATCCTTTTTCATGAATAGTGATTCCCATGCCACGCTTTAAATAGTTTTATTTTATATTTTCTACTTAAAAGACAAAAATTTGGTAAACTATGCAAGCTACATTTGTATTGCACCAGCATTAAGTTGACACGATCCATTGGCGTTTTACGAACAAAGGAAAAGAACTTACTGAGAACAGATGAATCATCGTCATCCTCTCGCGACAAAATTCTTTGTCTTGGAGCTAAATCTGAATCCATCATATTTCCTTTTCTGCTGAAAGCCTAGTAAATCGAGCGCCCGACTCCGTTCAGCGCCATTAAAAGCGCCCAGGGCGTCGTGCCACTTGGGTCCTCGGGTTAAGTTATCACCCAAGGCGGCAAGCTCTTCAGCGTAAGTGGATTCGTGGCTTTCACGACCCTGATATTTGTCGGCATCAAAGGCACCTGTGAGTGCTGCGCCTAAGTCTGGTAACAGCGATTTTGTGGTTGCGTCCGCGTGCCGCGACAGAAAGTCCGGCAATTCCATCAGATGGCTGTCAGCGTCATAGATTGTCTTTTCACCGGCATAGGTCATTGCCGCACCTCCTTTTAAGAGGTCGTGAAATAAAAGCAAATCGACTTTTAGCTGGTATTCATTTCAATGCTTTTCTTTTGTGCATTTCAATGGTAGGCATTGAGCATATTAGTTTGTTCCAATGCTGCTTATGGTCTTTTAAAATACAAGTCGCCATAAACCTATAAAATGGAGTTTATTGTGATTATATAGTAACAATTTGTTTCCGTTTTTTTTATAAATTTATTTATTTGTGATTCATAATGTTGTTTTTCTTAAGCAAAACTTGAAAATATACTGTAGAAAGGGACATTCTTCCCGTTTAAAACAATTCCTTTATCAGTGGAACGCGACTCCAGTCCTTCCTCTCGATGTGACCACACCTCGATGGGATTTTTTTGCCTGGAATTACAGAGAGCTAGCGACTCTGCTCATTCTTTTATGGCGAGTTTAACCTGGATTGGAATCGACCCCACAACCTATAGATTGCCAGTCCGACTCACTTTCCATTCGGCACCTTATAACATTATTTGTTACATATAAATATTTTGTATACTGTACGTTGAAAAAGGAGTTCATGTTTCGAAGCTAAATAATTTTCCTACCTCGATCGTGTCCCATTTTTGACCAGGGTTTTGTTCCTCGAAAAGCGTGATGAAGTCATTGCAATATCCTATGTCAACGAGCCATTTAACCCCCCTCCCAACAGATACGGCCTTGACTCTGAGTTAACTCATTGTTGGTCCATGTTAATCCACTAGCGTAATTCTGTTTACTCCAATAGCATAAAAAGGAACTCCCAAATTGGTTTTAGGCTTCTGGGATGGCGTACAGTTGTTCAGAAAGCCTCAATTAACTATCAATTGAAGTACATATATTAGCTTGACATTCTTCATATGCAACTATAAATATTCTTCGAATTGTTACTCACACCCCCCCCCCCCCCGCAACACCTGGCCGGGGTCCTTTGCGTTACACGCGGGCTGCAGGCAATTTTGCCTCCTCCCATGTATTGACATTCTGGGCCCCAACCTTCTCCTCCTGCTGCTCTTGCTGGCGACGATGCTGCGTTATGCGGGTACGAGAGGCAGGTGGAGAAGGTTTATCCGTTAGGCGTAGATTCCTTATCGACTGAGATACCTTCTTGTGAGCTTCTTGTGGTCCAACCTCCACCCAAACATTTTCGTCACTATCGAATTTAAGGAACCGTCCGCCCCACTCATTCCTTACAAGGTCAACAATTTCTTGAGATATGCGTGTTTTGTCTTCTCGGTATCTTGCCATATTGTACCCATAAAGTAGACGGTTAATGTAGGAGTCAAGTTGGGTCCAAAACAGAGGTAAAAGGCAAATAAGCCCGAAACTGTTCTTCTAGTGGTGAAAGTGGTCGAGTTTTCACCTGTAGTGAGGAAATGTGACCCTTTGAAGAGAGTATGAACATTATGAACATTCAATAATAAGAAGTTAACTCATAAATTTTATTGACCCTTTGCTTCCATATATTGTTTTAAGAGTAAAGCTAAGTTTGGATAGAAGGCAGTTATTTTTTCACTGAAAAAATACTAAGGAACATCACCATGCGAGCTTCTGCTGATTGAAATTCCTGAAAACAAAAAAACTATATCTTAATGAATATTTTTGCTCTCTTCTAACAATTACGCATAGACTGTAATGTTTGTTATATGTATATTTTAGACTTGTAAGCATATTAAAACTATTTGAATGCTTAAAAGGGAAAATTGTTTGTTTGCATATAAGCCTTATTCTATGCAAACATAATTTTGATAATAAACACTCTCCCCCCCCCTTTCTATTTTCAGCCCTATTTATACCGTTGGCCATATTATACCGTTGGACAACGGTATAAGCCCTATTTATACCGTTGGCTCTTATAACGTTATAAGCCTTATTCTAAGCATAATTTTCTGATTTTCAAAAAGGGGAAAACACTCTCTAAAAGTTAAACAATCTTATTAAAATTCACAAAATCAGATTCAGTGCATCAGAAGGTCCTACTGTAGAAATTTGAAGCTCTTATCTGCGGAATATGAAATTTAACATTTTTTGCCAGATGAAAGATAACGGATGCGTGTTTATTTGCTTTGTTTTTGTTTTTCCCGGGGGTAATCGTATCGACCAAATGGTCTTAGAATATTGAAGAAGGGCTTATTCGAACGGAAATCGAAAGTTCTAGTGTTCTTTTTAGTTGACTAAAAATATAGGAGGGCAATTAGGCCCCCTGCAGTGGGGGGAAGGGTTAATTCTAAAAAATTAGAAAAAATGAGGTATTTTTAACTTACTAAGGGGTGATCGGATCTTAATGAAAGTTCATATCTAAAAGGACATCGTAACTAAGATCTCTTATTTTAAATCCCGACCGGATCCAGTGTCACTGGGGGGGGACTGGAAACCTCGGAAAACGCTTAAAGCGGAGGGATCAGGATGAAACCTGTTGGAACGAATAAGCACAAGTCCAAGATACATGACTGACATAACCGGACCAGATCTGCTCTCTTTGGTGGAGTTGGGGGGGGGGGGGGTTGGAAAAAATCGAAAGGGAAGAAAATCAAAAATGTTTCCTTTCTACCGCAAATTTACCCCAAAATAAGAAATCTATTTCATAATAAGCCCCCTCCAGAATCAATTCTTCTGTAAGTACCTAATGTTTTCAAAACCATTCTAATCGGGAAAGTTTCTTTTTTTAAATTACAATTTTCCCTAATTTCTCAAATTACTTGATATAAATGATTGCAAGGCAGCCAATGATTGTCAGCTTTATCCTACTTAAAGCACAGGCATAAGCACACTTAATCACACTTATCTATCTTAAGCACAGGCATAATCCGTCTAAAGAAAGGGCCTTGATTAAGAAATGATTGCGAATGAAGATTTAAAACATTGCAAATGAAAAACCACACCAGCGTGAGCTGACCACTTCCCTTGACCACTACTTGCTAGGTCTCTAAGTAATAACTTTTCCCTATTTCAGGACGATAGTCGAGTTACTGTGTCACCAAGTAGCTCTTCAACTGCTGCAGGCCCGTCTACTTCTAACGGCAGTAATTCAAAGAAAGATGACCAAGAGGTACCCAAATGCCAGGGCTGCAGCTCAAAGCCAGCTCAATTTGTTTGTGCTGGTTGTGGATCCCAGTGGTACTGCAGTAGAGAGTTCCTGGTATATATATCCCTAAAGACATTGTTTACATGATTTCTGTACTATTGGTAAGAAAACAGCTGTCTCACAATTTCAGTTAAATGTGTTTTGAGATAAGAGGAGGTCAGGGAAGGTAGGGGGCTAGTTGCTTTCCATTATTATTAACTCGTAAAAGGGAACTAGAACTATACATTTCCAATCAAATGAGCCCTTCTAAATTTCACACGACCACCCCTTCATAAAAACCTTATATGTCCCTAGGGCATAACTTACAACTCTTACCCCCTTACTCTGGGGATTCTTTCAACTCCAAAGGCCTTACTAAATAATCTTTGGGCTATTTTTGCCTACAAATACACCTTCTACAGGTTTTTGTGGCTCCTCTCCACCAAGAAAAAAATTGATTGTGGCAAGTGGCGATGTTGTTGCAATAGCTAATTATCTCAGAAATTGACTGAAATGGAAATATAAACGGGTAGTTACGATAATTTACAGTTTTTAAATGACATACTGTGCTGAATTTCACCTCTTTAGCCCCTTGACTTAGGGAGATAAAACCCATCTTTTTATTGTGATTCGCTAAAGACCAAATTATTTAGTTCCCTTATTCAAAACTCCAATGTTTTCATATTTAATTACAGTACATATTAGAAAGGGACATCATTCTAGAACAACTGGGTCGATACGATCACCCTGAGAAAAAAAAACAAATAAACTCGCATCCTTGATGTTTCTTCTGGCACAAAACACAACATTCCCCATTTTTGTAGATAGGAGCTTGAAACCTCCAGAGTAGGGTTCTCGGAAACACAGAATCTGAAGGTGAGATTTTTGTCGAGATTCATTGACTATTTGGGGGTTTATTTCCCCCTTTTTTCCAAAACCAGACACATTTTCTCCGGCTCGTAGCTTTTGACGACTACATTGAACTTCGCAAACTTTATATTTTTGGAACAAGCGTAAAAAGCTAATTCTTAAGAGCTGGAAAAGAACTGAGTGGAAATGTTATGAAGCATTAGTCTGCCATCCAAAGGAAATAGAATTACTCTGATTTAAGTCTCTAGATGCTTGGTGATTAAAGGTAATGCGATAGCAGATGAAGCAGCCAAGATTGGAAAATCACCAAAAGGTTAGGGACAATGACCTTTCATTCCCATCTCTCAGGACTGCTGAAAATCAGCAATAATGATTTGGAGTATTGGAAGAATGGAACAGAATTGGCACAGGAAGGCGGGATAAAATGAAGCAAAGGAGGTGCTTCCAAGGTTTAACCCCATGCTGACTAAATATGCTTTGCACATCTGTGCTTGCTATTCCAAATAACTGGCAAGCTCTCCGCATGTTCTACTAAATAATAGTATACCTTGAGGATCGAAGGTAAATTTCTGATTGCAATTCCGATTCTACAAGAGCTTCACTCGTGTAATCATGTGATTTTTTTCCAAGAAAACTTGCTATCGAGGCATAACTTGGGGATATTGCGTACCGACGACGGTATTGTAGGACAAGTATAGTTTGAGTAGTTAGCGGTATAGTTTGTAAAAAAAAAAGAAAAGAAGCAAATCAACCCATGAAAACGTAAGAAAAATATTTATCATCAGCTTATATTACCAACAGAACCTAAGATGATGTTGGCGCTGGTGACCCTACTGCAACTTCAGTTCTTGGTTCAACTCCAACCGAAGGTAATCTATTTGTTGCAATAGCAATCAAACGTACTGGTAACAGTGGAAGTACTGATGCTGCAATCAATGGAGAATACGTCAATGTTGATGCAACTACATCAGATGGTTGGACAAAGATAGCTGAAGACTACTATTATGGAAGTACTAGTCATCGTAGAGGCTTAGCGATGTGGTATAAACTTGCAGATTCAAGTGAACCAACTTCAATTACTGCCAGATGGGATAACAGCGCAGGTAAAGGGAGAGGCTGATTGTCATCTGATTACTTGTGACTTTTCAAAATTGAACTTGAAATTTCAGTTACCAATCGAATGAGCCTTCTCCAAAGTTTTTACGACCATCCCTTCTTTAAAATCCTTAGATTTTAACAATAAGTAACTTGAAATAACCTACAGCCCTTGCCCCGTAGACTGGTTTTTGTTAATCACGCTTATTAATCACGTTTTATTGTTCGTTTGGATAATGAAAGTTTTAGTGCCATTTTTAAAAGTGAAAAAGGATTGGAGGACAACCAGCCCCTCCCTCGAGAAAAGTAACTCTTATGGAAAATACGATTTGAGACATTCTTGCTTTTTGGGATCGATGGACCAATTCTTTGAATCGTTGTTTTAATAGAATGATATTTCTGACTTCAGTATTTACTCAAGTCCGAAACCCCCCTCACCAGGCCTTATTAGGCCTGTTATTGCTATAATTATCATTATTTATATTTCACTCACCTTGTACAACAGTATGGAAAGTGGAATAGTGAATAAAAATAATAATAAAACGAGACAGAACAAATATAAAAGGAGGAAGAAAAAAAAAGAACAAAAGGCATGCAGTTTTTACATGAAATTTTGTATTTTTGTATTTAAGGGCTCCATACCTTGCCTATTTCTAATAAGCCAATCTCCTAGTAATCAGTCTAAACACGGACCTTCGTAGTGATGCATAAAGTATCACAGAACGAGAAAGCATTATTTCAAAGAAATGACCCAGGACATTTTATTTTTTAATTATATTTTCTCGTTTTATCTCAACCGCAATGTATAGCCAGTGGGGTCTCTGAGCTTATTTATCGTACATAATTGTTCTTCCACTTGCAATAAGATTAAATTATTGCTTAATAGTACTGGATATGCGTATTTTTCTTGCAATGTTCTTTCTGATACTAGACTCATTAAAAATGCGACAGACGTCGCACCCGTGATTTGTGACAAAATCCCACATTTTTGTAGATTGGACCTTAAATTTTTTTCTATAGGGTTCTCTGATACGCTGAATGCGATGGTGTATTTAAAATCAGCATAAAAATACGATTCTTTTGATATATCTTTTAGCATCGAAATTCCGTTTTTAGAGTTTCGTTTACTATTGAGCCGGTTCGCTCCTTACTACAGTTCGTTACCACGAACTGTTTGATTTCAAATTTTTGAAATGATTAAACTGCTCGTTTACATATGTGGTCACGTATCTTCAGTTACCTTGTATTTTCCAGGGTTAGCTGGTGTAACGGGGGGTTTCAGAATTGAAAGGCTAGGCAAAAGATTGATTGGAGTTGAGGACGATTAAAATACAAAAGAAAAAGGTTTTCAGCTGGGGAAAATTGTGCAGCTGAGCAACACTGTATCTGTTGCTTTTTAATCGTTATAAGCGGTCCGTGGTTGTATAACGAAAATAACTGAATTTTTTCTCCGTACAATGCCTCCCCCCCCAAAAAAAAAAATAAATACTAATCAAATACAAATAATAAACGTTGAATAAAATATATTAATAAATAAAACAAGAGGATGAGTGATAGAAAAACATGAGTTGGTTTCTATTAGGCACTTCATGAGTGTGGCCATGCATGAGGTAACCAACGTAGACCATTTCGAACACTCCAACCCATGTAAGATATGACAAGTATGCAAACAAGTATTTATTTTTATTCTGGCCAGCACAATTGTCAAGTTGCAAGAGCAGCTTCTTCGGTAGTCGACGCCCCTGTATTGGGTTCACTTGAATTGGAGTTGCTGCCTTGTCCATCCTTCCTATGGTCAAATCTTCTAGTTTCATGGGAGCAGTATCATGCAATTCCTTGAAGAGGTGTTGCAATGGCAGAGTCGAATGAATATCGCCATTGAAACCACGTTCCAAATCACCTGATACTCTTTTATGCATTCAAGATTTTCCAAATAAGACGTGGCACCAAAAGTTTTGTTTTTAGAGCTATGTCTCATTTAAGAACTGCAGAATTGATAAAAAGCCCGTGGCTATGAGCAAAAGTTTTCAAACGAGCCATTAAAGATCACTCTAAAAGGTTTTGGTAGCTCACTAGTCCCATCTTTTCCACTTGAGACATTGGATCAGAAGTGCTGTTTTTAGTGCCGTTTACTGCAGAACTTGCAGATGGTAGGATTTATAGGAAGAACGTAGATATTAGCAATATCTTTCTTATAAGAGCTATAAAAAATCTGTCTCAAGGGCAAACTGTTTTGAGCCAAGTTGATCAGAAGGAATCCCAAGGATGCCCCTTGGAGCGCTATCAAATTTTTTCAGCTTTTATCGATGCTCATTATCTCGATCAAACAAAAAATCTATCAGACAAACCGTCTTATCACCATTTGATGAAATCGGTTGATGAGGCTTTACACGGCCTTCATGTTTCTCGCAAAGACCGTGACAAAATTCGACATGTGATTCGCCTGCTTAATCATCTTCATCAACCTTATGCTCACAAGCCGAGAGAAAAAATTCTACGACATCCTCTGTTCCCTTCGGTTTTAGAACTTGGTGGAAACGATTATCCGCGGAAAAACAAACAAACAAAACAAATAAATAAAAACGCATCCGCAATCTTTCTTCTGGCAAAAAACACAAAATTCCACATTTTTGCAGATAGGACTTTAAACCTTTATAGTAGAGCTCTTTGATTCACTTAATCTGATGGTATGGTTTTCATTAAGATTCAATGGCTTTTATGGGTTGTTTTCCTCTTTTTTCATGAAAAGGAAAATTTTCTCGGGATCTTAACTTGTGATGGGTAAGACTAAACTTGTTGAAACTTATATATTTGAACTTAGCATTAAGCACCAATGTTTTTTATGAATACAAACATAGGGAAATTTTATTGGTTCGTTTATTTGCACTAGTTTGATCAACATATGTTGGATAAACTGTGAATAAATAGTTCTTTTTCCTTTCAAGTTCCAACTTGGCTCTTCACTTCTCTTAATATAATTTGTTCATTTTTTTTTATTTATTTAAACCTCATACAAAGTGACGGTTCTTTAATCAGTAATGAATAGCTCAGGTCTGTATGACAATCACAAACCACCCCCGGACACGTTTTCTGGTAACAGAACAGCTCTTTTGCCTTACGTTTTGGTATGTAAGGACTGTTAATCATGGTGACCAGCCTGGGAGGATTTTCCATGGACAAATTGTCCGGGGGATTTCTCACGGGAATTTTCGGAGAGATTATTTGAGAGGGAGGATTTTCGGGGAGGGAATTTTCCAGAAGGATGGGAAATTTTACGGGGAATTTGTAATTTGAAGGAGCACCCATTCCTCCTTCCCCTTCCGGATCAATGACAATTTGAGCCTCTAAAAGTGGCAATTTGAGCCGTAGTTGGCAAATTATATGCAAAAATCAATGCCTGAAGGAAAAGTGGGTGTTACCAAGGGTTTAATATTAAATTATTTCTAATACTATTTCTAATAGGAAAATACCAGCAACAGATCTTCGTCCTCTCGAGGCGGAGTCAAGGCAGGGGCTTGCTCCGCCAGCGTCAACATGCCCAGAGACATGGCTCCCGCTCCACAGTGCTGTAGGAAATGGCGTCGCGAGTGCATCTTCGGTCCTCCGCCGGTTCCCCCCTAGTGTATCAATCTCGGCGACCAACCGCGCCGTCACCTCGGGGGAGGCGTTCCTGCACGAACCAGGCCAGTCCGCCACCTGCCGCAATCGTCGCCAGAAGCAGGCCGATGGTCGGCAGAATAAAAACCCAGGCCAGGGCCCTGTCGCCCATCCCACGCACACGGATGCCACGGGGGTCATTCTTCTAGAAAAAAAATTCTAGCTCTATTTTCAGAGCAAGAATAAAGCTAAATAATCTTCCAAAGGTAAAACTACCACAAATCACTATCAGCAAATAAATGAAACTCAGAACGAACAGAAATTAAATAAATAGTCGAGTAAACTCAAAGCAACCAAAAATTAACATGAGTAGGGCTGATAAACCTTATGCCTTCTTAAGACTAGAACACAATTTGCGCTATACTGAAGAAAAACAAACAAACAAATGCCATGTGCAATCATAAAATAGTCTAATATCTTCATTTTTCCAACATACGTAGCTATTACCGGAAATGGAAATTTTCCTATAAATCTTCTTAATGAAATTGAAGTACCAGAAGACATAATTGCCAGCGGTAATTTAACTGAGGAAGTTTCTGGAGAATATTTGTCTTAACAAATTTTTAATTTAATGAGGGATTGAGCTATTTAACTTCAGTCAACGAAGAAGCTAGTAAAATGAATGCGAAAATTGTCGATCGCCTCCCAGAAGAACACGAGTCGCAAAAAAGTTACGATTCTGTAAAAGATAAAAAAAAATTTAAAGAATTTTTCATGCTTTCGGCTTTAGCTATTTGGATTCATTTATCATTTTGTATAGTTTCGTTTTTCAAGATTTCCAGTTTTCCCCTCCAGCTCCCCCCAATGTCACCAGATCTGGTCGGTATTTAAAATAAGAGCTACGAGACATGATTTCATTCTAAACATCAAATTTCATTAAGATCCTGTCTCCCGTTCGTAAGATAAAAATACCTCAATTTTTCGAATTTTTTCGAGTTATCACTACCCCCCCCCCCCCCCCCCCCCAAAAAAGCAAAAAAAACCCCAACAAAATCAAACTTGATCCTGGACTTTTGCTCTTTTTTTTGATCACTATTTTTTCCCATCCCTACTCTCCTTCTTTTTTCCCAGCTTTCTTAGACCTTGTCTTGCTGCCTGCAGGGTTCATGGACTAATATGCTTTGCTCTATAGGTAATGTTACCTGTAAGGAAGCCCACTTTATGCATTTTTAGTCTTGTTGGAGGGGTATTTTGGAAAACTAAAAAATGGATGCGCTTCTCTAACAATGACAAAGAAACAATATGCAATTATCAGAATCTTGCTATATGGAAAAATACGCACTTTAGAGCACTTGGAACAAAACTAAACATTCACCAGGAATATTCATGAGCATAAAAGTAATTTGTTAGCTTTAAAGCATTTCCATCTGAAGATTGGAAATACTAAATTACTAATGCATGAAATATACAGAAAAACAGGGAAAATCAAGGGAACCTGGACATTTGATGGGATTGGTGGAAATTTTCTCTCTCACTGCGTACATATCTGCTCCGAAATACAAGTCCGTTAACCATACATATGCTTCTGTAAACTACAGAAGTAATTAACGTCATCACGCAACAGTTTTTTTTAACTAGAGTTCCTTACCCGCGATCGTGGTTGGCACCCAAGCAGTTTTTGGAACCACCGTAGTAGAAGATGCACCATAATTATTCAAGAAATGCTGAAATAGGATATGTGTCTTCACCAGCAATGGGTGCGTGAGAGCCCCTATCCGTTCCAGAAATGTGCCTCATGACAGCAGGGAAATTCCTATGGTCTGATGAATGAGTTTATAGGCTACGCTGAATTTTTTTTTCTATTTGTTAATTTTCCCTCTTGTTTTTTTTTCTTCGTGTAAACCCTATATTAGTTTTATTTACCTGTTTATGTTCATCATATATTATGCGTCCTGTTTACGTAGATCATTTAAGTTTGTTTATTTTTCACCTGTTTGCGTCTGTAGATCGGCCAGCAGCTGAAACAAAAGTAAAATTCCGAATTCGAGATGTCAAAATTAAAGCCTGGAAAGACTATGAATACATGTTAAAAATTGACTATTTTATCAACATTTTGACTGATGAATTCAGACGATTTGAACTGGATTTATTAGGAGTTTCAGAAACTCATATCCTAGGGGTAGGAAGCATGAAATTAGGTGATATAGAATTTGTTTACTAAGGCAGGAAGGATGGGATACATAAGCAGGGAGTAGGGCTTGTGATGAATGAGGAAGCTGCCAAGTCTTGTTTTGGCTGGTAAAGTATTAATAATTGAATACTAATTGCTCATTTGATGACTAAAAAGTTCAGGATATCAGTTATAGTAGTATATGCCCCTGTTGAACCAACTGATGGATTCGGCGACTACTCGGATGGAAATTTATTTGTTTATATAAACACACAAGCAATTCTGTCGCATTGTATAAAACAATTGCCCCAAGGCATGTGCGCATTGGTGGAAACATCGATATGTTTACCATTCTCCCTATATCATTATTTTGTTTGTAATGTTCGGGATAGCCATGATTCCCGTTTCGACAAGGGCTCAATTATGGCAAATGTCATCAAACATCTATAATACAATAAAGAAAAGTAATAATTTTATATGAACTTTCATTTTTTCTGGAGAGGGAGATGGAACCAAACTTCCCCCCAACAAAGCAATGGTTACATAAAAAAGCTAAAGTTCTACTAAATTAAACCGAGCTCTTTCAGAAGATGCTTGGATTGTGCAGGTCTTTCTTAGTTTTGACAACATCTTGGATAAACTAAATTTCAGCTTGGGGATGGGAAAATTAGGGTGTTAATTTCTGAACCTTTTTGAATTAATGCATGTTTTGATTTTGGCTCTCCGCACATAAATAATAAAAACGAAATTTGCATATTAATTTTTTTTGGCTAAATAGATTTTTCATGGTTTTAATCGGAAGATTTTGAGAAAAAAGGAGCAGGGGAGGAGGCCTAGTTGCCCTCCAACTTTTTGATTGACGATTAATTAAAATTTTGAACTGGGGAATGGGATTTTCATCAGCTTGCTTTCTTTCATTGGTCGTTTATTCGGTTAGGGTCATATTTTATGAGATTCATAGTAATATCCCGTAAGTACTGCAATTTTTTATTGCAACACTTGCAGTAACCC
Organism: Alatinidae sp. Z8VKAUB7J3; assembly: GCA_010016025.2. Taxonomy (NCBI): domain Eukaryota; kingdom Metazoa; phylum Cnidaria; class Cubozoa; order Carybdeida; family Alatinidae; species Alatinidae sp. Z8VKAUB7J3. Next base: position 61,795,118 of record JAAAKM020721499.1, read on the forward strand.
CGACAGTGTTTGAAATTCCACTACCTCCTCCCCCTTCTGGCCACCCTTGTAGCCCCACAGGCGAGGGCACAATTTCTCTCGTTTTAGCCGCAGTTTCAGTACTGAATAGATTTGAGCCCCTTGTTGGCGTTGGTAATCCTGATGACAGCCACGCCCACCAGGCAGTATTTTCATGGTCTTTACTGAACGAAACAAAGAATTTTAGCAGGAGTGGAAAAATTGTTTCATAATGCACCACAACTTTACCGACTTACTTTTTGTACCAAGTGACCAATAGCCATTACTACATGTAAACAATGGTCGAAGTTTGTAACTTGGAGCCCCTCCCCCAGGGTCTGTGGGGAATTAAGTCATCCCCAAAGACATAGTTATTAGGTTTTTTGACTATGCTGAACAAAATATCTATACCCAAATTTTGATCCGCTGACTTTGGGAAAACATGAGCGTGGGAGGGAGCCTAGGTGCCCTCTATTTTTAACAAGACAAATAACTTTTTCGTTCAATAGTTTAGTAATTTATAGTCGTTTTGAGTTTGACTTGAATATAAGTTTATTTTTTGTAACTTATTAGCTCATTATTGGTTTATTTTTATTAAGTTGTTTCTTTTAATTTTTAGTTGATTGCAATGTCAAATATTTTTTTTTACTCTGCTCAAGACATTTTTTCGCTCTTTACTGTTTTGAAGAAAAACTCGTTTTTTTTTGTATTTAATCCGCATAAAAAGCGAATAGTCCTGGCTTAACAATTGTCATAAGAATTCCATTTTTAGTTGTTTGAACATTGGCCCAAGTCCTAGACACATTGAAGCAACTTTTTTAATCCGTAGTAAAGAAAAAAACTAAGATAATTGTTCCAAGCTAAACGATGTCATTTTACGCTACAAACCCCTCACTCGACTATTTTAAATGATTTAATTTTGTAAATTTCCAAAAACGATTAATAAATGTTTAAAATTAAAGGTATATTTTCCTTAATTGGCTAATCTATTACTTTGTATTGATCCTTCAGTACAAAAACAATGACTATTTTCTTCATAAAAAAATTAAATAAAAAAGGCAACTAAACTACAGAGATAATACGCGTTTACATACTTCAAGAATATATACCCCGTGGCTGCGGCGGCTCCTCCTGGAGGGGGCATCGTGGCCGAGGGGCGGGATACGACGACGGTGGTGTTCCCCGATGCCACCCACAAGTTCTTTCTCATTGCATCGGCCTCCGAGCGCGCGCGCAGGCGCGCCGAGGAGCTGAACCAGACGGATCGGATCGACGAGATCCAGGCGGCGACGGAATTCCCGGCGAACAAGATCTCGCTGTGCGGCTGGTGCGAGTACAAGGACCGTTGCCCGCTCTGGGCGACACCCGAGACCCTCGCACGGATCGAGGCCGAGGCCGCGGCGGCGCAGGCCGCTTCCGACGAGGATTAATTTTGTGCTTGAAGGATAAATAATTACATCATATTTTATAAAAGTGAAGATGAAATGTTCCAAGAAAGTGTGTGCACATGATAAAGTTATCGTTGTGTTGAATGCTGACAAAGACAAATATTCGAACTACGAAACAAGTATTAGTGGTGACACTACTGGAAACTTATGCGTGTATTGTCATGACAGTGAGAAATTAAATTTCTTTGGAATATCAAAAGATTGAATATTACTGACGGTGGATAATCGAGAGTTCCATTTCCAGAGTTGAGAGCAATCAAAGAAAATGCAATTATAAAGGTGATAGTTGATGTTGCAAATGAGCTGTAAATATTTGATTCATATCGAAGTGAATCATACAAGATAATCCTAAAATACAGAGATTATCCTGAAAGAATCTTCTCTTAGTTTCTTTAAGAGAAGGCAAATTAAAATTCAAACGTAAAAAAAGGCAATTACCAGGACTAGCAAACCTGAAACATGTTCAAGTTCTGTTATTCTTTGACTATACATATTTACGTAACTTTGACTATACGTATTTATGCATATTCACGTAAAATCCCCGGCAGGGAGAGTGGCTCGAAAGCCGCTATACATATTTACGTCATACATATTTACGTTATACTTTTGTGGACCTGATAGTTGCCAGTAGAGCACTGCATTTGGTAACTGGGGGTATCTCAATCAACAAACTCTTATGACATCTTCTCACAAGAGGTGCATCCATCTTGTCACAAGTGGATTGGTTGGCTGTCCTGTGCCTGCAGTGGATGATGAGATGGCTTCTGAGACTTGGCTGGTTGCCAAAACAAACCAATACACAAATACATTTGAACACCTACCTGGTAATAAACTGATTTATATAAAATGATGTGCCAACACTGACAGAATGGTTTATTTTTAAAATTAAACCATCAGTTTTTTTTTAGAAATACTAGAGGTGCTCGCACCCAATCGTGTCCGCTAAAAATTAAATTATCTTTTTTTTTACTTTGATTAAACCGAAAAAGTTTATAATCATTTAGCCGTATTGAGAATACTGAGGATTCTTTTTATTATCTAAGAACCTATTTTCACGATGATCGGAGTTGAATTTATGTTTACCACCCATCCTCGTGAAAACTGCCATTGCTTCATCAAAAAGGTGGATTTTTCCATCCAATTCTACTCGGGTTTGAAGGTAGAGTTAAACTAAAGCTTTATATCTCGCAATGCAACTCATGGGGCTCGCCTTCGTGGGTGTACAACAGCCGTGGGCCAAATTTCATAACTTGCAACCCATCCCCCAGGGACTGTGGGGTATTAAGTCTTCTCAAAAACATAGCTATTAACCTATTCGACTATGCTGAACAAAAGGGCTATCTAAGAATTTTGATCCGGTGATTTTGGGAAAAAACAAGCATGGGAGGGGGCCTAGCTGCCTTTTAATTTCTTTGGTCACTTAAAAAAGACACTATAACTTTTAATTTCCGTTCGATTGAGCCCTTTCGCGACATTCTAGGACCACACGGTCGATACGATCACCCCTGGAAAAAAAATAAACACCCATCCGTGATCTTTCTTCTTGCAAAAATGTAGCCAAACTCGAATCTTGTCTCGTCCAACCTGTACTTTTTCTCCATCAAACTGTAAACATTTGTTGTTGAGCTTTCCATCTGTGAATTCTTTAAGATACAACTCTTTGGTTGCTTCTTCTAGCTTGTCATCTGATTGGTCTGAAACTCCCATCTTTTCACAAATCTCTTTGGCTGGAATTGCACCGTATCCTTCAGTCACAATAATTGGAATAGGCTCTAATTTTGAGGCTAGTTCATGATTTTTGGCCTTTAAATCCATCAATGCCTGATAGTCTTTAGGTGCATGTGCAGGCACGGACATTACCAACCCTAAACATTAATGGCTACAAACTTTTGGAATTTTGTAGGCCCTGTTCCTATCTTTAATTGGGACATTTTATGATTAGACACCGGATTGTTATACCTAGGCTACCATCTACCCTTATTTCTATCAACCTGGGCATTCAAATCTCCTAGCAAAAACACCATGTTTCTACCTGGGACCCTGTCTATTTACTCCTATTAGTGTAATAAAAATTCAGCATAAAATTTTTACTGATTCCAAATACAAAAGAAGCATCAAGTTTAATGCTACCCATTAAAAGTTATTAAATAAAAAAAACAAGTTTTTTTAACTGAAAGTAAGGGCAGTCATAACAAATGAGACCTACCGTACGAGGATACATCAAATTTTGTCTGTTGAGTTTATTGGTACAGTTAGAATCTTTACATCTATTACGATAATAAGGATAACAATTTATAAATATCTTTTTATTTATGGAACTTTCGTTTAATTTGTCATTTTCCAGTGAAATTAAAAGAATAGGGTACACTTGTTTCAATTATAACAGCCAGTTTTAAGTTCAGTTTTTAAAGAAAAGGTTGGAATTGCGCTAGACGAAAAGAAGGGGGAGTAATAAATAGATATGAATCTAAAGAAGATGAAAAACTGCAACGCTTGGAAAGAAAATGAGAAATCCCTGCTCCCCTATATATTTTCGTGAATTAGCATCCCTGGACATCTCAAAACTATCTAAGCCACTGTTTCATCATGAATGTACTGAATCGGCTCAAACTAATTCACTCATTGGCAGAGTAGCCTAATTAAGAAAAGTGGAAGCCAGAATACTTTGTTTGGATAATCAATATTCGGTATCTTCCCCGTAACGTATACATTATTATTTAAAGCAATGACCCAGCAAAGAAACATCTACTTTTTCAACTGTTTCATCACCAACCTTCTCATTGCTCTTAACAATTTACTTATATTATTTTTTCTTTCTGCAGCCAAATGAATTATTCCCCTTTCTTAATTTGTTTTTTTTTTTCTTTTCGTAATTATTAATTCGAACCAAAATTGGGTCTCTCAGCAGCCAAATGAATTATTCCGCTTTCATAATTCGTTTTTTTTTGTTGCTTTTTGTTTTTATTAATTCGAATCAAAATTGGGTCTCTCAGCAGCCAAATGAATTATTCCACTTTCTTAATTCGTTTTCTTTTTGTTGCTTTTGTTTTTATCAATTAGAATAAAAATTGGGTATCTCAGTAGCCAAATGAATTATTTCACTTTCTTAATTCGTTTTTTTTTGTTGCATACTTGAAATTTCAACAGCTGATAACATTATAATGGGATATTTGTAGTTCTAATGCACGCTAGGCCGGTCAAATAGCAGAGGATTTATCATAATCAGCTGCTCCATAGGCCAGTTTGAAGAATAAATTCAATAAGACCACAATGGCTCTTAAAACGAGCAAACTACAGTCAAATACTATTAAAGGTAGTTTCCCTCCCCAGTGCATGATAGTTTGATATACCTTATCAAAAGCAACATCTAAGCAAGGCCGTATCCAGGGGGGGTTACTGGTTTTGCACCACCCCCCTCCCCTAGAAATTTTTATCCGACTCGGGTACCCGGCTGACTGACCGTATTTCAAACAGTAGGCAATACGGAAAGTGGGGCTCAATCACGTCTCCAAGGGCTATAATGAGAGAAAGGTTGGGATGGCTAGGGCACGTTCTGTGGCTGAAGGATAACAGATTGTCAAAGATTGTCTTTTTTGGCCAAACATCTAGGGCTAAACGGAAAGCAGGTCATCCGCGGTTGGGGTGGGAGGATGTGATAAAGAAAGATTAAAAATAAATCAGAACTTCCTGGGAGGGCGTAAAGAGATTGGGGATGAATTGATTGGGATGGAAAAAGAGCGTGCGTAGCAATGTTGGTATGAGAATCTTGACAGTAAGGAAGAGTTTCGGAAATGTTATGATTTGATTTTAAATATTTCTATACAGCGTCTATTCAGGAGAAGATAAGTAGTAGAATTGTTAATCTCGTTAAACCGTGAATTAGTAGCTCTCTTCCTAAATGTATAGAGAAGCGTCACACGCTTTGTAAGAAGACTGTAAAGGGAACTTATATAGAATAGAGACCTTACTCTATGTATCACAATTTTTTAAATAACAGTTTGAAAATAGTTAAAAAAAAAGATTATCATAAAGAGGAGTTAGTGAGCTGAGGGAAGTCCTACAAAAACATGGGCCAAAATCGAAACATGCATTAATTTAAAAAAAAAGAAGTGTTTTTTACTGAAAGTAAGGAGCGACATTAAAACTTAAAACGAACAGAAATTACTCGGTATATGAAATAAGGGTCGTTCCCTCCTCAACGCCCCGCTCTTTGCGCTAAATTTTTTTACTGTTTTAAAAGGCAGAATTGAGAGAAAGAGTCAAACTTAAATAGTTTTTTTTGTGTGTAGTGAACGTAATTGTTTCTCTTTTTCTGTCTCTGATCTGTTTTTTCGTGCTGGTTGTAGGATGGGTTAATACTGAAATTCAATTCAGGAACTGACGCAAGCGCCTGCCAACTTGCTGCGACCACTATACTGATCACGTTTCTAGTTTCGGATCTTCTTCGTGTAAAAATTGGGGTGGTCCGAGATTCGAGCCTGAGACCTCTCGCACCCTAGGCAAGAATCATACCCCAAGGCCACGAGCCATCCTTACAAAGAACAATCATTTGTTTTATCAACAAATAAAATTCTTCTCAGCTATATTGTTTGCTCTCCCCCCCCCATAAAAACTAAACCTTAAAACAACCATAAGTATAACTTCCTAATACTAAAAATAGGAACAAATCGGGGGAGAACTATCTCCAATTAGAGTCGAGGGAAATAAGTTATCATTTATATGTTGTTGTTTCGCTGCTTAACAGGGGCATTTAGGTCCCTAAACTGAGTAGCAGAATGTTGATTGTAGTACAATTTTTGTAATCTTTTGGTTGAAATAAATTCATACCTACCTACCTACCTACCAACCTACCTACCATAAAATTTGTATATTTATGTTGTGGTCTGGAAGGGAAGGCTAACTTTTCCCCAATCACCTCCAGCCAGAGGAAGAGCCGTGTTCAAAAATCAAAAAGACTATTTCCTCCAAGCATGACTGGGTACGATATAGTAAGATCGTATTTATCGTTCACAAGATGAAACTCCGACCCCCTAAAGTACGAACTAATCGTTACACCAACTCATTTGTTCCTTTCTTCGCATTTTCAATGCTGTGTCGTAGTGTGTGATTTTTGTTTAAATGTATGATTTTGTAAACAAACTGAATTTAGCTATGCTATGATAGTTTTTAATTATACCAATCTTTCTCTTTCTCTCTACCATCTTAGCTAGATTTGTCTTATTCTGAATATCAATATAAAGAATTCGAAGGTTTTGAACTAACCTGTACATATTGTCACCTTTCAGCTCATCAGAGCCAAAAAAACCGGAGAGGCAGTCATATAGAGAAACCGCCTCACATAGCAAACTTAGACCGAACACGTATATTAAACCTTTTTTTGTACAAATTAACTATAATGTTCACATGATGAGCTTCATCATACTATTTCTTCTTACTGAGCTTCTTGCTATTTCACTAAATTCCCCACCCTCCTTGCAGGTCTTATGATCCTAGTTGTCCTAGAATATCGGGAGAGGGCACATTCAAATGAAAATTAGAAGTTTTAGTGCCCTTTTTCAGTGACCAAAATGATTGGAGGGCAACTATACCACCTCCGCACGCCCCTTTTTCTCAAAATCGTCCGATCAAAATTTTGAGATAGCCATTTGAGTCATAAAATTAAAACTAATTGATCCATGTATTCTGTAGTTTCTTACAATGCATTTTGTAATTATTTTCTATTTTCACGTCAAGTTACAGCTGTAGGTCTTTTTGCAAAATTTCATGTTTAACAAGCGACATAAACCTATTATTAAATTCTGCTATTAAGTTTTCGCTAGAAAACTAGGATTTTCATCGCAAGATTAGTCTAAACAATCATATTTTTTCTATCAAATTGTGATACAGCACATTTTTCGCTTCTTACCTAATGATAAATAATAAAAAAAAGTTTTTTTTAACGGGAAGTAAGGAGCGACATTAACCTCCGATCAAGTATGACACTTAAAAAGGACACTAGAACTCTTATTTCAAATTGAATGAGTCCCGTCCAAAGCTTGAACCTTTTCTTCAATATGAAATACCTCTGGCAAAAAAATACTAATAATATATTGAATCTTTATGGCTCTTTACTATAGTTATGATACCGCTGATAGATTTGATTTAATTAATTAAAGTTTTATTAAAATTACTACTTACTTCCCCTTTTCTTAAATCCTGTTCCTAATCTTCAAGCTTCACAACCATCATATTTGTTTGAAAAATAATCTACCAGATCATCAGCACTCGGGACCTATTTCTGGTGAAATATCAATAAAAAAATTCACTATATTGCACCAGAATTGCACTATTATGATACCCAGACCCTATCAAATCCAGATTATTCCGACAGCCAAAGTAAAATTGAATTTCGCGGTTGTCCGTTGAGAATTCCGGTTTTTCAAGATATTCTTTACCTTCACCAGTATGATGCCCATTATTATAACCTATGCGTTCATTAATTAGAATTGCAAATTAACAGACGAAACAGAAGTTGTTACATCCTATCAAATTCTACCTAATTCCCTTTGATTTGTCGTTTACATGTTAAAATTAGCCGTTTAGGGAGACTTGCCGTACGTAAAATTTATATATGTAATCTCGAGATACAATGCATCTAGCCTACAATTTACACTAAACTGAAACATTGAAAACAATTTAAATGAGAAGAAAAATTTTTGAAGAATGAAAAAAGTTCATACAATGCATTCCGCTGATAATATGCACATGTTTATATGCTGTTCAATATTCGTGAATTATCTATAACCTACCAATTATCAGTTTTTGTAATAAAATCCACTTTGAAGAACCTCGATAAATTCTTTGAGCTAAATTTGTGATGCCCTCACTTATTTAATAACGAAATAATGCGATAATAAGTACTTTATCCACCTGGAGGCGCGCGCGCCGTACATGCACGCCGGTCAGTTCGCGGACCTCGAGGCGGTCGTGCGCTTCTACTCGACCCTCGAGGGCGCGGCCGGTCGCAGCCACCACCAGGAGATGGTGCTGACCCCCCTGAACCTGACCGAGGACGAGGTCGCGGACCTGGTCGCCTTCCTCGAGAGCCTCGAGGGCGAGCCCCTCGACGAGGCCCTGGGAAAACCTCCCTCCAGCCCTCGCCTTCCCCGCTGACGCCTCAGGAGGTCGCCGTCCCTTGTCCGCGGGGCGATTCGGGCGTCCTGAACAGGGAATGAACGGCCCCGGAATAAATTCTGCTCATGTCGGGGTATAATGTTGCTTTTTACTTTCATAATGACCGCGTAGACCAGAAGAATTCCTAGAAACCAAAAGGGAATAATTATCTATTTCTACCGTCCAATTTCCCCAACCCTTCCTTAGAACTAATACTGTATTTACCTGAAGCCTCAATGAGAGGTGGAAATATTTATTCGACTTGTAAAAACGAAATCCAAATGCATGACAACACATTTTTTGATGCGTTTTTTAAAGTTTTTTGTAACCCCCCCCCCCCCCCCCCAACACCCACCCCCCAAACAACCACACACGACCCACGCCCAGTGGAATTACGTTCACGGTTTTGACATGGATTCTATAGCCACATTTATGGCTTCCCTGTAAGTTGTTGACTATATATTCGTGGTTTTGCCACGATTTACAAAACTGACTTATAGAGGTAGTCAAGATAGCAAATTTGGACTGCACCAATGCGAAGGGAGATATCGAAGTAGCATGGGACAATATATAACTCAAAATGTCAAAAAGTGAAATTCACGGCTGTCTTTTGACAGCCATCTTGGATTCCGTCGACCTAAAAGAGACACAATTATAATGTATAAATTATTACAGACTAATGACAAAGAGATATGACCAAATAAGATAGAGGGTGAATGGTTTATTTGCAAAAACAAGCGTGGTTTAATGACTAAAGATATGTTGTACAAACATGTTATTATACAACGATGAAAAAGGGCAAGAAAGAATTCCGGTAGCGATTTGCTCGAGCAGGCACAGGCAAAAGTTTCGCATCTGTCTCAAAAGGCTGTTTATCAAGGCATCTGAGGGTAAAATGTCACAGTGAGCAGGGATAAACCATAGCATTTAACCAACCTCAGTACAAGGTCACTCAACCGGATTTAGACTTAGAAGTTCGAGGGTAACTCAGGAAGATAATGGTTGCCCGTTTTTTAAAAATAAAGCTAAATAATAATTCAAGCTTAAATAGACCATAAATGATTATCAAGAAATAAAGGGAACCCAAAAGGACCAAGAATCACAATAAATAGCCAAGTCTAACTTAAAATGAACATAAATTATCTTAAACAGGGAAGGGCTAACGTCCCCTAGGTCTTCTATGATTAGAATGTTATTCGTCCTTTAACGAAAATAATTTTTATTTTGAGCTCTGTGTTTTTATTTTTCGTTGCACTTAAAAATTCCCTATAACAAATTAAATTATTTAAAAGAACACATTGTGGATTAACAGAGTTTATTACAACGAGCTCCCCGAGTGAAAGTATCCCTCGCTTTTTCCTTTTTCAGGATGGATTTTTCCCTGTCCAAGAGTAATATATAACCTAATTCTTTTCTGGGTGACAATTTATGATAAAATATTATTGTTTTTGATGATATAGTCTTCAGTCGTTATTGTCTTTGTCCTCACTGGCATAATGGAACTTAAGTTATTTTGTTTAATTTTAGCAAAGAAGAATTAGCTGTATCGGGGTTAAGTCTCTTTTTTCAAGGCACATGCAAAGGAGTTAAGTTTTGTTCATCGGGGATTTTGATTTGCAGTTAAATAAAAAAAAAGTTTTTCTACAAAAAAATATTATATAGCCCATGTCCCTTGACTATCCAGATATGCACCCCTCTTGCCCCCCCCTGAAAAAAGGCTGTAGTTTTGCCCCTGATTAGATCAAAAGCTATTAGAACACGATCTACAAATTTTTTCAAGGTCCAAAGACAAAATTCAAGATAAATTCTTTTTTATATTATTTCATATTCAGCTTCCCTTTCTTATATGAATTTTATGAAAAGGTAATGCTTATGAAACACAAACTGAGTTCTAGTATTAGTGGAAGTTACCAAATCTGGAGCGATTTATTCATTTTCTCTTCCTTTATCCGAGCCTTTCGGAAAAACATGCAGGCCGGGTTTCTCGGGCCATTGTTTCTCGACGTGAGGACAAGCCATTTCTCAGAACACTGGATCTGGCTGATCTGATCGAAAAAACACTGGGTCGCAAGTTCAATGCCAAAATCCATCCTGCAACGCGTACTTTTCAGGCGCTGAGGATATTTGTGAACGGTGAGCTTGATCAGCTTGCCAATGGGCTGATCGCGGCGGAAAAATTACTCAAGGCTGGGGGCAGGCTTGTTATTGTTACCTTCCATTCGCTGGAAGACCGTATCGTTAAGCGCTTCTTTGCTGATCGTACCAGAAAAGGGGGATTAGATACCAAGATTTTCAAATGAGCCATTTCCCAATTTCTTCAATCTATTTCGTCCCTTAAATAAGGCATTAAGATGCCAAGATTTTCAAATGACTCATTTCTCAATTTTTAATCATCATCCATTCTAAAAGATACGGCCAATGAAAAAAAAACAATACAGGGGAGAAAAAGTGATCTTTACTAAGTTTAAGATCCCACGTAGACTATAACAAAGGACTACAGAAACCCTTAAATACCAACTTGATGTAAATCGAACAACATTAGTGAAATATATCCTCAGGCTACTGGGTCTAGATTCTGGACTTCTTTATAGTAGGATAATTGTGTATGTCATCACCAGAAGTAAATAAAGTTAGGAAAAACTGAAGAACAGATTTGGTATAATACTTATACGTGAATAATACATAATAAAAGTTTCCTCGACCTGACAGGGGGATAATATTTAACTGTAAATATAGAGATGTAATTGATGTTTATTTACTATTTCCGTTCATCACTCAGAGTGCATGTTCTGCGTCATACGTTGAAGCTTCAAGTAGACTAAAAACGTACTAGACCTAAAAACGTACGTACTAAAAACGTACTAAACGTTACTAGAAATATAAAATTTTCCTCGACCTGACAGGGTGCCTAGACTAAACAGCAATAAGGCTTCAATGTATTGTTGTTGTTTTTTCCAGAGCCACTTCGTATGGAAGGTTTGGTTGTAGAAACTTTGAATGTGGATCATTTGACTGGAAATCAAAAGTACTAGTATTATTTATAAGTGTCAAAAGTGATCAGAGGGCAGTCCCCCCCCCCCACCCTTTTCACAGCCCTTCCTTCTTAACAAAGACATCCTATCAAAACTTTGATATAGGCATTTCATAAAAAAAAAAGTTAAAAGGACAATAACTATGCCCTCCAGGGATGATATGACCCCCAACAGCCCCATAGGCGAAGCCTTCGCTATAACTACCATTTTTAATTATCTTTAGGGGATGAAACTGTTTCTTTTTTCATAACTTTCCTTTAGTCTCTCTTTGATAATTTTTCCATTTATCTCAAGTGGCATTCCTGATTTTTCTGTTTCATAAATTTCTTCGTATGTTTTATAATATTTAGGGGGAGATTTATTTTCTTTTCTTTCCCATTTTTCATACCAAGCTCTTGTTGGGGATTCTTTGTTTCTTACAAGTTGTTCCAACATCGTCCAAATGAAAAGTTCTTTCATCTTATATTTCACATGTATGACCTGATGACCTCCATGATTTCTATCGTGAAGACGGAGGCGGACGCGCGCAATTTCGGCGGCTCCTGGCATTCGGACACCGCCTATCTGCCGGAACCGGCCTTGGGCTCGCTGCTCTACGCGGTGGAGACGCCGGCGGCCGGCGGCGACACGCTCTTCGCCAATTGCGCGCTCGCCTATGACACGCTTTCTGACGGCATGCAGCGGATGCTGGCGGGGCTTCGTGGCGTCAACAGTTCGGAGTCCGGCTATGCCGGCGGCCGGGCGGCGGCGATGGCGAAGCTGGGGGAGATGAAGGGGACGTTCAACCAGGCCTCGGACGTCTATGAATCGACGCATCCGTTTTTAACTTACGAACGAGTGATCGGATCTTAATGAAATTTAATATTTAGAAGGACCTCATAACTCAAACCTCTTAATTTAAATTCCGACCGTATTCAGTGTCACTGGGGGGAGTTGGAGGGGGGGGGAAATCTTGGGAAACGCTTAAAATGGAGAAATCGGAATGAAACCTGGTGGGAAGTATAAGCACAAGTCCTACATACATGATTAACATAACCGGACCGGATATGCTCTCTTTGGGGGAGTTGGAGGGGTACCTAATTCGGTAATTCGGAAAAAGTAGAAAAAATAAGGTATTTCTAACTTACGAGCGGATCGAATGAACCCCACTCCGAACCACTTATTCGACCACTTCTTCCATTTGAAGTGCCTCTGGTAAAACAAGAATTAAAAATATGAAATTTGAATTAAAAATGGAATACTTATAGTGTTGGACAGTCAATTCATGATTGATTATAGAAAAAGCCAAGACAGATAGTCCAATTAAGTGGTTATTAAATCATGGTTCCTTTAACCCCCTTCATTGGCGTTGTTACCATCTCTCACTATGTTCCACCTCTCATACATGTCACTCCATAATGACGAACTAGAGTCCACCTTTTGAGGTTCTAACCGGCTAATTCACGCCGTCCATTGCCCTTTCTGATCCGCCCATAAGTCATGGTGAGCGGTGGCAACATAAAGCGGCCGCGGGGCAATCGTCGCCAAGAGAGTATGTTGATCCACCGGCATCTCATGCACATTCTTGGCATATTTGTTGGCGTTCCGGCAGATCCAGGTTGGCAAGTATTGGCACATGTTATCTAAAGTCTCGCCAAACTCACGGCGCCAGATGGCATCCCCGCCGTGGCCCGCCGTCGCAAGCAACGCCATCCCGAAGCGAGGGTCCGTCGCCGCGGCCCAGAGCGCTACTTTCCCCCCAATCGAACAGCCGACCGGCGCCAATAGCTATTTTGTCAAAAATAGTTCAAAGATCATTAAACAAAACTCTTGTGTCGACACAACCAGGCAGGCATTGTAAGTTGTGCCCTGGGGACATATATGGTTCTTATGGAAGGGATGCTCGTATAAACTTCATAGATGGCTCATTTGATTGGAAATTGAAAGTTCTAGTTCACTTTTTTTAGTCAAAAGAGATCGGAGGGCAACCAGCCCCCCTCCCCCTAACCATTTTTTCACAAATGCACGCGATGAAAAATTTGAGATAGTCATTTTTTTTTAAATAGTTCAAAGACCATGGGAACCGCCTGCGACGTTGTCAGTAAGTTGCAGTCATTTGTGTACCGTCTGCACTCTCGTGAAAGGAGGATTTCGCCATCCACAAAAAACAAAAAAAAAACAAAAAAACACCACAGTGTGGTTCAGAAGAAGGTTTGGTGCACGATTAGCTAGGTTGACTGCTCATACCACAGTTTGAGCAGGTGGAAAATATATAAATGAAAAAGGGTGGTACAGTAAGTTGCAGTCATTTGTGTACCGTCTGCACTCTCGTGAAAGGAGGACTTCGCCATCCACAAAAAAAAAAAACACCACAGTGTGGTTCAGAAGAAGGTTTGGTGCACGATTAGCTAGGTGTGGCCAAAATTCTAAAAAACTTGAGATTAAAAAAAAATTGATGCATCAAAATAATCACATTTTTATGCTGAATCCAAATATATATAGTTAATAAAGTTTAAAATGATCCATCAAAAGCTATGAGCCTAAGAAAATCCCCCTTATTTTCGAAGTAAGGGGAAAACGCCCCCAAGAAGACAAGGGATGTAAGACACGTAATCCACATGAGATAAATGGGTAATATAATTATCATCTTTAATGCTTCACTTCAGTGCTTCCACTTTGTCCCTACCAGATTTCCGTTTGGTCTGTTTAAAAATCCTGGAAATTCTGACGTGGAGCTGGGGGGGGGGGAGTATTTCGGAAAAATTAGAAAAAATGAGGTATTTGTAACTTACAAATGAGTAATCAGATCTTAATGAAATTTGATATCAAGAAGGATCTTGTGCTTTAGAGCTCACATTTTAAATCTCGACCAGATCCGGTGACATTGAAGGGAGTTTGAGGGAGAAACCGGAATTCTCGGAAAACATGAAAATCGAGGTATCTTACGAATGGGTGATCGGATCTTAATGAAATTTGATATATAGAAGATTTTTATGTCTCAGATGCTCCATTTTCAATTCGAATTGGATCCGGGGACATCGAAGTTTCATCATATTTAGGTATATTCCATTATGATTAACCTGACTTCACTTTTTGAGTGTGGTTGAGATAACTCGTAAGTACAACTTTTTCTACTGAGTGTTTGCTGTGAAAAAACAAGTGCCATGTCAACTTAATCACCAGATGCTAATTTACACGTGTGAAGTTTTGTATATTCTAATTTTATAAATGAAAGTGTTATAACCCGCTGCATTTACATTTCCCAGTTTTTGATAATTTGGAATGTGAGTGGAAGATCGATAATGCCCCTAAGTGAAAAAATATTTGGCGGGGTATTGGATAACTTTTATGAGGGTATGTAAAAGTTTTAAAGATTTATCATTTTGGAAATAAGTTAGTATAATGATGAAAGCTGTAGCATTTGTCCTTGAATAGTATCTTCGTTGTATGAGGACAAGTCTACCAAGACATGTTTGGTGGAAAACGACCATTTGGCCCTCTCTCTAAAACGACCACTTTGAGTCTGAAAAAACAACATGTTTCTAAATTTGTTTGTTATTTTTAAATATTAGTCTTCAAAAGACACTGAATATTGCTTAATATGATAGGTAGATGTACAACTTTCGTTTATGATGATGCTTAATGATGTATAAAATTTGTTATGGTCATTTCGGTCAGGGTATTCAAAAAAGGGGATTTTTTATAGAGATAGCGGGTGCTCTTACCCCACAATATTTAGGTAATGCAACCCAAGGATACGGTTGAATAAGTTCTTTAGGATCGTGACCTTAAGGCTTTTGGGGAAATTATTATAAAGAATATTTTATTACGTTTTTACACTTGAACTTTCTTTAACGTGCGAAGCCAAATTTGTCGCATCCACTAATCTATATAATCGCTAAGAATCTGAAATGAAACATGACGCATTATAGGGTTCAAGGGTTTTAACAGAATCCTTGACTAATAAAGATCCTCACCGCAAGCAGCAGCACAAAGAGAACCTTCACCAAAGAAAATCTTTTGTAACCGAATAAAATGGGTTCTACAAATACTTTTAGCACAATAATTAATAATATAAATGCTAGCTTACCTAATAAAAAGTTGATAGTAAACCACGAAAACAGCCCTTCTGAAAGTCCATCCATAATAGAAACAGACGCATCGGATACAACAAACCCAGAGACGGTAAAATACTTTTTAATTTCTTCTAAAATGAGATTGGCTTTCTCTTCGGGGAGTAATCGCAGTCCAGCTGTTGCCTTGAGTACCAACGGTGTCTCTCCCCATTTTGACTCTTCTATCACATTGACCAAATGCCTACCCTTTGCTTTATACCACACACCTTGAATCAGGCTGAATCAGGATTCAAGGTATGTGGTTAAAAGCAAAGGGCTGGCAATCAAGGTGTATGGTTAAAAGCATAGGGTTAAACTGTACATATCACTTGCAAACGATCTAACCCTATGCTGTAAGCCATATAACTTAATTGACCAAATGCCAACCCTTTGCTTTAAACCATATACCTTGAATCAGCCTGAATCAGGCTGAATCAGGTTTTTTTAGCCAGTTTTTTGAAAGGTAGATCTAATAAAATGCATTATGCATGAAACCTTCCCCTCCCTTTATAATGATGAAAATATTTTTTGAATTGTCATTAGCCAAATCTCTTTTATAATAGCTATTTATTATAAGAAGTCAGATGTTTATCGTAAAATTATTGATAAATATTTTTTTATAAAAATTTGGCCTTGCAAATGTTGCAAAGTTTAGTAGGCGAGTTAGTTTAGAATAGTTAGTTAGTAACTAACTATTATAAACTAGTTATTTAGTTATTTTAAAAATGTATGTATTTATTCTCCTGAATAAACTGGCAACAGAAAAGGGATGCTCAACACTGTTTAATATGCAATAAACATACCCAGAAGCATCCAATGGTAACTACCTACTTGTATAAAAGATGTGACTCCCAGCTCTAATAAAAAATAAATATCCGGATTGCAGCGGTAGCTAGCAACCTAGTAAAAGACGATTACGTCCTATGGTAAAAAAAAGCAAAATAGCCCATAACTCCTAAGACTAGAGTCAGGTCAAAAAAAGAAGTACACTATTTGAACCGCCTTGTCCAATACCCCTATATAGGAAACTAACTGTTTCTTGGCTTGAATAACAAGGAAAATATATTGGTTTGAAAATCAAGAAAAATGGCTAAAACCACGATATTCTTGTGAAGGGATTTAGCTTATCTGGTTCTTATTAACTATGATAGCGATGAAGAGTGGGAAATGAGGATAAAGACACAACTTGTATCGTAAAAGATATATTAGACATTATATACTAGTTATTTTAGGGGGTAACAAAAAAAACAACGAAGAGATAGAAATGCAGAGAAAACATTTAAAACGAGGGTTTTAAATATAGGCAATAAAGCATTAACTAATCACTGTTTCTTTTTCAAAATAGTGTTTTAATAAACAGTGTCAACTTTGATGAAATCAGAAAAGTTCAATAAACAAAATTTTACTTTTCATAACAACGTAGAGCATCTTTCCGCTTTTTAAAGTTATATGAATGGAGTGTTTGGATACAACTCAGAAGGGACTCCATTTGACTAAAAATCGGAAGTTCTAGTGGTCTTTTTAAGAATCAAACGTGATTGTAGGGCAGCTAGCCCCCCTCCTCCCATGTCTTCTGTCCCAAAAATGAGCCCGTAAAATTTTTAAGATCGCAATTTTGTTCAAAATAGTCCAAAGATAATATAGTAAGGCCCTGGGAAAAGGAACAGCCCCCCCCCCCCAGAACCTTTGGACAAGGGTCTTAAGCTATACCCCGTGGTTATATAAGGTTCAACTGGAAGAGGTCGTCTTATAAACTTTATTGTATCTTACTTTCAGTTAAAAAAACTGTTTTTTTTTATTTAATTTCTGAACGTTTTTGAAGTAATGCATGTTTTGATTTTGGCTCTCCGCACATGAATAATTAAAACGAAATTTGCATATTAATTTATTTTTCTGGCTAAATGGCTTTCTCATAGTTTTGATCGGCAACTAGGGAACTAGAACATTAATTTTTTACGAACGTTTTTATTAGTAAAAATATACGTAACTTACGAATTAACTTACGTAACGAACTTCTATATTCGTACGTTTTTACTACGTATATGAGGGGGTTCACCCCTTGTCAATATTTCGCTCTTTCTTTAAAACATGAAGAGTTTTTTTTTTTTCATATTAAACTACTTTGTAATAGGAAACTAAATTTAGGTAAAATTTAGGTGTGCCTTCATTAAAAAAAAGACCTTATCATTATCCTAACATGTTTTGATAAGAGGACAGTTGCCATTTACAGGATACTTCAGCATTAAAGTTTTCAATGCTAAATATTCTAAATAGTTAATTTTTGCTACATTGGAACTATGCTGCAATTGTCTGTTCCATGAGTTTTTGCATAAATTTTCCCAGTTTTCAGCAATAAAGGAGCAAGTAAAAAAAGTTCTAATCCTTCTAAGTCTTCCTGACGGTCCAAAAGAAAATATATCCTCCAGGCCTCTAAACAAAGGAAGAAGAAGTTCTTCAGGCCCTTGTCTCGTTTTCATCTCTGAGGCCTTGCACTTTTCAGCCCGTCATTTCTTTGAGAAATATCATATGGGGGTAAGTAACTGTCTGCCTAATTTCAAACGAATCTCTAAGACTTCAACTTTTAGAACAGTTTTCCAGCAAGCTAATACAAAGTTTACTAATCTCAGGCGATCAACTCTAAGCAAATAAATCGAAATTCTGAGGACTTCATGACTCTACTACCCCCCCCCCCCCCCCCCCCATTGTTTAAGTTCAATTTAAACATAATTTATCATTATTTTCTTTATCATTTTCATTATTATTTCTTTATTATTTTTTTCGAGCCAAAAAAAATCTAGAAGGGGAGGGACTGTCAAAATTTCAAAGAGAAGAAGAAACGAAAAAATTTGGGGAAAATATGCAGGGGATGAAAAACGCGTAACTCAGGCTAAAGAGTTTACTATTCCAAGTACCTAACTTTGGAGTTCCTTTAAAGCTCGAAGAATTTCGAATCGAACCCAAAAGAAGAAGAAGAAAAACATACAAAAAGAGAATAAACGAAACAAGTTGGGGAAAATGTGCAGGGGGGTTTACGTGGGAGGATCTTTCCACGGAGGAATTTGTCATGGGGGAAGAGAATTTCCATGAAGGGGATGCAGAATTTTCTAATAATATTAAAAACAGAAAACAATAAAAAAATAAATTTGAAAAAAGTTTTTTTTCAACTGAAAGTAAGGACCAGCATTAAAACTTAAAACGAACAGAAATTATTACGCATATGAGGGATTCATCTCCTCCTAAATACCTCGCTCTTTACGATAAAGTATTTTTAGTGATCTCTACTGTTTATTCTACGGCTTTTGTGATTCAGGGGTCATTCTTAAGGAATTGGGACACAATCCGCTCGCGGTCATCACGTTTTCCACCATGCCGCAGAACCTGTTTCCCGAAGCCTCGGCGTTCTTTCACCTGCTGCGCAATCTCGGCACCAGCGTCTTCGTCGCCTTGAGCGTGACCCTGCTTATCCGAACCGCGAAAATCCGTTACTCCGAAATGACGGAGGCCATGTCTCGCTATAACGAAAGCCTCGGTTTTCCGGGCGTGGTCGGCGAGGGGGTGCGTGCACGTGGTAATGGCGGGGGGGAGGGCCGCAGAGTTGTGGGCAGGTTGTAGAGGTGAGGTTACCGAATGGTTACCTTAGACGGGCGGATGGAACATTTTGAACGTTTAAAACTCACGAAAATGAAATTCTAGGAAATTAAGTTAGGATAAATGTAGATCATCTGATCTGGATGGCAAAGAGAGATTTTACCTCTATTGAATGCGGCTCGATTTTATGAATAGTAAGTCACTATAATTATGCAATAATTTAATTAAAAACATAAAACTACTCGAAAAAATTAGACTACAACCGAAAAAAGAAGTGAGAAAAGAGAGTTAAAAGGACTAGAACCTAAATTCTATTGAGTTTCAATGGGTTGTTAAATTGCTTCTTATTTCTTTCCCAGAATAGATCTAAATAATTCAATTAATTAGGAAAGATTAGAAAAAATTAGGTATTTTTAACTTACGAAGGGGTGATCGGATCTTAATAAAATTTGATATGTAGAAGGAGCTCATGTCTCAGAGCTCTTATTTCAAATCCCGATCAGATCTTTTGACATTATGGGGCTTTGGAGGGGGGAAACCGGAAATCTTGGAAAACGCATAGAGTGGAGAGATCGGGATGAAACTTGGTTGGAAGCATAAGTACAAAACCAAGATAGGTGACTGCAATAACCAGACCGGATCTGCTCGCGAGTTGGCGGTGGGGGGAGTAATTCGGAAAAATTAGAAAAAATGGGGGTTTTTGATGTTTGTGATGGAAAGGCAGTGAGTTCTTAGTCACTATTTGACGCATCCCGAGTTCTGGAAGGAGCAGTCGCCCCCACCCTTCCCCATAGCAAATTAAGCCCCCGACCTTGAGCGGGAAATTATAACACGCATTGCATGCGCAATAAGCACCTTCAATAAACTAAGAAATGCGTGAAAGAATTCAGCATACTCCCTAAAGCTCAAGCTCCGGCTTTTCAGTAGTAACGTCCTTTCCGTACTAATGTACGGGTGCGAATCTGGGCGTTGACTAAGCAACTGGAAAAGCGAGTCCAGCGTTTTGAAATCAGAAACAACCCAACGACACTGCTAAAGAAGACGAGAGGAGAGTGGGTGACCACAGCAAAGACATCGGTATTCCTAATAAAACTAACACATTGCTGAAATTCTAGAAGTGAAGCTCTATAAATAGGATCGTTCACTCCTTGAGAAGGTTCATCTTCCTTATATAATTCCTGCTGAGTATCAACAAATATATTATAATGACCAATAACATTTTTGTGGCTAAATTAAGTGAAAGAAAATCACCCACAATTGAAAAATGTTTTGTCCTCCTTTTTAGTCAAATTTAGCAGAAAATTTCGAAACAAAAGAAACCGAGAGGGATCTAACGGAACGTAGTATGCACCAGCCCTAAGAATGGCCAGAATCCCGAGACTCATTTCTAATGAGCGTTCGACGCATAAACCTATTCGCGCATCAGGGCCTATTTGGGCGGAAGCGCGTAGATGGCGCGCCAGAGCGTTACTGACATCATTCAATTGTTGATAGGTTAAGCTTTGCTCTTCGTATTGCACTGCGACGTTATCTGGGTGTCGGTTTACTTGTTGCTCAAACAACTGATGTACGCAGACAGACTCTGGATAATCCATCTGAGTATCGTTAAGTTCCTGTATCAGATGTTGCTGCTCTGCGACACCTGATAGAGATACAATCCTTCGTGAAATCCAAATTGGTTGTCCCCATGGCTATACTTTACTTTGTGTTTGTCTCTTAGAAGATCAGCTTTTCGAAAAGCTTACTAATTGTGGAGCAAATAACAATTGGTATGTACGATTCACAAACCACTGGATTTTCGCCCTTCTTTAAGACACAGGTGACAAGTCCTTCCAAATGAGCAGCTGGAATATATTGCTGAGAAATACAAGCCTGAAATAATAGTGACAAATACTGCATAAGCAGTATGGTAGCGTATTGGAGGTGCTCAACTTACACTCCACTGTATCTTGGAGCTATTAATGTTTTCTTTAATAATTGTCTGAGGTAATGTCACTTTAAGTGATTACCATCCTCTTAGTCTCAATAATATTACATATTTAGCAAACATTTTCATCCCATTCAAGGGCTAGCCAACACCCCCTTGTAATTTCTACTGTAACATTGGGTACTCTTGGCTGCATTTCACTACTGCTAGCACCTTCAACTTCCAACAGAGTAAAACCACTTGTATTTTTATATGAACAAAATCTTTATTAACACTGTTTTCATCCTAAATTCTGTTTTAAGTACACATAATGTCATTTTTAGACATGAAAAAAAAGTTGAACCATATGAGGGGTGCTCTCCCTCCTCAATACATCGCACATTACGCTAAAGTTTTTTTAGGACTCTTAAAAAAGCTTATTATTCTACTTAAAAGGCCCTTGTGTTTCAAGAGTCGTTCTTAAAGAATTGAGACAAAAAGTCAAACTTTAGCGTAAAGAGCGAGGTATCGAGGAAGGGGTAAAACCCCTCATATACGTAACAATTTCTGTTCGTTTTAAGTTTTGATGTTGCTCCTCACTTCAAGTTGAGAAAATTGTTATTTAAAAAAAGAAATTAATTTCTTAAATTATTTAATCTAGAAATTGTTTAGTTTCTGATAGGTTAAAAAAAACAAAGATTTTTGTCAGTGTATTTTGGCGGCTTTTAAAGAAATGGTATGTGCTTTCGGCATTTTTCAACCGAACCCATAAGGAATGTGTGTCTGTTGATGGCCTCTTTTTGGCCATCGTTTAACAGTTGAAGTGCTTGCGGAATAGGTAAAGAATTCAAATCTGGCCAAAGTTTTTTTTTCTTTTTTTCTGTTTGTGCCTGTCGTTCTTGATTTTAATGTATTTGTTCACACGGTGTTATAAATACATCTTTATTTGTTAACTTGTTGTTCTTGTTTTTTACTCCAGAAAGGATGATTTTGATCTTTTGGTTAAAAAAAAAGAAGAAAAAAGTACAATGATCAAAAAATTCTTTGGACAATTTTCATTTTCTCTGCAAGAAGGAACAAGAAAAATTCAGCTCTTGTGACTATGATTTATTGACTTTTCTCATGTTGGAATTTTTCTGTTGGAGGTTCATTAGTACATGGTTGAAAAAGTCAGAAATAAACAGAAATTTCCAAATATTGTTTCCGATATCGATATTTACGTTTCGATATTCAATATTGATTTTTGGTCCTATATATCAATTTTGATATTGAAAATAGCCTAATTTTGAGCTACTGAATTGAATTCTTAGTGACTAAACGTATCCAAATAGCTAATGCAAAGAGCATGGAAAGAATATTGCTTAATGAAATTGAAACACAGATAAATGTGACTATTAAAGAAGCAACTAGGAATCGCAACAGCTAATGCAAAAGACGATGAACAAAAGACAGCAAGAATAGCATTGCTTTACAAAACAAAAATTTTGAATAGTGATCTGCTGTTAGAAACTGCAGAATACGTTTTTCTTTAGGTATACATAACCTCTTATGCTATTTCATAAGATGATGTATGAATCTAAATAGCTAAGGCAAAAGGACGGAAAACGATATTTGAGGTAATGATGGAAGAGAGGGTAAATTATATTTTCTAAAACCTAGGGGGCAATTTTTGTTCGTTATTTTCCCAGTGAAAATACCTGAAAAGGAGTGCATCTCATTTTAAATGCCAAAAGAGATATTTCTCAAAATCTAGATGTGATTACACACCTCCCACCATTAACACTGATGGACAAGGTGGGGACTCATAATGAATCTGTCGCTTCGGAATATAGAAAAAGAGAATAAGAGTTAGACACCAATAAAACCTAATAGATGTTTATTGTAAAAACTGTAGGTACTTGTTATTTATTGGAAACACATTCAATAATTACGCTCAGGTTCAACTTAGTCAATATTGATCTAGTTAATAATTTTATGAATTATTATGTTAATAATGTATTTAATAATTGTTAATATTCTTATCTACTTGATTAAATGATATGTCGTCAGATTAATTTGGGGGTTAAGCATGTAACCAGTTGTTTATGTGAAAGTTGTTTTTGAATTAATAAACGCATAGCTTCGCAAATTCAAAATAGGTGGCTTTAAAAAATAATCTGTTTGATTTCAGCCAATGTCTTAGATTATTGTGTTCAAGTTCAAACCCCATTCGTGATTTGGTACCACTTTCGCTACTCCTTCGTTATTCCACTTAGAATAACAATTCACAGCTCAATTCAATACCAATCTCAAGTAACTAACAGGATTTGTTCACCAACAAAAATTAGTGTTAATAAATCTCTAAAAAAAAAACTTTTTTTCAGCGTTTTTTGCTGAATTTTAAGGATAAAAAAAATCTCCAAGTTCCTACATTTGTTTTTAGACCCTTTTTCACCCCTTGGACCTATATTAGGGTGATTTTGGGACTAAAAAAGTTGTTTCATGTTTTGATCAAACTACTCTTTCAGAGAACTGGTGTAATCACCCTTCCCCACGAAAGCTTGGGCAC
Source organism: Alatinidae sp. Z8VKAUB7J3 (assembly GCA_010016025.2). Classification (NCBI taxonomy): domain Eukaryota; kingdom Metazoa; phylum Cnidaria; class Cubozoa; order Carybdeida; family Alatinidae; species Alatinidae sp. Z8VKAUB7J3. The sequence goes on from JAAAKM020721499.1 coordinate 61,818,883, forward strand.
TAGATAGGTCAATGATGACTCTAGTTGTTCATGGAGTAGGTAGGGCAGTTCCTTTGATTTTGATGTCAGTTTTAGCAATAATTGGAATTAATGCCACAAAGAGTCTAACTCTAAAAAGAGAATCAATAGAAAGAGCATCAGGATGGATGTTAATTGTGATTGGTTCATTTTTGATAATAAACGGATTGCCAGAAGGTAATGAATGGTATGAAGAGACATTTGTTCATCAAGGATGGAATGCACTAATCCAAATGACTCCAATTCCATCAGAGTTTGAGATGGAACACTCTCATGATCACATCCATGCTGAAAGGGCAGATTTCAAAATATCTTACAAGGAGGGAATTTCATACATTATGTTGGTGGAAATGGGGAGGAGGGTAAAATTTCTTATAAACATGGGGCAATCTGGTGGAGGGGACACGGGAACCGTCAGACTAACAATCCAATTACGTATTGTACTCCGGACCGAAAGCAGTAAATCATGAGATCAGTGCCTATGCAACGCTGTTCATTGGTCAGCATGCAAAAAATTGAGTTTTTATTTAACAGTCTTTTTTTACAGTGTAACAGCAAAACAAATTAAAAAGAACAATGAATGCTCAGCCTCTCCAAACTAAGGGTATAAAACATCCCTGGAATGGATAAGGTGATCATTTAATTTTATTTTTTGATCTAAATAAGCATGTATACCAAGTTTTTTTTAATATAACTCGGTAGATGAATAGAAATGAGTTGTCGATACTATCCATTAATTGTCAATTGTCAAAATTATTGGCTAGACTTTCTCTTGGAGAAGACTTACAATTATACCACTATGAGATAGGACAAACAACTTACAACTATCATTCAACTTTATTTGTTATCTAAAAAAGCATATATACCAAGTTTTTTTAATATAACTCGGTAGATGAATAGGACTGAGTTGTTGATACTATCCATTAATTGTGAATTGTCAAAATTATTGGTTAGACTTTTAGAGTTTGGTTACTATTGAGCCGGGACGCTTACTACAGATCGTTACCACGAACTGTTTGATGATTGGAACAGGCCATAGTCGTACCCGCTTCTTTTTAGCATTCTTATTGGCTCTCCTTTCCTTAGTATTCTTTTCTTTAGTTTTTTCCTTTTGTTTCCCCTTCCTGTACAAGACAATCGTTATCCGTCAACTGAGGCTGGCAAAATACCTGGCTGGCCCCATTGCACTGCCTAGATCAAGGGCCAAGAAACGGAGACCAGCACCCACGATTGGGGCTGTAAAGTCCAATGCCGTATTCTTTACCCTTCCTCAAAACATCCCAGCTCACTTTCTTATCAGAGAGAATCACCAAGGACAAACGATCTAGCCCCTGCAACTAATGATAGAAGATCAGACTGGCCACCCCTCCCAAGTAGAAACGAATCAGAATCATTATCGGGATTTAATCACCTAATCAACAAAAAGCCAGATGAAAATACAAATAAATTAACACCTAATATGTGCATCTTTATACAAAACTCTAATGCAGTCCAGTCAATGAACCTACAACAGCCACAAAAAGCAAAAATCAAAAACGAATTGGCAAAATTGTACCCACCTAATCACATACATGCCTTTATGCGTCCAGAATCCAAGAGCTTTTCAAATACTACTACTACTACTAATACCCTTTAACAATTCAAAGTAGCACGAAGTCGCCTGAGGCCAATGTAGCTAGGCCTCTTCTTTCGTCCTAATTGAAATTTTGTGTAAATTTTGTGTCGTTTACTAGGCTATAAATTCTTCCCGGGGTTTTTCACACATTAAGATCGCCCTACAGAGCGTTAGCCATCACCTTGCATGGCATGAAGGCTAGTGATGTTTACACCCCTTCATCACTCCTTCATGCTATCTAGGGATGGAAGATCAGATTTTGCTTTTTAGAACTCTACCGGAGAGACTGGACCTGGATCAATTATCGTACGCATTGCGCCATCAGGCGGCCAATGAAACCTCTCAACAACGTAAATCGGAGGCTCTCAAACGCTTACGGGTAGTCGAAGCCTTCCGCGACGGCCTGAGTCGGATGGAAAACCGCCCGGAATGGGCCGTAATTCAGTATTTACCGGTTGTGCCGCCTGAATTGCGCCCCTTGGTTCCCTTGGACGGCGGTCGTTTTGCCAGTTCGGATCTCAACGATCTTTATCGTCGGGTAATCATTCGTAACAACCGCCTGAAACGCCTGCTGGAAATCAAAGCGCCGGAAGTTGTATCACCCACTCAACCACATCCTCATTCACCCCCAATAGCCTGGGGCTTGATTTGAAGTCTTTTATGGCAGACTTTGTCAAATCCAGTTGTATGATGTCAATGGGAACCTCTGGTCTAGAAAATTGGAGACATATTTGTAAGAATCAATCAGGTTTGACCAATAACCAGTCATAGCCAATTTTGGTTGAAAAACCCTTATGATATTGGTCTTAGTCATTGTTTGCAAAGTTTTGAAAAGGATTTTTTCAGTTGTTGGAAGTAATCGTCTACAAAATCAAGAAAAAGTCAAAATTGGAAGTTTTGTTAAAGTCGGGTGATATTTGTGGTTTAGAAAGCCGACAAGCTACGCACCTGAAGCTATGATTATAATTCAAAAGTCCAAAACCAAAACACACTGAGAAGATATTTCACATGTGAAGTTTGATTTCGACCAACATCGGTATTATTAGTTTCTGAGCTTGCGGATCAATCTGAAGTACTACTATTACTACAGACAACTCACTGCATCCCCGAGTCTCTATATATCTATACACATCTATATATGCTCCTCTTCCATCCCCATCTATTCAGAACCTCCTCCGTTACACAATCCCAAGAAATTCCAATTTCTCCTAAATGTATCCTTACAGGGCAATCCTGCTGTCGGTCTTGTTGTCTTCGTCATCCCGCACCACCGCAGCCAGCATAGCGCGCTTCAGCGCTTCGGTTGCCGAGCCCAGGGTCACGCCGCGTGCAACCATGGCAACAGCCAATGGCGTGAGTATATCCGCCAGCGCGTCTTCAAATGGCTTTTTCGATGGATCGTCCATCAATTCAGTCTCCAGCGGTCAGCCTCAAATCCGGGCCTCCGCCGCCCCGTCCCCACGCAAACACTTTCGTGAATATAGTTCATGACAATTGATTATCGAGTGGGAAAATTTCCCATTATGCAGGGTTAGCTTTCTGAACACAATTTGGAGGATGATAGCTGCAAGAAAATATTTCTATTTAACTCTTCTGCATTGCTATTAAACTTATGTACTTGATTCGCATTGACCATTTAAGGAGATTAACCACTTAAGGAGATTAACAATGAAACAGTAGATAACCTCTTGAACAATCGAAGTTGACGTGTAAAAAAAGTGGAAGTCATTTCATTTCAGATTCAGTTCAATTTAATAGCAGAGCTTTAAACCACTATCATGGGTAACATTTACAGGATCACATGTAAAAAGCCATGGAGATTAAAAATTACTGCTTTTATATCTCTGCATTAACAAGTTTGGTAAATTTCGATATAGCCTCAACTATGATTGAGCCCCTATTGGCTTCCCAAGCAGAAAATTGGCTAACGCTGCAATATACTGCCCTTTGGCGTCACGCACCACAGATGCCCCTGTACTTATGAAGAAAGTGAAGCAGTGAAGTAACGACGAAGCCTGTTAGATGACAGGAATTAAAACAAAGTAGCGTATAGACCTTTGTGAGGATTGGTAGAAAATTTAGGAACGTTCAACCTTTCAATTGACTTAAGTGAATCCAAATTGAATTCAAATTTGCTCTGTGATATTTTTTAATTACCAATAATCGAATTAGGTCAGTTGGTGCCAGAGGCTTGGATTAGATTCAAATAATAGGTAGTACTCTGAGGCATACTTTCCTGCGTGACTCGGAAGTTTTTTCGGATCAAAGGTGAGAGGAATACTGGGGCGGGAGTTTTTGTGAAAGACTTTTTGGTTCAAGTGCCATTGCGTAAGTAGAGAAAGAGATTTCCATTGATCTTCTTCCCTTTTAAGCTGTCGATATAAGAGTTGGGCCATCTTTTCTGGAACCTTTGCGGATGCAATCTCACCTTCTTTTGGCAGTGAAAATGCGATGTCAAAGTTTGTCTGTGACTTGAAGCATTCCAAAGGGTGACATGGGGAAAATAAGTTTTTTTTCGAGAGGCTACCAAGCGCTGACCGACTATACCAACGACCGCAAAGCATTGTTGTACAAGATCAACCGTCTTTCACCAATTGGTTCAACCGCGCTGTATGACGGTATTTCAGGCGCTATGGATGAATTGAAGGAGCGCAGTGGGGCCCGTGTTTTGGGTTTGCTAAGTGGCGGCCATGATTTAATGAGGTACATCTCTGAAGAGGAGTTGATGGCCAAAGTCAAAGGACTCGGAATCCCCATCGTGTTCCTGTCCATGAGTAGTGGTCCGCCCAAACGGCCCTTCCAGAGGAGAGCGTGATAATCTTCAAAATGGATATTTTACTTTGTATTTTAAGTAAGTATTTGTAACACTTAATCAATCAATAAAGGCCTTAGACAGCTGAAGCCACGGTCTCTTCAGAGAACTTTTATAACCAGAGACAGGTAATCTTTTTATGCCTGAAACCTGAAGGTAAGCATATATTTCTCATTATAGATATCATGTGCAGTAGATCAGATAGCTCACATTTGGGGAGCTCCAATATAGCTCCCATCTAGTACGTATATCCCATTTTGTTCACGGCTTGGAGATTAAGCCAAAACTCTCCGGGGTTTCTGGGCTATATTTTCACCAGTGAATAATCGCAAAGCTTTTATTTATTCTACCTGTTTTAGGAACGAGCAAAAAAAAAAAAAAAAAATACTGGATGGGAAATCATTTCTGGGTACTGTCCAATCATTATTTTCTAAGATTACCCGTTTTGATGAAATCACCCATTCATTCGCGAAAACAACAAAATGTACGTTGCCAAGGCCATTGGTAAAGATTAGAGTAATACTTTTAGCAATGATTTAGGGCAAAGTTGAGTCGTTTGATGTTGATGCTTTTTACTAAGTCTCGATCAGAAACTGCTGTAAATTACTAGAGGTTTTCCCTACATCGCACCCTCAGAAGCTAAAACTGGAGCGCAAAGTTGGAAGTATATTGCATAAACTTGGTATTGAAAGATAAATACAAAACCAGCCAATATTTGCTATGGGGTAAATTTACAAAAGTGAATTGAAATTACGACAGGGTTTTGTCCCTAGTATTATATTAATTATGCTGAAGTCTAAATGATTAATTTTGTTCAATCTCTAATTCTTAGGAAATATTCTTTAGCTTTTAGTGTTCGTTGGTCTACGTATTGAAGAAAACTCTTCTTTTAGAGAAAAATTTTCCTAAATTTTTTGAACTTCAGGTGACAGGTAAGACTAGCCAAGCAGAAAAAAATCGTTGTGTTAGTTGCAGTGGCACCTGGCAAAATTTGCAAGTAATACAAGTTTCAGGGACAGCGTAATCACTCATCCATCAGATCTTTGCTATGTAATAATATTAAAGGTTCACATTGTTTTGAGTCTCTACAATATAAGTCGAAAAGAAGGGGTAACTTGTAGGAGTTGGATCCTGCGCGAATTAACCTGGGACGTTAGGGATTAAAAACTACTGACACCTCATTTTTTCAACATACGTAGCTATTACCCTCGAAAACTAAAACTTTTAAAATAAGAAAAGAGCCTTTATTTGGAAGTGTTAATTCTTTACATTTTCTAGAGGACCATTTTGTATATACATAAAAAAACATTAATGACAACCATAAAAGTTCTTATACATTTTGAAATGAACTTGAGTGTGTTTCAGGCAGTAACGTGACTACCGGTTGGGCTATCATCTATAAGAAAAAGCTAATGACTATTTCTAATTCAAAATTATAAATTTGTAAGAAATCTTGGACATTTTCATTTAAAAATAAAATGCGGAGTCATCGAAATGACGTTTTTCCATAGCTGTCATTCGGATCAACCCTTTTTATCATTATTTTTATCATTTTGTGTTTCAGAAAAAGACTTCTAATAAATGTTTTTATTTATTATTAGTGATAACAAAAGTGAAATCAAACAGTCTTATACAAGTTATCTGATCACTTTAAATCGAAACTGTGATTGTGAAATAGTTTTAGCTCAATGTTCACTATGTTACTCATGGTATAACATTAGTGATCAATTTAAAAACAATGTGCTTGAATACATGGAGAAAATTAAGGATGAATGGGTTAACGTTGTTATACCCAATGGATTGTATGATGAAGAGAGTTAAAATTATTTCTTATTTCGTTATTTCAAGTCATCCCTGGATCGGTGTCCAATCAGTATGAGGCCCCGGGGACTCGTGACGCTGGCCAACGCCCGGGGCTGCGGCCCCGAGGCGTCAGCAACTGTGGCTCATCGCGACGCGCTCAGCATCGTGTGTCCGATGCGGAACGCGAAGGTCGAGAACTCGCTCTCCGCGCCACCCACGATTGCCGTGAGTTCGGCCGGAGACAGCTCCGTGCGTCGTGGGTCCTGCTCGCGGCGATCGGAGCGCATGTTGGTGTTGTGGTTCTGATCCTGCTTGTTTTCGGTGGTGTTCATATTTCGTGTTCCTCAGTGAGTTGTGTCCTCCCCCAAGCGATGCGGTCCCCGCAATCGAGCCAGCTAATCAACAAGGTCACACTAGACGCCACCGACCCGATCTCGAAGCAGACCGACTACAAGAAATGTGCGGTCAAGATTCTCCCCGCGTGAGGCCCATCATGGCAAAGCTAAGCAAGAGCCTTTTCTGCATTCTGTTTCTCCGTGCTTCAGCTAATTTATATTTTGCTCAAATTGAACATGCGAGAAATTTTATATTTCTCTGAGTCTTTTTAGTTTGAAATTAATTTTTGTTTATTTTTTAACCATGGTTGTTGGTCGTGATTTTGTTATTAAAAATAAAATTAAGAAAAAAAAAAAAACAAACAGAGGATGCGGTCAGTAAGTCGGGCTATGAAAGCATTTTGTAAATCATCCTCTGTCTTTTGGAGCATCTACACTTCATAACCATACTTCACCACTGTCATCACTGTGGCTTCCAGTATTCTAATCTTGGTTCCAAGCCTCTTCCTATTCTTCCAAACTTTTTCGACTATGAAAAGGTTTCATGGGCCTTAGTCATTCTACTTTTAAAATACAGCAACTGCATAATCCCAAACTTGACATTCGTTTCCACTTTTTTTTAATTTGATTTTTAATGTAGTTCATTATGTCTAAACCATCATAATGGGCGACTTGTTTATATAGCCAGGGTAGTAGCATTTGTTTTTGTTAGCCTTTGAAATAAGATCTCCTGCTACATGTGTAGCGTCGTAGAGAGAGATTGAGTATAGTACTGAACGTGTATGCACAGCTCATCTTTAGTGGCGTCATCCATATCATTTGTGGATGTATAGCACACGATCAACGGCAATTTGGCGTGGTTTGAAGCAAATCGTTCATAAAATATTCTTCCACAGACTTGTTTCTGTGAGCCTACATACATAAAAATGTCTACCAAGACATTTGAACCTTTTGGCAATATTACTAAAACTCTTGTAGTCCGTCCCATGACATAGGAATAAGGGTGACAATTGTTTGCAAAAGGGCATATTCTTTTGTCTTGCAGATCCATGCACCTGTTAAAATATACGAAAAATAGAACAATAGAACTATTGTTATGTTACGAACAATGACGTTTTACTTCCGTTTTCATTGCACGCTTTTCATGCTGTGAGTAATATGATAGCTTCGTTAGTTGACCTGTTGATCGCCGTTATGTTATGTTACAGTCGTGAATTTATCTAACATCGCTTATTATTATGCGTAAAGCTCCTGATTTTAACAGAAGTGATCTTTTTTTCTACACCTTGCTCAAGTGATAACAACAACAACCACAGCGGACTTCGGACGCGGTCGAAAAAGCCGGTGTTCAGGTTGCACGGATCCGCAGCCCGCTGACCTGTGACAGCGAAGATGGCGTCTGTGCCACTTGCTACGGTCGTGATCTGGCGCGTGGTACGCCAGTGAACGTTGGCGAAGCTGTCGGCATCATCGCGGCACAGTCGATCGGTGAACCCGGCACCCAGCTGACCATGCGGACCTTCCACATCGGCGGCGTTGCCCAGGGCGGCCAGCAGTCGTTCCAGGAAGCCAGCCAGGAAGGCAAGATCGTCTTCGAGATGCCGCAGACGCTGGAGAACGCCAATGGCGTATGTTCGAAATATCCAGTTAAAAATTTTATGTCTGTTCACTGTCGACTAAAAGATTTCATCCCTATTTTGAAGTGTTATACTTTCGTCATGGAAAGGCAGTGTGGTAGTCGAAGTTATCCAAAGTTGTGACCTATCTCGATTGTTTTTTCACACCGTTAAATATTAGTATACCAATGTTTAGAATAAATGAACAATATCGTTATGCAAGATATGAATATTATACCTTATGCATGATGTAGATAATACTTTGAATCAGATTGAAATCTATCGAATTTTTTGTAAGCTGTATATGTAGAATATATCACGCTGTATAGTGAGGGAAAATAGTATGCAAATATTTGTAAGTGTTTGCTGCTGACAACATGAGAACTTCACAACACCCAAATTAAAATCATTAAGTAGTGAAAAAATGTTCTTTTTTTAACTTCTAAACAAATATTGGTAATCAGTACTGCAAATTGTTATGTATTTCGTATTTACTAGTCAACATATGCATTACCAGGAGCTTATATTGACCATAACAAGCTCCCATTTCTACTATTGAAATCTTTCCCCAGAATGATGTTTGAATGGCCTTAATAATAAAACTGTCAACCACACCTGCATGTATAACTTATAACTAAAAATCGGGGACAAAAAGTGTAAAAAATGAAGTCGGGAATCAATGTTTAGAATCAACTGCAACTCCCTAAACGTAGACGGGGGACAAATAGACGGGAAGGGGTTGAAAAATGACGAAAAATGTAATAGACGGGGGACAAAAGTGTAAAAAATGTAGTAGGGAATCAATGTTTAGAATCCACTGCAACTTCCTAAACGTAGGCTGATACAACACAAACAATAGCCAGTTATTTAAAGTCATGGTAGTCTCCTATATGCCTTCCAAGATTTTAAAAATGTTCCCCTCATCCCCTGCTCAATGACAGCGTTATAGCTAACATTTAGCTGCCGCCCAACCCGGTGATCATCGGGCTCGCGCTGTTCCTCTCGACGTTCGTGATGGCCCCGGTGGCCAAGCGCGTCCACGACGACGCCTGGGCGCCCTACCGGGCGGGCGAAATGACGATGCAGGAAGCCGGGGACACGGCGTGGCTCGAGCTGTCCGAGTTCCTCGTCGCGAACACCCGCGAGAGCGAGCTCGCGCTCTTCGCGGAGCTCGCGGAGGAGGACGTCATCCTCGCCGCCGAGAACGAAGCCGAGCTGCCCGCGCCGGGCGAGCTGCCCCTGCGGGTGGTCGTGCCGGCCTTCGTCCTTTCCGGACGTAAGCATAGCTTGCGATACGCTGCCGATTGATTTTGATCCAACCGATACGCTTCAGTTGCAATTGCTCTTTGGTTTGCCCAAAGTGATCGACAACTGCGCGGCGGAAGCCTTCGAGTTAACGCCTGTGGTCGATAACGCCGCTTGCGGATACGGAAAGATTACCCGTCGCTATGTGGCTATCGATGGATTTGGAAACACTTCGGCTGGCGTCTTTGAGCAAGTGATTCTGATCGAAAGCGAACGGGATTACAAAGTACGCTTCCCGCAAGACGCGACGGTCGATAACAAAGATTGCATAGAGCTCGAAATCAAAGAAAGAATAAACACAAGAACAATTTTGATTCTGCATTAGTACAGCTAAATTCACCAGTTAAGCAAATAAAACCAGTCTTATTATCAGAGATACTCTTTTTTGTTTTTATTTCTTAAGGATGAGGTGAGGAGGAGGGGTAATAGTAAAAAATTCCCCAACAAGAAGCCAAGATTACAAACAAAACTTAGTCCATACCAAAAAACGTTATTCCGTTCACGCATACATTATATAAATTATAAACTGCAGCGGAAAAGCCGTGGCCTTGGCTTAAAAGATCTCCTTACATATCCCTGCCCTTTGGAAACATACCTTGTATGTATGCATGCATTCATTTATGTATGTATGTATGTACGTATGTATGTATGTATGTATGTATGTACGTATGTTTGTATGTGTGTATGCATTTATGTATGTATATATGTATGTGTGTATGTATGTATGTACGTATGTATATATGTATGTATATATGTATGTATTCATTTATGTATGTCTGTCTGTATGTATGTATGTATGTATGTATGTATGTATGCATTTATTTATGTATGTGAGTATGTATGTATGTATGTATGTATGTACGTGTGTATGCATTTATGTATGTATGTATGTATGTATGTACGTATGTATGTACAATTCTATCATAAGTGAAATAATGGTAATGCAAAATTAAGTCTAAATAGAATAATTATTCTGGAGGACAATCAAATAAATAACTTAGGTCTCATACTTCACCGAAAACTTTGTTTCCACCTTCACATCTCAAAAACAATAAAAAAAAAAATACTAGAGGAAAAGAAGAATAATAAAAAGACTAATATCTACACCACGGGGTTGCAATAAAAAAATTAACTCCAATTTTATAAATCGCATATAATAATCCTTATTGATTACAGACTCATAATTAATGGTGCATGTGCAAGGACCCGGATGCAAAAAATTGAAACGACCGACAGAATTTGCGATCGCTATATGTCACTAGGCAAATACCAAGTGCCATAAACAAGGGCAAGCTACCAGTCAATTTACAATTATCGATATGCACAATTCAACAGGGAGAAATCGGGGGCTTATAGGGCCGGTAGCCCGCATCATATCTTGGGTGGGCCTGGGCGTACTTTGAAAAAACATAAAAAATCAAACAGAAGATAGATTTCAACTGAAAGCAAGGAGCAACATTAAACAAAATGCAAAATTGCCAATAAAAGAAGAACGAAGACAATAAACAGCCAGTGAAAAAATTGATAATTATGCAAATATTTCGAAAAAAACAACCCTGCCATCATTCAGTATAACAACCTACATGACTCGCCGGTTGCTTTAAATCACTCCTTTTTCACTTATGAAGCTAATTGAAGAGTTGCCCAATTATCTATTGGGTAATCCGTCGCATATAAATCCTTCATGTTGATTCACTTACAAATTAATCACATAAAACAAATGAGAATAAGGAGAATTACGGATTAGAGAATGAGAATATAATAATAATTAATGAAATTAGGTGATCTAGAATAAGAAATCCCCTAAGATTGGGAAAGTTTTTAATTTTGACGAACAACAATACCCCCCTCCTCCCCCACATTGCAGAATGCCCGAAGACTGGCTGCCGGCGATACCGAGTGCGTTGGCGGTCTGTGTGGCATCGAGGCCAAGCATCTTGGCGGCGGTTGCGGCGGCGGCATAGGTGCCGACGACGGCGGTCGCGTGGTAACCCTGCTGGTGGAATAGTTTCGGCGCGACGCTGCCGATCCGGCAACCGGTTTCCGCGCCTGCGACGACGGCCGTCAGTACCGTGTCGCCCGACGCGCCCAACATTTCGCCAAGCGTGGGGTGTCGACGGGCCGAAGCCCTCCAGCGGACCCTGGAGCGGGTCGACGGTGACCGTACAGTCCAAGGGTCGACTTAAAGGACCTCAAATGGGTGTGGCTTTGTCCAAGCTGTGGTTGCATAAACACCTAATCTGATCAATAATCCTGTCAATAGAAATGGTATAACGGACGCAGCCTCAATAGACTGACAAGCTTTTTGATATCAATATCTGCCCCTAAGTCCTCAACAGAGACAGTTATGAAAAAAAAATATGCTTGGAATCTAAGACCTACTTAGAAAAAAAAACTTCGAATCATGGCCAACAAGTTGAAAAAAGTGGTAAAAAGTTTTACTGACCTTTGTTCTCCGTATAAATGATTTTTTTTTCCGGTCTTTTGCGTTAAAAAGCGGCAGTCTCGAGACTGCCGCTTTTTAACAAAAATGCCTTATTATAGGCTTACCGTTTTGGTGAAAATCCGATGATTTCGAAACTGCTGCTTTTTTAACAAAAATGCCTTACTATAGGCTTACCATTTTGATGAAAATCTGATGATTTCGAGACTGCTGCTTTTTTAACAAAAATGCCTTATTATAGGCTTACCTTTTTGTTAAAAATCTGATGATTTCGAGACTGCTGCTTTTTTAACAAAAATGCCTTATTATAGGCTTACCATTTTGATGAAAATCCGACGATTTCGAGACTGCTGCTTATTTTTGTAAAGCTTCCAATCGTTTCTGGTACGTTGGCGTTCTATGCCCAAAATATTGCCTGTGGACAAGACACCATGCAGCACCCTTGACAACTATAGAAGTATGTGTCCAAGATGTTGATATAGTCAAGCAGTTCATTTACCTTGGTTCGATTGTCTGCTCAAGCGGAAATCTAGATGCAGAGATATCAGCAAGGGTGGCAAAGACGAACGTCGTTTTCAGCCACCTGCATTCCACAAACTCCACCTCAGCCGCCTCAAAAAAGCTCGTATCTACTCTGCTCGGTAGCAAGTGCTGTCTTATGTTCGTCAGAGACTTTATTTGAAGAAGAAAGAATAATAAAATAGCTGCAATAAAGGTAGGCATAGAATAACTGAATAGCCTATTAATTGTTTTAACTGATACTTTGGCATGCTTGTATTTATCTTTCAAGTTTGGGAACTGTAGGTTTTGGATGCGATACTACTCAGGAATTTTAACACTGGGCTTAAAATATCTTTGGCTGGATAAATAAAGAGAGAATTTGTATAACACTTGGGCAAACATCTCAAATTTAACTTTTGAAAATTTATCCCCTCTATCCCTTTTCCATATTAAGATACAGTCTATCATCACAAGAAAACAGTCTAGCCCAAATAAACTTAAGTTTATAGTCATTTATCGACACTTTCTTGCTAATTAATTGAAATTTCTATCAACTGACTAAATTTTTATTGGCTTATCTTTGTGGCCGTTAGAGTAATTAAAGGAGAAAGGCAATTTTCACACCAAAACCATCCCCACGTCAAAAATTACTGTTTTTAATTTGGCTTTTATTACCCATCAAAATGTTGTTGATCGTTTGAACGAAAATTAATTCCTGGGACATACCACTGGCACGATTAATACAACTCTTAAAATTATTTAAACGTCAATGTCAATAAAAGTTGATAAAAGTTAAAGTTATAGGTGTATCTTCCACCTTGGACAAAAAACCGAACTCTTGTTAAAAAATTCTCAGTTCCTGACATAACTTTAAAGCTGGAGATTCTTCACAGACAACTCTCCAGTACAGCTTCTGCACGCCTATCCCCTCACCATCGTCTTATCCGTTTTTTTCTTTGACTTTGTTTGTGTGTTTGTTTTTCTCTTTAGATGAAAGCTATCCTCACCCACGCCAATCTCCCAAAAATCAAACAATCAAAATTTTGCACTATACATTTTGCTTACAGAAGCTGCAAGATCCAATAACTGAGGCTTTAGGAATGACATGAACCCACAGGACAGAGATAAAGAAGCATCTGGGAGCACACTGGTTCTCGGAGCATACAATGTTACGAATGCTTTTGTTTCACTTGTTCACTTGCAGTCTTTGTTGGAGTTGCTTAGCCGTGGTGTTAGTCATGATGTAATTTTCCCATTTTACTATTGGTCGAGGTATCTAAAAGTTCTTTTGAAGTTGGAAAATTTGTTTTCAGATAGGAAGCTCCCTTTTATCGTTGGAATAAAGCAAGGAGACATCAAATCACCGACTATCTGTAACAAAGTGTCTCTTCCTACGCAAATTGTCTGCCTATAAGTTCCATTTCGAAAGAGATGAAGTAAGTAAATTCTTCCATTTTTAAAACTAGATTTTAGACACAATAAAAACGCTAGCATGCTGAACATAGAATTGCAACGAAGTAAAATACAAACAATTAAACCTGTTGCGCCCTTTTAGCAAAATTAGTCTTTTACATTTTCCGAATGCAAACACATTCTTTAAATTTTTTTTAAAATCTATGTTTAGTTATCTATAACATAATTGAGGCTAGGTCAGTATATAGACCATGGACTTGCTGAGAACTGAATATAAAAAGTTATATCTGTTTCATCCTTATGGAAAAAAATAGTTCTTTGAATTTTCTGAAAGGATATTTTTCGTTTTATTTCCACGTTCCTTTTGACACTTTTAAATTCAGTAAATTACTAACACTGATCAATTCATTTTAGTCAAACATAAGATTGCCTATCGTCGTGAATGCTTGGTGAAAATCCAAAGTAATGTCCGAGGCTATCAAGCAAGGAAAAAGCACAGGCCGAGGTTTATGAATATAAAAACACTCAGATCATTACAGGTACGAACTGTGTGTCTTGTATGTTTTGTTTCTTTCTTTTTTAGTTTAGGATTTCTTCTAATTGAGCTCCTGGGCAAAATGGAAATACAAGGAAGAGAGATCCGCCAGGTAATCTCTCTATTGGCAAGTAAAAAAGGAAAGGTAATAAGAATTCTTTCATTTGGACACATTTAATTGGATTTTCATTTGGACACATTTAAACAAAATTAAAAGAATTAATCAGAGTTACGAAGAGTTCTTTATATCCAAACAAATTTGTTAAAGTCCTAATATTGAAGTCTTGAGACTTATAGTCTTAAACAGGTATAGAAGCTTGTCTCTCAATTGGCAAGTAAAACAGGTAATAAGAGTTCTTTACATTTTGACAAAGTTCTTTACATTTATTATGTAAAAAAAAACAAGTTTTTTAACTGAAAGTAAGGAGCGAGGTTGTGTGTGCCAGGTAGCATAAAAGGGGGAATAAGCCAACAATTGGGGCTATTGAGAAGGAAAGATGTTAATAAAACAATTCTTACTTTGTAATATGCTGAAAGATTATAGTTAACACATTTTGAAGGCACTTCCACTATAATTAACCTCCGCCCCCCTAATATGCAAATACATAGCCGTAATTATGTATTGCCTACATATTTTGCCATAGGACACTCTTGTTTCAACCCATGTACCAGTAAATTGAATCAATGCTGACAAAATCATGAAATGGAAACACATGGGAAATGTATAATTTGATGGCCTAATGTCAGTCGTGCTTTAGCCGTAATGAAATTGGTCATATTGAAATGTATGTCAGTTAATAACTATCAATCACACTTTCTTTAAGAAAGAGTAGCCGGATTTCTAAGTATTCATAAGACTGGTGAAGTACAAAAAAAAAAAAAAAAAATCTTAGATGGAATTAAGCAATGAATTTTAGCAGGATTAGGTTTTAATTCCCTGAAAACTGCTTTTATTTTCCTCTAAAATTGTCATAAATAGCAAGTAAATTTAATGTTTTAAGCAGTTTTCTTACCTTTATTAGCTTGTTGCATTAGAGGAAGCTCAATCGGTCTTAACCCATGTGCCAGTGTTCAACACAATGAAAGAAGCGGTCGAAGAGACCGGAGCGAAAGCAACGCTGGTAATCGTACCGCCGCCATTTGCGGCAGATTCGATCATGGAAGCCGCTGATGCCGGGCTAGATTTGGCGGTATCCATTACCGATGGTATTCCGGCGCAGGACATGATCCGCGTGAAACTCTACATGCGCCGCTACAAGGCCGAAAAACGCATGCGCCTTATCGGGCCGAACTGCGCGGGCATCATCACCCCCGGACAGGCGTTTGCCGGCCTCATGCCGCCGCATATCTACGCGCCGGGCCGTATCGGTATCATTGCTGGATGTCTTTATGCTTTTGCTATGCAATTACCTGTTGCTAGTGGGCATAAAGGATTAGATATTGCAAGTGATCTGCAGTAAGCTTTGAAACATCAGTCTGATTGTAGAAGATAAAAAGTAGCAGCTTGTAGGTGGTGTGATGGATGGACAGTATGTCATGCTTTATGAGGTCATATATCTTTTGACGCTTACTAGTCTCCATGGTTCTTTCTGGGATAAATGTAACTGGGATCCAGGACACATCATGTTAAATTTCCTGAAGGAGAAGCCCGAAGCTCGTCATTCTGGATTTCAGATGACGTCGCCAAAATGGTCGACACCAAGACTGTTTATCTTGGTAAGGAATAAAATTGGGCCTAAGATGTTTTTCTTGGGTATACCAATATAAATTGGAGGGGGATCAAAGTAAACATTCAGGTATTTGACGACTTCCGTTCTATTAGAAAGGAAGGACGAAATTATTCTTATTAAATAGGGTTCAACTAGGAAGTCATTGGTTTGTTGCTTACTAATGTATCGTGATTAATTAAATTAAGAGCTTTTTGTAAATCAACTACGATATAATTTAGGCAGGTAATAGGTTTTTCAAGTTTATTGCATATAGTGTCCAAAAGGTGAACTAGATAGTTAGGAAAAGAAGGACGTGTCGAGAGGGCTAGAAAAATATAAAAGTAAACTATAAAAAAAGGATTTGCATTTGAAAGCGATGATCAACTCTAAATGCTATCAGAAACAAGAGGTCGTCTTTTGTCGCCTCATCAAGGTTTATTAGTTAATTTTGTGAGATCATTTTTATTGTTTATGTCTTATCCACTTTTTTCTGTATATTTTACTTCAATATTTATTTTTTTCGATGTATATAGGTAATAGGTAAGTGTTATTATTATTATTATCAAATTACTATAAAAAAATTGTTCTATCATTATCATATTATTGCCATATGTTCAGCATTCGCAAACTAAAGCAAACAATTAATTCGTTAAATTACTCTTGTATTTTACGTCATTAAGAAACATTTTTGGATGCCCTCTTTTAGAACCACATTTGAAAATGCCAATATTCGGGTCGTTAATGCTGAGGACAGTCCACTGGGTGGTGGTCCATGGACTTCACATTCTGGACTCTGTGGAATGCAAGGGGATTACATATCAATGACAAAGGAATTTGTTGAAGGAGATGGTCAATTTGTTGAGACATTTGGGAGCAAAGGTAAGATCCCTGTCTAGTTTTTTATAAGTTATGTATTCTTTCAAACACCGCAAGGCGCCTTACGCCGCGGTCAGCGATATCCACATCGAACGCACCCGCGAAGAACTCAAGATCATCGTCAAGACCGCCCGCCCGGGCCTGGTCATCGGCCCCAAGGGCGCCGAGATCGACGCGCTGACCGCCGAGCTTCAACGGCTGACCGGCATGCGGCCCGGCGAGGTCGTCATGATGCGGGAATGTGACCTGGAGACATCGGGGCCCGTCTGGACCTACCGGCCGGCCGAGCACAAGACGGAGCACCACGACCGCGACCGCGTGATCTACCTGGGCCCGAGGGCGCAGGCGATCGTCCGCGAGTGGCTAGATATGAATTTTTTTGAACCAACCCTATCACTTCCTGCTTTTATACTCCAGAGCTTAGTGTGAAGCAAAAAACGAAAAATTTTACATAATTTCCACCTCATCAAGTATTTAACTAAACATTCTTCAGAATATTTCAGGATCTTGTTTTTGGGGAAGCAAGGGATTTCTAAATTGAATTAGATGAAGAAGAAATGCAAGGCAAATTTGAATTAACAATGGCAGCATGATGACGAGCGAGCTCACATTCCAAAAACACTTTTGTATAGAGTCAAATACCTTTCAAAATCAAATCTATACTATGTGGTTATTTCAAATGCCCCATTACTTTTAACCCTACGATTTATTCAGCTCATAGACGCAACTGAGGGTATTTGTCTGGAGGGATCTTGGTCCTATTTCTGATGCAAATCACATGTTGCCCCTAAGCAGCTTCCTAAAGCGTCTATAAGAGAATCTTCGCCTCTTAGTGAACCTATATAGAAGCATAGGACTACATAGTCAATATATGAAAAAAAGGAATTTCGTCGGACATTTATTGTTCATCACCAGTTGTTCATGAGTCAGAAGGACGGTGTAATTGGTTTTATTGTTGTTGTGTCTAAGATTTGCGCTTTAACAATATCTATGATTTCATTTCAAACTTCAGAACAAGCTTGAAAATACAATACAAAGTGTAAAACACAAAAATCACCTAAAATAATTTGTTATCGGCCCAAGGAATAACGCAAAAGTTTTTGTATTATTTGGTTGATTTCAAAATTGTGCACATGTTATACGCATAATCCATCCTTGCGACTGGCGGTCAGGTTTGAACCGATGAACTAATATATGAGGCTTGATTTAGGAATGTTTTATAAGAGGATTTATTTAGGAATGTTTTATTAGAACCGTTATAGCAGCGGATGTAATCGCTATCCATGGACAATGGTATCTTGTACAGTCAGGAATGATTTCTAGACTGGCAGAATGGCAAATTTTATCAGAATCAGGCTTACTTCCAGACTTGACAGCACTAAAAGAGTTATTATTAGCATCAATATTATTATTCTACGCGGTTCTTTAATACATTAAACAGGGTTTCATAACATAATAATTCAAATGGCGTATCTTTTTTGGTCCAATAGCGTTTTTGATCAGATTTCAGTTCAGAGTTTATTCACCATTAAATACAGATTAGAAATACAATAATCTTTTTCCCCCTCGAAAGGTTCCATGCCCAGGGATACGAGGGAGATAAGAAAAACACAATTGAGGCAACAAAAAAATCTTACTCACCATAATCCTTGAATGTGTTCAGTTTAATTAACAGGTATCAAAATGTATATACATCTTAAGTTTCTCGCTCAAAATAAGCAATTCATAGCCGATCCAGGATAGGAAGCCGGTTTCTGTCAAATCTCACACAGCATAATCTTCGAGTGTGTTTCGTTTAATTAACAAGTACCAAAGTATATATAAATCGCAATTTTCTCGCTCAAAATAAGCAATTCATACCCGATCCGGGATGGGAAACCGGTTTCTGTCAAATATTACTCAGCAAAATCCTTGAGTATGTTTCGTTTAATTTACATTTACATTCACAATGAAGCCTTTTTAATCTTTTGCACTGAGACATTGAGTCGTGCTTTAAATACTCTGAGATTTAAATACTATTAATTTAAATACTCTGGGAACATTTTATTTTTTATCCCATATTAGTTATTAGTTAGTTTCATTTAAATATCTACAATATTTATTTCAGTATAGAAGAATGAAGCAAATACAGTGCTTACGTCAGTTATTAATCTCTTTAAAATATGAAATAATAAAATAAAAACCATAACTCTTTAAAAAATAAAACCTTTGCCCTTTTTGTAAAACCCATTTTATCTTTAGTCTCGGGCACAACTTGAAGGGCGGCACATTGTGAGAAAGTTATAAACCGAGCTCTAGTTGCGGCAAGAGATAAAAGGCAAAATGAAAAAGTTTGTGATACCTTTGATGTGAAGGAAGATTTGTTTTGTGAGGAAGAACTAGCGACAGTACTAAAAGGATTAAAAAATGATAAGGCTCCAGGTGCTGATAGCGTGGTAAATGAGTTTCTTAAATATAATGTCTCTGAAGTTAGAAAGAAGGTACTGAAGATTATGAATTTCATTTTTGAATTTCAATTTTAGAAAAAAACTCTAATCAAACCACTAAATAGGAAAAGTAACTAGAGCGAGTGTTTTTTTAGAGTTTTGGTTACTAATGATCCATGTCACTCCTTACTTACACTTTGTTATTACAAACTGTTTGATCATGGACTTTCGACGTATCGTGTTTTGCGTATATTTGCAGCATAAAAACAACTATTCAAATTGACATCGGTTGATGGTGCTGATATTTAACTGTTGTGTGTATTAGGCACATATTTATGAATTTATTGTAGAGAGCTCAATCATTTGTAAAGGGTATGGATAAGACAAAAAAAACTCTAAAAATTAAAGTAAATCGCGGGAAATCTTTGTATTTTTAGATTTAGCGAGGTGCCAACGACTTCCCGTTCGAATGAGCCCTCTGGCAACATTCTAGGACCACTGGGTCGATATGATCACCCCGGGGGAAAAATCAAAAATTCTTTCTTTTGGCAAAAAATATGAAATTTCACATTCTTGTAGATAGGACCTTGAAACCTCTGAAACACGGCTTTCTAATACGCTGAATCTAATGATGTGATTTTCATTAAGGTTCTATGGCTTTTATGGGGTGTTTCTCCCTTTTTTTGAAAATAAACAAAATGTTCTCAGGATCGTTTTGATTGATAAGACTAAACCTGGTGAATCTTATATATTTAAAATCAGCATGAAAATACAAAGTGCTATTTTAGCACTATTTCATTAAGTGTAGCATGTACTCAGGGTTGCGAGAAATAGCAGCACTGAGCATGTGCGAACAGATCACATGTACACGTGCGAACAGATTCTTAAACGAACAGAACACAAATTTAATCAGACCATGTTTAAGTTTAAAAATTTAAACTTGATCACAAATGAGAGTGGGACGATTTACTTTTATTATTTAAAATCATCTTTATAAATCTCCATTTTAAACCATTTCCTTTCAAGTGTCCAGAACAGTCAATTTGCTAGGCTGAACTTTAACCCTAAACCCGTGATTCCCAACGGGGGCTGGTAATACTGTACAGACTCAGCAGAGTAATATGTATATTTTAATAGAAGAGACCAGTTTTCTCGTCTCAGACTATCATATCTAGCCTCATTTGGGTATTAGGTCTGTTTCTCCACTTTTTATAGCCCAATAGACTTTAAGTAGCCTATGCTGTAAAACAATCGGAATACAGGCCAACTGTTAGGGAGTATTTTGAAATAGGTTTTAAAAATTTGGAAAATTAAGCCCTATGTACTCTTTAATTTGTGTTATTTCTTATAGTCTAGCATATTATTCACTCAATTGAGAAATAGCCTAAGCCTTAATGCAAAGTTGTCCCCAGCCTGATGTTCTTCTCGCAGCCGGCGCGCAGCTTTCTGGAATCGATCTAACAAGCAAATTCCGACACAAGTTAAAACTTCTTCTTGGGCAACTTCGATAGTTTTTGCATGACGTTCCCTGGAACACAACAATCTGACTAATCACTCAAGAGCTTTGACAAAGGCATAAAGGTCTATACAGGAAACGGAAAATGAATAAAAATTATGACGCCTAAATCAGAAACCCTAATAGTTTGATAATTGAATATCTCCTCCTATAAAATACCCTGTACACACTGTTTAAGCTCATATGAAGGATTTTTTGGGGGGTTATAATTCCAATAATAGCCCCAAAGAAGGTTCAGATATTCCATATGTTGGTTGAATGATAAATCCATCAATATCTTCTTTTGATACAATATTGAATATTTCTTTGACTAACTTTGCAAATTCTCTAGGTTGTGTTTTTGAACTTACAACTATCTTGATGTAAGTTGTTTTCTTTGAATTTACAGAAGATTCTAAGCATTTCATAGTATGACCAATTAATTTTTCATAATGTTTTGAATCAACAAAGTCTGAATCTTTTGTTTTAAATTCAATTTTTACAATATCGATAAATGGTAAAACATGATTAAATCTGTCACCTTTTTTCACATCCTTTGGACTTCCTTAGTGGAATAAAGCAAGCATTGAATGGGAGTGCCGAGAAATGGCTGTAGTTCCCCCCCCCCCAGATAACATGGATTATGAAAGTGTTGGAGTGGGCTAAATACTTAATCAATGAAAAAGTCTTTGTCCTTAGTTCCACTTAAATTGTTGGATATCACAAAAACTGAAAAGTCATTGATGTGGATGCAGGTGCTTTTCAGTCTCTCTTGCATAACAGGACAAACTAAGCTGTAAGATGGGTGATTTTTTTTTTGCTGTTAGAAAATCTAAGTGGGTGGGGAGCAATGCCGTGTATATGCCACGTGTCTGTCACGTCACTTCTCCCAGACTGGCTCGCTCGACAGAATGAGGTCGTATTGGTCGGATAAAGATTCTCTTTGCTTCCTGCCAGACTTTTTCTTTTTTTCATCATCTTCTTCTTCCTCATCCTCATGTGCATCTAACAGAACAAATCTGCAAAGCTTCTCAAATACTTTCCATTGTTCTGACGGATTTTGATTCCCTCTTGGCCGGATTGGGGAGCCTAAAGCCTTCCATTGTTCCCTTGCATGTATTATTTGATCCGGGTACGGGCTGAAAACAAATATAATGCCGTTAGAAGGTTCTGAGGCAAAGGCTGTAAGTTATGCACGTTGCCCATTTCTAAGATAACGTTTTTATTGGCGTAAGGAGGCTTGTTTGACCCTGGTTCTCCAAAATGAATTAGGGTATTGAGATGGAACTTTAAGAAAATGTTGAGATGGATGCCAAATGCAATTAATAAATGCTCTGTGCATGCCGGTTGTCAAAAGGGAATATCAGCAATATCTAAGGACTAGCTGAGGGTATTAAGTTGAAACTTTCAGGGTATGTTGAGGGGATGTGGAAAGGTGATTTGAGTGAAACCAGTCCCGCTCCTTTCGTTTTTATAGATCCCCTCAAAGCTGGATTTGACTAATGACATTAATGGAGAGCTGTCTTAAAGTGCTAAGTTCTTTCACTCATAAGTAATTACTCAGAAAGAAAATATACGGAAGAGAAAATAAAACAGAGATAGAATGAATAAAAATAAGGGGCGACTTAAATGTTTTAAAGTTGACATAGTCAATAAATGACATGCCAAATTCCGTCGCAGAGGCAACATGTAGTTTGGATCTAATGTCTCCCCTCCTACGTGCATCAAGAACGAATGAAAATTTTCTAAAAATCACCTCTCTGCCCATCTTGCCTCCTTATACCCATAAAACTTCTTGCCTGTCTGCTTACACATCCGATTGCTTGGGACCGGAATTACACATCATTGTTTGAAAAACCACTGACACATAAATATGACCAATGATGGGGACGAAAAATGCAGAAATAGGCCAATTCTCTTAAAACAACATTGAACTATGGGAATAACCGTTAAATTAAATGATTTTAAAGGGAAGGCAAAAACACCCCTTATCCTACATCCAAGTGGGATCACCTTGTAAATTCTTGTTGTAACTTCAATTGAAAGATAAATTTCCTTAAGATCCAAACAATTTTAATTGTCCATCAGGTAACAAATTATTAGCACTTTTTTTACGTTATATGCTTTCTAGCCTATTGTGAGCAAAATGGTTATCTCACAATTTCGATCAGATGTATCTTGGAAAAAAAGGGGGTGGGGGGGGGGGGGGGGTCTCCTCCACCACTTTTGAAGATTAAAAGGGAACTAGAAGTTTACATTTCCAATCAAATGAGCCTCCTCTAAAGTTAATGCGATCACAACTTCCATAAAAACCTTATATACTTCCAGGACATAACTTATAACCCTTGCCCCCAGACTCTGGGGGGGGGGGTTGTGTCGACCCAGAAGGTCTTTTTATGTTATCTTCGGAGTATTGTTTTTTGAGCATATATTGATCAGGTGGTCTCACCATAACTTATAGAGCTTGGATATGAGATTTGAATACACAACAGAAAACTAATATCCTGCACCTACTATCTCAAAAATATTAGAATAACCACTTAACTTCTCCAGTTTCGAGCCAGAAATATTCAGTAGTAATGGAGTTTAAATCATTAGTGTGAATTTTCTTTTTTCGATTAAACGGAGAGAATGTTCTTTTTAAATTTCAGGATAGGACAGTCCCTAAAATGATCTAGCACACCTGCTAGGAAAAGTCTAAAATCACCTCAAAGGCAATATCTTTTTTTCAATTTTGAAGCTTTGCCAGTAGCTGCATGGCTAATCTCTAGTTTATAATTTCCATTATTTCTAAATCTTCATTATAATACCTAAAAAATGTATTTACTTAAATTTTCTTAAGAAGTATGAGATTAGCTTGAAAATTTTATCTATATAAAACATTAACAATTTTACATGAACCAAAACTCAATGGTTAACCTAATCACAGAGTCATATTTCCAGCTCGATCCTAATCATGATTAAATAAATAAAAAAAAGGCTGCCCAAAACTCTAATCTCAAACACAAGATCTTAAAGTTAAAAGAAAAGTATATAAAAAAGCCAAAAACAATCATGGATAGTTATAAAATTTGCCCATTGCTTATGCATAGTTTTTGTTATTGGGAAGCATGAATAAATTTTAGGATGGGGGCGAATTTTGTCAAGTTTTTTTTTCAATGGCGGAATTTTCAATAGGTGAGTGAAAGTTTCCAAGTGGTGAAATTGTCAGGGGAAATTATACACTGGAGGAATTTGTAAGAGATCCTACACAGAATTATTTTTATATGTCTTGCTTTCTCTTTTCCATCTCAATTTTACATGTGCCTTTGTTATGGGTAATTGTCCTTGGTAAATTTTCACTGGAATTGAAATGTCTAGAGGATATCTTCATGGTCCAAAGAAAATCCCCCCCCCCCCGACAATCCCCATTCATTGGGGAATCGACCCCATGAACCAAAAAACAAAATAACGCACCGAGTTGATATACCTAAACATCGATTTTTTTTTAATGTCAAGCTTTCCACAATAGAGTTAATTCCAGACTACATCCTCTGCATTTTAATAGCGATCGTTTTTTTAAATTAAAAGTATTTGAAAAGTTTTCCCACTGACAATTCTACACCCGGGAAATTATCCCCAAGCAGATTCCACCCCAATGGAAAATCCCTCCTCCCCTGAAATCCACATTCATTGGGGAATCGACCCCATATTACCCCCCCCCCCACAATTATGCAAATGGCCCATTATATTTTAAAACTAAATGTTGATTTAAAACTAAATCAAAACGCATCGTGCTTATAGTTGCCAATAAGAAACCTCATAAGTATATCGAGAACAACTGGGGGTATTAGGTTGAAACTTTTGGGGCTACTACTATCACTACTTCTGCTCTTGCAATTTAAATAAATAAAAAGAGTGTAGGTGTGTTCAGGCTGTCAAACAGTAAAGATAGAATTTTGTGAATGACCTTTAGTTTATATTTCAGGTCAGCTTCTAGAGTTATAAAACTAAATTAAAAAATACCAATATTCTCTCAAGTTTTACCTTCATAGACTTAATAGTACTATAATCTAGATTATAGTACTTAACATATCTAATATGCATCTTAATACGCTAAGCCTTACAAGTCGCTGCAATTGAAATAGGAGTTGGAGCAGTTTATTAGCAGTAGTAGCATAAGTAAAAGTAGCAGTGGTATTAGTGTTAGTAGCGACACACATATATTACCTTTTTGTCAACTGATCTTTTCCCTTAAGTATTCTTCGAAAGTTTCAACTTAATACCCAAATCAATTCTTGAGACACACCCTTTTGAAAATACTCATGCGCATAGTGTGTTATTGAGACGGGTCGCTCCTTAATACAGTTCGTTACCACGAACTGTTTGATATATATATATGCTGTGCTCATGTACCAAAATGCAAGTGAACTAAATTCTGCCCGTTTTAACTGGTAGCGTGACTCTTTACTTCTGTTCGGAAACCTTAAATTTTCCGACATTCCACAAAGAAAATTTTGTGATGAAAAATGAAATATACGTATACTTGGTATACGTCCTGGAGTGCCACTTGTTTCTGCCAAGTATTATTCAATTCCACCATGCCACGCCTTTCTATATCGCAAATGACAAACTTTGCGGATGACCCTCGCAACTGCGCAGTAAGGCTGATACAGTTTTACGTACTGCCGCCGCAGCCGCAGCCGCTGCCAAGGACAGCAACAGTGACAATGGCAACTGTCATCCGTACATGAATCTGTCCTTGATACACGAATGGAATCGCATACAATGTGACCTATCGCACGTGGATATGAAAACTGCAATCATCCAGAAACGAGAATATGTTTGTCCTGACGGTCGTGAAAAAGAAGATGTGAATACCGCAAAAGAAAAAACAGGAGCAACATCAAACGGAGACAGCAGGAGCGATAGTCAGAAGGTAATTGTGATTGCCAAGCATTTATGTGGTGCAGGTAAATTCCTCAGCACCACAAGGAGCTTTTGAAGCAATTTTGGTAATAATTAATAAGGGATCCTAGATGTGTCAGCAGCAGTTCGAAAAGCTAAGAAGAGGCTAGTTTAAAACAAATGAAACCTATGGCGTCTTGTAAAATGTTAAGCATAACGCTGTCTAATCAATGTACATAAATCGTAAATAATATACATCTTGAATCCGCTAAGATTTCAATCAAGGAAATTAGCACAACAGGAAACTTCCAAAGCTGTCAAATTATTCAATGAGACTAGGGTTTATGCTGATTTTTAATATTTTCCAAGCAGGTATAGCAAGTAGATATGAGCTTCGTTTTCAAATGAGCCATTAAACATCACTCTAAGAAATTCTGGTAGCCAAATAGCCCAAGCTTTTCTATTTGAGACATGACAATAAAAGTGCTGTTTTTAGTGACATTTGAAAATTGTACATGGTGGTTCTTATAAGAAGAAAGTAAATACAAGCAATATTCTTATATGAGCCATCAAAAATCTATCTACGATATTCTGTTAGCCCGCTAGCCCCACCCTTAAGAAATGGCATAAAAAGTGCTATTTTTCTTGCCCTATGGCACTTGCGGATGGTGATATTTAGATAAATTACGTATAACCAAGCTGATTCTGTCCAGAATCTATCCCAGATGTAATGTGTGGAAGCAGACATATATGGTTGTGGAAGATTCCACTTAACCAATTTAAATAATTAGATTTTATTTTTAGCGTCCTCGGCGCTTTAAGTTTGACTGTTGCATCAGAATGTTGACTGCTATTTGCAAACCCTAGTATTTGATAATTTTGACGATTTTTTTTAGGGACAGACTTACAGATAATGGCAGTGAGGAACCCCCCCCCCTGTAAAATTTTTCTGATACCCATCAACTCTTGGAGCTATGTCTGCTATTGGTCAGGGTTCTCTCCATGTTCATGAAGGTGAAATTTTCAAGCGATTTTGAGGTGGGAAGTGGACTGAATCACAACACGCTATTTGTATGTAGATTGCCAAAAGGGCCTAACAGCAATACCTTAGGAGCAGTTTGGTGATGGATATTAAAACTAACAAGGGTTGTTCTGGGGGGTGTTTAAATAACCTCGAGGTCAAGGCCGATGGCCTCAACCGAGCTCGTTGATTTTTGAATTAAAATCGGTAGTTGTGAGCATCAGGTTATGGCTAATTGTAGAAAAAGCCATGAGAGATAGCCCAATTGAGTGAGAGGCAATTCTGGCATTAAACCCTTTTATGAAGGAATTTTAAAAACAATTATACTGATCAGCAAGAAGAATATTAACATAACTCTCTAAACTTTTTAAGACAATTTTTAGCAAAGCAAATGCAAAACTTTAATGGTGTCCTATGTCATCTAAAAAAAACATTCAAATGTGTCAGATGTATTTTAATATAAAATGCCTCAAAAACTTTTAGTTGAATCTGTGAAATGAAGGGCCAGGTATTCCTTTACATTTTATACAACATGTAAAAGAAAACAGTTCAAATTTTTTCACAAAAGAAGAAGCTTGATGTAAAAAAATAAATGTATTTTTAACAGAAAGCAACTGCTAAAGTATTTTTTAGCAATTTCAAAAGAGCTATTTATTCTCATTAAACGGCCTTTGTGATTTAGGGGTCATTCTTAAGAATTTGGAATACAATTCAAACTTTAGCGTGCGACGAACCCCCTCATATCAAATAGTTCATTGTAACGAACTGTAAGCAAGGAGCAATCCGGCTAAATAGAAACCGAAACTCTAAAAAACCGAATTTTGATGTTAATGAATACATTAAAAGAATTGGAATTTTATGCTGATTTTAAATGCATAAGTTTCATTACGTTTAGTTCTACCCATCGAAAGTTACGAGCCTGAGAAATTTTTCTACTGATAAAAAGACTATTAGATCCATATATTTTTGTTTTGCGAAATTTCTCTTGTGCATACACCTATGGGCTAGAAACAACAGACTAGTGTTAGGCTATGGGTTAACTGAGCCACAAACCGTGGCTAAACAGGGTCGTGGTCGCGCTATTTTTCTAATTCGAAAGAATCTGGATAGCTAAAGCAAAAGGTAAATAGGACATACAGCCTCCGTCCTGCTATGTATTAGTACAAATATTTGAATCTATTCTTTGTAGTATATATTTATATTTCTTTGTGAGTGTCTTCTTCTTTTTTTTTTCTTTTTTTTTTGTCTCACTGCTTCGGCCGGCTTCAAGAACGGTGCGTTGCTCGTTCGATGTTGTTTCCTGGGAAGCTGGTTCTTTGACTTCTTGTCTTGTGCTTCGTCCTGAGCGCCAACTGAGATGAAGCAGGCCATAAGAAGGCAAATTAAGGCAATGCATGTCCTGTTGAACTGCAGTATTCGTGACGAACCTTGATCGGTAGCGTGCGTTAATGTTCTTGTCATTTCTCAAGCTCCACTTGTTCGGTTGTTCTCAAATACTTGATCAAGTCCATGACTTGTTGCGGTTTCAGTTCATCCAATTGACCGTCCGGCATGATTGATTTAGTAACCGAATCTCTAAAAAATTTAATTTTGATACCAATAATTACATCAAAAGAATTGAATTTTAAGGCTGATTTTAAATATATAAGTTTCATCAAAATCAGTTATATGTATCAAAAGTTACGAACCTGAGAAAATTTGCCTGATTTTAGAAAATAGGGGGAAACACCCCCTAAAAGTCATACAATTTAACGAAAATCACACCATCAGATTCAGCGTATCAGAGAACCTTACTGTAGAAGTTTCAAGCTCCTATCAATAACTTGTTTAACTAAAACTTTATTATTATTTTTTCTTATAGCTTATCATATACTTACCTCAAAGCTGATCGGACAAAGCGACTGTTTGGATCCCCCCCTCCCTGAAAAAATACTTTGATCACTTCTAAGGATCAGATTTGTGTGCAAATGTGGTGAAAATATCCATACATTATCAAAAATACCACGTAAAAATCGAAAAATCATTGTGGCCAGTAAGAAGAGCTAATTATTAATCAATTCATTAATTAAAGCTCTATTAATTCTTCATCACCAAAAGACATCGACCCAAACTCCTTGGCTTGACCATGCTTCACCCCGGAGGTGAGAAATGTGGAAAAGTCGCTAGAAACATGCTAGAAACATCCAGGAGGCCAGATAAACCAAACCCTGCACTCCACTCAAAAAACTTGTGAACGATAGTTTATTCCAAAACCTAAGCAGGATGATCCCTGGCCTTCTATTTGTTAATCTAGGGGGCAAATTTGTGGCTATATTTTAATGCAAATATTAATAAAAATGTTTAAAATTAAGGTAGGATAGAAAATAGAGGTGGGTAAATTTCCCCCTCTCCCCATTGATGCCCCTGATTTCTAGGCCTGTCCTTGGTCGTGTCATGGTAAGACTTGTTTATATGTGACTTCTCCGCTAGAAACTTATCCGAAAAATCAGTTACTGAGAGTACCGAAAATATAAGCACATTGAAGAATCTTAAGGATACATAGTGTGAAAGACTCTTTTCCTTCTCACAACCTTTTGTGCCCCACGTCACCGAAGAAGGTCAACATTTATCTTGTTGGCCGTTCTACAGTAATACTGTAGAGAAAAAGGAAAAATAGAACGATAGTACCAGGTGAGCTTTTCAACCAGAAACGACATTATGTTTACATTCTGCCTCTTTCCTGTCTACAGTAGTTGGTATTGAATGCGAAAGTGAGCCTCGGGCAGAAATCAATTTGTGAACTGAAAGAAGAAGGCCAAACGTTGCAACAGTGACACAGTGCGTCGTCTCGTGTTAATTTCAGGGGGGGTTTCAGAGGATTGGAAAAAATTTAAAAAATACCCCCCCCCCCAAAAAAAAAAAAAAAAAAAAAAAATATCAGAGACAGTGGAACCAGTGCATACAATTTAAAGGGAAGCGTTAATTAAAAAAACCGTTGTTTCTCAAATATAAGCGTTGGTATTGGTGATGGAAATGATTTTTGTGTTAGGATAGCGCATCGAATGTCAAACCAAAGGTGATATTTATTTCTTGGCTATTTCTTTTATTGGCCTTTATTTTTTTTTATTCTCAACATAATGATATTTACATCTAATTATAAAATTCATCAAGATCAATTATACCTATCAAAAGTATCGAGCCTGAGAAAATTTGCTTCATTTTGGAAAATAGGGAGAAACACCCCCTAAAAGTCATAAAATCTTAACGAAAATCGCACCATCAGATTCAGCGTATTGAAAAACCTTGTTGTAGAAATTTCAAGCTCCTATCTACAAAAATGTGGAATTTCGCATTTTTTGCCAGAAGACAGATCACGAATACATGTTTATTTGTTTGTTTTTTGTTGTGTTTTTTTTTCCAGGGGTGATTGTATCGACTGAGTAGTCCTAGAATGTCTTAAAATGTCTCATTCTATACAATTCATCATTCAGGGTAATTTTTAGGGTACTAAAGTGCCCTAAAATGAGTAAAATATGCTGCGAAGCGTAACATCGTAAATTAAATATTACTACATCATTTTTCTAAGCTATACGCTTTGTCAAAACATCACTTCTAGCAATTTAATAGTTGTCGGCTAGGAATGGAAAAGAATAAGAAAGTAGCAATTAAAAAATATATATATATATTTTACGGAACAAGTCGTAAAAAAGGAAGCAGCTAATATTATTTGATGAAAAATAAGACAAAGTATGCGAAAGTATCATACTTTCGAAAAATATCGAAAGTATTGAATTCGGCAACTGGTTTCACCACACTGCGGCAAGGCGCGATTCAGGCTATCGCCGCCTCGGATCTTGGCCGCAAGGTCGACATCACCCAGTCGGTGGCGCATCGCTGGAAAAACCGGACCGTGTCCCTGCGCTCGCCGCTCGACCCGCCGCTGCCGGTTCGGCCCGGGCGTCCCGACCGCCCGCGTGTTCCACTCGCTGCCGGTTGCGCCGATCAACGTCGTCGTTCCGGTCATCGGGTTCTCCGAGGTCAACATGGTCTTCCCGGCGAACGTCTACGGTTCGGCGCTCTCGATCTTCGCGGTCATGATCGCGACCGACCGACAGATTTGCGATCGCTATATGTCACTTGGTAGATACCAAGTGCCATACAAATAAAAATAAGATTTTTTTTTAGATCCTGCTGGTGGTAGCTCGAGATTTCATCCTTTGTTTTTTTTTTTTCAGGAAAGTCTTGAAAAATAACAAAACAGTATGAAATACTTTTCTAGCCAATTTCAAAAATCGTGCAAAATACCCCCTGCAACAAAGGAATAGACCGATATATCACTTTTTTTTGCGTTTAAGGATTGCATTTGTAGGAAGGGTAGACTGCCGTTTCATAGAGCACTTGACACGTTTAGATAATCAAAAACTATCTGCGTAACGCATTTGCTGTACAGATACTGGCTGAATTTTTGGTACCGGTTAGGCTACTTGCCACAGGAGCCATTGACACAGAGGAATATGCTCCAGAGGGAAGATTTCACGAAGCTGTGGATTTGCCGAAATAGCGACACCAAAAATTATACACAATTCATCATGGCGTGCAGAAAGAGTTGCAAGGGAAAATTGTTTTAAAATATAACAGTAACAGACTTTGACGTTTTTAACGAGACTTAAGGTTTACCACTGCCTTTATTCATTTCTTCTAAGACTGTGCAATGGTTTTATCTTTTTGCTTTAAGACATAGGGGTGAGTTCAAAACAAAACAAAAATTCGGCAAGTTCAATAAGAAATGGAAGAAATGATGGCAGAAATAAAGAACATCGAGATTCTGGCGTAGGAGAAATTCGCACAGCCTCCTCTTCTGTACACACGGCTGCACAAAAAAGATTCTTTAATAATGAACGAGTCGGATAAGGGTAATAAAATAGTAATTTTAGAAATTTAATTCAAAAAACTTGTAAGAGACCCAAATCAAACTTTGAAACAAATTAAAGAAATGACCATGGAAAGTTTACACCATAATAATATTATAAATCCTTCCCAAAAGTATCGATATTAGACTATTTTATGATTGCACATGGTAAAAAATGTGATTAACCCGACTAATATCAGAGCCGATCAGGGGGGGGGGGGGCACCCGGGACAGCTGTCCTGGGCATTAGGGCTGGGGGTTTGCCCGCTTACTTTAAATTTTTCATTTTGATTTGTCTTTTTTTTTGCTTATGTTTGAGTCGGCAGGGGAGCGCTGTAGTTAACTTTTCCCCAGGCACCACCAGTCCCAGGGACAGCTCTGCCTGATACATAATTTAATGCCCTGGTTCCGAAAAATTAATTCAAAATATTAATAACCCATTATTGCCAAAACAGAAAGAAATATCCTCTCTGTTTGAGACAGGAGAGCAAGCTGCCGGTCTCAATCGTCCCGACTCTGGAAGGACTTCAGGCTTCACTGATGTTGTTGTTCTACCGGCACAGTCGGGTTCGATGATCACAGAAGAATGTTTCGAGTACATCGAAGTTGAGAGTTCAACGGTCAAGCGACGATGGTGGGCATCAGAAGCCCCCCGGTCGTTACGAGAAGAAATCTCTTGTATTGACGAGGACGGTTCTGATTGGCAGTGGGTGGACAAATCCTGGGTGAGTTTTCCGTCGTGTAATCATTTCGTACCGCCAGTGAATTCAACCGTTCTTCACTTAAGCCCTTGCTTGATATACAATCTCTCTATTTTCTTTCTTGTTCTTCTTTCATTTTTTTTTTTACAGCTGCACGGCCACCTTCCTGCCGTCCTATGTAATAGTATATCTTTTGTTTCTGATCAATCGACTTATCATCTCCGAATTTCCAACAATTTACATATTCTTCACACTCCATCACTGAGGTCTGACTTCAACCCTATGAAAGGTTGCAAAAAGATCTGGAACACGCTCCCAGAGTTTGCACGAAGCTGCCACTCGTTTGGTATGTTCAAAATTATGTTGCAGAATTTCTAGCTAGTGGAGAGAGTTGAGAAAGTCGAGAAATTTTGGCACAGATCCACTAATATTGACAGTAAAGTGACGATTATGGTGACACCCAATGTGGACATTTACTCTGATATTGACTGTACAGGTAAGAATCTGGTGGCAGCACAGAAAAGAGTTCGTCTTTTAGAAGCGGGTTCAAATAGAGCGAACCTTATCTTTTGTAATTTTGCACCAGCGAATAAAGGCCCTTCATGAGCAGCCGATGTTACTCAGGAATTAAATAAATTGGTGCCGGATCTCTAGCTACAGATCCATTACCTTAAAGATATCTTTAAGCAAAGGTCCTCAGAGACAAATAATTTTTACTATTCAAACCATTACTAAAGTCACCAAAACCATCAAGAGAGGTACCAATTTCGACAGTAATTCATATACATAAAACGTGCGGCTCAAGGCACCTTTCCTCTCACACGGACAATGCCCCTCCTTAGAATTCACTCAAGAAACAGCCCCCCTGGAAATTCTATCACGTGTAAAATTAACCACCCATAGGAAAAGTATGGCAAGTAAAAGAATAAAGAAAAGAGGGATTGCAGGACCTCTGTTTCAAAACAGAGTTCAAGTACATGGTGTGGAATATCGGGTAGGATTTTTATTTTTAAAGGCTGCATAAAATTTCCCTGAAGTTTTGTAAAATTTATGGTGAAACATCCCTCCTTGCGTAAGGGCCGGCATAGATGACCCTTTTCCGTTTCCAAAAAATGCTTATTGGCGGGGTAAAAAACTTCTAGTATCTGATTAAGATACTAAAACCATGAAGCGTACAATTTCAAACTAGGTATTGAACACGCCACATCGGAAAAAGGCAGAGGGCAAAATTTCCGACCCAACAAACCAGCGAATTTACAATTAAGCCAAGTAGCTTATAGCTACTGGTTGATTGAATATGAAACATATTCGGGTAAATGTTTACTTTCCATAATAAGCAAATTTTTATGCTGATGTATAATCTAAATGTTTCATCAAGTTTAGTATTACCTATAAAAAGTTACTTTCCTGAGAAAATTTGTCCTACTTTTGAAAAAGGGGGAAAATCCCCTAAAAGTCATAGAAACTTAATGAAAATCATACCATCAGATTCAGCGTATCAGAGAACCCTACTGTTTAGGTTTCAAGCTCCTACCTGCAATTAAATGAAAAAAACGAGTTTTCTTAACTGAATGTAAGGAGCGACATTACCACTTAAAACGAACAGAAATTACTTCGTATATGAAAAGGGGCTGCTCCCTCCTCGTCAAATACATGATATCACGTATCTAGAACTTGTGCTTATTCTTACCATCAAGTTTCATCCCGATCTCTCCATTCTAAGCGTTTTCCAAGATTTCGGTTTCCCCAATCCTCTCCCTCCATGTCCTCCGGTCTAATCTGAATTGAAAATGAAGCATCTGAGACATGAGATCTTTCTATATATTAATTTTTATTAAGATCCGATCACCCAATCGTAAGATGAACATACCTTAGTTTCAACGATTTTTCTCCCTCCAGCCCCCCCCCCAGACGGTCAAATCGAGGAAATGACTGTTATCAAGTCAATTTGTGCAGGTAAATATATAAGTTTCATCAAGTTTAGTCTTACCCATCAAAAGTTACGAGCCTGGGAAAAGTTTCTTATTTTAGAAAAAAGGGGAAAACACCCCCTAAAAGTCATAGAATTTTAACGACATCACACCATCAGATTCGGCGTATCAGAGAACCCTATTGTAGGAGTTTCAAGCTCCTATCTGCAAAAATGTGGAATTTTGTATTTTTTGCCAGAAGGCAGATCACGTATGCGTGTTTATTTGTTTGGGTTGTTTGTTTTTTTTCTCAGGGGTGATTTTATCGACCCAGTGGTCCTAGAATGTTGCGAGAGGGCTCATTAACGATTGCAATTTCTGTCTGTATGTCGGTGTATCAGGGACCAGATCAGATCAAATTAGAAATAGTCACTTCCCTGATTCGACCATCTAGGGGGGAGGGGGGGATGAACGATTAATTCGGAAAAATTAGAAAAAATGAGGTATTTTTAGCTTACGAACGGGCGATCGAATCTTAATGAAATTTGATATTTAAAAGGACCTCCTGTCTCAAAGCTGCTTCTGGAAGTGCTAGGACGATGAAAATAGGTAGGCGTACCGGGGACCAGCACAAATTGACTTGGTGATAGTCGTTTCCCCGATTCGACCATCTGGGGGGGGAAATATCATCGTCTTTCTTAACTTTACCACACATACAGGACCTTACACCCCATTAATTAGTTTCATTTGTTTTCTATTGTTTTCTATTGACCTTACACCCCATTATTCAGTTTCATTTTATTGGTTTCTATTGTTTTCCTTTCTTTTATTTTGTCTGTCTTATGATTTTTTAATATTGAGCATACTTAGCTTATGTGACTCCGGCTCAGGACGTTAATCTCTCAAGGTTTTGACCATGCTTTCATTTTTCCTTTAATATAAACCTTTTTCATAGTTTCCTAATTTTTTTTTTTTAATGGATTATTATTTTTCCATTTTCTTTAGCTCAGTCGAAAAATCAAACAGTTATGTCTTTGAGGATGACTTAATCCCCCACAGTCCTTGGGGGAAGGGCTGCAAGTTGTGAACTTTGCCCGTTGTTTACATATAGTACTGGTTATTTGGAACTAGATATACATTTTCGGGGATTTTTCTTATGGGGGGGGGGTCTATATTGATGGAAAAGGAAGAAACATGTATGTCGAGCAGGATGAAATGAATGAAGAAATTACATGGAATACGCTATCCCTTCAATTGTTATAAACCATGGTAACCTTCAATCGTCAAAGTTAGTCCATCATAGAACACCGG
Organism: Alatinidae sp. Z8VKAUB7J3; assembly: GCA_010016025.2. Taxonomy (NCBI): domain Eukaryota; kingdom Metazoa; phylum Cnidaria; class Cubozoa; order Carybdeida; family Alatinidae; species Alatinidae sp. Z8VKAUB7J3. Next base: position 61,854,503 of record JAAAKM020721499.1, read on the forward strand.
GAAAGTTTGTTTATGGCCCTTATTTTTTAAAAAAAAAGAATCATATGAGCGACATTAAAAATACTTGAAATAGCTATAATAAATGTTGCTGAATATTGTAGTCTGTGTTTTAAAAAAACACTGCAATATAATTTGAAGGTTGATAATAAAGAATTATTCTTGATGCTAATCTGTTATAGTAGGATTTGTCTGGGGAAAAAGGGCGCGGTGAGGGTGGAGGATTAGTTGCCCTCTGATCTCTTTTGACCTCTTAAGAAGTGAACTAGAGCTTTCAATTTCCATCCAAATAAGCCCTCTCTGAAGTTCACATATCGCTAGGGTGGCGCAGGCGACCCTGTGAGCAATTGAAGAATTGGTGAACAACTGTCCAAGACGACCCTAACCCCGTTGGTGAATTTCAAAATTTTTGAAGAAAGGAGTGGAGCTGCTGGCTCAGTTTTGCTGAAGAGCTGGGACAAGATTGCGACAAATGGGAGTCAAGAATAAAGTCTTCTCGAGGCCAAGGTAGGCCTTCACTTTTGGTCCCACACCAAATACAATGAAGTATAGTAAAAAAAATGGAAATTTCAAAAGATGGAAATTTTACCGGAAATTTCAACCGTTTCCTTCCTAGCTCTTTTTCTTTATGTTCTCAGCAAGAATCCATCTTTAATCTTCTTTACTCATTACTTTTATTTTTACAAATCCTTCCACATCTTAACAGTGAAAGTGCCTTCCGGTGTAGACTAAAGTTCAAGAGTCATACAATACAGTAATTTTAAGGGTTGATGATGAATACGGCGGATTTTTAATCATTTATGACTAAATTAAATTTCACTCTCGTCGTCAGTATAATCTGCTGACGATAGGCGTTTTTGTAAAAAAAAAAAAAAAAATAATGCGTGACCCCTTGAAGTTTTATTGTTGTCTTTAAAACACCCAAAAATTCTCCATTTTTATCGTCCAAACATGGTAGTACTCGGCTGTCGTCAGCCAAAAAGTAGTACGCACGCATAAAATTGACTTTCAGTTAAGGATGGAGCTCGTTTTGGTACAGCGAGTCCAATTGCCATGTCACAATTGTTCTATCGTTTATATTTTCAGAGATACGTCCTAGTACAGGCGCAAATACAAAATTCTCAGGTTTTCCATACCCAAAACCTAGTATCTACGTTCGGCAGAAAACAGAGCAGTAAACAGGGGAAGAAACTTGACCTCAGAAAACCTATTGACAAAGTTTCACCCGGTCAAAAAATGATATAAAAAAAAAATGAAAAATTTCATGCACTCAAAAAACTTTTTTATATGCTGTTTTGTTCGACTTTATGCGAGAGTTGCTGCATAAATTAGGCTAGTTTGTTTGGGATTTTTGTCGGGCAGCAGATTAGATTTAAATGTGTTTTAATGTCACAATATTTTGGTGAAATATGGTCTTAAATATGGTTAATGGCCAAATCGTTATTTGAGATACTGGGGACATTCAGATCAATTTAGAATAACCCCCCCCCCACACACCTAAAAAAGTAAAACTCAGTAAAAAAAAAACTAAATAAAATTCTTTTGGAGCTTTTCGAAATCTATTTTATTTTCTAAAAAAAATTATGTTTAAACATCATTCAGGGATTATAAACATAATTTCTATTAACTTTAATAGTAAAAGTTTATTACGAAAACAAATATATGGGGATTTTGAAAAAAGAAAGAGTGGGAATTTTGAAAGTGCAAGAGAATTATACTCACCTCCTTGAATAACTAGGAAAGTCGCTTTTTTCTATGGGTAAGATTGACGTGTCTTGTTTTTTTTTTGTATCAAAACAGTAATCGTATGCTAAAGCTCTTTATTCTAAAGTTTGGCTTTTGGTTACAATTCTTGGAGAAAGACTCCTTAAAGACAAGGGCAGTTGAACTGATGAATCTGATGCCAAGTGAGAAGCAGGTCCTCCACCAACAGAATGGAAAGAGATCATAAATAGGATTTAAATGAATTGGTTCATATGGGCCAATAATTATAAAGTATCGTAGTGTATTCGTAAAGTTCGTATTCGTAAAGTTATCGTAAAGTATCGCCATACACTTGAAACTTGAGTAAAGTATCTAAAGTGTATTGTTGGTATTCTTGAACCAAAACATGTAACTTGTGCATGGGTGATTTTTGTAAGACAAGAGAAAATCCAGATTAGACAATTTAAGTGATTTGTTTCAGTGTTTTACATGTTTAAAAATACCAACCATAGAGGTATTGTTATATGCTCTTTGGACTATTTTAAGCAAAATTGTAATCGCAAAATTTCAATCAGATACATTGGGTGAAAAGAGGGGTAGTTTGAAACGAAGAAAGGAAAGGATATAATAAATGAAAAATAGAATCAAATAGGTAAGAAGAACGAGGATTTGTCATCCAGTAGCAAAATATAAAGACGAAAAACAAGCAAATATTTCGACAAGGACCTCCGCCAAGTCGTCTTCAGTTGAAGTTAATCGTAATGAAAGTTATTTTTTCTGAACCAGCTTCAAATGGTATTTTTTTTTTTATTCTTACCGGGTTCGCACCAGCAAAACAGGGCCTTTAAGCTAATAAAGAAGAAATTCGAGGACACAGAATAAAAAGAAGATGCAGAAGAAAGTCTGAGTTCTATACAGGGTGTGCAAAGCAGAAGGTATTTTTGTAATGGAATGCTATATTCATTGGTGGAACAAGTAACTGAATTGTTAAATTTATAAAATCAAAACAAAAATCTTCAAACCAAAATAAGAAGCAATATCACAACTTCCAAGCTACAAAATCTTTAGTATCTAAATCCAAGTTCAATTTCTCCGTGCCTGCAAGCATCTCAGAAGGCAATCAACCTAGCTGAATCGGAAATCAAGCAGCAATATATACGCTGAATCTGGCAGGCAAAAAGTCAGTAAAACCGGGCCATTGAAGGCCTTTTTACTTCCGGTTCGAAGTCGCCACGAGATGAAAAAACAGTCCAAATCGACGAATCACGCAGCGAGCCGGAGGGCTCGACGTTCCATCGCTGAAGCAAGCCGGTTGGATCGAAAGGGCTATGCGACGGCGGCCTGACCCCGTTTAAGGCAGACCTCGACACCGACGGCGGTTGCCGCGGGCAAAGCATCGGGCTTCTCAACCGTTACGCGGGCCAACTGGACCCGCGGGTCCTCCAGAGGTTTCAAGCTCCTATCAGTAAAAATATGGAATTTTGTATTTTTTTTGCCAGAAGGAAGATTACGGACGCGTGTTTATTTGTTTGTTTTTCCCAGGGATGATCGTACCGATCCAGATGTCCTAGAATATCGTGAAAGGGCCCATTCCAACAGAAACAAAAAGTTCTAGTGCCCTTTTTAAGTGACCAAAAAAATTAAAGGGCAACTAGGCTCCCTCCCATGCTCATTTTCACAAAGTCGCCTGATAAAAATTTTGAGATACCCATTTTGTTCAACATAGTTGAAAATCTAATAACTATGTCTTTTAGGATAACTCACTAGAATTTCTGATTACCAATCCAATGTGCCCCCTCCAAAGTTTATATGACCACCCCTTCCATATATATTACCTTATATGCCCTCAGGGCTTAACTTAAAACCCTTGCTCTGATGGGTGTGGGAGGGGGGGGGGTCACCTCAAAGACAATTTCCGGACCTTTCAATTACGTTGAACAAAATGGCTATTTCAAAATTGTGATTGGATGTGTTTGAGGAAATGGTGGGTGTGGGAGGGGGGTTTGTTTTCGAAGTTTCTATGACAACAAATGGCCATCTCAAAATTTCTATCAGATACATTTCGGGAAAACGCGAGCATCATATTAATCCCATGTAAATAATTTTCCCGTAAATCGACGAGCACCGGGAATGTCTGGAGAAAATGATCCAAGTGTTTCATCCTCACCTTTACAAAGGGGACAAACATACCGCCTATCAGGACCAACTGTCTTTTTTTATGTCGAACATTTTTTGCCTATTCTGGATTGGAAGACAATTCGCCCTAAGCTGAATCCAGCGACGTAGAATCATAGCCGGTAAATTAAATTTAAATTAAACTTTCTCTCCGAAACTAGGTTTTACCTGATTATAATGTTGTATAGTTGTAGAATCTAAAACCAACCCTTGCCAACATCAGACAGGACTAGAAATTTTGCTAAATTTAGGGTGTATTCTAGAGCTCAATATCATCTATGTTAATTTATTTTTGCTATTGACTTCGTTGCAAGACAACGGCAAACAAAAATTATAGGCAGTATGTATTACATTATGTATTTATGCATTACAAGCATTTCGGGGTTAAATTTTAGCTGCTATTCTAATCTGAAGGTACAGACAAATAATCAATGGCCCTTAATGATAATTGACCTCTGGAAAATAGACATAGCTAGCAAATTGTTATTGTAGAGTGAAAAATAGGTAATATAAAAATTGATTTACAATGAGCGTGCGCTGGAAGACATAAAGTTCTTTCGCGGCAGCGCCGACGTGGGACGTACACTGAATGGCGGTCGCACCCGTGCCGATGATGCCAACGCGCTTGTCGGCCAGCTTGTGCAGGTTGCCGGTCGAGTCGCCGCCGGTGTAGTCGTAGTCCCAGCGGCTGGTATGAAACGTGTGGCCCCGGTAGTTTTCGATGCCCGGAATGGCCGGCAGCTTGGGCCGGTTCAGCGGCCCGCTCGACATGATCACGTAGCGGGCACGAATTTCGTCGCCCCGATCGGTGCGTGACGCTATGTGCATACTACTACTAGTGGTAGTATTAAATAAAGGGAATTACCAGTTATTATAAAACTTAATAAACCTTAATAAACTTAAACTCGTGACAATTATATGAATAAATTATCTTAAACGAAACCAATTTTATGACATGTATTTGGGTTAATTAAACCAGACTCACTTTATAATACGAAATGAATTTTAATTAATCAAAAAGCGAAAAATCTGCTACCCTTTTTTCTTGTGACACGCGCTTGGATAAATCAAACAGATGGATTTATGTTCCCCAATAAATCAATTGTTATGGCATTTTATTTGTTTAGAGGGAATTATCACATGACAATTATGTGAAATTATGTTTAAAATTCCGTAGACATTTTCAGAAATTTTCAATTTAATAAAAATAACTGTTCATGGGACATTGAATACATGGAAATGTCACAAACCGATTGCGTATAGTGCATTTTGGTTAAATTTAACATCCTATTTCCCAGTTCCTCAAAGTTTCAATCTGTTACCCGTAGATATTCAAAGCTCAATATAGATACTCCCTTTCACAATTGGATGTATTCAGTGTCGTTTGATTTAGTGCAACATATCCCTTAATATTCTCTTAAAATTTCAACTTTAGCTATTGGTGACCAACTGGAGATACACTCTTGAGATAACATGGGCTGGGTTTTGGATTGATCTCTGATTGGCAATTCGGACGCCAGGTGTCAGTCCAAGCTGCCGCAAGGTTGGCCGACAGGCTTGCTACTAGTCTCTGTAAAAAAGACCAGCAACCGAAATGTCTGCTATCGCCGATACATCCATTAATGAATATAAAGGACTTTTATTCTTTGTTCATGAACATTCGCACATATTAATTGGCATATTTGCACTTTTGGCTGAATATTTTTACCTAAGTTTTTCATAATGCAGAATTCGACAGATTCTTTGGATTTCACTAAATACTTCACAAGTAGTAATATACTTGTAATTGTTGAATTTGTAAAAATCACGCACATCGGATCCTACCGTGGGACCAGAAACTCAAGTCCACTGCCAAGAAGAAACGAAATGCCACGGCCATTAAGCCATAGCTACAATAGCGGTAAAATTAGCACCATATAGTGTTATGACTGTACTTTGTCAAAGCCTAGTACATGTATTTCTTAAGTTCCAGAGAAAATGATATAATAAGGATATTTTTATGTTTTCAAAGATGAAAATTAATGAAGATTTAATAGTTTCAGTTGCAAAAATCATAATATGTCAACCTCGTAGTGGTATAAACCTCAAATAATTTAATCCCACTTGATAACTATGTCTTTGAGGATGACCAAATTCATCATCAAAATTCATCATAAATTCAAAGTCCAAAGGGACTTTGCCCATTGTTTACATATAGTATTGGTTATACGGAAGTATACAGACATTTTAGGGGGAATTTTAGGGTCGGGGATCAAGAGGGCGGGAGTTAATTAGGAAGATCTTTATATGGAGGAATTTTTCATGGGGGAAGCCGGATTTCCCGACATTATTTAAAAACAATCAGAAATTATATTAAAAAAACAGTTTTTTAACTGAAAGTAAGGAGAAATATTAAAACTTGAAACCAACATAAATTATAACGAATACACCACTTAATGCCTTTCCTTAACCTTTTTTTCAAATATGAATAAAAATGCATCCATGGGAAGTTCTATTTTGAGCACTTGACAGGGCCAAAAGGTAACTTATTGGCCAATGTGGTAAAATTCTAGTTCAGCCACTTTTGGTAAAATTCTAGTTAAGTGACTTTTGGCTATATTGGAAAGGGGTTAGGTTAGGAAAAACAAAACTTTCAGGGATGGGTCTAAAGGCTAAAGTATGTCCTGGGAAGGTATTTTGAAGTACCTGCCTCCACTTCTTCTCCCTCTAGAGGGTCCTGACCTTTGAAGACCTTTAAAGGCTTCCTCCACGGAATCTTCATCCCTTGTTTCCTTGAGACAGATTTGAATCAACTCTGGTATCATGTCGTTACCTCCGTCATCGTTTTCTTCCTCTTGCTGAAACGATGTCGTGGGGACATCGTTGAAGGCACATTCCACGGTAGTGTACAATTGAAAGTAAAGCATCACAATCAATAAGTGCATTGGCAAGAGCACCATTCGTCGTCGTCGTTGTTGTTGTTGTGATGGAAGGACCCCGACTAAGCAAAATTTCTTCCCCATCATCATGACAAAAATATGTACTAGTCTCTTCTTGTGATTGTGTGGTTCTAAAACCGGGACCGACAGACAGACCGACAGAATCGGCGATTGCTATATGTCACTTGGTTAATACCAAGTGCCATAAAAACAGATAAAGAAAATAGAGTTAAAGAATAGCCTAGTGATGCATCTATCGATGAGTGGATTAACCAAATAAAAATTTTTAATAGTAACTGTATGAAGTTGAGGTTTGTCATGGTACTGTCTATGGAGTATAGGACGTTGGTGCTGTTAATGCTCTCAGTGTGTCTTGGTGGTTCTCAGTTTGTTCTTGATGCTGTGATTCCTATAACAAGTTAGTTAGTTCGTATGTTATTTAAGTCCCCGACTCCGAAATCGGGGGAGCACGATGACCACACGGCACCCGCGCTTGTCGTCGCTAGCATGCCCACTACGGTTTCGGGCACATTTGGCAGCCAACCAGCGACCCGTTCACCGGGTTGGATATGTAGCGCGTCGAGTCGAGTTCTAACTTCTGCGACCCTCGCATACAGCTCGGAGTAAGTGATCGTTGTCTGCCTACCGTTTACGAGGTGCGCACGGATCGCGTAGCCGTCCCCGCGATTGCGCAGTAGGTTTTCGGCAAAGAAGAGCTTCAGGTTGGGGAACTAGGCAACATCATCAAAACGATCGGGGTTAACATTCTTAAAGTATTGGGACAAAATTTAAGCTTTATTATAAAGAGCGAGGTATTAATAATGGGGCCCCCTCATATACGTAATGAAGACATACGAATATAGAAGTTGTTGTTCGGTCTGTTGTGCTCATCATGGAGGGAGGTTTCTGGACTCTTCGATCATTTTGAGTGTTCCAATATCATGAGGAACTACAGGGCGCAAAAAAGGGCATAAGAAGGTTACTTGCTGCTATTCATTCAATTTTTACCCGGAATAAGAATACCAGATAAGAGTTTCAGTTTTCGATCAAGTGAGCCCCCTTCCTCGATCTTAATACCAAGTGTTTTCCGAGATTTCCCGTTTCCCCCTCCAACTCTCTCAATATCACCGGATACGGTCGGGATTTAAAATAAGAGCTCTGAGACAGGAGGTCCTTCTAAATATCAAATTTCATTAAGATCTGATCACCTATTCGTAAGTTAAAAATGCCTCAGTTTGTCAATGTCAGTTTGTGCAGATCCTCGACACGCCTGCCAATTTTCATCGTCCTAGCACCTCCAGAAGCACCGAACTCGCCAAACTACTGGAACCTCCCCCCCCCCAACTCCCCCAAGGAGAGTGGATTGTTCCCAAAATGGCAATCCAGGTATTTAAACGTCCCTGGACATACCACGGCTGCTGAATATACGAATAGACATTTAAATAGTTTTAATTACTAGCTTTAAAGTCCTATTGAATCTCCGTTTGGAGGAATCACCGGGCAACTTAAAAGGAGTAGCTTCCTAAGGATGACAGTTTACATAGAAACAATCACACCGAGTCCGTTGATTTTGAATTAAAATCAAGTAGTTGTGGGTATCAAGCCATGGATAATAGTAGAAAAAGCCAAGACAGATAGTCTGATTGAGCGAGAGGCAAATCTGGCATAAGCCCTTATTAGGATTGTATTAAAAATGATGTCAGTTATTATCACAGGATAATTTTTTTTGTAAACGACGTAGGAGTGGTCAGCTGAGTGAAAGGGGCAAATTTCTGGACTTGCACTCTTTTTTAGCAGTAACCACTCTTTTTTGGCCTTGATTGGAGCTCTTTGTTCTCAATTGTGTCTGTAAAGTAGGTAGTTATACCTTGAATAACGATCTTCTTTCGATATTTTTATATTTTGAATAGTCAACTCATGATGATTGTAAGGATTTCAGTCGATGCTTATGAGCGCTTTATAGATCTTTGCCTGAGTCTAGTGTGAAACGACTTCTTTAATTGTAGAATTAAATATGTTATTAATGGATCCCAAAGAGTTTCACTTTTTTTTTGCTGTTTAAATAACTATACTAAAAATTCGACACGAAATCAACACTACAAAATTATATCAAAGCTAGTAATTCAAAATTCTAGTCAATAATTCAAAATTTTTATTACCGGTCGTGAATCCCAAAGATTATCACATGGTTTTGTTCATTTATATATCGACACTAAGCACAGCATAATCTTCCTCAAATATTTTGCTCAGTTTTAATTTTTTATCTGATTTGTAAAAATAGTCTTTACAGAGATGAAAGTCGAGCTGGCTGAAAGCCAATCTTGCGATAACATTTTTCCCCAGAATCCCACATTTATAGGTATTTTGTTCTCCTGGGGTTCAATTGTGATTCTTGAAGTTACTTTTCCTCTGACTGCAGATTTTGTTTCCTCTGACTGCAGACTGCAATTCCTCCTTCCTGCTTAACCTTCACAGAATCCCACATTTATAGGTATTATATTCTTATGGGGTTCATTGTGATTCTTGATGTTACTTTTCCTCTGACTGCAGATTTCGTTTCCTCTGACTGCAGATTGCAATTCCTCCTCCCAGCTTAACCTTCTCAGGATCCCACGTATATAGGTATTATATCCTTATGGTGTTCATTGGGATTATGACCTCTTGTCAACCAATCATTTGGCCCCAGGTCAACTCATCATCCTTTATATGTAAAACATGGACTATTACAGGTTTCTTTTAAAAAGATTTAGAAGTGTATTTAGGGACCTGTTACAGCATTCCTATAGAAGCCAATCTTAATCAGGGGGAGAATTGGATATCAGATCTTTTTAAACGTGCTCACGTAAAATTTGTACTAGTTGATAATTTGTCAAGAAGTTAGTCGTTCACATTGAACAACCACGAGCTATATATTACCATAATTTTTCTCCAGATGTATTCTCGGGGAGCTCGAAGGAGAAAAAAAATAAAACGGATTGACTGCCATTGTTGGAACAGAGCTAATTCAGAGAATCGTAGCGGAAGTTAATGAAGCTCACTTCTTTGGAGTGTTTGCAGAAGGAACGCCGGCTGTCAGCCACGAAGAACGTTTAGCTGTAGGTGTCTGATACGCTGATGTCGAAGGAGCCACTAGAAAGCGCTTACTCACCGTCATTGATTCTGAGTCCAAGAAAGGAGTCGATCTTTCCGAAGAATATATGCAATTTATGAGGAAGCTTGGTATCAATCAATAGAAACTGTCATTTCATTGCCATGATTTTGCCAGTGAGATGAGTGGCCGTTTCATTCTTCCAGGACCTGCTCGGGTGGACCTATGAGAAAAATGAAAAATCCCCTTCCGAATATTGCATCATTAAGAATGGTGCCCGGATGAATGGAGGCATCATGGCGATGGATGAAACTTGGGGCGAAATCCCATCCAACTGGGCAGTCTATTTCTCAGTGGCAGACGTCAATGAGTCAACAGAAAAACTGAAGTCGCTTGGTGGAAAAGTCATGCACGGGCCTTTTGAAACGGAGGTAGGTCCTATCTCTGTTTGCTCCGACCCTCAAGGAGCAATGTTTAACTTGATCCAAATGACCGACGAACCAGAATAGGACTGGTAATGAACCGTGTGACTCATAATTGATTGTTCTTTTTACTGGTTTAAAATTTGCCAAATTAGATTCATAGCTTATATAATACTCTTGCTAAAACGCAGAGAAACAGGGGGGGAAGTCGTGGTCCTGGAGGTACCCGGTTTAAACCCTTTTTCCCTCCAATTTTTTGCACACAGAAACCTTGATAATTTGTTATCTTTTTTTTTGTATTTCACTTTCGAACGAACAATCTTGAATACAGCCCCGAAGACTTATTTGTAAAAAAAATTTTATGACTCATAGCTTTTGGTTCTTTTTAGAATTTTGGCATTGGGCCGGCGCCGCGGTGGTGGTCTTCCTCGGCGCCCTGGCGGCGATCATGTCCACCGCGGACTCGGTGCTGCTGTCGCTGGGTTCGATCGCCGCCGAAGACCTGGGTCGGCGCCAGCACGACGATCCGGCCACCACGCGCCTGGGCAAGCGCATCGCGGCCGGGGTGATGGTGGCCATGGCGGGCGGGGCGCTGATCGCGCGCGACATCCGATATCTGCTCATAGTAGCTTTGACCGATCAGGTAGTAGGCATAGGCGACGTCTTTGTGGCCGGGGTGAAGCTGAATGAAGCGGTCGGCCGCCAAGATCGCGTCGTCGCTCCTTAATTTCATTTAAAAAACTTTTTTTTTATTTAATCACTCACTAAAGCACTACTATGTCGTAATATAGCCGGCATGTAATAGAGATTTAAAACAAAACCCCCTGATGTTGTCCAGAATGAAAAACAGTTCGCATAGTAAACAAATCCAAGGTTCTTGAAGGATCGGTCAATCTTGGTGAAGATTACGACAAACAGTATCTTGTTGTCAATCTCATTAGTACAACTCCATTGCAAAACATATGCACACCTCTGAGTGACCGAAGGCATATTCATATGATCTTTATGAAGTTAAGATGTTCACAGTTTTGCTTCACTCCCAGGTTAAGTAGACATTTGATAAGTTGAGGGCCGTCCAGCCTGGTATAAATTTTGCCCCCCCCCTTAACGGGATAATTTACATGAAAATTTTACTTTGTTTCTATATGATGACTGAAAAAATTTATTGTAGTTGAATATACTCTACCCCTTCGGAAAAAGAATGCATTTGAAAGAAAACTGCAGCGATTTTAAGAATTTTCTTCGATCTTTACTAGCCTTTTTGCGGAAGAATACGAATCGTAAGCATTAAAATTTGTCAACACATGCGAAAAACTCCCTCAAGAATTAAATGCATGGCTGATTCTTCATAGACACGTACACTATGCACTGGAGTTTCATTGGAATCGGATTGAATTTAGTTGCTATTTAACAACTTTGACAGCCAAATTGGACTTCTTTTTTAAACGTTGACTCCCTGCTAAATCAAACTCCAGCTCCAATTTTCAACTTAAAGTGTTTAGTATTTACAATGCAACGCATAGTCTGGGTAACTGGTGAAATTCAATTCTTCGGCGACTTAGCTTTGGAACATAGAAAGAAAATATACAGCAGCATCACTTATTCTGTCGTGGACGGCGTGTTCATTGAATAAGTAGAAAATTCCAAATATAATTTGATAATCGGACACCATACCTAAAATCGACATGCTCACAAGAAAGAGAATAAAACAAATCTGCAAAAAAAAAAAAAAAAGAAAACACATTCTGAAGATGAAGATCTAGCAAGCAAGTTAAATTATATGATTAATTTTTCATGAAAAGAGGTTTATCCCCCCCACACAAAAAAAATACAAAACAAATTATTAAATAACTTTAAAACCGTTGCTCATTCTAAGTTTCAACTTCGTTTTTTACTATAAGCAGACATTTTTTTTATTATTCCATCCTCTTTCTTAATACAAAGAAAAACAACAAAAAACGAAAAACAGGGACTAAACAAAACCCCTCTCATGACACAATTTGTCCCTTATTTTGTTTACAAATGTGATTATTTGAGATAAATTTGACAAAAATTCCATCTCCAACGCACAACGCACAATTTGCGGTAACTTTCTCGAAATATTTCATATAACGTATTTTTATAAAAAAAACAAGTTTTTTTTAACTGAAAGTAAGGAGTGACATTAAAACTAAAAACGAACAAAAATTATTCCGTATATAAAAGGGCCTGTTCCCTCCTCAACGCCCTGCTGTAATCATCGACATTAAAAGTTAAAACGTACAGAATTTATTCCATAGATGATAGGGGCTGTGATGACATGCGAGGTATTTCTAGTCCGTCAGAATCTGAACCAAGTGCAAGTTCATCCTCTAGTGACCAGTCAACTTCTGTTGCCAAAATACGATGAGGTGTGCACTGCCCAATCTAGTCAAAGGAAGTTGATCATTTGTTTAGTGAATGCTAGCTGTGCTTTTAGGTGTTAGCTGTTTACTTTCCTTTTTTCAAAAGATACCTTACAAGCACCTTAGAGTATCCAAGCCAAAGATATAGGTTGTTATGTTTTCTAACCCTTGCTTATATATTTTAGTTAACGAACACTTTGAACTTTTTGACCAATATTTTTTGTTTTAGCAAGAAAGATCGGGAAAAAACGCAAACAAAAGCGATTCTGGGTTAGGCCAGGAAGAACTGGCAAATGGTGGCAGAGCTTCTTAGATGATGTTGTGGTGTCCGAGGAGTGGGTAGAAAACTTCAGGCTGTCGAAGGAAACATTTAATGATCTTTGTGATGAACTAAGGCATGTTTTAACGAAATCGGACACAAAAATGAGGAAAGCAATTACAGTTGAAACACAGATCGCTATAACATTGTATTACCTTGCTGACGAAGGCCGTTATCGGAAAATTGCAAATGCGTTTGGGATTTCAAGAGGTTCAGTATCATATGGAATTCATGAAGTTTTATGCTACCCACTAAAGAGGGAGGTTCCAAACCCGAACCATAGCTATTTGACATTTGGACGATTTTGAAGAAAACAGCTAACATACAATTTTGATTGAAAGGATTTAGAAAAAAGGCTTGGGGGGGGCTGCCTACCTTTTGATTACTCTTGACTTATAAATGGATCCAGAACTCTCAATTTAATCGAAAGAGGTTTTTCGAAGTCTATACGACTACCCCTTCGATAAGAGCCTTACATATAAACAATAGACAGCTTGTATAACTTACAGCCCTTGCCCTAGGGGCTCTAGGAGGTATTGGCTTTTTACTGGGTTTTAAGTATGAAGTTCTAATTATTAGCTTTGACATAATTCAATTACTAGCTTTATTAATTAATAATTATTAAATCGTTTATTAGTAATAAATTAATACTAAGCTTAGTTGTTAGCTTAATAAATCCCCCTTCCAAATGTATATAAAACAACTTTGTGTAGAATTGATGATGAGTAGGACAATTTGCTTTTCAGGAGGGGCTAATACTCTCAATACTTTAGATGACATGAAAATTATTAATTGGGGCATTATAATGAAAGACGACAGTCATATTGATATTTTAACTGACGAATTCGGGGAACCACGTCGGATCGATTCAATTCTGGGCGCCAGACGCAAAGATTGTGGTGGTGGATCTTGGCCTTGACGGGGCGCAGCGTCGTGAGATTCAGTCGTGGAAGAACGTCGAGCTTCGGGTATGCGCCGATCGTTTTTCACCTTTTGCTGTTCGCTGATCGTTCATCGTCTGCTTGCGCTTCCTGCAGTCGTTCGATTTCGGCAAGTTTCCAGGCCATTTCCGCAACCTTGGCAACTATGCATGGAAGCCGCTGGTCATGAAGCTCATGCTGGACGAGTTTCCGGCCATCTTGTACGTGCATTTAGTGCGACCATTGTCCCAAAACAAATCTTGAGTATGTGTCTGACTGGTTGTCTATTGGAACAGTTTGACAAACAAACTCCAACGACTCTTGACAAACAAATTACAAATGACAAACAAATTATTCCAACGACTCTTGACAAACAAATCTTAGAAAGAAAGAAAATGAATATTTTTTGCCTACAATATGTGTCAGCATAGAAAAGATTTTGTTTCGAAAGGAACTAATCCTTTGGATAGTTCCTATATTTGGATAGGCAAAACAGTCCGTAAAAATGGCCAACCAATTGGTAAAATCTGTCTTTCTCATCCACCTAAATTTGGGAAGTCCAAATAATTTTTTATTTATTTATTTAATTGCTAAGAAGATTGAGAAGGCCTTAGGTACTGAGACCCAGGTAAATGAGTTTTTGAAACAAGGTGGTTGAGAGATTAGAGATAAATTGCTGAAGATCCTCTCTTTACGCTAAAGTTTTTATTTAACTTTTGTCATAACTCTACTTTTTAAAATAATAAAAATTGTAGTGTAAAGAGCGGGGCATGGAGGAGTGGACAGCCCCTTTCATATACGGAATGATTTCCGTTTGTTTTAACTTAATGTCGCTCCTTACTTTCAAATAATTTTTTATTTATTTATTTAAATACAAGATTGCAATTCATGTGTTGTAATGTTAAATAAGAAAAAAATACCAACAAAAACAGTCATTTTTAGAGTCTAAACTTTTTGTATCGTATATTCTAACGTATTTTCAGGGAACCGCTCTACCTGGGTGAACAATTTCTGCTCAAAGGCCTAGCAAGTCTTTTCTAGGTAATCTTTGGTTCTTCTTTTTGGTTTTTGAAAAGATTGCGATTCATGTGTTGTATTGTTAAATAAGAAAATAATACCAACAATAACAGTCATTTTTAGAGTCTTTTTTTGTATTGTCTAATCAGGGAACCTCTCTTCCTTGTCGAACATGTATAAATTTTTCTTTTAGTTTGGGATGACTCCACTGATGGTTGGTCTTTTCTTTGGTTTGAAAGATGGTGCCAACAGTGTTGCTTCGCCAATTTGGGGCTATCTTTGTGACACTAGAGGCTCCGTTCGTATTCACATCATAATCTCATCGCTTTTTGCTGCTCTCTCTTTATTCTTAATTGGGCCATTTCCGTATCTACCCATCGAGCAGTAAGTAAACTTTAATTTTCCTTATAAAGGAATACTTATTTCGATTTTGACACACACAAAAACTTGCTAAAAATAAAATAAATTTTGCTAATCGTGTTTTTGTTTTACAGACCCTGTGTAAACCAGTCTGAAAAGCCTAATCAAACAGTTCGTGGTAACGAACTCTATGGAGTTCATCAAGTTTAGTCTTATCCATCCAAAGTTATGAACCTGAGAAGATGTGACTTATTTTCAAAAAGGAGAAAACACCCCCCAAGGGTCATAGAACTCTATCAGAGAACTTTATTAGATTCTATCAGAGAACTATACTGTAGAGGTTTCAAGGTCCTATCTGCAAAAATGTGGAACTTTGTATTTTTTACCAGAAGAAAGATCAGGGATGCGTGTTTATTTGTTTTTTTTTTCTTTTTTTTCTAGGGCATTCCAGGCATCTTGATTATTCCAATAAATCCTTTTATGTTTAGTCAATGTTTTAGTCAAGGTATCTTGATTATTCCAATAAATCCTTCTATGTTTAGTCAATGTTTTGAAAAGTTATAGCACTATTCAAGATACATATAGTTTTCATTAAAATGCGAATGATGGGATAGCATTTAGGGCTTCAGTGGTTAGGGGGCTAGGAAAGCGGGCTAAATAGCCTCTCACCTCTCTTAATTAGGATGAATCTAAATATGGATAAATATGGAACGAAACGTGCAATATGCGCACTGAGGAGGAAAAAATCTATTATTTTAGTTAGTTTCAAAGATTATATGGGGTTGTAAGGTTATTTTGACAACAGTTTCTTTAATTCAATAAGTAATTACAATTAATTGCAATTAGCGCTGTGTTGAACGTTAAGTTAAGTAGTTCTTTGGGGTGTTGGACATGATAACTCTAAACTTATTAAATAAAAACAAGTTTTACATCGAAATGAGGAGCAACATTAAAACTTAAAGCGAACAGAAATTATCACGTATATGAGGGGATGCGCCCCTCATCAATACCTTGCTCTTTATGCTAAAGTTGAAATTGTGTTCCAAATTTTTAAGAATGACCGAGGCTGTTTACCGCACATGAATAATTAAGACGAAATTTGCCTATTTATATTTTTTGGCTAAATGGCTTTCTCTTAGTTTTGATCGGAAGATTTTGAGAAAAAAAGAGGTGGGAGAGGAAGCCTAGTTGCAGCCCAATCTTTTGGTTACTTAAAAAGGCAATTAGAACTTTTAATTTTATACGAACGTTTTTATTTGTAGAAAATATACGTAGCTTGCAAATTAACTTACATAACGAACTTTTTTGCTTGGATATTTTTATGGCGTATATGAGGGGGTTTGCCCCCTCGTTAATACATCGCTCTTTACAATAAAGCTTAAATTTTGCTAGTAAAACTAAATGCTACTACAACAAACAAAATCAACACTTCAGTACATAACATGGGATCCTCAGATCCCATATAGATGCATTTTGACTTTTTGAACATCTTTTCTCTCTTGCAAAACCACCACAAACTCACCATTACAGATATTATATATTTGCACATTAGGGGGGCAGGTGGGGGAAAGCATATCATATCAAATACAGCAATGGTTAGTTTATGTATTTAATATATGCTATGCTTTAACCCCCCCCCCCCCCCCAATGATCAAATATATAGCCCAAATTTGTTTCTAAACTTTTACAGATTTGTGATTTCAGAGAGAGAGAGAGAGAGAGAGAGAGAGAGAGAGTTTGACTTAGTGCTATTTACAATTTCTTTCAATTCCAGCATACTTGTTGCTTCAGTCTCCATTAATAGTCCCAGACCTCTCTCATCAATGAAAGCTTCCTTACTTGTTCCTTGACTCTTTGGCTTATCTTTCTTTTTAACCACTCCACCAATCGTCGAGAAATAGGCACCAAAGTGATTCACAATGATCTGTTTGCCTCCTTAGATTTTCCATCTATAATTAGTGGAGTTGGCGAATTTTTCTATTTGTCACTATCTAACACTTCTCTCAAAACTTTCCATGCACTCCCTGGAAACTTGCCTCCCCATGGAAAATTTCCCCGCGGAAAGAGCTCCAGCAGATAAATTGTCCTTCCTCCACCTGAAAATGTATGCATGCATCCCAATAACAAATACTATGTGTAAACAATGGACAAATTTTATAACTTAAAGACCTTTCCTCTGGGGCTGTGGGGGGCGGATCATGTTATACCCTAAGGCATAGTTATTGGGCCATTCAACTATGGTGAACAAAATGGCCATCTCAAAATTTTGATCGGACGATTTCGGGAAAAAAAGTGGCGGATGAGGTGGCCTAGCTGCCCTCCAATTTATTTAGTCTTCCACTTCAATGACTATAGGTAAGATATCTAAATGAAAATGACTAAAAGTATGGCGAAACCCCTCTAGCTCGGTACTTTCAATAATGTCTAATCCCAGCTTATCGGCAGTTTCTGTTGTGTTGTCTTCTTGATAAAAGCTCCACAAGCCTCCCCAAATTCCGGATGGTGGACGCTGATACAGCAAGATTTCAGCCCCCTTTTTAAAGATCAGCATGTTAGTACTTTTCACTGGAATTTGTTTTTTTGGCTTCTTACCTGGAAATTCGGCTATTCTGTTTTGCTGATAGGCAATACAGTCTTTGTGTAAGGGGGAAATTTCGTTTAACATTGTCAACTACGAGACCCCGTTTTGAACACTATTCTCCGATATACATTTCTGTTAGGAGAATCGAAAGTAATTCGTAATAACTTGGAGTATATTTTTCAACGCAGAATATACGAATACAATAGAAACAAATACTTCGAAGCTGGCTTTTGTATTGAAAATGTATTTCAAAATAAGTACAATTTAAAAAATTTAAAACTAGGTCCTGCTAAAGAGGTTCCAGTAAGCTGAAACATTATCCCCGTCTCTTAGCCCTGGCAATCAAGAAAGTTTTTGGGAAGAAGAATACCATCTTGCAAACAATGGGCAACCAGGGCGCTTCCAACCCGGGGCAAGTGCAAATGATGGAATGGTTCGACAAAGGCATGATTGGCAAAGTGCATACCGTCTATGTGTGGACCAACCGCCCAGTCTGGCCGCAGGGTATACCCGTTCCGACGGATAAACCCGAAATGCCCAGTCAATTGAGTAAAAAAGACTGGGATTTATTTATCGGCCCTGCGAAGATGGTCGACTATCATCCGCTTTACCATCCATTCAAATGGAGCGGCTGGTGGAATTTCGGCACAGGCGCTTTGGGCGATATGGGCTGCCATATCATCGATCCGCCCTTCAGCCTTGTAAAATCCTCAGTAAAATATTAGGACAGTTCGAAGCTAGAAAATAATTCTTACTTCATTATAAGCAGAATAATTATACTTAATACATTTTTGCACCCCTAATGTGCAATTATACAGCCAAAATTTGTTTCTGCAGTATTATATCTTCATCATTTTTTGTGATATTTCATTAGGAAAATTCAGAAAAACAGGTTCCACTTAAAAAAATATAATTAACATAAGCAGTATAAAATATAAGTACCTTTTCCTGATACTGCTTCAATGAGTTACTTCAATTCAGGCATGAGGCATTTTTTTCAAAGAAAAATAATCATATTCAACCTCCTGACCATTCCTATTTTTGCCAAGAAGATAAGAATTCTTCTTCCACTAGGAGCTTTTTTCTCTTCCTGCAGTTGCGACCTAACTAAAATTGCTCCCTTATAATTTTTCTGTCCGTCGGCGCAGACTGATTTTTCAAGCTATGCCTCTTTTGTGCCTTTCTTGTTTCTCTTCTAATGTTCTAATTTTTAGCCAACCACGGGAATTAGACTCTAGTGTCTTCCATTTCAGATTGAATTTCTAAATTATAGTTTTGTTTCGCAGCTTTATTCCCTCTTTTCTTATTGTCATTCTAAAAGAAGGCATATAATTAAACTCTGGGTTCGCAGTCTCAATTGACTCAAAAACCTTCTATAAACAATTTCAAAAGCCAAATTCAAATAGCTTCCTTAGCTTTTTCGAAATTTTTTCGTTATTTGTATACAAATCATAATCAAGAGCTATAGAAACTCGGAGCTTTATACAAATAGCCATGAAAAAATTTCAATTGATCATCGTTTCCCTTTTTGCGCTTTCCTATTCTACCTTCTCGCAAATTACTTGTCCGCCAGGATATCGCTTAGATTCAAATACCAACACCTGCGTCGATATAGACGAGTGTGCCGAAGGGACGGCCAATTAGTGTGAATGCTGTCTAGAGGATAGGTATCAGTGAAAGCGACAAAATTACAATTATATAGAAAATTTCTTCTGTTATCTAAATAAACTGTGTTATTCTTATCACTGTGCAATACGTTAGGCAGCACGTTGATTAGTGTAGTCGATCTTCTATTTGAGTTGCACTCTTTTTGTAGGTGAACCATCTTCGTCTTGTCAAACCGTACTTGCGAAGTGTTCAGAGTTTAAATAACAAGGCAATCAATGAAGCCCTCAATGGACTCCTTGTCGAAGAAGAAGATTATCAAGGTTTAAGAGCTTCTATTGATGCGTTTGATTTCGCCTCGGAGAAAGAAAGCAACTCCGCTGGAAGATTCGGAAGAGCGTTTCCCGGCAGCTGTTCAAAGACAGACTCGTGAACGCCGACCAGAGCCGCAAGTTCGGCTGTGGTGTTTGCCTCGAGCGATTGAGATTCAAGTAGCCGTGATTGCACACGACCTTTCTCAAGGTCAAAGAGCGCTACATCGATTGCGGTTCCTTGGCCCGCATCGACGTCACTAACGTTACCTTGCAACACAATCCAATTCGCGTGCAGATCCGCCATCGATTCGACGACCAAATCGTCGCCGGCAAGCAGCAGGATTGAACACGCCAAAGTTTTGTACTGTTTTAAAAAGTAGAATTGAGAGAAGGAGTCAAACTTTAGCATAAAGAGTGGGGCGCTGAGGAAGGAACAGCCCCTTTCATATACGGAGTAATTTCTGTTCGTTTTAAGTTTTAATATTGCTCCTTACCTTCAGTTAAAAAAACTTGTTTTTTTAATTTAATTTTAAATAAGATGGAACACCTTTTGTATACCGTATCAGGAGGTATTTTTAGTTTAACGAAATAGTCTAAAGTTTGACTTTGATAATTCAAACCGAACGACCAGCTTTGAGCAATTTTGCCAACGTCTGGTTGCCAGGTTAGTAGGGAGTACATACATGGATTTTTCTCCTGTCATTCACGACTAAATCTACTGACATTTTGACATTCGTCTTTTTCCAAGAACGTCGTTCGAAAACATTGGGATATACCCCTGGAAACTGGAAACTACAGATTTGAAAAATGAAACTGGTCATTTTTACCAACTGGTTTTATTTCACCAATAATCGACAGCATGTACGTTTCTTTCATACCTTATAACCTGCATATGAAATTTCTGTAATGTTTTATCGTAAGAAACTGGAGATCTTGGAAAGGTTGTGATGGACTGCGTCTATTGTAGAAGAGTTGTGAAAGACCTGCAGTATCTCAGGAACAGCTAAATGTATTAAGTTAAAACTTTCAGGAATGTTGATGGGGATGCTGAACTAAATTAAAAGACACTACATGAAACTAGGTACCCGAAAAGTTTTATTTGCAGTAGTTCACCAACAGTGAAGGTTATTCAGTTCAAAATTTCAGGAAGTGTTCAAAGCGAAATCAAAAGAGAAAAGGGCATAGCGGCAGCGTTTCAAGAACAGCCAAAGGTATTCATCTGAAGGTTTCAAGGAATGTTGAAGGGTAAGTTTTACTAAATTAAAAGACACTATGTGGAATCCGGTTGTCAAAACGGGGTAGGAATTGCTATATTACTAGAACTAGGAGAATTCGAGTTAAGGGTAGCTGTCTTGATAGAACTAGTCGCAGTAGGAGTAGTTATGTGGTCAAAGTAGCATACACAGTAGTATTTATGATAGGAGCAGTCATGGGGTAGGAACAGCAGTGATAGTATTGGTAGCAGTAGTAATTGCAGTAGGAATAGTTTTGGTAAAGGTGATCATCATAATATAATTTATTGCCATTACGCAGACGGCCTAAGAATGATCATGGGACGGAAGAAGTATGACGACTGTATGTGTCTGATGTTGAGATGAAGCCAGCGGATATGAAACTCGCAAAAATTGCAAACTCCTCATTGCAACTAGCAAAAGTTGCAAACCCCTCGTCGCTAAAGATAATTGTAGCCTAACAACCGATTATTACTTACAAATCCCCTGCATGTCTTACCACTCGAATCAAACTGGTCTTACCATCAAATATACCGGAAACAAATAAAAGGTACACCAACTAGAGGTTGCGAACCCCTCAATGCCGAAGATGATTTTGAACTAACAACCGACTGTTGCTTAAAACTCCCCTATATATCTAACAATTGGTATCGGCCTATTTTTGGTTTCAGTTTGTACCTTACTACTGAAGTTGTCCAAACATGTGAATTCACCCTAAACCACTCAAGGGGGGGGGGAGAGATGTGATCTGGGAAGGAACAAATTTTTATGTCGTGACCACACAAAACAGCCTAATACATTTTTTTAATAATATTTTTTAAAGTGTGAGTCTCTTTGACCACTATTCGGCACTTTGGACCAATTTTTAGGACTCTGGACACGAAAAGAGAATTCTGAGCGTGCCGAGGATGCTATTAACAGCCTATCACCACCAGCCTGTATAGCATTATGATAATGATTTGCATTTCCAGATACACAATTCCCAATATTATTACAAAAAGAAATTATTGTGCCAGAACAAGTTTTATGTAGGCTAAGTGCATTCTAAACAAAGAATAACCTAATTATATCAAATAACTTTTGGTAAAGTTCTAGTAGGAGCTTTTTACTATCTTGGTAAGTAGCCTAGTTGAGTCAGGTGAATAAAACTTTAAGCAATGAATCTATGGGCCTATGCCTAGCTTTGATGTCTATTATACAATAAAAATTTGAGAAGTGAAGTTTGATGAATACTAATGAAATAAACTAAATATGATGAAAATACAATACTTCAGTAATAGAATTATGAAAACTACCACAAAGAATTATGGAAAGGGCCACCCAGAGAAAATAAAAATTTCTAAAGTTAAGGACCCCCCCCCCCCCCAAAAAAAAAATATATTTGTCTAACACGTAAAAAAACGTAACAAAAAGGAATATAAACAGATTTTCAATGAGTTTAACAAGTTTTTTTTTGTATACTCCTCCGCCGAAAAGATCCCGGATTCGGCACTGTTGCTGATGTCTCTTTTTATCTTCGTGAAGGCACAAGATACGACAATTCTGACTGCACTATTCAATTCCTCGTTCAAAGTTTACCAACGACACATGCATAACTCATTTTCGACCAAAATGGCATATGTCACCCTTTTAACTATCAGAAGTAATAATATACCTTTACCCATATATATCTGCTATAAGCAAGATATGTGTGGCTAATTTTAAGTGCAAAATTCGAGGTGGTTTGTTTTGTCTGGAATGATTTTACATTCTGGAATGATTTACTATGTCATATAATGATTTTGGACTATCGCAGTCATTTTGATGTGTCCAGCGGCTGACCAGCACGTTGGGGGGTGGGGGGAGGGTAAAAATTGAAGAACTATCCGCCAATTCTGGGAAAATGTTGGTAAAGACTCTCAGAATCACTCAAACATCTAAGCAATTACGTTCTGAAAATACATCTCAGACCCCCCCCTTCGGCCAGCATCCCCTGTTTCACCGAATCCTCATCCAGCCTTGCCGGCATCACCGCGACCGAGAGCCCGGCGCGGCGCAGCATTTCGGCGCGGATCTCGGACCCCGAGGCCAGAACGAGCGGTTTCGGCATGTGGATGACTCCGTGGAAGGGCGGCGGATGACAGGAGGAATACATGTGTGGGATTCCGAGGTCGAGCGTTCCGGCGCCGGATCCGGGCGATTTTCACCGGATTGACCGGCAAGCGGACACAGAGGGAAAAGGACAAGTGCCGGGCTGTGAAGAGCCGGAACGCCGCCACGCCTGTCCCGCCGCAAAAAGATTTCACAGAAATAAAATTCTTCAAAAACGGCCGAGAAGAAGAAGAATAACGTATTGAATCTATCGACTCATGTATGCTGATGCACAGCCTGCTCTCAAACTCAAACTACATTTAGTGAGAGTTGACTTTCAAATGTGGCTGAGAACCTCCGAAAGGCTTTGGTTGATAAAATGCTTTCTAAGTTGTTAAACCTTGATCTTATCACACCCGTCACACCTGGATCCAAGTTTTAAAAAAATGTAATACCTGAGTCATCCAATTCTTATAGTCCTAGGTTTTAAAGATTATGAACAAATGTTTGATCCAGCAATTTTTTTAAATTTCTCGATGTTTCATACCTAAATATTTGATTATTTATTCGAAAAATTCGAATAAATATTCGAAAAATCCAATATTTAGGTATGAAACATCGAGAAATTTAAAAAAATTGAAGAACATTGAACGAATCTAAGACATATAGTTGATATTATTTGCGTAAATTTATGTTATAATTTTGTTATAAAAAACTCATTTTGTGGAATTTCGGATAAAAAGGTGATCAGTTGATGTCTAGATGAAAAACATCACGCTTTTCCAAATCTGGTCTGGACAGTAAACATTGTGCCCATGTCTTACCAAGTGTAGAATTCAGATAGCTAATAGACCTGTCATGCAGGGCCGGCCCTAGACATTTTTATTTTGTGTAAGTCGACTATTCTTCGCCCCTCTCCCCTGGTAGATCGGAATATAATTATACGGCCTTAAAGTAAGGTGTGCAGGATTTTCAAGTAAAAATTATAACAATAAAAATAAATAAACATTTATTGTGTAGTATAATTCTAATTTAAGTATTAAAATGGAATATGTCAATAAACAACAAGGTGATTTATAAAAAATGGGGAGTTAAAATATGATTCACAATTTATTGGTTGAACATACTACTTATAAAACAATTTAGAAACCAAAATAAGGAGTTTGGTGGGGGTATTTAGCCCAAGGGCCCTTTGATCCGTACATAACCCTACTTTTAGTTTTTAAGAATCTTACAATTTCTTATGATTAACTCAGTATTTGTCCAACATATCTTTGAATTAAAAATTTCGTATTCTTCACTCACGAAGGTCATTTTTCTTCTTTGTCGTGATTTTAAAAACGTCTCTCGGTGGGGCGTATAGGCAATGTTTTTTGGAGGGGAAGATTTAAAAGTCGAAAATGGTGAATTACGTGGGAGTACAATACAGCGTAGGAAACATTGTAATTTTTTGTGACGGAATTCATAAGATTTACAAAAAAATAACCCACCCTTCCTAGAAAATCTGAAGTACTAGGTGGTATTAAAAAATCTGAAAGGTTTTAGAAATAAAGCTTGTTATATATTTTATTTGTATTTGAGACGAATGCAAAAATACTACAATGCAATTTAACAAAATCTACCAAAAATTCTGTGAGTAATACCTTTTTCTTAAAACTATTCAAAAAAAGCTTCATGAGTCTACTGCTCTTTAGGCGCCTCCCCCAGGCCACTCAGCGTGTCCGCAGGTGGCAATAGGGAACGCCCTACAGATATGTAAGGTACCTCCATAGGAGGCGGGGGCATGTAAGGTGCTTATGGAAGGAATGGTCGTATAAACTTCAGAGGGAGCTCAATGGATTGGAAACTGAAATCTATAGTTCTGTTTTTAAGAGACAAAAATGATCAGAGGGCAACCTAACACCCACTCCCCCTCTGTCGTCCTCTTTTACCTAAGTGCATACCATCAAAATTTTGAGATAGCAATTTTTTTCAAAATAGTCCGAAGATCAGATAACAAAAAAACTTCAGGGTGGACACAACCCCCAGAGCCCAGGGGAAAACGTCGCATGTTATGTCTCGGAGGTATATAGAATCCTTGTAGAAAGTGTGCAACTCTACTTTTTAAAACAGTAAAAAACTTTAGCGTAAAGAAAGGGGCGTTGAGGAGGGAACGATCCCTTTTATATACGGAGTGATATCTGTTCATTTTAAGTTTTAATGTCGCTCTTTACTTTCAGTTAAAAACTGTTTTTTTATTTAATTTCTGACCGTTTTTGAATTAATGCATGTTTTGATTTTGGCTCTCCGCACATGAATAATTAAAAATAAAATTTGCATGTTATTTTTTTTCGGCTAAATGGCTTTCTCATGCTTTCGATCAGACGGTTTTGAGAAAAAGGAGCGGGGGAGGAGGCCTAGTTATCCGACGCCGATTGGCGACCTCAGCCTGCGTCGCAGGCGCGAGCCGAAACTCGACAATGCGCTTGCCTACGAGGTGAAGCTCGGCGACGAATTCCTGATGTCGAGCCTGTTTACCGTCGGCGAACGCGAGCTCGCAACCCGCGCCCTGGCGCAGCACGGTGGATCTGATTTGGCGGTTGTGGTCGGCGGCCTGGGACTGGGTTACACCGCCGTCGCCGCACTGGAGTGCAACAACGCGGCCAGCGTTGGCGTGGTGGAGGCGCTGCTGCCGGTGATTGAATGGCATCGCCGTGGGCTGTTGCCGCTTGGCCCGACGCTGTTGGAATTGAAAAATTTGCCCTGTGTTACCTCAAGGAAAGTATTAATTTATTATTATGTTTTGCATCTTAATTAAAATGAAGAACGATTTCTCTTTCGTTATTTTTTCCTTTAAATTGTTTGTTCAGTTTAGTTCAATTCAAATCGCTTAGTTACAAAATGATATAGCCTAACACATAACATTAATCCAAGTGGTTCCCCAATGAAAGACCTGAAAACACTTGATACTGGGCGACCACATCCAAGTTACAGCGGTTGCTAGCGACCTAGTAAGA
Organism: Alatinidae sp. Z8VKAUB7J3; assembly: GCA_010016025.2. NCBI lineage: Eukaryota > Metazoa > Cnidaria > Cubozoa > Carybdeida > Alatinidae > Alatinidae sp. Z8VKAUB7J3. Next base: position 61,880,605 of record JAAAKM020721499.1, read on the forward strand.
GACGTATATAACAAACACTTAAAAAACAAAACCCTTAATTGGGACCGTACCGCGATAGCGGCCAGGCAGCAGCGGCATTGGCCAAGGTGCAGCGTGCAGGTTTCAGCGGCGCCCGGCTCAGCAAGTAGCATCATTGGCGCAATCGGATGCAAAGGCCGGGTCTCTGCCCGGCCTTTTCACGTTGTGTTGCCGGCAAAAGCCCGCGGCCGGCTGCTATCGCCGCCGGCAGGTAAACACGACAGCGGCAAGGGGCATTTGCAACGGCGGCGGACCGAAGCGGCGGCGCAAGGCGTCCAGAATGGCACTGGCGACTTCGTCGGGATCCACCCCGCCGCGGGAACGGATTTCTTCGATCCAGATGTATTTTTGTTTTGCTATTTTTCTTACAAACTACAAGCCAAATGGCTTATCAATAGATCTGTGAACTTTTACAAAGATAATAAAACCCTTATATCCTCTTTTTCAAACAGAAGGGTATTTTTCAACTGTTTATTTGGATGCCCTACTTTCTGGGAAGTTCAATAACAAAATGGCAATATAATATTTGCAGCACTATAAAACTTATGTCAGGTCTAGGATTTGAATTTCACCCTAAAAATTAGTTCCATTTCTAAATTAGCAGATTAAATTTCTAGGATTTATATTAAACACACAATTTATGTGCATTCCTATTTCATTTCATCATCAGTGTTTCCAAGTTTGATCATCAATCAATGACTGAAATTTCCTTCCCTAACCCTAACCCTAACCCTAACCCTAACCCTAGGTACGTACGAGAACGAGAGTTCCACGTTCCATTCTGGTCCATGATTTACTTGCTATTGAAATTGAAATTCTATTTGTGAAACCGACAATTGTATTGAATTTAAATTTCAATGGCGAGGAAACCATGGACCAGAATCGAACATGGAAATTGGTTTTTAATGCATAATGAACTGCAGGAAATTTTACCGCATGCCATTCAGAAGGAGAATGAGAAAGATATTATTCCAATATAGCAAGCTTTCTTTGGGCACAATTTCAATAGCTTTTTCAGATTGAAACAAAACTTTCACTGCAACAGAAAGCATAAAACAAAAACTCTAAAAAACAAACACGACTCTTGCACATCAACACATTTTTATACAAAATTTACTCATAAAAAATGGAAATCAAAATTAAAACTTTACGAAAATATACGTGCTAAACGATGATCGAAATTGATAATCAAGGTCAAGCAAACAGTAGATACATTTATAGCCACTGGTAACAACTCAGTGACATTTTTCTACTCGCTGTTGACAGAACGGTCAACAGCTAGGTGGAACAGATGGTGCCAGACGTCATGGCCAAGTGGGGACGCATCGACATCGTTGTTAACAATGCTGGCATCTTGCGTGACAAGACATTTTCAAAAATGGAGCTGTCCAATTGGCACGCTGTAATGGATGTTCATTTGACCGGCAGCGTCAACGTCACGAAAACTGTTTGGCCAATCATGGTTGAGCAAAACTACGGCCGCTTGATTATGACTACTTCAACATCCGGCCTGTTTGGCAATTTCGGTCAGAGCAATTATGGCGCAGCGAAATTAGGCTTAGTGGGTTTCATGAATACACTTCGTCTAGAAGGCGCCGCCACCCAGTGACCGGTTTGACCATCCGCCAGGAGTTTACGCAATATGTCCAACTCTTCCTCCCCGCGCAACGGTTGATCGGGGTGTCTACCTAACGATGTGTCAAAGGGGTATTGTAGGGCGGCTTGACGTGACAGACAAAAGTTAGCCCCATAGGGGAGGGTATGACGAGCGATCTGGCCACTTGCAATTTTTGGCAGTCGCGCGGCATAGGCATCTTGTATGAAATCTATTCCATCAATTAGCCAGCGCGGGGGAGAGCCCAGCAGCTTCGGCACGATCACTCCGCCTAGAAATACATCGTTTGGATATTGGCCGAATTGCACACTGGGATGTTGAGGAATATGGCATCATCGGTTCAGCCGAATGGGTCGAGCAGTTTCACGATGAGTTAACGGAAAATGGTGTGGCCTACATCAATGCCGATGCAGCGGTTTCGGGACCCAACTTTGGGGGGGCATCGTCGCCGTCGCTGAAGGGGCTTATCATGGAAGCGGCAAAGGCAGTAGCCTATCCGAGAACCAACGAAACCATCTACGACCATTGGTTGGGGCGGTCGAACGGTGCTGAAGAGCCCAACATGGGTAACCTCGGCGGGGGCTCCGACCACGTCGGGTTTTACACACACATTCCGGAGTCGCTCGCGACGCGACTCGACGAGGGCATGTAGAGCGCGAGCGAGACCAGGCACGGGTCCGAAGTCCTGCCCCGCCCCAACGAGCCCGGACTCCGCGCCGACTACTCTGGTGGGGGCGCCGAGAGGATCTCCTCGACGCTCTTGCCGCTCTGAGCGTCGCGGATCAGTCGTGCCAGTCGCGCGTCCGAACCGCCCGATGCGATGTCGCCGGCCTGCCAGGTCTCGATGGCGGCTTCGCGGTCCTGCAGTTGCAGCTGGATCAGCCCCTTGACCAACCAGGGCTGACTGTAGCTCGCGTCACTCTCGATTCTTAATTAGACCAAACATTTTTCACGAATAGAATCAGAAAACTGAAACTTTAGTGTCAACTGCAAGATTTGATACGAATAAACAAGGATTGCATCAAGGGCAAATCCTTACCCTTGCTTGCTTGCTCTGACACCTGCAGTGTCAGAGCTGACACTGTAGATGTCAGCTCTCTCCGAACTGAATGATTACCATTAGTTTTAAGCTTTGATGTCACTTCTTACTTTCTTTTGAGAGAAGACCACTTTCTTTTTTTTCCATTTTTTTATTCAAATTATTGGATTAGCCATACAGAGGGGCCTCAAGGCCCCTGTGGATAATTTTAAAAAAAAATCCAAAAAAGAGTTATGTTTGACTTACGAAAGAGTGATCGTACCTTAATGAAATTTCATATTCAGAAGGACCTCGAAACTCAGATCTCTTATTTAAAATCCCGGCCAGATCCAGTATTATTAGAGGGGGGAGTAATCTTGGAAAACGCTTAAAGCGGAGAGATCAGGATGAAACTTGGTGGAAAGAATAAGCACAAGTCCAAGATAAATGACTGACATAACCGGACCGGATCCGCTCTCTTTGGTGGAGTTGGGGGGGAGTAATTTGGAAAAACTAGAAAAAATGAGGTATTTTCAACTGCGCTTGTTAGCCCGGCTTATGCCGCGGATGCCGTCGCGTCTGAGGCCCGTCTGCTGAAAATCGATATCGGCAAGGGCCAAGTGATAAGACTCGAAAGACCGGCAACCTCGGTATTCATCGCCGACTCGGAAGTCGCCGAAGCTCAAGCCATGTCGTCGCGGACAATCTTTGTCTACGGACGTGGGATCGGAAAGACCACTTTGTACGCCGTAGATGGCAATGAGCAGGTGGTCGCCAGTTACGTACTGGATATCCGTGATGAGGTTTCAGTCGTTCGAGGCGGCGGAGACAATTCCTAAAGAGCAGGGCTTGTTTCACGTCCTCGAGCTCCTCGGCGCCGGGCGGATCGAACGCGCCGACGTCGCGGTAGAGGCCCGCGTAGTCGGGGCTGCAGCCGCTGTCCTTCAGGTCGTGCACGGCCTGCTCGGTGGACAGCCCTTCCAGCGCCACGCGCACGAGCATGGCGGCGGCGGGGCCGCGGTGCTTGCCGTGGTGACAGTGGATGTAGACCGGCCCGCCGGCGGTCTGCGCGGCCTTGACGATCTTCAGCGCGTCGCTGCGCCCGATGCCCGCGTAGCCGATGGGCACGTGCACCGTGCGCAGGCCGTGCTTCTCCGCCGTCTCCACGTAGTGGTGAAGCCTGCTAAAAAAGAGCTGAAGGTATACGAAATTCCCCTTAGCCCACATAAAAGCTTTTTAAAACTATACTACTGTCGACAACAGCAACCCATTGGTAATAATCTTAGTAAAAGCTTGCTCACCAATGCTTAATTTTATGTTTATTTAATGTATGTTTATTGTTTATTATGTATTGTGTAATATTTTGAATTTAACCTAGTAGCGTCTTCGGTAAAAGGCAACTTTTCTTCAGTAGCGCTGGAATAAAATTCTTGCCCCTTCTGGTTTGGAAAGTCTGCATGTCCAATAAATACTTCTCAAAGGATGCAAGTGACGAAGTCAGTCCTTGGAGCTCCTGAAACCCTGGAATGCTTTTTCGTCTCCTTATCTTCCGCCAGCGCAAAGGGCTTAACTTATGGACGTGTAATCGGAAAGAACCCAGAATTAGAACTCGAAACCGTAAAACAAGGGCAAAAGAAAAAAAGCAAGAAAAAAAGAGAAAGTTCTGTTCGGAAATAAACCCGTAAACCAAAATCAGAAAAAAAAGGAAAACGTGGAATTTTGTTCAGGAGTAAAACCGTAAACAGAAATCAGAAAAGAAGAGTGGACTTCTTTTTAGAAGCAAGCCCGTAAAAAGATATGCCATTGAAAGTCATGGACGCACGCGATAAATGCCTTGCCCCACCCCCGAGATCCTAATTTTTTTTGAATTCTTAGGCTATTATTATTCCAATTAAGCCTTCCTGGCTTAATAGTTTGCGCGGTTGGTTGAGAATTCTTTGTCCAAAAGACACAGGTTCGATCGCTGGCATGGACAGTTACTTGTATTGGGACGGGGGTCAGTGGCATGACAATAATCTCAGCCTGAGTTGACTCAGCTCTAAATGGGTACCCAGAAAAATCTGAGGAAGGTAAGCAGGAAGGGTATGCAAAAGTACAAGATGGCTGGCCTCCAGTAAGGATTTTTTCGCCGTCCAACTGTTTGCTAATAATGTGAGCTTACAGGCATTTGTTTGGGTGGTGGAAACACCATTGTTTACTAACAGAAATAAATTTTCCGATAAGTAGTTTTGTTAAAGATATTCTTTAACAGTGTTAGCTAACACTTTGGAGTTGGAACGACAGAAAGACTATTGTTGGAAAAATTGTTAGCTAATAGTTTTTTGTTTGGATGGCGGAAAAATCCCATTAATGTCCAGGTTGCTACAGATTGGAAGAGATAATATTCAATGTAAGGGAAATATTTTGTAGGGAAGGAAAAAAGCAACCGTGTCTCCACACCCCATTCCCCCGCACCTCCAGGAGTCCAAAATAGAAACGGGGAATCGACGGCAATGGCCAATGGCCCCGTGGGTTCTGGCGGTTTCGGCTCGATGATCACCAAGGCCGCGTCACTCGTTGCCGAGCCTTGCGCGTTGTTCGCGACCAAGCGGTAAAGTCCGGACTGTTGCGGGACGCTGGGATCCAATACCAAAACCGGATCCGCCGCCCCGCTCACCAAAGCGCCGTCTCGGGTCCATTGAAACGTAAAGGGTGGCGTCCCGCTGACCTCTCCGACCAACCGAACCGGATCCCCTTCCACCACCTGTGGTTTGCTCATCATGCTGCAGATAGCGCACCGGGCAGCCGAGCGAAACCAGCAAGGCGTCGGCTTCACGATCGTAAACGATATTTTCAATAAGCGTCGGCTTGCCGGTCGCGCCGAGCGCAGTACTTGTTGTGCAGGTCACGCCAACAAGGCAGGCGGCGAGCAGGTTGGTTCGGGTGACGCTGATCATCGTTGTTGGGCTCCGGAGAACGTCACCGTGTTGTGACAGGACTCGCATTGATTGCTGGCTGGTATGTGGTCCACAGGTTTGCCAATGGCCTGTGCGCCGTTATGGCAGCTGAAGCATGCCGTGTCATCTTGATCCTGGATCGAGTTGTTTTTGCATTCTTTTTCATTTAACTTCAATATTAATTTAAAATCTCATTAAACTTTAATACCGCTTTTATTTTCAAAAAATTGATTTTCTTCATCTAAGTGAAGGTGTCTAGTGAATTTGTATTCTCTATTTTCCTTTTTTTTTTATACAGCGTCAATCGTCAAAAACGCTTTGACTTTCCAATTATTTGTCGCTTTCTTTTATTTGAACATTAAGATAAAGATAGCACCCTCATTCAAATTTCTTTAATTAAGCTCTTTGATCTCTTTCTAAGAACAATTAGTAAGGATGGGTAAATCATGTAACAAATTGAATAAAGGGGGGTCTGGGGATTGTTTATTCAGATGCTGATCCCTTGTTCACGTGGGCTATTTCTTTTGTTGAATTAATCTTATTGAGGTATAAACCCTTAAGTGACATATTCAGCTCAAGTTTCTTGACGTTAGTTGAGTTTTGAGTGTTTTATTTAAATAGTAATTGAGAGTATAAATACTTGGTATGAAAACCTTGTATATTTTGTAACGATGACCCTGGGAGCTTATTTTTCAGGAATGATTGTGTGCACTCTCATATTCCCCCTCGCTCGCAGTCATTTATTATTCCTTCACAGTGCACAATGCTATCATTAATAAAGTTGAAAGGCAAGCAGATTACGGTATAGTTGACAGCAGATACACATGAGTAGGTTTGTGGAGGACATTTAGTTTCAATACAATTGTGCTCGTCACGTCCGTCATTACAGTTCCAATAACCATCGCAGCGTGTATACATATTGTCACATGACCAGTTTCCACATCCCAACTCATCGCTATGTTTTCGACCGGCCTTGTCGTAAAAATATTCATTGATACCATCGCAAAAGTCTTGGAATCGGAGTTCGTGGGCACGTTCAAATCTGTTCAACCTACAAGCACGACTCTTGGGGGCTGCAAGAAATGGCGAATGGCCGGCGTCGAAAACATGCACATCCTCGCGCGGCCAGTCGGCGGTCATCTGCGCCTGGAACTCCGGCGGGATGGTCTGATCGTCGCGGCAGAGGATGTAGCTGCGTGGCAACGATTGCGAGGCGTCGCTCACGCGCACCACGGCGGACTGTGGCGCGATGGGCTGCGGCCCGAGGCGCGCAAGGGCGAAACGCCGCTGTTCCTCGCTGCAATCCTGATAGAACACCCGCGCGGCCACCTCTGGGCGAAGCGTGTAACTCAGCCCGTCGTCCCGCTTGACCAGCGCGCCGCTTTTTTATAGGAAACGATATTAGTTAAGAAGTCATTGGCATCATAGCCCAACAAGTCTTCTACATTTTGGGAGACAAAAGTGGTATCCCAAAAATTTTCAATTCCCCATAGGAATACTACAACTGGACTAGAATTAATAATATTGTAGGATTCCTGGAGGGCTGCTTGTGTTTTTTTATGTTCTGTAATATCTGTGCAAATACATAAGGTATTGTAACCTTTGTCTTTTTTGTCTTTAATGTTTGAATATGAAACCAAAACGTCAATCAAAGACCCATCTTTTTTCTTGAAATAATATTCGCCATTGAGAGATGTCAGTTCCGTATACTTTTACTAATAAAAACGTTCGTAAGAAAATAAACGTTCTAGTTGCCTTTTTAAGTAACAAAAAGTGTTGGAGGGTAACTAGGCCTCCCCCCTGCTCCTTTTTCCCTCAAAATCGTCCAATCAAAACTATGAGAAAGCCATTTAGCCAAAAAAAAAATTAATATGCAAATTTCATTTCAATTATTCATGTTTGGAGAGCCAAAATGAAACATGCATTAATTCAATAAAGTTCAGAAATTAAATAAAAAAAAACCAAGTTTTTTTTAACTGAAAGTAGGGAGCGACATTGAAACTTAAAACAAACAATTGATTATGTAAGAGTCGTCGCCGAGGAGAAAAGTTACCTTATCTTGGATAGTTTGCGCAATTGGAATGAAAAATTGCAAGATTTCCAATTTATACAGATTCATCGCTCCTACATTATCAATATAGATAAGATCGTCAAAATAATTGGAAATCAAGTAATCATTGGAAACAAAACAATCCCCATAGGCAAAACATATAAACAACTATTAATAGACTTTATTCGGTAAGCGGTGAAAGGTAGACGGTTAACGGCCTCTCATACGAAAAATTTTAGAATAAAGTCTAATGGAAAAAATAGTTCCTTGACAAAAACGTCGTAGTCGCAAAAAGTAGTAGTCGCAAGTTGTTACAATCGGCCTTAGTTGCAGTCACCAGTAGTCACAGTTGCAATACAGCATAGTTGCAATACTACTAGCGACTAGCAGGTAGCTGTTGCAAAGAGTTTACCTCTGGGAATTTCAGAGGTATAATCATTACACCTTTCAACTATTTTGAACAAAGTTGTTATTTCATAATTTGACCTGGGTTGAGAGGGGACATTTGAAAGGGGCACTCTTTGTCCTCCAGAAACTTTCAACATACCCTAAAAGTTTTGAATTAATACCTTCAGTACTTTCTGAGATATTGCCCCAGGCTTTTGAAAAAAGAACTGCTGAAGCTCTGCTTGCTTCATTTTACACCGGAAATTATATACTAATACTACTACTAATATTTCACCTCAACACCAAGCCGCCTGAGGCCAACACAGCTACGCACGCTCCTCCTCCAAACCAATGTATATTCTCCAAATTGTATATAACACAATTGCATATTATACATTTACTACTACTACTAATAATAACTCACCGCAGCACCAATTCGCTGAGGCCAACAAAGCTACGCACGCTCCTCCTCCAGCCCAATGTAACCACCCAATAGCTTTTGAAAAAAAAGCTGAAACTCTCATATGTAATAATTTCTGTTCGTTTTAATTTTTAGTGTTGCTCCCTACTTTCAGTTGAAAAAAAATATTTTTTTATTTAGTTATCCCAAAAAGGCTCCGTAGTCTATATTAGATGGGGAAAACACACATAGTATTTAAGCATTAGCTGATTTTCAGTAACAAAAAAGAAAATATAAAGTGGACAAGGCTTGTCAAAGGTCATATTGGAAATTTTGTTTCCTGAACAATTAGAAGTTAGAAAATGCGGCTATTATCTAAAAACATAAATCTCCGAAAAACTTTAGTCAATCTGAATTTTTTCTCAATGAATTCACTTCGCCAATGCAGCACTGTTTCTGGCATCGGATGAGGCGCGCTTCATCACCGGTGTTCTTCTGCCCGTCGATGGTGGACAAAACCTGCGGCGCGGGTAAATCTGGGTGAATGCAATTGAAAGAAAACAACCATGAGTGACGAACGCTACCAACGAGGCCTGAAACGCCTGGAAGAACTAGACGGCCCGGAAGTTCTCGACTGGGTGAAGGGGTTTTCAAAATCCAATCCAACACTTGCCCGCTTCACCGTTGAGTATCCGTATGGCGATCTCTGGACGCGTTCTGGACTATCAGACAGGGACCGCGAAATAGCAGTGTTTAAGTTTTAGCTTCACAGAGATTCGATTTTTCTTCCATGTTTTCATCAGAGCTTTGAATCTAGCACTACCCAGAGCGGGGGTCTTTTGATATCCACTGAGTAATTATTGTTGCTCGTGATCTGGCTCCCCAGATATGTGAAGCGGTACCATTATATTTCCGCTCCATTAAGCTTTATTTTTTCTGGGATTTGGTTATTGAACCTTGAAACGTTCATGACTTGTGTTTTATCCTCATTGATTTTTCATTCCGAAGGTTCCTGTAACTACTTTCAGCTTATCTGCTCTGTTTCGGAGTTCAGCGACGGATCCAGTCATTGTCGGCAGCGGCATTGCGAACATCTACGCGCGCGACCCGGCCGCCGCGGTGATGGGCCACAATTCCCTGAATGCGTTGTACGGCGGACGCTTCGTGCTCGGCCTCGGCGTCTCGCACGCGCCGCTCGTGTCCGACGTACGCGGGCACGAGTACGGAAAACCGGTAACGACGATGCGCGCCTATCTCGACGGCATGGACCAGGCCTGGGAAGCGCTTGGCGGCGCGCCGGAGACGAAGCAGGTGGTGCTCGCCGCACTCGGCCCGAACATGTCGAAATTGTCATCCGAACGCACGCTCGGTTCCTTCCCGTGAAGCTTTCGAGGAATATTTAGGCGGATATTGAATTAAATCGAAACGATCTATGATCATATAGATTGCCAAAAGGGCGAGAAAGCAATATCACAATAATGGCTTGCATTATTAAGCTACACCTTTCAGGGTAAGCCGTGGCCGATTTTGAACTAGCCAGAAGATGTAGAATCTTCTGAAGATGAAGAATCTTCAGAGAGAAGATTCTTCATCTTCATCTACATAGTCTTCATAGAAGACTATGTAGAATCTGGGAATAGTAATAAGTTTTACTTTTCAGGTCAACTAGAAGAGGTATAAAACTAAATTAAACACTCGCTGTTCTAATTCCCACCTTGTATGTTAGTTGTCTTTAACTGGGTCTTTTTTTGCGACGTAAAAGAAAAAAAAGAAGGAGAAAATAATTATTTGAAAGTACTTCCGGTGCGGGGCATGAAATCAAGGCAGAATATTTGGAAATGGCTAAACTTTAAAGCATGTGCATAAAACCGTTCATAAGTGAACAGAGAAACGCTCTCAAGGAAAAGCTTTTAAATTTACTATTGAATCGGATGACTTGAAAATATATTATATTACGATAGATTGTAGGAGTTTCAAAACCACTACCAACTGTATAGATATTAGTAAAGTGTGTCTTTCACCTTGATGCGTACTTCTTCTTCTCTATAGTCGAGGCTGACATAGACGATGGGCTGGATATCGTGTTCCAGGGTGGCTTGCAATGAATTCTCTACCAGGTTCGAGACAGCATTGAGAATGGCTTCCCGATCGCCTTCAAATTCCGTATTCCCGGTTTTTATGTTAAGTATCAATGACCCTTCTCTTGCTTCGACCTGGGCCAGTGTTGCGTCTTTTACTTCCTGCAGTACTTCGCGGAGGCAGAGCACTTCCTGTTTGCTGGAATCGCCTCGAATGTAAGACAACATCCCCTCAACCTGCCGTTCCAGACCAATCATAAGAAAAAGATTGCGGTTGTGGGAGCAGGACCCGCCGGTTTGGCGTTTTCTTGCTATGCCGCTGAGCGAGGCCATGAAGTCCACTTGTTTGATAAGGCCGAAGAAATTGGCGGTCAGTTTAACTATGCCAAGCGTATTCCTGGCAAAGAAGAGTTTTATGAAACCCTGCGTTATTTTAAACATCGACTGCAAGATGCCGGAGTTAATGTTCATTTAGGAAGTTTACAAACCGCAGAAAGTATTGCTCAGGGGGGCTTTAACGAGGTGGTTTTAGCTACGGGGATTAAGCCGAGACAACTGGACATTGCGCTGTGCACGATGGAATGTGAGTATTTCAAAAGTGCCATTGGGAGCAACATTAAAACTTAAAATGAACAAAAATTATTACGTATAAGATGGGGACTCCCCTTTCTAAGACATCACTTTTTACGTCAAAGTTTGACTTTTTGTCAGAATCCTTTAAGAATGCCTGCTCAAACACAAGGGCCGTTAAATTTGAATGATAAGTATTTTTAAGTGACTTTAAGACTTTAACGTAAAGGTTGAGGAAGGTGCAGCCCTCTTCATATACGGAAGAATTTCTGTTCGTTTTACTTTTTAATGTAACTCCTTAGTTTCAGTATCGAGGAGCTGGCGGAAAGCCAGCCAAACGATCTGCAAATCCAACGAGACGTTGGCGTGGCGTATGATAAGATAGGCAATATCCTCTCAGGGCGGGGCGATCTGCAAGCAGCCAAGGACGCCCATAGAACCGCCTTTGAAATATTTACGAACCTTGCGGAGACCGGATATGACTGGTACCGCTTAACCCATGATTTGGGGTATACACTTCAATTTGTAGGCGACATTCAATTCAAACTCGGCAAACACCAATCCGCACTTCAGGCCTATCAACTCAGTGTCGAATCGCGTGAGTTGCTCGTAGAATTTGATCCTTAAATAATTAAAAATCTAAGCCAATGATAGGTCACTAAGTAATGTTGTTTTATTTCGATAAACAGATATAAAAATCGTGTGCTATTCTTTCATTTAAATATATAACCGTATTCCTTAAAACAAGCAGGGCTAGCGTCCCCTACCTCACATGGACTAAATGAACCTCTGGGAAGTATTTTTGACGTAGCGCCTAAAATTAAGTACCCTTTTTTCATATCATGATGCCTTTCTATGACAAAAAAACAAACATTCAAATGGGGATAAATCCATTTATTGAGAGTGAAAACAGGTACAAAAGTCTAGATATTTTGATCTACCTCGTAGTGCTCGCATCCCACGCATCGAAGCCAACTACACCTACTCATGGTATGCCCACCAAGAATTTGAAGCAGACGATTTGCTCGGCGTAGAGTTTGGTGTCATCGCCTATCATGGAAAAATTATCGCTCGTACACAGAACATCGGCCCCTTCCAAGATGGTGCTTTTGGCATTTGGGGACAATACCGCGATTACAACTCGGGTGGCATCTCCTTCACCCCTAACAGCACCCAGCAATCCGCTGCCCTCTTTGGTTTCCAATCATGGCGGCACAACCGCCTCTCTGTAGAGCTTGGCTTGCGGGCAGATCCTACCGAAGGAATCCCGCTCCGAGCATCCGGATCTACCCGGCTGGACCCGTCCGGTCGCTCGGGTGCGCGCTCTCCTCCGGCAACGGGAGATCAGCGAAGAGTTCGAGACCCGCGCACGCGATCTCGAAGAACAGCTTCGCGCTCAAACGAGCCACTGCGCACACCAGGGACAGATGCTCCGCGAGGTGTGGCAAGAGATCGAGCGGCGAGAGGCGCAAGCGGACGAAGACACGATCGACATGAGCGCGTTCGAGTTCGACGACGAGAAGTTCGCCAAGCGACTCGCGGAACGAACTGGCCGCCTTCGCGCGACTCGGCGATTGTTGTGGTCGTGATGACATCGGTTGTCGGTTCCCCGTTTCGCGGTCGATTTCACGCCGCGCATTCGGTGGCCAGCATTCGGCCTGAAAGCCAGTCGTGGTCGTTTTCGTAGCTCCGGTTGCCAGGGAAATCAGCAATCAATGCCGCGATCAGGTCTTTCGCCTCGCTGAAATAGCGGCAGGCCCTGGTCTTTCTCCGGAGTTTTTCGAAGGTATGCCCGATACCGGCGCTGATTGAATACAGGATATGGCGTTCCTCGGGATTTTGCGGCTGCCGGGCGACGATTGCGATCTGGACCGCATGCGCTTTTACATTGAAACCATTAAACGAAAATCTCATATGCTTCGCAAAACTTGTAAAATCACAAGATGAACTTTCATCATGGCAAATAACAATAGAAACAGGAGAGTTACTTGCCTAATACCAGACCAAATAGTAAACGGGTCCGTCTGTCCGATTTCACTCTATGCTTTATACAACTGTGTCTTATACAGGGTTTTTGATATTTTGTTTCTTGGGAATTACATAAAAACAAAATACTTACCCACGTATCTCCTTGAAAGACTGAATCGAAAGCATTCACAAAGTCTGCGAAAACCAATATGATCTATGACTGCCATTAAGGAAAAGGTTCCAGGGCAAAACTTTTAAACAGATTTGGAAATGTGAAATCAGGAAACTGAACACAGGCTGATTTCTCTAGTCCGAGAAGAGCCTGTCATATATCAGTCTTGTCAATGAAAACACAAAGACAGGATCTGCATTGAAAACATATTCAAAGATAATGCTTCTGATCATATTCAGGATCATACTTGATCCTGAAAACAAAATATGTAAACAAGCCCTTATGTCTCATTAAGTGAAGTTAAAACCGAACCGAAATTACAATAAATAGCCGAGTCAAACTCAAAACAAGTAAAAATTAACATGAGTAAGGCGGGCACTTCGCTGCGGTTGTTCGGGCAGGAGGCGTCGTAGATGGTGAGGGTCTCGCCCTCCTGGCCCAGCACCAGCACGCATTGGCCGCCGGACATCACCGCAAGCGCGGGCCAGAGCGCGGGCGCAAGCGCCTGTTTCTCAAGCACCTTCGGCTGCAGCCCGGTGGTGGCCAGCGCCTTGGCCAGGGTCTGAAGCGTGATCTCTCCGGTGGTTTCGGACCAGATGAAGTTCACGATGTCGCCTACCGGCACCTCGGCGCCCTTGAGCGCGGCGAGTGTGGCGAGGAGGCTCGCGCGGTGCTGGATGCGCGCGGCTACGGCTCGGGCGAGATGCCGGCCGGCACCGGGCTGTGGCTTAACAACTGCCTCGGTGAAATTGAATTGAATCGCCGCGGACTTGACGCTGGCCCGGTCGGTGCGCGACTGCCATCGAACATGGCACCGAGCGTGGCGCGGCGTGACGGCGCAGTCCTCGCTGTCGGCTCGCCCGGGGCGGATCGCATAACGACGGCAATGCAGCAATTTCTGATCAATTACCTGCAATTCGATATGTCGCTGGACGACGCGATCGCGCACCCGCGCGTGCATGTGGATACCAGCGGCAAACAGGTGCGCCTGATGGCCGAAGCCACACTTTGGTAAGGGCCCTGTTAACCTATTTCAGATTCAAATATACCACCTTATCAGCCCATTATGTCTCTGAAAATTCTTTTCCTTACCAATCCGACTTTTCAATAAACACTCTAAACGTTCAACTTGTTAGTGTACCCTAAAAGTAATGGAAACTGGTAGCACTAGCACTTTTTACAAATGCCAATGGCATTTTTAAAGGAATTTTACCATCGATAAATGATAAGTCGGTGAAGGTGTGTGGACCCGTGGTAATATTTTGATGATTGGTGATTGTATGAGGAACAAGTAGCTCGATATTATTTCCACTAGCTTCCGATCACCCCTGAAAAAAAAACAATAAATTAACACGCATCCGTAATCTGTCTTTTGGCAAAAAATACAAAATTCCACATTTTTGTGGATAGGAGCTTGAAACTTATAGAGCAGAGTTTTCTGATACGCTGAATGCGATAATGTGAATTTTGTCAAGATTTTATGAAGTTTAAGGGGTGTTTCCCCCTATTTTCTAAAAAAAAGGCAAATTTTCTTAGGCACGTAACTTTCGATGGGTAAAACTAAACTTGATGAAACTTATATATTTAAAATCAACATTAAAATTTGATTCTTTCGATGTAGAGTTTCGGTTACCAGATTTTTGATAAACGCGTTTTTAAACATCCAGTTATTATAGGCCGTGGTTTGCTCTTCACCAAATCGTAGCTATTTCTAAAACGATGACTCAAAAAGAAATTCTGACATCATCGAATGATGTCACTTTAGAATCGTCATCTGTGATACATCGTCAACGATTTTTTCTGGGTATAAAATTCAATAAGATAAAATTCAAGTTTAGTGAAAATAGCAAGATATTGACGAGGGGTGAACCCCCTCATTTACTTAATAAAAACATACGATAATACAAGTTTGTTACGTAAGTTAATTCGTAAATTACGCCTATTTTTTGATCCGGTTGGGATTTAAAATAAGAGCTCTGAGACACGAGATCCTTCTAAATATCAAATTTAATTAAGATCCGACGACCGGTTCGTAAGTTAAAAATCCCTCATTTCCGAATTAACCATCCTTCCACTCCCCCCAGATGGTCAAATCGGGGAAGCGACTATTTCTAATTTAATCTGAGCTGGTCCCTGATACGCCTGACAACATTCAGCGATCGCTATACTGATCACGTATTTAGTTTCAGATCTTCTTCATAAAAAAATTGGGGTGGTCCGGGATTTAAACCTGAGACTTCTCGCGCCCTAAGCGAGCAACATATAGATTGATTTAATAGGAAAATTAGAGGTTTAATGCCGGTTAGGATTTAAAATAAGAGCCCTGAATCACGATGTCCTTCTAAGTATCAATATTCATTAAGATCCGATCACCCAATCGTAAGTTATAAATATCTCTTTTTTTCTAATTTTTCCTCTCCCTTTAGCCCTCCAGATGGTCGAATTTGGAAAAACAACTTAATCAAGTCAAATTGTGCAGCTCCCTGACACGCCTACCAATTTTCATCGTCCTAGCACATCCAGAAGCACCAAATTCGCCAAATCACTGAACTCCTCCCCCCCTCCAACTCCACCAAAGCCACGCCACATGGCATTCCCCAGGCTGCTTCCCCCGGGAAGCGTATCAATACACATCAAGGTGGCGGCTTGATCAAACGATGTTCGATTGAGAATATCCCGCCAATTCAGCACTGATGACTGTTTCACTTCACCTTTGACATGCAACTGCCATTGTTCTATATCAATATCCCGTGAAAAGTTATAAGGAGAATCTGAAAAATTAACAGTATAAAATTTATCATTTGGGGTAAAATACACGGTATCTCTAGGAGGCACGGCAAACATTCCACCCAAATCACACCCTGGCATGGCGCCCCATAAAAGCGTGACGCCTGGTGTGCGGCGAGTTCTACGGGAGAGGAACCGTATATGATCGCAATGTTATTGGCGGAATACTTCGGACAGGCTTACTTCCGATGGCATGCAGGATTACTCGCCACTGATATTTCGCTAGAGGCGTTGATCCATGCTAAGCGAGGAATCTATAGTGCAGAACAAGTGAAAACAGTGGATCCGGTTTTAAGAGAAAAATATTTTAGGAAAACACCTCTCGGATACTATGAAGTTATACCTGAAATTAAACGTGAGGTAACATACCGACGATTCAACCTGGTGAATAAAAAATTCGTGTTCAAAAAGAAGTTCGATGGATGGTACTTAAAAATAGCATCAGAACATATGATTTCCCTTAAAAGTAATCCTTTCCCTATATTCTAGGATCAGTGGTCGACAGGGTCATCTGGGGGGACAAAAATATTAAACATGTGTCCAAAATCATCTTTCTCGAAAGAAGTACAGTATTTACAACCTCTGCAACTGTGTTCTCTAATTGGCTATGCTTAATTGAGTGTGTAATGCTCACTAAGAATGCCCCCACCTCTCTTTTTTTGGGTGGGGGAGGGAATATGAATTTCATCTTGTACAAGAAATAGGTGAGTTTTCCAGGCTTGCAACTTGCGGCTATCAAGATGACGACGTTTTTGATTTATCCCGAAGGGACTTCGGATCAACTTCGTTTGTCCTTAGCCCGGTACTCGATAGCAGAATAATGTCTTCCATGCTTGTTGATCTTTCAACAGAGACAGAGATGATAACCCGATGTGATTCAGTGACATTCTTCTCCTCCCTAGCTTTCCTTGTTCGTCTTATCAGAGTTTCTTGTTCTTGCTCATGTTCGCTATCATCATCATCTTCTTCTTCGTCGTCGTCCTTGGTCTGCTGCACCGACCCCTCACCATTCGATAAGCGCTGTTCGCCACTGGTATTCATGAGTGGCTCTGTGCAAAAATTTAAGGAGTGTAAGAATTAAAACATATATTCTATGCTCTTTAACAAAAAAAAACATATTGTCTTCTTTAATTTCAAAGAAATTAACTTCCTTGAGTTAAACAATACGTTTTTTAAGATTTCAAGAAATAAATAGCGAAGTAGAAACTTAAAAAGAACAAAAAAACTAATGCTTTACTGATTACCCAAGATAAATCGACAAAACAAGGTTAAATAAACTTACTAGTTATTTTTTTTTTTTGATATATCAAGATATAGGCTATCTCATAACACATAACAAGTTTTGATTTAGTTCAGCTCTCTCTTCGGTGTGTTGCGAGCGCTGTGTATCAATAATTTCCATAATTCGCTCTGCTGCAGTCTGGTATCGTGCGGGAACACTCTCGGATGCATCAATAAGTTGTGCGGCCCGAATAGGAGCACCGTATGAGATGACAAGAGATCGACGACGAAGGAAGAAGTCACTGACAGACATGTTGCGCGCACCTGAGACAGCAACAGGAACAACAACTGCATTCGTCGCTTCAGCCAAATATCCTACGCCTCCGTGCGCTCGTCGTTCATTGTCGTCCTTTCGTATCTTCCCTTCTGGAAAGATACAGACACTTTTACCGCGCGTAAGTTAACAAGTCGTAGCTATGACTTTGCCCGTCGGGCAGCAAAATAGTTTGGGTTACTTTTTCTATCTCATCGCTGCCCGTTAATTCAACCCAATCTGCTGTATCTAAATACCCATTAGTAAAGCCCCACGCAATATGATCATTACTACCAACCACAATAGCGGGCACACCGGGCAAGCTCACACCTGTTACTTGCACATCTTCTCCTTGATGGCTGGCGTAATTAAGCTGGACTCGATACCAAATTGAAGGCACATTTAGCCCTAAATGCATGTCATCCGATACCATTGCAGCACCAGTCGTAGTTAGTTCGCCAGGCTTTCTAGCCGGAACCGGCACTGCATTTGCTTTGGCGCTTGGACTAGTTGCGCTTCATTGCCTCTGGCAAATCCTGACATTGGATACTAATGATCCAGATAACTGCCTGACGCGATTCAAGTCGAATCGCTATGTGGGTTGGCTGTTTCTCGCCGGGCTGCTGGGCGAAATGGCGCTCTACGGGCAGTAGTTGCAGCAATCTCCTTTCGCGTTGCGATCAATCCGAACGACTCCAAAGAATGTGCACAGGACGCTTCAATGACTGAATCAGATGCTGAGAAACAGCTCCTTCATCTCGTTTTTGGCGGCGAGCTTGCTCCTTACTTTCATTAAAAAAAAACTTATCTTTTGTATTTAATTGTTTGAAGGAGCAATTGTCAGTGCTGCTAAGGTTTCACTGGACTTCAAAACTCATCCCCTCAGATATTCAAAATTAAAGAAGAACTTGAATAATAATGACAATAATAATAAAGTGCTTGAGTTGGATCAAAATTATTTTTTCATTAGAAAATTTTACATTAGTCTGACAGAAATACAATGTATTACTTTTTTGTATAAGAAATTTTTGATGTTTATTAAATTTTCAATTAAATATTCCCCCTCAACCCCTTTTTTCTATGGTCGTTCTGCCATCCCCAGTATGTTCTCCTGTTCCGTCATATTTAATGGAATTATCAACAGAATAAGCAAAACCCGAAACCCATCGTAACGATGGCGCTAATATAAAGGTAAATATTTAACAAAGGATTGGTGAGCTGGCTCAGATATTATTTGTATATGTTATTATACATTTTATAACCTTTTCTGTTGGAAATTATAGCGGAGCCATAATGACAGAATTAGCATCTTGATTCAAACAGTCATTTGTTCCTTATACGCAATCGGTTTTTTCGCTGGGGTGATAATTCTAAAATAAAGTTAGTTCGACAAATAAAAATAATCATCTGGTGCTGTGCAAGATTCAAGGGCGCACCGAAAGACGACCTGTACGATGTAAAGAAAAACTCATTTGGGAGGAAACGTAATGGTGTTTACGTATAGATCCAGGAAGGCCACTTGCTGATCCCGCTCGTGTGTGGTGTTGGGCTTGACCAGATAGCCTGCAACATGATGCGCATAGGCCGCTTCGACATCGGCTTCATGGTTCGAGGTAGTCAAGACGATCACGGGAGTACGGCACAACAGAGGATCATTGCGCAGTTCAGCAAGGAAGGCAAAGCCGTCCATGCGAGGTAGTTTTAAGTCTAGTAGGATCAAATGGACCCCAGCGTGGCAGCCGACGGGCTCGAGACCTTCGTCGCCATCGCCACGGATCGAGAGCAACCCCGGGATCACCGGGAGGTGGCGGTGAAGCTGCTCGCGGCGCATGCCCCGCGCAGCGAGCGGGCCATGGAGACCCTGATCCGGAGTTTGGATGACCCCGCAATGGGAGCGGAGGCGAACGCAAGACTGCTCGAGCTCGGCGGCACTGCGATCCCCGCAATCGCCGCGGCGTTCGAAGAGCTGGAGGACGGAGGGCAGAAGCGAGCGCTGGGGCTGCTCACCCGCGCGAAATACAAGCCGCCCGCCGTGGCGGCACAAGGACCAAGATTGCTGCCAGTGTTGCCCGTTCAGAACGGAGAGCTGCAGAGCGGCGGCGAGTTGAAGATCAGGGTGGACCACGTCGACTGTGTCCTGGTTGTAAACGTCCCCAGGTGCAGTGTCTATGTAAACATCTTCCCAAACATCGAATCTCACTTGCCAATACAAAAAGTGTGGTAATTCTTCAACATCCAACCGAGTTTCGTAGAAAGACATTTTCAACCGTTCCACTACTTTCTCTCATCTTGGAGAACGTTCACGTGATTACAGGTCATTCCTTTACAGCTGATGACTGCAGAACCAAAATCCGAGCACTACCAAAGCTGAGGACATTGAAACGAAAATTTTAGGAAACGTTGAGGGGAAAGTTGAACTAAATCAAAACATACTATATGCATATAGATTGTCAAAAAAGAGTAAGGGCAATACCTTTGGAATGGCTGTCATATCTGGCCAAACTTCCAGGGCATCATGAGGGTGGTTTTCAACTGACCAAAAGGCGACATGTGCATGCTACAACTGCTAATGCAACACTACTGATACTCCAACTACTAATATTAGTACTATGATAGTATTACTATTATAAATAAGGGTATCAAGGTAAAAATTTCAGAGAATATTTTCATAGGGCAATTTCTTTCTCTCACCTTATTTGCAGAAACAACCGTCACCGAAAATCGATCCTCAAATTAAGTCTTTCTATTGGCCAAAGGGAAAATGGTTTCCTTCAATAGTTACTCTGGGAAGGGAATGAGACCTTAGTTTGATAGTTGAAATGGTGATAGAAAACATGAGCTTAAGCCTAACACTTGGATTTCCTGGAAATTTTTTCGGTGGAATGACTGGAGAAAACAGTATGTGCGATCGGTTGGAAAATCAGAATAATAAAGAAAACAAGCAACCCGAATGCTGCATTGACCCAGCAGGAAATCTTCTATCCGCGCAATACGAGGTGGAGCAGTTCTGGGGCGGCGCGCTGCGCCGCGCCGTGATCGAGGGCGACGTGGAATTCGGGTCGGTGATGGCCGGCCAGAGCGTCGGCATGGTCACCGCCGAGCAGCCCACGTCCGACATTCTCGCCGAGCTGGTCGACCAAGCGGCGACCAGTCTGCAGGTACGCACCCAGGCCGACAACGCGGCCGGTTAGCGGCGGCTGTAGCCATGGCTGTCTCAGGCTCCTGGGCCGCATCGCGACGCCTGCTGCAGCGGGTGCGCAACCTGATGGCGGCGCCGGAATCGGCGCAGGCGCGGTTGGTGTTTTCCTATCTCTTGTAGAGCATTGTAAAGCAAAAACAATGATTCAATAAAAGAAGTCTGAACTATTCTGTCGGAAATTTTTTTTTTAAACTACTTTCTTATTTCTTTCACCTTACTTAATCTATTCCATTTTTCCTCCTTCAATTCACCAACATTCAAAAGTTTTTACAGCAATAATCAAAACTGCACTGAAATTGTTCAGTTTCAGCCACTCTGCCATTTTATTTCAAGATATCTATTAGCAAGGATAAAATAACTTTCAATTTAGAGTTCAACAGCTGACAAAAATGTCATCAAAAATACGCTCCTATCTTTGGGAGAAACAGTAATTAAAAAAGTCTTTGCATGGGTTCTAAGTACTCGCATTGGATATCTCTCCTAGTCCTGGAAAAATTCATAAGAATCTCTTTGAAGGAGGTGCCTAGAAAATACTATATATGGGGTAACTACATGTCTGAATAAAGCATATACAATACAATAGGCTTAATTGCCAGATTATGCCTCAGAAAGGGCAGCCAAAACATTTTGAATGTCTGGGTCCCTTTGGTCCATTGGCATATAAAATAGCTTGTATTGAGGTCCTACTTTTTCTTATATCTTTTATGTACTATCATGGGGACCTATTTGCGACAATTCGAAGGGTGAATTTTACTCCGTTGCGTTGACAAATAACTATCAACAGGCGGATACCGGAACAAAAATGATCCACATGGGAAAAAACACGAAGAGTAATATCGTGGCAAAAGGGATATCCGCTGGAAAAGGGCAAAATTCTTATCGCGGCCTGGTGAAAGTACTGAAACGGGCCACTGACGCGCGCAATTTCACCCAATGCGATTCGATGCTCATCGGAAGCACCTGTGGCGCCCACACCTTTCCCTATATCGAAGTGGGAAATACATCGGCCCAAGTCGAACACGAGGCGTCAACGTCAAAAATTGATTATGGTTATTTACCATAAATATTTTGAATTTTTTATTTTTGCATTATTTTCTTTTGAATCTTTTTTACGCCTGTTATTTTTGGTAAATTTCTTAATTTATAGCAAAAATGACCTATTTTTTCGAAAAAATTCCATATCGGATCATTAGAAATCCCCAATACTTCCTTCTTGGAGTGGATTTTTCTATATAAGATCCTCCCTCCTTAAGGTCAAAATTTTGATAATTTCCTCATGACTAGTAGGCTCACCCGAAACCAT
Source organism: Alatinidae sp. Z8VKAUB7J3 (assembly GCA_010016025.2). NCBI lineage: Eukaryota > Metazoa > Cnidaria > Cubozoa > Carybdeida > Alatinidae > Alatinidae sp. Z8VKAUB7J3. Next base: position 61,902,640 of record JAAAKM020721499.1, read on the forward strand.
AAGCTGGGCATATTTGCAATATCCTTGCTTTTATTCTCAGTACTGACTGTTAGTTGTAAGAACCATATGTCCCCCCAGAACATAACTTACAACGCCTGCCCCCGCGCCCTTGGGAGTTGTATTGACCATGGAGATGTTGTTATATGATCTTTGAACTGTTTTTAGCATAATGGCTACCTCAAAATTCTTATCAGAAAGAGGACGTAGGGGCGGGGGGGGGTGGCTGTTCTTCGATCACTTTGAGTCTTAAAAATGAACTAGAGCTTAAATTTTCAATCAAATGAACCCTTTCTGAAGTTCATAAGAGCATCCCTTTCCCTTGCTCTGGTCGCTCACCAACGAAACCGACGAGAAGATCGCCTTCGAGGAGGGCTTCCGACTTTCGCTCCGAAAGCCAGACCGCCGCCACGGTGGCGCCGATGGCGAGCGTGGCAAGCAGCAAGACGACGGCTGCATTTAGTCCGGCCAGCAGCGGATTGCGCGCGATCCAGCGGCGAAGACGCTCGAAAGAACTGATTCGCCTCGCCACGACCGGCTCGCCATTCAAGAATCGTCGCAGGTCGGCAGCTAACTCGGTCGCGCTGCTGTAGCGATGTTCCGGCTTCTTCTCCAGACAGCGCAGACAGATCGCATCGAGGTCGCGAGGCACATCGCGGCGCTGACCCTGAATCGACGAGGGCGGATCGGCGCTGTGATTGGTCTTCTCGCTGGCTATCTGGGTGGCTGGATCGAGTCTATATTGATGCGCATCGTTGATGTGTTTCTCTCGATCCCGCCACTCGTTCTGGCAATTGCCATGATGGGCGTTTTGGAACCAACCCTGACAAACGCCATGCTCGCGGTAACCGCAATGTGGTGGCCTTGGTATGCGCGGCTTGTTTATTCCATCGCCCGCGCAGAACGGGAAGAAGGCTATGTGCTTGCTGCAGAGGTTATTGGAGCCTCAACCACCCACATCGCATTTCGGGAAATCTTACCCAACTGCTTGCCTGCGATCATCGTTTATCGGATCGCAAAGCGTGGGGCGCAGCAAGCGCGTCTGCCACGCTTGCTTGATTTGACCACTGGCGATTTGCTGCCACATTTGGCCAGCAAGAACGGATGGATTCGTGACACGGCTCAAAAGCAAATCATCTTACGGGCCGATCGAGATACCGTGATCGATTTGTTGGTCGAGATGGCATGCAGCCACGATAACCCTCTGGCCCGTCTGCATGCGTTGTGGACAATCGAAGGTTGCGGCGGCATTACCGACGGTGTTCTTGTGGCGGCGATGCGTGACACGGATTGGCGTGGGCGTGAAGCAGCCATCCGCCATATTCATCTTTAGTTATTTTATGTATCAAATCCACATCTGGTGAGTCATAGGACATATACTGATAAAATTTCCATTTATCAATGATGATATTATTATCTTCTAAACGATTTAATATTTCGGGTACCTCGGATGGCAACGTCATATAATTTTTACGGTTTACAACACTATGTAATTTAATTCTGATACCTGCCGATTTTAATATTCGACAAACTTGTATTACTAGATCATAATACTTATCAAATCTATGATTATTACGCCCAATATCTTTAAGCGTAGTACTATTCGAGCTATCAATGGTGATAGCTACTAAATTACAATCCGACTAATCTAAATTTGATGCATATTATAAATTAAGAATTTCATTATTATAATGTTTTATTTAGAAGAGCCCATAGAAAAGAGTGTCATCCATTGTAATATGTAGAACCTATCAGACATGGCATGACATGTGAAACAGTAAATAAATTCCCGAAACAAATTTTATTACATACAAGGTGATACCCAAAAGAAACATCTGTAGCACACATTTACACCCCTAAGCGTATATATCATGGCTTCTTGCCAATTCGGTGCTGCCTGTATTGCCAAACTTACTTCTTTTTTTTTTCGACACCGGCCAGTATTTTTAGGTCTTCATAAAATCATAGAAAATCAATGCTGCGCAAGAGAAAAAAGCACAAACATTAAACCAAAAAACATATCAGTCACAAAAGACTTGATTTGAAAGCTTGATTTATTACGATCTTTTTACTTGATTTACTACGATTTATTACGATCTTAACTAGTGAAAAAAAAACTTTTCGAAATACTCAGGAAGGATGTTCCAAAAAATGACCGAGCTAAATAATTAAAATACTATTTAAACTTGATCTAATGTAAGAGAAGAATTACTAGACAATTTTCTTCAGTAGTACTTTCTATAATAAGAATTTCAACGTTGTTCGGCGCTCACGCCGACCCACAGGCGCGGGGCGGGGAGCCGCTGCCAGCCGTCGCCCCCGGACCCGGCGTCCAGCTCCGGGACGTCAAGGACTCCCACGCGCCAGCCCTTCGCCTCGAGCAAACGCCCGATCGCCGCCACTCCGAAGGAGGGGTGGTCGACGTAGGCGTCTCCGGTGACGAGCAGGACGTCGAGCTCGTCCCAGCCGCGCGCGGCCATCTCGGCGCGCGTACGGGGCAGGAAGGGTGCGGGAGTTTCCATCGCGGGGCGCGGACTCTAGCACCTCGCGGCCGGATCCCGCGCTCTCAGTCGCCGGGCTTTGTCCACCTTTATACGGAACAATAATCCGGGAGCCCTTGAGAGCATCCGGAAAAAAACACCATATTTAAACGAAAGATTAATAAGTTTTGTTACATCACAGCTATTGAAGGAAGAAAAGATTTAATTACCTTAGTAGGAACAGAATATGACTAAGATGAGGATGAGTTTTCCAAGCCATTAAAAATTTTTTTAATTTTCACTTACTGTTACTGGCTCTAGAAACATATAATCAAAAGGATAATAAAAGGAGTAAAAGAAAAATAAATAAAAAGAATGAGGATAAACTTATACTGAAATGGTAAACTTCCTAGTCTACCTTTCTCTACTCCCAGGGTTTTTAAACATTTCCCTTTTTTAATTAAGAATGTTTAATAAAAGCTTGAGATTTCAAACACCTTCCTACAGATTGACAAGTAACTCCCTTGGGAATACTTTTTAAATTAGCAAAATTTATGTCACAGTTCACCAGTTTTATTTGTTAGCCTTGAATTTCCATGTTACGTAAGTCACCTGGAACTAAAATATTTTGTTATACAAGCCGAAAACCATAAATAGGGTTTGTCAAATAATTATAAAAACCATTTGAGAAGATGCCTAGTTACATTAGAAAAATAGAAATCGTTTGACTCGAATAAAAGACATAAATCTATTGGGTAATGCAATTGCAGAAGGAAAGGAAATGTCTTCTAAGTCAACATGTTTTTCTAACATTTTAGTATGGATAACTTCTAAAAAAAATGTCAGTGTTGTCATGGACCAAGGTTCCATCTTTTTAGATATCTCTCTGTTTAAAAATCCTACTTCCTGCGTATATGGAGCAAAATTTGGACCTTCCTCAAGGGAAGATAATTTTCTAATTTCACTAAGTGTTAATTCACTTTGAGGTAAAGCTTGCGCACCTTTGATTAATGCAGACTGTAGCATCGGCCTAACAAATTCTTCAGCAGAGGCAAGAGACTAACGCCGTCGATTTTTTTAGCCGGCGGTTCTATTTGATTGATTTCACAGATCGTTGGGAGAATATCGACCAGGCTGGCCGGCGTCGATTCTACTCCGCCCGGCTTGATTTTTTTAGGCCAGTGCAAAATACCCGGCGAGCGTATCCCGCCTTCATAGACGTCGGCTTTTAAGCCGCGCATATTTCCCCGGGAGGGAGCGCGATAGGGGCCGTTATCAGACGCAAATACAATTAATGTGTTTTCCCAATCGGCCTGTTTTTTTAGTAATTCGAGGATACGGCCCGCGGCCAGGTCCATGAAATCGTTAAAAATGTTTGTGCCGAATCTAACTCAGTGACTCTGTTGAAGACTGATTCCGATAAAAGGTATAGATCTCAAAAATAACAAAAAAGAATTGCGTCTCTTTTTTTCAAAAATAAACGTATCAAACTAAATAGAAGATTTATTCAAAACATCCATCTGGCATCCCTTCAAAACTAATCATTGCTTACGTTCAGTATTATTCATCATTTTCATGTTCTTCTTCACTAAATTATGCCTGGTCCTCATCTGGCTCAGCAATCATACATGACATTGACGGAAGTTTAATTTTCCAAACTTGGAACTTCACAGGACCTTTCACTCCGGCGGTCGCGACTACCGACTCACCGACGTGCATGGCAAGGTCGTGTCCGCGCTCCTGGCTTGAGGCCGCGAGTACCTCGCCTGGGACGTTTCAGCGCGCGAACAGCATGTTGACCTCGAAGACCCGCTCCCCGCGGTCGTCGTACGAGTTGGGGTCGATGGACACAGGTGCGAACCCATCGCTGCGCAGGCGACCGACGAGTTGTTCGAGGCTCGGTGCGCCCTCGTACAGCGGGACGAGCGGAACTTCGATCTCGATCAGGGTCATCTGTGCAAGTCGGTGGTCCGCGCCATCGAGGGCTTTAGAAGGTCAGGAGTCTGTCGTAGAGGCTCTGTTTCGTCATATAGCGAAAGATCCCCGACATGACAAAGTCGTCAAAATCCTTGCACACACCGTGCCAAAGCGTGTTTTCGGCGATTGGAAAATGGGCTACGCGGGTGTACGACGTCAGGCTCTAAAAGAGATAGAGGGGTTGAGTGACTTCTTTACGGAAGCGAGATGCCTGACCGACATTGACTCTAGTCGCGCAGTGAGCTTGATGAAGGCGTTTTCTTCAGGGCGCTGGAGGCTTTCCTAACTGAGACTCCCCAGCGAAACGGCCAAAAACGTTGCACGACGAAATTATTCTGTTATACAGAATAATTTCTGTTCATTTTAATTTTTAATGTTGCTCCTTACTTGCAGTTAAAAAACTTGTTTTGTTTTATGTAATATATAATAGACAAGTACCTATACATGCATTGGTTTTTCTATAGTTTTCATAAACTTTTAAAGAGTAATATATTGAACATTCAGTGCACATATAGAACTCAGGGTATACATTTGACTGAATGAAGGTAGGATTTGGTAAAAGTAAATTTGCTGCACAAATGAATGTTATGTTTGGATTCAGGATAAATTCTGACTACAAAAATATGTCTTCTTCTGTCTATTGTGCCCGATGTGGATGTCAAGATGAAGGAGACAACAATTAAAGTTCCTGACGTTGATATAGACATGCCCGACGAACATGATGATGAAGTTGAAGCCAATTAATGATTATTTAGTAATCAAATGTTAATAACACTATTCCACTCATTGTTAAGAGATGGAATAGTGTAGCAAGTAAGCTCCGTTAAATATTTATTCCTTCAAGGTTATTTGATTAAATATTGTGGTTGACACAGAAATACCTGCTACTTTGTGAATTGTCCAGAATGAACGTCAAAACTGCTGTTTCACTTAATTAAAGACGGCAATCTTAGAAGAGCCCGGACGATTTTGAGTCTGATTTGCTTGAACTATCTGACGTGATAGATTTAGAAAGTAAAAAGCGCAAAAAGAGAGATGGTGATGGGAATAGAAAAAAAAATGACAAAAAATCCATTAATAATGGAGGCAACTCAAAGAAGTTTTATTCTCAAAGTTTCTCCGAAAAATGGACGAAGGACCCCCTACTCAGAGACTGGCTAGTCCCAGACCCAATAGATGGGACCAAAGCATACTGCAAGTATTGCTGCAAGGTGCTAAAGGGTAGCAAAACCCATATGCTTCGCCATGCTAATAGAGGCCCTGAATCTTCTGTAGGAGCAAATAATATGACGCACGAATACAAAAAAAGAACAAAATTAAAAAAAAGAATAAAAAGTAGAGTAGTTAATAGGATATCTAGGAATAGTAAATAAAAGTAAGAGAAGAGTAAGTAAAAAAGAATAGTACAATAAAAAGGAGGCATTGATGCATGACATCCCCAGTAACAGAACTTATACAAAAAAAACTGATATGAATCTCCATAATACTAAAAACGGATTCTCAATGCTAAAATACCAGAATAGTAGACATGGCTTTTTTGGCTTCTAGATTCCTCTTTAAATAATTCACATGGTGCCTAATGTTTTTTAAAGGAACTAAATTTTCTTATTCACGACACTTTTACAAGTTAAATCTGTTTCCATGTGTCCGGGACAAGTATTTCTTTGAAAACGAATTTCAGATTATTTTGAAAAAGGATGGCTGCACGTTATTTATCGATGAGAATAGCAAAGTCATTAAATGAAGACATGTAGTCTTGATGGGACTTCAGCTTGTCTTTTCGTGAATCCAATAATCTATGCTATACCGGGACAGCTTTAGCGCTAAACAATTTTACAAATAGTTTATAATACGAAACACTTTTAAAATAGAGAAAAAATAATCTAAATATTAAATCTAACGGGTGAAAAATTAGCGAAAAATCAGCTAAAAACATGTGGCACCAAACATCCTAAGAAGGTGTAGTTGTCTTTGGGAATCAACAAATTGTTAATGTTTGATGTTTTTCATATGAAAAACGTCAAATTTAACTTTTGTTTTGCTTAGGCCTGCTTCTTTTCACGGTTCAACGTGGCAACGTTGACGAAAACGTGGTATAATATTAAAAAGTTCAGAATTTTGGAACGAACAAAAGAAAACTCTTAGAAAATTTTGGTTTTCAGCTATGAATATATCTAAGATGGGTTTAGGGAGGGGGGATGTTTATATTTTGATATCATGTGACGGTAAAGGGTTCAAGAAAATCAATATCATCTTCTGTGTATCCACCGGGCTTGTTGGCGATAGCTACCATCCCTATGACGTCCCCATTCTCTTTCTCGGTAATCGGAATGCCCAGGAATTGGTCAACTTGCGGGTGTCCCCTTGGTGTCCCCCGAGCTCTTTTATCCTGTTTGGGGTTGTTGGAGATCACGGGTTTCTTACTCGTGATGACTCTTCCAAAGAGATTGTCAAAATTAGTGAACCGGATGCCGGACACAACGTGACTATCGTGGAACTTCTGTGTCGCTGGGTCTTGGGCAATGTTGCTGTAACAATAACCAAACAGGTAACGAACGTGTAACTTTCCTTTGAAGGTATGGTAGTCCTTTTATAATCATTACCTTAATAATATTTGAATTTTACAGACAGAATACACAATCAAATTAATTAGCTAGTTTCGATTTCACAGTTCGAATCGGCAACACTGACGAATTTGTAGTACCGCCTAAAAACTTCATAATAATTTAACAACCAAAAGAAAAAATATTTGCAAATCGTAGTTTTTAGGTATGAATACACTTAAGATGGCTTCAGGGGCAAAACACTATTTATTTTAACACTCTTTAAAGGGATAGGGGTGCAGCTTCTGACGTTTCAAATAAGAAATTCATCTTGGTCTGACAACTTAATTTGTCTATTTTCTGGCGAACTGCACCAGCGAACCCTCGATCATGGCCGATTTCAAAACGCACATTACCACCAGTACCCTTTGCGGGATCGGGTTGGGCGCGACGGCCTATCTTGGCTTTAACTATCCTCTTGATCAGAGCTTGCTGGCTGCGGGTCTTTGTTCAATTTCTGGGATGCTACCCGACTTGGACAGTGACAACGGCGTGCCGGTACGGGAAACTTTCGCATTCGCGGCAGCAATTGTCCCGATGCTCATGATCGATCGATTTCTTACTACAGTTCGTTACCACGAACTGTTCGATAGACCTGTTTTTAAAGTTGAAGTCCAACGACATTTGACAATGTGTTTATAGACGTGAAGACGAAATGCTGCCACAAATTTCATATATGAGCCCTGTTTACATCTCTCAAACTACGAGAGCAGCGTCCATTATTCAAGTCTCAACTTTTCATCCAGCAAGAATTGCGACAGTATGAATTAGCAGTAGAGCCAGTAGAAACATTTATTTAAACGATTATCACTGAAGGTAGAGTTGCTAGATTGAGAGTTGCTGGATGTTACCGCTTCGGAAGAGATTGTGAGGGGGCCGCGCTAACGAAAAGTGAATTCATATCTCTGAACAGGACTACCATGGTTTCAGGGACTCCATAATGCAGCAGAATGTGTCATAATCCATATCGCCATATCAAGTCAAAAATCTACTCGAACTCTATGAAGAGTAGTACCAGCGCTTTTGCAGACTCGATGTTCTTCTCCATCATTTGCCGAATGGAGAAAATCTAGTCTATGGTAAAGCGATCTTTTCGAAAGTTTGCTTGGTATTTCTCTAAGACATAGTTTATCAGAGATTTGAGACGGTTAGATTTGATTTTGTAAGAATCTTTGCCGGTAGGCTGTTGTTTGTTTTTAGTTGTTTTTTTTTCGTTAAAAAACTAACTCTAAATTTCATGGTACGAATATTCAAACGACAAATTTCATAATTGCTTATTTTTAAAGGTCCATGACTAGACCTCCAGATAAATATAAAGAAGAACAAATATTTAATAATGGGGGATGTTTTTGTTGTTGATAGTGCTTCTTGGCTGTTGCCTACTGCACACACGGAATGAACAATATATTCAAACCCAGAGTTATTGAAAATGTTGTCACAAGAATAACAACAGCTCGAATTGATATATGGCTTTCTTGAAGACGACCAAGCAGGGGATATTACGCCCTCCGGTGAAGGCGACATGGGCCACCGATGCGTGGCTGGTGAGCGCGGCGCCCGCCTCCGGCCCGCCAGTGAGCACGTTCAGAACACCGGGCGGAAAGCCAGCCTGATCAAAGATCCGCGCGAATTCCAGCATCGGCGCCGGGCCTTCCTCGGAGGCTTTCAGCACCACCGTGCAGCCCGCCGCCAGCGCCGGGCCGATTTTGACAGCGGACAGGAACAGCTGCGAATTCCACGGCACGATGGCCGCCACCACGCCCACCGGCTCGCGCCGCAGCCAGACCTCCATATCCGGTTTATCAATCGGCAGATGCGTTAGTTGATAACCATTCAAGGACAGGTTTCTATTTTAAGACCTCCCTAAACTTTCATTTTGGGTCTTAAGGAATTCAGTTTTTCAAAGTACCAGAAAAAAATCAGTTGTCAGCGTAATAGCAGATAAAAGCAATGCATAATTTATTTTTTAAAATTATTAATTAAAAGAAAACATATAGAAGCTTGAAAAGTCTGCTTTCCTTTCAGATTCACGAGATTCCTGTCAAGAATACTGAATATTTTAGAACACAACATACCGTTTTCAACTCAACACTATAATTTCAAGCATAATCTATTTTTCTCTTTTTTCTTTCAATTAGCCTTCTGTACAAAGGACTATCTGACTTAAGCTGAAAGTTGGAATGTCTCTAATCAGTCTATATTTCAAAAAAAGTATTTTTGTTTTGGAAGGCATGCCACCAAAATGGTTTTCAGCACGCAAGACCATCTATACCCTGCAAAACTAGATAGGCTGAAACTCTTAAAACTTGTATATGGGAGAAAAGAAGGTGATGCCATTATAGCATACAAGCTAATGGAGGCCAACACTCTCCCAGCATTATTTCCTGTTGTTGCTCTTGCTTCAAAAACCAGAGATCATTAGCTGAAACTTATAAAGCAGTCTACACTTCATCATCAAGAAGAAGAAGGCGCCCTTCGCGCGCGACCTGGTCTTCGGGCTGGAGAACAACAGCTCCCACCACGCGGTCGCGCCGCTGAAGATGGTCCTCGCAGACGGCCCCTACGACCTGCAGCTGATGGCCGTCGACCAGCTCGGACAGATCGCGACGACCGAGAGCGTCGACACGCTGATCGGCCAGCTGAAGAAGGAGGGCGACAAGGGCGACCCGCAGCTGCGGCGCCGGATCATGGCCTCCCTCTCCACGCTCACCAAGGAGAACATGGGCGACTCGCTCAACTGGATCGGCTGGTGGGACGCCAACCTTGTGGATGCCCTGGCTGCTTGTGGATGCACCTCTAGAGCCACGGGAGGATCTAAGGTCTAAGGTAAGGTTAAGGTTGGAAATGAGGTTAGCAGCTGGCTTTGTATTATAACAGGAGTTAAGCAGGGTTGTGTTCTATCCCCCTTTATATGGATCAATTTGTTGACTTTGTCTTAAGGAGCAGGAGCACAGGAATGGGAATGGGAGACCACGGAATCAAATAAAGAGGAAAATTAAATAAGGGGAAAAACTATCCTGGACAGGCCGTGCAACACACTCAGTCACACCTATCAGACAGACCTGCGAAACATAAATGTTGGACGACAAACCATAGAAAATGTTAAAAAAAATCAAGTACTTTGGGTCTTTTGTAACACTAGATGGTGGAGCTAGAAAATATATTTCTGCCTGCATATCAAGTGCACGGGAATTCGTCACCAGTCTAAAAAAGGTGCTTGTCTCGACAAAAATTAAAGTCTGTATAACAGCCATTTGAGCTGTACCGTTGAACTCTTGTGAGATGAGTCTGCTTCTGACAAAAGGGACGAGAGCATTGAACGTGTTTGATCAACGCTGCCTTCGATATATCAAATCAAATCATTTATTGTAGACGAGATACACTTTCATAGACATGGGCTAAAATTTCACACAGGAGAACTAATGAGAATTGAAAAATAGAGGGCTATTATCTCTCTAGAAGTTGGATTTCATTAAGAAGTAATACCCTTAGTTTTATTTTTTCAGAAAAATTGGGAACTCGCATAAAATTTATCTTGATCTACAGAATCGAGTCCTAAATATATACCAAAACAAATTATTTATTTTATTGGATACTCATTTTTAAAATTAGCGGCTTTAGTTTTCTAGGTTTAATAAGTCTGGTTCCCATCTAGTTCTTGCCAACACAATTAAACAGTAAAATACATAAAGACGAAAATGTTTAGATGGCAGCGCCCCTTCCCTTGCTCCCGGAAAATCCCAACCGGCGGATTCCGGCAGCAGGGCAACTGACCCTTTGTGAATGCCTTGCTGCCGTCCTATAGAGGGTCATGGCTAAGGCAGTGGCAAAGAAGAAGAAACCCAAGAGCAGCAAGAAGACGGCGAAGCGGCAGATTCAGCCGTTGCGCTGGCTGCGGCGCTGGGCGTTGCGCGCGGTGCTGGCGGTGACGGCGGTCTTTCTGTTCCTCATCCTGCTGTTTTCGGTGGTGAATCCGCCGGTCACCCATACCATCTGGGCCGAGCAGCGCCGCTTGGGCGAGGTTTTTATTATGTATTTTTGTCAGAAAAATTGAACTGTACCGGCCGAAGAAATAACGGCATTACTCTTCCTCCCCCCCCCGCACACCATATGAATCAAGTATAAACAGGGCAGATTAATATCTGCTCATCCAAGTTTCAATCTCACTTTTTCCTATCATTCAGAATACTACTAGACCTTCTTTTGTAGTTAAAAATTTTGTCCCTTGTGTATGGAATATAATTCACGTTAAAATAATAATTTTGAGTCATGTGGCAGCTTTCAAGGCTACAGCGAACAGACTTCCTTGCAAAATATTAGTAGTCATGTGTATGGTTTTCCAGGATTCACTCACTCCCCCCAAGAGCCCTGCCATGGGAGCGCCGATCACCGGAATCCCGCTCCACCATTGTCCCACGTCACCGGCCATCATGGCGCGGCCAAAATCCTTCACAATCCCACTCGAGACAATGAAGGAACAACTCAATCCCGCTAGGAGGATCTCCGAAGTCCGACGTCCCTCCAAATACCAAACGACGAGTCCCCAAACCATTCCCAACGGCAGCCCATTGAAGAAAATCGCTACCACCTTCAGGTTGCTCGGCACCCATCCGTAAATCAAAAGGGAGAACTGAGCGACCAGGATCATCGCACGTTGAGGTCAAGCGCCCATACTTGGCCCCGTTATTGGAAAGAGGGGAGTTAATGTTGTTGTAAACGAGCAGAACCTAAACCCGGGGGAAATGCCCCTCCGCAAGCCCACTATCTGAAACCTTAAAATTCTCCCTACTAGAAAATACCAAACCCCAGGGTATCTTATCCCTAAGATTTCTAACTCCTGTATGGATAGACAGTGCTTTTCCCTTTCCGTGTGTCTGGAGAAAGAGTGTTGATGTACAAATATATAGATAATTTACGTTTTAATTGACGACAGCATCGGAAAAGCACCGGATAACTTGCTAGAAAACTTGAGGAGGGGACGAAACCCCTCATATACGTAAATATTTCACCTCCTTCTAAGTTTTAATGTTGCTCCTTACTTTCAGTTGAAAAAAACCTTGTTTTTTTCTATTTAATTTCTTATGGTTATTTTAAACGATGCTGGAGAATTCTCTCCCCCTATGATAAATTCCTCCATGAAAAGATCCTCTCACGTAACCCCCTTCCCATTACCAGAAAAATCCCCCCTGAAAACGTTTGTATACTTCCCAATAACCAACACTATATGTAAACAATGAACAACGTTCATAGCTTGCAGCCCTTCCCCCGGGGACTCTGGGGGATGTCTAAGAGAAAGCAATTAGACAAAAAAAGAATTAATACGCAAATTTTATCTTAATAATTTATGTGGGGAGAGCCAAAATCAAACATGCATTAATTCAAAAACGTTCAGAAATTAAATAAAAAAAATAGTTTTTTTACTGAAAGTAAGGAGCGAAATTAAAACTTAAAGCGCACAGAAATTACTCCATATACGAAATGGGTTGTCCCGTCCGCAATCCCACGCTCTTTACGCTAAAGTTTGACCCTTTGCCACAGTTCTACTTTTTAAAACAATTAAAAACTTTAGCGTAAAGAGCGAGGGATTGCGGAGGGGACGTTCCCGTGTGCGACGTGCGGCGTCCACGGGCTTCTCATTGCTCCAAATGCGCAGCGTCCGGTCGCCGGACGCCGTCACGAGCCGGGTTCCATCGGGCGTCCACGCCATCGCGTACACATAGTTGTATGACTCGCCCGGCTGCGGTGTGTGAGCCTCAAACGACAGGACGACCTCGAACTCAGTCGTCTCCACGACGAAGACTCGGCCGTCCCTGCACCCCGCAGCGAGACGCGTGCCGTTGCGAACGCGGGGCAGGTAGGCGGCGGCGCGCTCTTGGCGCGCCGCGCGCCGCATCGCGATCATCGCCCGCTGGTCAGGCATGGGTTTCAATATTGATGCTGAAGAAGCTGATCGGCTTGATATCTCGCTTGATGTGATTGAAAAAGTACTCGCCGATCCATCTCTCAAGGGGTGGGATGGATTTGGCGTTGTTGTGCAAGCCTATGGCCCGCGCGCCACTTATGTTCTTGATTGGCTGTATGATCTCGCTGAACGGCTTGATCGCAAAATCATGGTGCGCCTCGTAAAGGGCGCCTATTGGGATACGGAAATCAAGCTCGCCCAGACAATGGGCCTGGATGGGTTTCCGGTTTTCACCCGCAAGCCGACAACGGACGTTTCATACATTGTGTGTTCTCTGAAACTTATGATTTGAGATATTTGGCTTAGTATTTCGTGCTTGACTTGTCTAAAAGCTGTGATTTGAGATGCTTAGTTTGCTAGTTTGGGCTTTTCTGAGCTAGGTTTCTTAGGATTTCTTAAGTTTGCTGTCTGAAACTTTTGATTTTGGTTGTCTATTGCTAATTTGGGCTTTTCGGAGCAACTTTTGTTTGGCTTTCGTAGGTTTATCGTTTGAAACTTATGATTTGATATATTTAGCTTGCTTATTTGGGCTAGTCTGAGCAATTAATCTTGGGCTTTCGTGACTTGACTTGCCAAGAATCGTCGGCGGTCGGGGGAGAGGCGCCGGGAAGGAACAGGAGCGTCGCCGACGGGGCGAGCGGATCCATCGGGGCGAGCGCGTGCAGGAGCGCATCGGAGTGGAGGCCGGCCTCGCGGAGGGCGGCGATCTCCCGGGCGTTCAGGTCGTTCGGCATCGGTCCGTTGCCCAGGTCGGTGCCGTAGAGCACGGTCCCTCCTGCCGCGTGGAAACGGCGGACGTTGTCGATCGCGATCGCGCGCGCGGGGCCGTCGTGGATGGCGAGGGTCGAGATCCACGACGCCGAGGCCGCCTGTCGTGCGATCTCCTCATCGTCGAGTGATGCGTTCTACAGCAGAGATAGATGCGGATCGCCGCCGTGTCGACGCGGCGTTGACCGCGTTGGCGCAGCGCGACTTGCGCATCGATGATCCGGTGCGCGAGCTGCCGTCGCTCGATTTCTATCTCGCCTACCACGGCCGCAACGATCGCTCCTTCCGCCAGCGCTTGGCGCGCCTGTTGAGAACGGCCTGCCCGCGCTTGTCCTACGTGGCGCCGCACTGCGGGTCGGTCTCGCCGCGCCACCCGGCTCAGCGAACGCGCGTCGGGTTCGTGTCCAGCCACTTCGCGAATCACACCATCGGCCATCTCAACGGTTAAGGATTCCACATTTTCACGTGATTTGTTTTTTCAAGGGTCATGGGAAATCCCCACTTGTAACAGAGGAGGGCACGCAGGTGTAACAGAGGACAATGCACACATAGGTCTTACGTAATACTCTGAGAGATTTTTCCTTCAGGTTTTTATTTTTCTTTCTCTGAGTTTTTTTTCGAGACATCATTGAATTTCAATGCGTATTTCAGGCAACCTTTATAAACTAAATTTTTTGTCGGCATTAGGGTTCGTTAGAAAGATCCCCTTAATTGAATGGAGCGCTAGACAGTTGGACTATCAAAGCCTTCCTTATACCGTGTCCTCATTTAAACTATTTGGCGTCACAATTCCTTCAAATTTAAATTTGGATATCTACGTTAAAGGTATCATTCATAGAGCTAATGCGGCTATCACCCTCCTTAAGCTCCTAAATAAATCTAGCCCCTATAAATAATATAAAATACCCCTATAAACCATTCAGATTACAGCCACCTAGAGCTGATTCTGAGCCCATCCCTATTTTGTCCCCATTCGTTGCGTTACTTCCAGATATAAAAAAACTTGTTTCAGCTTGATCACAGAAAAAATTAATGAGATAGCCCACTGGTTTCTCTTTTTTTTTCTCTCTTTTGGCACCGATAACAAAAAACAGAACAGGTGGTGACAGCAGACTTTCCAAGACAGGCCCCGATTTGGTTGTGGATCGGAGCGGACATAGAATGCCGTCGCGTGCAGAGACAAATTGTTAAATCGGTCATTTTTGATAGTTTTTGTCTATCAGCATGGTTCGAGGGGCTGAAACCTGAATTTGCTGATATTAGGTTTTAATCAGGACGGACCCATAGAGGATGACAATCGGCATGGAAGGAAATCAGCGATGGCGACGTTGAGGCAGTTGCGTTACCTGGTCGCCCTGTCAGAGGAACTGCACTTCCGCCGGGCCGCTAGGGCCGATGCAGGAACCTTATTAGTCAAGAAGCGTCGTTAATCTGATACAATACAATCCTAACTCAATGCAAAAACCGAACCAATTCCAAGGTGAGGAATATCGATGGGCTAGTTTAAAAAATAACTAAATTTTCAGACTGACATGGTGTTAAAATGAGCAGAGTCCTGAGTCAATGCAAAAAAAGCATGGCTCTCATTTATTGCTACCCAATCTTTCTTAAAAGGGAGAGTTTATTGGCCACCCTGGTATCAAATTGGTATGAAAATTATGTATGCCGATCATAAGGACCTTAGGACAAATCGCCCTTGTTTTCACAGTCACCTCAAAACACAAAGAGTAATGCTTGATCCTCCTGTGAGTCGAGTTGACGGGGGTTTCATTTTAAACGACCCAGTTAAATGTTGTTCATGCCTACACGGGTGAAATAAGACATTATTGAGACTAATCTTCAGAACTGGGGTTATAGGGACACGATAAAAGCATGGGCTATCCAAAAAGTTTATTTCAAAAGTGAACAGTCAGGAGAGGTTGTTCATGTTTGTATCTCGAACTGACAAGTCCACCCCTGGCCTATTTGCTTTGGAGGAGTGTTTTATTAATTGGGTTCAAAACGACATAAATAATTTGTACTCCGGACCGGCGACCGACAGCATCTCCCAGCAACGCCACGCTAACACGGTTTGGTGGACGTCGATCTCGACATGCACGGTCGGCTGCAGGGCGACGTACGCCTTCTCCAGCCCGTTCGTGCTGTAGATCCGCTTGAACGTCGCCTCGGCGCCAGCCATGTCGCGGGCCAGAACGCGAGCCCGCAGCCCCATGGCGTCCGCCTCGGACGCCGCACGGACAGCGCCGGGTCTCGCTCGCTTGCCGACAGCCAGCATGCGCCGCTTGGTCCTGTGCAGCACCTTGAGCACGGGCAGGGCACGGTGCTTGGCGGGCTACCTTGCGTAGCAGCAATAGTTTTTTTTTCGTTTATTTGAAAACTTCCCCTAAGCATTCCCTAAAAATTTCAACCTAATACCCTTAGTATCGTTAGTTACAATAAGCGTTGAACTAGTATTAACTAAAAGCATACACATAGCCTCTTATGGCTAGTTTAAAATCCACCGCAATTTAACCTGACAGGTCTAACTTAATAATTTGAGCCGTTATTGAGAAGTTGCTTTAGACAATTTGCCTCACTTTAGAAAATAGGGGGACACCCCCCTTAAAGTCATAAAATCTTAACGAAAATCAAATCATCAGATTCAGCATTATATTGTGATTATTTTGCATACCAGCTTCATAGCTATGATGAGAATTTTCTTGAAGCCATTTACCTGTTAGAGGATCGCGATGGTAAATATTATCCCCATAGGCATGCTTTAGGCTATTATTTAATCTTGGCCTTTTTATTGAAAAGCGTAAATCTTCCCAATATTCATCAAAGCTTAAAATTTCTTGGACTTTCATTGCGAACACTAAATTCCCTTTGATTTTGTAATTGGCCGAACCAGTCCCGATTACCATATCACCAACTTGGGCTGTTCTGCGGATATTTGGCTTGCAAGTTGCTAGTGTGCAATATTTTCCATTCCCACGCGTTGCCTAGCATGTCGTGTAAGCCCCAAGGATTCGCTTGAAAGGTGCCAACTGGTGCAGTGTGTTCGTAACCGTCGCTACAATTGAATACAGGTGCATATTGAAAATGAGCGCGAAAGGTATCGTCCGCGACGTTTGCGTAGTTGCAGGCATCTTTGTTACTCGGACCCCAAAACCAGGGACCCCGAGTCATCGCTCTCGTCGCATACTCGAATTCAGTCGAGGTAGGGAGGCGGTAGTTGTAACCGGTTTCATTGCCTAGCCAGCGGGTGTAAGCCACGGCGTCGTAGAAGCTCACGCATATTCAGGTAAAACCATATGTTGCACAGGATAGTGAAATCCAAATTTCAGATAGAGGTGCAACACATGGCTGATGCTGCATTTCTTGGATTAGCAGTAATTACGATTGGTTCAGCAATAGCTGCACTAGAACTAAGATCATTGATTTATGGTTCCATCGCTTTGATGGGAACTTTGGGCGGTATTGCAGGATTCTTTTTCTTACTTGACGCACCATTTGTTGCATTATTCCAATTGGCAGTTTACGTAGGTTCTATCGCTGTCTTGATTTTGTTTACTGTAATGTTAGTAAAGAGAGAATTAATTTTCAAAAAAATCGATTAAAGAATTTGTTGATGGTTGTCGTGATAAACGTTCCATTTTAATGAGTTTATTTAGTATTTTAATGATGCCTGCCATTTTGGCTGTGGTTTTTCATTTTACCTCTGAGAAATTTAATGCTGAAAATGAAGTGGAAATTCCAATTCAGGGCTTGGAGTATGCTCCAGCATTGGCTGGCTGGTTTGAAGGTCGGCGTAATATTTCCCTTGTTTTGATCGGTGTTTCGGAAGATGCAGAAGCGTTGGTGTCTTCTAAACAGCAGCCTTTTGTCATTAACATTCCTGAAGATTATCAAGAGAAACTGGCTGAAGGGGGTCGGCAAGGCCGAGAGCCGCGAAAGTCATATTCGTCAAGTCGTATTCCTTATGCGCCGGAACACACGGCGGCACCCACGGCGCAACCGTCTTCCGACCGGTCGTCCAGAACCGGGCGCGGCCGGTGCGGGATTGATATTATGATTATTATTCCCGGGACATGGCATCCGGCATTCCGGAAGCATCGCGCCATCGCGAGATAACAGGGGCGAGCGGTTTCGCACGCCGTGCGCGTGACATGGGGCTTTTCGCCCTGTATGTCAAGATTAATAAGGATTTACCGGAGGATACGATGATCGACGATCAGCTGCTGGTTCTCGTTCAGGGCGGAGCCGTAGCCCGGCTCAGTGCACGCTGGGGAGACCGGCCGGTGGCGCTGCTCGGAGCTCTGGCGATGACGGTGGCGCTGCTCGGTCTCCTGCCGGCGGGGACGCTCTGGGTTACCCTTCCGCCACTTGCACTGCTGGCGCTCGGTCGCGGTCTGCTCACGCCGACCCTGACCTCGATGTTGACCAAGGTCGCCGATGCGTCGAGGCGCGGGGCGGTCCTGGGGACCTACCAGTCGATGGCGTCGGCGGCGCGAGCCTTGACGCCCATCGTCGCGGGATTCCTCTACGATGTCGGGGCGGGGGGGAGGGGGCTTAAAAGGGTATGGTAGAAAAGAAAAAATAAAGTTTCATGTGTATTATAGACTAGTTCCTATTTTTTCCGTTGCGACAAAGTCGTTTAACCGATTTACCTCCCCTCCCCAATACAGACTTTATCCTTATAAAGCTTGAAACTCTTCTGACAAGTTTATGAATAAAAAAAACCTACCTTATCCTTTCTCGATCTCGCTCAAGTTGGTTCAAGTGTAAATTTCTTACATCATCTTTAACGATATGGTTGTATGGGTATCTATTAATAATATTAACGGAAAGGGTACCGCAATTTAAAATCGGTTAAATAATTCGTTTTCAGTAAAGTGCATTTGCCGCAGTAGGCTTTAGAATTTTACGATGAAAGAATGAGGCGAAACCCAAACTTTTCTTTGTAGAGATTTTTGTTCGTTTCAAGCTGGATTTGTATGTTCAAATTTAAGTTTAACTCGTTTTAAGGTTTCTTAATTCATTTTTATTAGTTACTATTGTTTGTTTGTTTGCTACGATTGCTTATTTAATTTTTGTTTGTTTTGGGTTTCATTTATTGCTCGAAAAGTAAAATATTTTTGCTCATTTTAAGCTTGATTTGCATATTCAACTTAAGCTTTATTTGTTTTGTGCCAGGCCAAACGCACGCTGATCCAGGATCACATCGATCACTGCCTGGAACATACGGTCGGCGCCCTTACCAACGGTGAGCGGGCGCCACTGGAAGAGTTCAAGCAGATCACCAAGTACCTTTGAGCACCCTGCCATGTCGTCCTTCGCCGAAATTCTCCAGCAAGGGGCCTCTCAGGCCTGGCTGTATGTCCCCACCGCCATTCTGCTGGGCGCGCTGCATGGCCTGGAGCCCGGACACTCGAAGACTATGATGGCCGCCTTCATCGTGGCCATTCGTGGCACGGTGCGCCAAGCCATGCTGCTCGGTCTAGGCGCTTTCTCGACACGACCACGAAGACGCTCGTTGGTCCTCGCCGCCGCAACAAAATCTAACGTAATTGGAAAGGACTGCCCGATAAAACGGGACCAGAGGTAGTCAACGAAGTCGTCTAGCGTCACTTCTCCTTCGGCATAGTCGCCGGCAACATCACGAAGCTGCTCGACTTCCATTGCGAGCACTTTCTCGTAAGCCGCACACAAGAGGTCTTCCTTTGCCGGATAGTGATGAAGCATTGCACCACGGGAAATGCCGGCACGCTTGGTGATCTCAACTGTTGATGTGTTCTGAAGGCCAAGATCGAATATGCTTATAGGGCCCAAAAGATTTCTCGAAGAGAGAAACAGAAGATAGAATGAGAGTTATTAAAAAGAAAACGAGCAAAGTGAAAAAGCATCATTTACCTGGTTTACTCGACGAAGAGGAGAAACGTCGACAGCTTGACGACGAACTGTGCCAGCACGACCAATGCGGGTGGAATCTTCACGAGGACCCGAGTTAATAATGGCGTTCACCAGAACTTGAAGAGGATTCTATAGACAAAGTAACCATACTTTTAATTTTTATTTATACAAAATTTCCCTCGCTATACACTGAATTTGCCACGCCACTTCAATAATCTATATAAAAAAAGATGTCAGTTCATTTGTTCATAGATGTCTAATTAACATCCGTCCATGTGTCATTCTTGTCACCTTGATTTTTGATGGTTTTTGAGGTTTTAATGATCAAATCTAGCGATATCAGTTAAACCTGACAGAAGTTGTGCACAAAACAAAAGTGTTTTTAATTCCAGGAGACGAAAATTAATTTTTAACACTTGACACAAACGCATATTCACTCAGACAAGTGAAGGAGAAAAATTTCAAACAATAAATTTAAAATTTATTTAATTTATTCTTTAGCCCTTATTTTCACATTGAATTTGACACAGTGTTTTGAGAGTCGTGATCGCATCGAGGATCGTCTGCTCCGGCCTGAACGTGATCAGGCTCGTGGTCATCAGATCCTGAGCGGTCAGGATTCGGTTCGGTTCTCTCATGGCGTTCTCCTTGCGGAGGACTCGAGCATGTCGGCGGGTCGAGCGGTCGGTCGTCGCGCGGTTCTCTTCGGGCTCGGTCCTCTTCGCGTCGCTTCGATCCGATCGCGCGCGCACTCGCGTCGCTCGCGTCGTCGAAGTCGTCTTGCCGGGCGCGCTCCCTTCGTGCGCGCCGCGATCGGTTGCAGCGTCTTTCAACGCCCCCTATCGTACCCTTTCAGTTAAAAAAAAGTAGTTTTTTTTATTTAATTATAGTAAAGGTGCATTTGATAAATTATTAGGTGGATAGATAGTTTTGTCACCATAGCTTCAATAAAACTGATCAATTTGTTAGTGCTTATGTGTTATTTATTATGAGTGTTTTAGTGCTATGTATTATCAAGCTATCAAAAGCTGTCTGTTATATTTTCATGAGCTACTTTGAGTAATATGAGCTATTTATTGGAGTTCTTTTTTTTAGAACCTCAATTTTGTAATTTTCAGTTTTCTTTTCGTTGATTTTGTATAATTCTCCGTGTTCATTTTTATATTCCCCAGGGCCCCAACAACCAATTTCACTGGTGGCCCGATCATCCAATTCCACCGGGGGGTGGATCCTAGAATACAATTTTATGGCATCCTTAACTTAACCAACGGGGGGAGGGCCCAAACATCCAATTTCAAGGGGGCCCTAGCATCCAACTTCACCCGAACTCTAACCTAACATAAATACCGGGGCCCCCAGCATCAAACTCCGTCGGGGGCCCCTAGCATTCAATTTAGCCGGCCATCTAAACTCATCTAACCACCAGGCCCTAAAATCCAAGTAAAGATAAAGACGGGCAACTAAAGATTTTTGTCCACATTGTTAAAATACTCGAGTTACTCTGTTTCTTCCTTTACATACGGAATAATATGACTGGCTAAAGAAGGCTTTTATAACATCGAAGTATATTTGTGACCAGCGGCACCACATGGAAGGCGGTCTATTTTCACCCCTCCTTGATATTTGCGGTTCCAATTTTTCCCCTTCCTGCTATTTGCCCTTCTAGACATCGAAAAATACCTTTTTTGGCATTTTCATTAAGAAATATAATTTTTCTGGGGTTTTCATAATAAAATCCCTTTAGTTAGATATTGGAAAATAAATTTTGCCCCCTCCCCAATACTTTAATTAACCAGCGGTCACCCCTGGGAAAAAAAAACAAATAAACACGCATCAGTAATCTGTCTTCTGGCAAAAAAATACAAAGTTCTACATTTTTGTAAATAGGAGCTTGAGACTTCTAAAGTAAGGTTCTCTGACCCGCTGAATCTGATAGTTCGATTTCCGTTAAGATTCTATGAATTTTATGGGTTTTACATGTTTTCAAAAGACTGAATTCTCCTCTCTTGTTCTTTGTTGAGATGCCATGTTTGAGGACGGACAGGACGTTGCTGTTGAACAGGCGGAGCTTAAGCCAGAGAGAGAAAGTGCTCGACCTCCAAACTTTTTTGTGACCCCGGTACAAAAAGCATCCGGAACTTACTGACAATTGAAAATCATTTGATAGAGTAGTTCTAAATGATTTATAAGGGACAGGAATCCGTGAACAAGATGCATAACACACTAGAATGTTTCTTCTTCGGTTTCAGTATCGCGTGGCGAGGATCTTACAAAATTTATTAAAGATATAACTAAAAAAGAATTAAAAACGGCACGGAAGCTTAGAACCAATAATTAGTTCAAATAACTAAACTGACGCAACTGTCACATTATAAAACAGTGATACCAATATAAATGATGCCTTTCTTTCATCATACAGTGGAGTGGTAAGCCATGCCTTCTTGATATTACAGAAGGAGAAAACATAATGGAGGAAAACATAATGGAGGAAAACAAGTCTGAAGCTGGAAAAAACGAAACAGGCGAACAACAGAAAATATACCAAATTCTGATGGGTATGTTCCTATTTGATTTTACAGGGGGAGAATTCTCCATCAGATGCAACGTTATGGAATTGTCTACAGTAAAGAGTCATAAGACACCTCATCTGGAAAGGGTGGTCTTAAAGACTTCGGAGAGGGGGTCATTCGATGAGAAATTGGACGTTCTAGTGCCCTTTTTAAGAGTCAACTGTAAAAGAGAAATCGTTGACAGGGTCGTTAACGGCCAGGTTGTTCAATCCGGTATCAAAATGATGAAGGTATATGATAAAAACTTGATATTATCCGGAAATCGCTCCATTTTGGAAATGGTTATCACTAATATCATTAAAAATGCAATAAGCGCGATGCAGGGAACTGGTAAAATCGAATTAACCGCAAACGAAAGTTATAAAGGTGATTCTGTAATCATTCGTATTACCGATAATGGCACCGGCATGTCAGGAGAAAGAATGAAGAAAATATTTGAACCATTTTCTACCACAAAACCCAAGAATTTGGGTTTAGGTTTATGGTGCAGGAAGAGGAAGTTCTCGGGGTCGGGATAGTCGGCGACCCAGCCGAACTGGTAGACCTGGTAGACGCCGCGGCGCAGCTTGTCCTGGAACTGGTTGTAGGTCGTCGCGTCGATCTTCACGTCGATCCCGAGCTCGCGCCACGCCTTCGCGTAGAAGCGGACCTGGTTCAGCCCGGCGGTCGTCGTGTTGTACGTGTCGAAGGTGAGCGTGAGCGCATCGCCGGTCGCGGGATCGATCCCGTTCGGGTAGCCCGCCTCGCGCATCAGCGCGCGAGCGCGCTCGAGGTCCGGCTGGCGGTAGGCGTTCCGATAGTGGCTGCACAGAAGCCATTAACGCAGAACTTCAAATTGGAGTTTGCGCAGTCATCGTTTGTTGAACACGGCTGTGGCTGTGGCTGTTGTGGTTGTTGTTGTGGTTGTTGTTGTTGTTGTTGTTGATCTGGTGCGGGTGTTGTCTCTTGTGGGCTTTGAGTCGGTGCGGTTGCTGGTGCGTTTTGATCTTCGGCTGGTGGCTAAAAAAGCAAAAGTCATCTTTCAAGAATGCGAAAACAAAACTGGGTGTAGATAACATTGCAGACTTATCACGTGAATCCCAGTTTGATTTTGCATAGCTACCATCTTCATTCAGCTGTTATAAGAAATGGATAACATGGTAAATCATGTTAAAATCATGTTATCCTTTTACCATAATTATTGTAAAAGAATAACATGCATAACAAGCAAAGCTTCTTGGGCCGAATAACTTAACTTTGTAATAGTGTTTTAGTACTAAAAAAATGATTGATTGATGATTGATTCACCTGTCACTAGTTTCGTTGTGTGATTCAAGGGCATAGCCTGAATTATGTTTTATATTTGCCCACCTTGTCTATTGAGAGTCTAACTATCAAAACGACTCTTTTTAACGAATATATAACGAAATATATAGTTCTTGAATAATGGTTGAATTTAGGATCTTTTGGGGGGAGGGGGGTTGGGTTGTTTTCTCTCTCTACTTGCGTCCTGAAGGATAGTTTTCGGTGCTCGTTTTACTGGTAACGTATCAGAGCTTCCAGTTTTAGGGAAAAATCAATTATTTTAAGGACACTTATTTTGAATATGGGGACAAGGGGAAATCTAGGGTAAAGTAAGAATTTTCAGTGAAAGTTTGATTTTTTCGAACAAAAGGCTGAAAAACGCATCATTGTAATATTGTGAGAAAGATCTAAAACTTTATGTTGAAGTATTGGACATGGTTAAGTGTAGTGACGGATCAGCTGCCTATACCGGGGAGCCAAAATCCTGGGGGCATTATCTGCAGCAAAATGGCAATCCGGTTGGTTCAATCGGCAAATTGCATTACCGCAATTCTTCTGATCCGGTTGGTCTGGATTTTCAGCAGATCCCAATGCATCTGGTAAACGGCGTAGGTGATGTGTTGGGCTGTGTTCGCGAGCCGATGCCACGTCGATGGAAAGCGCGTGATCTGGCGGACAGTGCAGGCGCAGGGGAAACCTCCTACACTGCATACGATCGCAACATTACTGATGCGGCAGTTGAGTGGCTGGCTGAGCAAGGTAAAACACCGGCTGGTGGAGGAGGAGCGTGCGTAGATGTATTAGCCTCAGGTGGCTTGGTGCTGCGGTGAGTTGTTAGTATTAAATTTTATTCAGACTCTTTAGACGGCTTGAAAGGCATTAACATTATTTCCAAGCCCTGATCTGCCTTGTAGTGTTATTTTTTTATGTTTTTTGCTGATTTTGTGACAAACACAAATCGTTATTAGTGAAGTGCAACCCTTTAGCTCTCAACAATTTATGGTGGCAACAACCCTACTTTTATTTTGCTGATTGGTCTTTGCTATAATTATGATTTGATTGTTAGTTTCAAGACTCAATTTTAATCTTCAGTTTCGGTCTTTCGCGGACACAGCGCCAGATAACCCAGCGCCAGCCGGCCCGCCGCCAGGGAGATTTTGACATCGCATCCGCCCACGGTGCCGCTGAAATCGCCGATCAGTTGCAGATGGAGTGGCTGGCTGTCGGGGTCCATGGCCTCATCCTATCAATACAGATCCCACCGGGTCCAACGCATTGACCCCTCCCGCTCCGCCTCCCGCATCGTTGCATCGGCACGCGGGGAACGAAGCTGCGGTGAAAAGGCATGCGCAACCCGGTGAAGCGCATCCGTCGCCGGCAGATCGATCACGTAGAGGGATATGCCGCGGACAATCATATCCACTTCCACATTTGCCCGACCAACTGGGCCAAGAATGCGCGATGCAATACCGGGCGTATCTGGCACGCCGGAAACCGTTACCTTGGCCTCGTCCTTTGTATGTGCGATCCCAGAGACCACTACTTGTTCCATATCTTCACCTTCTATCGTGATCAACGTCCCGGGACCTGTGTCAAACGTAGACATCACACGTAATGGGACACCATAACGTCCAGCAAATTCCACCGAGCGCGGATGGAGTACTTTGGAGCCTAAGCTCGCAAGCTCTAGCATCTCCTCAAACGTGATGACATCAAGCCGTCGGTTGTGAAGGGCTCAATACTCTTGGTCAGCCAAACACTCGAACCGATCACCGAGTCCCGACCAATCACCGTCTTGCCGCCCAACACGGTCGCATTCGCATAGATCACCACATTGTCTTCCAACGTAGGATGACGCTTTGCATCTCGAATGAGATTTCCACTCGAGTCGCGTGGAAAGCTGATCGCGCCGAGTGTGACGCCCTGGTAAATCTTGCAATGGGCACCGATCTCACATGTCTCACCGATCACAACGCCTGTGCCGTGGTCGATAAAAAAGTACTCGCCGATCGTTGCGCCAGGATGAATGTCGATCCCGTTATACACAGATTTTACTGTAGTGTCACCTACTGGCTCAATATGCGTTTTGACATTGGTATTATAAGGTTCATTGACTATATCTGTTGGTATAGTAATGTTCTCATGCGCTTTGTTTTACTTCAATTCGTTTTTATATTTTTTGTTAAAAGTCTCAGCCAATAGCCTTTTTATTTTGCTTTCGATTTCACTGTCTATTACTACATTTTTTTACACAGGTAACAGTTCTGGCATGTAGACAAGACATGGTTTATGATATAGGTGCATTGGTAGTCTTTTATCTTTATTTTGCTCTCATTTGAATACTCATATCAGTTAAGTCCCATCTTTTTTAAAAGCACCACCACAACTTCTTGTCTGGATCTCTTTGCTGCAATTGCTACAATTACGATAATTGGTTTGAGCACCCTGTCTTTGAGATCACAGAGTAATTCCTCTACAAAAAGACCTAATTTCATTGTTGATAATCCTATGAATTTTGAATTTGAATGGCATATGTAAGAATGAAAAAAAATGATTTTTCACTGTTTAAAGGCATAGAAAACATTCTGAACCTCTTTACAAGTTCCCTGTAAATTTATGGGACTATTGTGGTGCATCTTTCTGTTCTAATTTAAAATAGGATAAATTCGCTGGAGCACAGACGCTGGCCGGCTCGCTCGCCGACAACCGGCGCTAGAATCGTCGCCCGGTCACGAGCCAGGTGGCCGGCCGGGCGCGGATCCAGGCCTCGAGTTCGAGCGTATCGGTCGGCTGGAGAACGATGCCGCTGGTGAAGTGCGTCTCGTGATCCTCGTCCTGCGTGCTGCTCGACGGCAGCTTGCTGCACAGGATCATCGTGCCGTTGACGTAGATCCTGAGCTCGCCGTCGAAGCCAACCGTATCGAGGACGACATCGGTCAGCTCGAACCTCCCCGACGGCGTGGGGACGCTCCAACGCGTCTGGATTTTAAACAATAATTAATACATATCCATTCTTCTTAATGCCGACTAGGAGGCGATATGGAGCACCTTAGAGAGATTGATTTTCGATTTTTAGCTGAACCAACCGATGTTAACTTTGGTGGGCGTGTACACGGTGGGATGGTGATGAAGTGGTTGGATCAAGCCGGCTATGCCTGCGCTGCGCAGTGGAGTGGCTGTTATTGCGTTACGGTATCAGTTGGCGGTATTCGCTTTAAAAAACCTATTCACGTTGGTCAGCTGGTGGAGCTAAGTGCAAAAGTCGTACACACCGGAAAAACCAGTATACATATCTTTCGCCAAAAGAATGCCGTCACGTGGTGGGGCGATCAACAGGCCACCGTTGACTACTGCAAAACCAACCTGCCCAGGATTTGCAAACAGTTTGGAGGCGACCTGCAAAGTGTTTTCATCTGTGGTTTTTCGCGCGGTGCAATCGGAGCCAGTTACATTGGTTTAGCGGATGACGAGATCGCGTCGATCTGGAAAGGAATGATCACCCACGATCATTTTGATGGCGACAGAACGTGGAACTACCCTGACAGCGATCGCGAGTCAGCGTTGGTTCGTCTGGCACGTCTGAAAGGCCGTCCGGTACTGGCATGCGGCGGTTGATTCTTTCCAACTACGCCAGAAAACCTTTCGCACATGTGTAACTCAACACTTTATGCATTTTTACAGAGATAATTTTGTCCGTAAAGTTGGCAGGGCCAAGTAGATTCAAGCTCTACTTAGAAGTTTACCTTATGCTAGGAAAAAGCTCAACATAGCAGCAACAAAAAAACTTCTGGATGAGCAATTTATGAATTTTGAAAACAAATTTAGATAGCCTTTCACGCTTGATCAGAGCTTGAATCCCCATCTCTATTACACATTTTTTTTTCTAGATATTTGTTATTGATGACTGAGATGAATATGATGGTTTTAGAAATTGTATTATATGGGTAATCTTTTGCACAAAAAGGGTTAAAATGCAGGGTAGTCTCTACATTTGTCTGACGTGTGGAAACGGGAGGGAATTTGTTGCATTTTCTGGGGAAAGTGTGAAGGGTTAAGAGATTTGAGACAGTAAGCTATTGGAGTGGATGCAAAGGACAAGCTGTGTGAAAAATAATTTCTCGGAAAGGTGTGTCTTATTAGCATCACGAATCTGTTACAGCTTATTCGTGTAGGCCCGACCTACCATGAGGGTGTTATTTCGGTTATTTTGCTATTTTGTATGATAATTATGGTTATATCAGTTGATTCGTCGAAGCCGTACGCAGTGATCAGTGGAGCCTCACCGACGTCCCGCTGACCTCCCATGTGCCACTTGCCAAAGTGTCCGGTCGCGTAGCCAGCCTGGTGAAGAAACCTTGCCAGCATCGGAGCTTTCGGATCGAGCCACTGTGCGATACCTCGGTCCTTATTCAACTGCCGTCGAGCCAGGTACGACGTGATCCGCCAGCGCTGCGGATACTGGCCGGTCGAGATTGCGACTCGAGATGGCGAGCAGATCGGCGAGTTCACGTAGAACTGCTCGAAGGCCATGCCCTCGGCCGCGAGCCGATCGATCTCGCCAGGCTGCCGCCCTGATCTGCGGCGTCGAACAGATCCATGGCGCGGGAAAGATACAGGTAGCAGTTGGCGTCGAAGGAACCGATAAAGCGGTCTGCGTGGGCCTCGAGGTAAGACTCAATTTCAAAGTCGATGCCGAAGGGGTTGTCTGTGTTGCCAGGGTCAGTGGCGCGCTCGCGCCCGAAGCGTTCCGCCCACTCGGCAGCAGAGCGGTAGGTGATCATGCCCAGTTTGCGCGCCAGACGCATGCCCTGCACCGGCCCGTTGCCGTCCAGATTATAGTTGCCGCCGCGCCAGGCCGGGTCGGTGCGGATCCTGTAATGCAATAGCGGTGTTTAAAGCTGCTTAACAGCATGTATCTCATAAAAGCAATATTTGGTAATTGAGCGGTTTTTTGAGCCGAACAAAGTAAAACAAAATTTTGAGATTTTTCAGAAATCTTTAAAGCAAAATCTTACCCGTACCGAAATAACCTGTGCTCGAATTTTTGGGTAAGTATGGCTTACCTTTTAATTTCTAATTAGGTAGTACTGTTTGCAATTGCTTGACAGGGTTAACCAAGAACTACCTAACTCTTGGCAAGGACTGTTTACATTTGGTAAGATCTAATTTCTTATCTCTTAATTTTTTTGGGCCAGCACGTCGTTGATGGTCCCGTTGTTGGTCGGCATGCCCTGCTGCGCGGTGCTGGCGGCGACGACCAGCTTGTAGCTGGCCTCACCGCTGGCGTCGCCCAGGAACGGCCCCTCCGCGAAGAACACCTCGTACTTGACCCAGATCTGCTTGCCCTCTTCGAGGACCTCCAGGGCCTCGGCGGGGAACCTGGCCAGGCACTCGCCATTGCGGAACTCGACGTCGTCAGCGTCGAACACGCCCTCGCGGTCGCCGAGGGACTCCTTCCAGCTCGCGCTGCGGAAGGCCGACGTCCCGTCCTTGAGGCAGGTCGTCATAGAACAGAGAGTCATAATCACAATGCTAGTTATCGAGTTAAAATTGGAACAAAATATTCTTTTTTTGAAATAATATGAAAATATTATAATTAAAATATTATTAAAATTATTTAATTAAAATAATATTAAAACATTAATATGAAAACTAAACAGTTCCTTCAACAGCACGAACAACTATGGCGGAGACAAGGGTCGTCCGCAACTTTTATCCAGGGGCAAAGGTTTAAAAAAAAGCTTTCCATTTAAAAGTTCTTATTTTTCCTGAATAACACAAAAATTTACACCATTTTTATATTTTTACTATTCCAGGCTGGCTTTTTTTTAATTTCTGCAATTTCATTTCCATGCTAACATTTTTCTATCACAACTAATCAGTTAAAAATGGCAAAATTGTCACTTTTTTTAGAAACAAATTTTTAAGCTTTTGGTTTCTCTGAGCGAGTTTTAGCCCTTTAAGGGCTCAAACTGTAATATCCCCTGGAAGTGATTATTGGATTATTGAAGAGCATAAAAAATACGTCAAGTGATGCATTTACTTTCATCCTAGCTAAATTATATTGTCGACTATAAAATTTACCAAGAATTCTTTAAAGGCTCATTTAAGTTTGGAAAGAGCACAAAAAGGAGCGTCCGCAATTGAATAATGACTGGTATACCATGGGTAATCGTCCTGAATGACCTGAAGTGGTTGATAAATTGGTTTCTTGTCAATTTGGTTATTGAATGCAGGTGCTAGTTGTTGATCTCCAGAGTCAACAATTGAAGTGAGTTCTATTTGTTCATCTTTTACTGGCTGAGAATGTGCGGTGTACATTATTGGTTCAGGAGCGTCGTATAAGAGCATTTCTTTTTTATCATCCTTTTTCGATTTCTTCCGTTTTCTCTTCGAAATGGTGTCGGTTGTTTGCGAGACAATTGATGCATGTGGCATCGCTGGAGTCTCAACTCCCAATTGAATTAGCCCTTTTCAAAGTTTCTACGACAACTCCTTCGTTACGAAGTACCCTAGTCTAAAACAAATAAATAAATAATTTATTGTGCCAACATCGTCATTTACTTGGGCAGCACCAAATTGAACTGCCTATGATTTAGACAGTTGTACACGGAGCAAAAAAAGAGAAAACTTGAGTAATTAAAAAGGGGAAAGTTGAGTTTGTGTTGTTGGGCCCCAACGCAAATTTTTATTTTTGCAAATACAGGCCAATTGTTTAATAGTTATAGGAGAGTACTGGAAAAATCGTAAAGATTGTGAGGTCTAATGAAAAAAAAATTAGGTTGAGTGCAAAGCCCCCCCCCCCGGAAATGGGACCCAGAATCGGCCTAAAACTCGTTTTCTCTAATCAGCTTGAAACTTATATCTGTAAGTCGTTGTAAGTATAACGCAGCCCCTTAAATAAGGATCAAGATCAGAAGATAGTTTGCACTTCACTGAAAAAAAACATTTTATATTTTTTAACATTTTTTAACTTTAATAAACCAAAAATCATCAAACCTTTAAGGAATTTACTGGAATTGATGCATATTTTTTCACTAAACTGCAAATTATGTTCTGGTCTTGAGAAGGAATGGGGCATGGAATGTTCAAACTTGGCTGGTAATTGGATTTTTAAATGATGGACAGATTTTTCTTCTTTTTTTCTTTTTTTGCACTCCAGGTTTCTTGGTAACATCAGTAACATAATTACGTCATGGTACCAGGTTATGATGGTAAATTCAAACTTGAAAAGCTTGATTTATGGAGATATATCCGAGCTTGACTTGTGATTTGATCACAAAGTAATGAGAGTAGATCTTCTTTATTCATTTTTTTCTACTCCAGACTCCTTGAATCATGTTATATTACCAGGTTAACGTGGTAAGTCCAAGCGTGACAATTTTGAATTATTGTCAACAAATTTAAATTTTTAACTGTCAATAAATAAGGTCCTTTATCCGCAAAACTTAACCTAGCCATCTCAACTTTTCTCTCATTATAGCCTTAGAAAGCGAGATTGAACAACCCTTTTCATACAGTCTACTGTCTGATAAATGGTCAGTCAGCCGAGTACCCAGAACAATCCACAGGTTATTTCTCCGGAAAATATCCAGCAAATTTTCCCCTGCTTTTCGGAACACCCATGCATCAGAGCTGTATTCGACCACTATCGCCACTGTAGATTCCAAAATTTGAATCTTGGTTTGCAGACTTATGTTTCCATTCGTGTAGTAAAAATGAAAAAAATTGTGACAAACATCAGAAACGTTATTTACGTTATTTATGTCGTTATTTAAAAATTTTCCGAGAAGGGCAATCCTAAGGTTTAATCCTTTATGCTTTCCTTTATCAAGAATCAAACTGAGGAGAGGAGGATATGCTGTTTGAAAAATAGCAAGGATAATTCAACTTATTTTTTAGACAATCATCCATCCTTCAATTATAATACTTCCCACTTTTTAATTGTTTATATATTTTTTTCAGTTGTTTGCACAAACATGGACAATGGAAAAGTTTTTTTAAAACATTTCTTCAACCACCGTAAACGGAAGTTTTAGTGCCTTTTTAAAATTCAAAGTGATCGGAGGGCGGATACCCCCCCCCCCCCACACACCTTGTATTTTTACGAAATACATCTGATAGAAACTTTGAGATGGCCATTTGTTGTCGTAGAAACTTCAAAAAAGGCTCATTCGATTGGGAATTGGAAGGGCCTTTTTATTTGACAAAAGTGATTAGATGTCAACAGGCAACCCCACCCCTTCCCACGCTCATCAATTCCCAAAACACATATAATCAAAATTTTCAGATAGTCGTTTTGTTCAGTGTAGTTGAACTGTTTTGGAATAATGGTTTATCGGTATCATCAAAAGCAGATGAATTACGACGTGATAAGTCTGTTGTGCTTGACTTTCTAGTTATACCCACTAGAATCGGGTCGGATTTCTCTTTACTGAACGGTTTCCAAGCATCTTTACCCACTCTAAATATAATTGATTCCTTGCGCGGGGAAACAGCGAAATCTGATTCAATCCGCCTATGAAGTCGGGGCGGCGGTTGATCCATGTTCCTTGATGACATGGGAGAGTAGCTGAAATCTCTAGTCTTTTCTACATGGAACACAGAGTCTGATTTCTCTCCAACAGCAACATTGACTGTAGCCTGTTCGTTAACAATCCCAAAAATATTAGGGAGGAGTGTTTTAAATTCAGCTAAAAACATTGATGAAAAACGATTTAGGCTTGGTAGAAGAGAGAAGGCATTTTGCCCCAAAAGGGCCAAAATGCTGGGGAATACAGGTTCTAAGATAGTCAATTGATTTCTTATGGTTTTAACCCTCAACTGGTAGTTCCAAGCCTCCATCTTGAAAAGCAAGGAAAAACATTTTTTGTTTGTATATCTGGCCTTTATAAAAAACAATTCTATGATGTCTTCTAAAGATTGGACCTTTGTGTATCTATAATTTAAATATGGTACAAGAGCTTTACCTCTTTGCTTTCCTTTTATGACAACGCCAGAAAGTGAATAAGTCCTTCCAAGCAACCTGTTAGCGTTTTCTAAATCGCCTTCTTCAACTAACTTTCGAATACGCGTACTGCTGACGGGTTTTCCTCCAAATTGAATTGGATTGATCATTTCGACCGAAAAACCAAATTTTTTCCCTAATGTTTCGAGCGTTTGAACATTGCCTTTTCTACCTTGGCCAAATGAGAAACCGGAACCTACGATAACGATACGGGTTTTTAACTTATCAACCAGGATCGTTTTAACAAAAGCTTCGGCAGTTAAATCGGCCAGTTTCGGCTCTTGTTCTAGGAAGTTGCGGGTGTATTCCGCGGTGTAGGCGGTGGAGTTGGTTTTCTCACGCTCGGCATAGCCTTGTTCCATGGACCGCAAAACGGATGCCTTGATCCGCTCCAGTTCGGCGGCTGTGAAGCCGTCGCGTTGAACGCGCTTAGCTTCCAAGAGCAGGGCCCGGAGGCCCTCCTCGAATTCCCCTTCTTTGACCACGGCGGACTGGAGGATCACCTCTTTGCTGCGGACGAGCGAGGCTTTGCCCATCGCGCCGAAGAGGTAGGGTGGGTTGGCTTCTTGCACGCGTTCCCGGAGGCGGTTTTCACGCCCAGAACATCATAGGGATCCTTCATGCTGGTACCGACGCTCATTTCGACCTCAATGAATTACACTAGCTAACCCCAAAGCCGCTCGATCGACAATCCAAGGCGTTGGGTTGCCAAAGGCAATATGTCCAGGGGCAAGCGCGATGACCGGCTTGCCTGCCACAAAACTTAGCAATCAGCGTGCCATCAATTGCGGCTAACCGTCTTTGCGGCGGCTGGGCGGCAGCCTATATATCGTGTGCAACGATACATCAAATCAAGGGAAGCACGGTTTTGAGCGACAAGGACCCCTTTGCGCAATTTGCGGACTGGGTTATTTCTTGGGCGAATTCTTTCCTGGTATTTGATCCAGGAAATTCCACAAGAGGTATTCCGTTTGCCAGTCATCATTGAGTCAGCAACGTATGCAACGGCTGCATTGGTCGTTATTATTGCAACTGTTTTTTCCAGTTTGCTTGTGCGATCAAGGATAGACCATCTTGATCTTATTGCTGTACTTAAAACCAAGGAATAATCAATATGGCAAATTTACGTAACCATATCGGCTTAATTCTTACCATGGTGATTATCATAATCATTATTGGTATTGGTTTTATACCCAGGCCGGTTTTGGTTGATATTGCTCATAAAATCTTCATCCGCTTTTGGAGAGCCCATTCTTCAGAGCCATATTTGACTACTGTCATCACTGTAGCTTCCAGTATTCTAATCTTGGTTTGCAGACCTATCTTCCTATTCTTCCAAACTATTTTTAACTGTGAAAAAACACCTTGAGCTTTGCTATTCTAGTTTTAATATCTTCACTGCTCCCACTGTCTTTACTAATAATGCTGCGAAGGTAAGTGAAACTTTCCATTTGATCAATCTTTTCGTTACCCAATGTCACCTTTTCATCTTCACTTGTTCCTACCCTTATTGACTTAGTCTTCTTAACATTAATGAACGTTTATAAAGGCTAGTCATGTCAGTTTAGAGCTCTTTGTTAGTATTTCCTCATCTTTTCATCCTAAAACATTAAAAAAAAGACCAAAATCGTCAGAAAAACATGAACTCTAATAAAGACACATGTAAGTATGTGCTTCAAACTAAGTATATCAGTCGAAATATTCTTTCAAAAGCAAACAGATATGCGTTTTGTTATTTTTGTATTCGATAGGTGTAGATTGGTGATTTAAATCCTCATTTTTTTTTTTTTTTTTTTTTTTTTTTTTTTTTTAAGTCTCAAGATTTTCAAATATTCAATTCAAGTCTTAATTATTTACAAGTCTTGTTTTCTGACAGCGAATGAAACGATGATTTCATATTGTCTTAAAACCTGTTTTATTTCATGCCTTTTTTAAAATTCCATTTGTGACTTAGAGAGGAAGTGCCTGGTAGGCGTATTCAGACTGCCTCTGTTGTAGATACAATTTAAACTCTAAATATTATGTCATTATAAATGCTATATCGTTTTCCCATAACGATTGTTATAGGCAGAACAAAGGCTTAACCGCACGTTCACACAGCTGCTCTTTCTGGCAAAAAGGGTCGATTTTGTACTTCTCAGATTTTACCAGTTTTTGCTGCGATTGTTAACGGTGATATATAGCTAATGGATAACATAACATTTCTAGTAATGAGTTAGTTACAGTGAGTCTGTACATAGAGGATAGCACAATCATAGTTTTCTCTTTATATTGCCTTCCATAGGCGAGTTTTCTAGCTTGCCAGTTCAATTAAATTCAATTCAATTTATTCAAATAAAACTAAAATATAACACCAATAATAATAAAGATCCTGGGAGCGAACTTGTTGAGGACCATAACCACAAAAAATTGAAAATAAAGAAGAGAGAAAAAAAAGAAAAGAGCAAACATGGGTAACTAAAGCAAATTGAATAAGAATTGCTAAAAACGTTGGTCATCCTTCTGGGGCCAGACAAGAAGCAGGTCCTGAATGGGGTAAAAGTGAAGTGGTGAATAGATTAGGGTGGAAAAGGAGTTTGTGTAGCAGTGTTGGCCTCAGGTGGCTTAGTGCTGCAGTTGGTTGTTTGTGGTAGTAGCAGTAGTTTGATTAGACCCATTTGTTGCCTAAATTTTTTTTTCTGATATATTTTCAGATAGAACACATTGCTGGATCTTAATGTCATGTTCTGCTGAGAAAAGAAATTCTTAGGAAATAAGACTTGAAATAAAGAAATAAATATCAAAATGCCTGAATGGTTTCCACCGCTAATCGCTTGTGTGGACTGGATCGTAATATCCCCTCCAAACAAGTTGTCCATCAAGTCCTGCGAACCGTTGTTCATCAACAGGACATCGCGGCCAGATGAGTCTTGCAAGTGATTTGCTGGAATGTTGTTGCCGTCAACTGTGAAGACTGAATTGCCACCGACTTCGATGAAGTTAGTACCAGCTCGTCCCTGGCGATCAAAACCTGACTGTCGAATCGAACCGGCAGAGAAGACATCCAAGTCACCGGTGACATCCATACCGTTGAGCAAGGTCGAGGTGTCTTCAGTGATCGTCACGTTGTTGGCGGACCTGATTGGGGAAACCGCGGCGTCCGCCGAGCATTTTCGCGAAGACTAGCGCCGAGGCGCCCGCCGTCACATGCACGACGATCCCGCCGGCGAAATCCATGACGCCCATATCGGCAAGCCAGCCGCCGCCCCACACCCAATGGGTCACTGGCGCATACACGACGATTAGCCAGATCGTGCTGAAAAACAGGACGGCCGGAAAGGTGACCCGCTCGGGGAAAGCGCCGACGATCAGCGCCGGGGTGATGATCGCGAAGGTCATCTGGAACGCGAAGAATACCGTCTCCGGGATCGTGCCCGACAAGGAATGTAGGGATAGCAGAATACAAATTTTTCCCTTTTGTTCAGCTAAACACGCTACCTATTGGATCCTGGAAGTTTCAACGTAATACCATAAACCGTTTCTGAAATATTGCAATATTCCCTTTTTACAAGCTGCATAAACACTGTGTTTTGAATTAGTTAGGCACTCCTCTTAAGATTCCAGAACAGCCTCACCTTAATACTGCTAACCATTATCTAACCAAGAATCAAACTTGTCCCTCGCGTTATTAGCATAATTTAATTCGGGGCTGTCTGCCCCCCCCCACCCCCGCAAACCCGAGTTTTTGCTCCCTCCAACCCGTCAGCTGGTTTCTGATCATAAGAGGGTTATAAATTTTTGGCTTTTATTTCTTTTTTGGCCTGAAGGCAAAATATTGCACAAAGTTTAAATAGATAGCATACATTCGTTGGGGTTCATCAATCTTCATTCAAATGTGATCAGTTTTATGCGTAATTTTGCAGGTCTTACATATTTTGTCCTGCGACTTTGGGACCGAGATAATACTTTCAGGAGCTTTTTGTAGGTCAGGGGAGGCTAAGGGTACATCAGCTTTCGTGTTTTAAGGAACGAGGACATTTTTTCGGTCCTCAAAAAAGACTATAGCCTTCACAAAGGTTTTTTTTTCCAGGAGTGATCGTATCGTCTCAATGGTCCTAGAATGTGACGAGAGGGCTTATTCTAGCGAAAATTAAACGTTCTAGTGCCTTTTTAAGTGATCTAAATAATTGAAGGGCACCTAGGCCCTCTCCCACGCTTATTTTTTCCCCAAAGTCACCAGATCAAAACTCTGAGATAGCTATTTTATTCACCATAGTCGAAAAATCTAATAAACATCTCTTCGGGGACGACTTACTCCCCCACAGTCCCTGTGGTAGGGGCTGCAAGTTACATACTTTGACCTGTATTTACATGTAGTAATGGCTATAGGGGGGGGGGGTAAATGTCAGGGAGAGGCGGGAGGAAGCACCAGCCACTTTTTCAAATATAGTGTTAAAACTACACCGTTTTACCATTTTTTCCATAGACTACGTCATCAGGGTATCTTACTTTACCGTAATTATTCATTCTTCCATGTGACGCAATACTGTTAATAATGTTTTCAAAATTTATACATTCTTGTAATATCTAAGTCGAACTTACCTCCCTTGATGCTGATAGGAATTTTTTTCCCAGACACTGTAATTAATTCAGCACCTTCAACAAAGTCCTCTTTCTGCAATTTCCCCTTAACAATATGATCCTTGCTTCTCTATTTGTCTGTTTTTACTAAAGGAATGGCCCAGTGGTCAGACGCATTGCTCTAGATGCAAGTGTTGTGAGCCTAGGTCCAAATCTGTTGTTAAAGAATAAGGAGAGGAATTTCTAGCTCTCTGTTATTCCAGGCAAAGGGGAAAGGGAATCAGATAGTGTTGTGACATCAAGAGGAAAGACTAGGGCCATACTGCTTATATTAGCCCTAGGCAGTTCAATGCTTTATATGCAAAGATAGCATGTGCATGTAATCAACTTGAACATCAATAAATCTTTCCATTTATCAATTTTCATCAAAAAAAGGATACGTTACAAGCATGAAAAAAATTGGCATATTTTATAAAAAGAGGGAAACACCTTAAAAGTCAGAGAATCTTAATTAAAATCACACCATCAGATTCAGCATATCAGAAAACCCTACTGTAGAAGGTTCAAGCTCCTATCTGCAAAATGTGAAAGTTCGTATTTTTTGTGAGAGATGTTTTTTTACAACTGTTCAGCGGAAATTGAAAGTTCTATTGCCGTTTTTAAAAACTTAAGGGTAACTAGGCCCCTCCCACGCCCCTTTTTTCACAAAATAGTCCGATCCAAATTTTTGAGATAGCCATCTTGTTCAGCTGAGTTCGAAGAAGTGGTCCTGCTCGCCGACGCGCGCCCAGTGCGCGGGCATCTTGTCGCCGGTCCAGGCATCGAGCAGCGCCGAGGGGCTGACCCGGGTCCACAGCGGGATCGCGTCCGCGACGAGCTCTTCGACGGTGCCGAGCTCGCTCAACAGCTCGTTCAGTTCCGCACCCGTCCACTCGCGCCCGGACTCGAGGTCGCGGATCGAGATCGAGGCGATGCTCAGCTCCTGAAGCCGGCGGCGCAGCTCGGGATCCGAGGAGATGTACTCCTCGATCTTCTTGCTCTTGATCCGGTAGAGCGGCGGAACCGCGATGAATAGAAATCCACCCCAAGCATACCCACGTTCTGGGACAGAGAACTTTCCGTATCACCCCCACCCAAGCGCACGTGCGAAGCATTCACCTCCGCAATCAAGTCGCCGATCACCTGGTTCACATCCCACCGCGTCACGGCTCCTGATAAGAGCGTCTGGTATTGCGTTCTTAGGGAGTTCCAATCAATGCCATGCAAAGCCGGGTCATAGAAAAAATCCCGATACCAACGCCAGGAGTCCGCGAAGATTTGGTTCCACTCGGCGCGCGGATCCACCCGCATCTCCATCGCGTTCGACCGCACGGGCTTCTCGAACTCCAAAAGTAGTGTTGCTTCACGCTTCAATTGTTAAAATCTCCAAGACATTTACCGTGCATAATGGAAAAACAATAAATTATAGATCCAAGCAGTGTGGCCAGGGTTGCCAAGGGACGAATAAGTTTTGTAATGTCTAAGAGCTTAAAATGTAACTTTAAACGACCATTAATTGTATATTTATTTACGTATGTATTTTTTCTCGAGAATGGCTCCATACTTTCTTTTGGAAAGTTGGCACCCTGAGATTTTCTGGCCTAAAAATCGAACTATATAAAAATCGATTAACTTTAAGAAAATTCGTTAAAATCCTTAGTTCTGGTGTCGTTTACCAGGCTATATTTCCATCCAGGGTTGAAACTTCTCAAGTGGGAATAAAGTTAAACGCATGGTTCCCAGTCTTGCGGGTACCCCGAAAGGGTCAAGGTAGCCCTGAAGCCATTCTCCATAGATCTGGATCTATGCCTTACCGCAGTTGTTCTCCTATAGAGGATCTTCCCTCTATAGGATGGTGTTCTGTGTTACCATGCATTTTAACCCATTACTGGTAAGGTATCGGTACTTATTACTGGCACTTATTTCTTCCAGTCTCCTTTAAGAATTTACAGTTCTTTATTCTACTATGCTACCGCCAGTTACTCCAAAAAACCATTTAGAGGCAGTTTTTTTTAACTAGAAATTTTAATTCAAAATAAAGAAGATATATAAACGACCGCAAAGCACCACTATTCCGAAATTGCGCAACTTCTTCTCAATAAAGCAAAAAAATAGTCATTTTATAGGGTGGCAATATTTCTAAAATATTCAAATGCTTCTGAAACAAACAAATCCGCAATCTATTTCCTTCTTGTACCAGCATAGCCTGTAGCTGTCCTTGTTTGAGATGCAGTAGCCCCTGAGGAGTGGGTTGTTGAAGAAGAACCTCCCCTGTTTGCTCTTTTTGCTCTACAAAATTGTCTTATACGAGTTTATTTTGGTTCTCAACAAAACGCAAGTAGCTGAATTGGCTTCAAACAGAAATTCTTTGCTATATTTAGACATGTTTAAGATTCAAAATTATTCGTTTATCATATTTTGTAACTTTAACCACAAACTCTTCCCGAAGCACAAACATCTCTAACTTTATTAACAATTGTGATTGAACTAATCATGAAAGCTCCTGAAAATCAAACTCTTAAACAGCTTTTTTCGCCACAAAATACACTTTTCACTTTGACTTTACTCCTAGGTTCCAAAATCATAGGAGTTTAACAATATAGCCCTGTTCGGCGTGCACCTTGATAGCGAGCCCCAGGTCCAGGGCTGCCCGAAAGACACGGTCGACCTCGTCGGGGGTGAAGGCAATGCCCTCGCAGAACGCGTCGACGGCGTCGGCGAGCCCGCGCGCGGCGATCTCGGGCATCACGGTCCCGGTGACCAGATCGAGATAGCCCTCCCGATCGTCGCGGTACTCCGGCGGCAGCGCGCCCTCGTCGTTGGGTTCCATCGCGCTCATCCGAACCGCTCCATGATCCGCCGGTTGACCCCCTCGGGGACCATCGACGAGACGTCGCCGCCGAACTTGGCGATCTCCCGGAGCCTTGGAGCGCATCGAAGCGACCCTTGATGGAGCCTTCGAAATTCAGTTTGCCTTCAATAAATGGACATTAGGCGAAGATTTTTGCCGAAACCGGCTCGGGCTGACCGATGACCAACTCAACGACCCGAAGTTCAATATGCTCAAAGAACTTGGGTTTACTCAAGAAGAGATTCTTGCAGCCAATGACTTTTGTTGTGGAACCATGACCGTGGAAGGTGCGCCACATCTTCAACCAGAGCACTTGCCTGTGTTCGATTGCGCAAATCGCTGTGGACGAATCGGCAAACGAAGCATCTCCACAGATGCCCATATTCCCTCCAATGTAAAATTTTTCAACTTATTAGTAAGATCAGTGGAATTTTTTAAATATGATTTTTGTGTTCCTAAGAGAGGACGCAATGCCACCGACAACCACTTTCCTAATTTTGCAACAGGTGACGAGAAAGTTGATACAATGGGACGGAGGGGGACTCCTGTCTTATGAATTTTGGGTAGACCATAGATCAAGGGTGCGGAATAACCTCTTGGATAAAATTTATTATAAAATTGTGGGGTAATGTGTAAATTCTTTTTCAGAGACTCCAATTCCTTTGGATAAAATTTATCATAAAATTGTGGGGTAATGTGTGGATCATAAAGACTATACTGAAATAATTAAAGTTTTGATTTGTCAGCCCAGTTAAAACTGAATTCATTGCCCAGTTCAAACTGAATTCATTGCCTACGATCCTCTACTTGATCCTAAACATGTTTGCACGTAACGAGAATACACATCGTCTCCAAAAATATGCACACACTGAGAAGGGGATGGGGGGTTGAGACTGGAATTTCAACAAAGATTGGATAGAAAATCTCCCGTCCCACCCCCCCAAAAAAAAAAAACAATGCTCCTGATGGCCTCACTTCCTCACCTAAGAACTTAGTCTGTAAGCAACAGTAGTTTGGGGGCAAAGCTTAATCTTAGCAACTGAATGATTGCGAAATCATTATGTTGGAAATCTAAAGCCGTAGAACTGAAAAATACAACATGTCCAAACTTGCAGAGGGAACATGAACCTCGAATACTCTAAACTTTCAAATGTGACAATAATGCCATCTATCTATAAAATCACAGTATCTAAATTAGCAGTATAGAGAAGCGCTATAATTCTGTATCGCATTGTTCCAAAACCTGTTCCGGTACGCTAATAGATATTCAAAAGTAATGAGCTATTCTAACCTTAAAAAATAATAATAATAATGCCAAAGTATCGGTAGTGTAGTATGACTTCAAAGTAAAAAAAAAAAAAAAAACATATTTCAAACCTTTTTTAAAAAATAAGCTAGAATACAAGAATGATCATTTTAGATGATTTTCATCCACTGGTTTGATTTCAGATGTATCTTTACTCTGAACTTTTTACTCTGTAATTGTTTTCAATCTCTAAAACAATTGTAGATGTGCAGATACACATTATATACATGTTTTTACTGTTTAAGAGAGAAAGCTTGGGTTTCAACCAAACATTTTTACACAACATCAAGACTGCAAAAAGTACTTGTAACCATCATATACCAAATTGAATCTGGGTTTCCGAGACCGTGGCGATGGTCATCAGCCGGATCATCCCGCCGGAATCCTCCAGCGCCATCTTGCGCATCGTGCGGGTGAAATCGCCCGAGAGCACCGTTTCGGCGACCCGGTCGTCCTGCATCAGGTAGGGCAGGTCCAGCACCTGCACGTAGGGAAACAGTCCGGCGGCGCCGCCCGAGGTGGAGATGTAGACGTCGATGGAACCGTCAGCCACGCCCTGCAGGCATTCCGCGCCGTTCGAGCAGAGCTGCGTGCCCATGTAGATCTCGACACCGATGTCACCGTTCGAGGCGCTCTCGACGTAGGATTTGAAGACTGTTTTACTGGGGAAAATCCAGAATGACTCTTCACTCCCAATTTATTAACATGTCAGAACAACGTTTTACTATTATGCCACCATTCTGTATTCTCCAGATCTTCAACAATTTTTTCTATGGCTTCCACTTGACACCTCCTTAGTTTATATTTTAATTCCTTCTCCACTTTCCTTGCATTCCATTAATTGTCATGTGATCTATCACTCAAATAATTCCTATACAGGCCCCGCATTTGCTTTATTACAAATGAGCCATTATTATTAAATTTACCAGCCTTATTTTTAACTTTCCTCCCTAAGACACCACTAGCAACGTTTTCTTACCTTGAAGCGCCTTGCTGTGAGTCTTTAATAAGACTTTACTAAAAGGAAAACGTACTGAATATTACATAGTTCAATCACAGCTTTCCCTCCATATAAAGATCGATTTCTTGCGCTATGTGTGTTTCTATTTCCTCTTCTAAATCGGATTTTGATATATTGTGCATTTCCACAACTCTCACCGCTTGCTCTGCTTTAAGCAATTTATTTTTGAGTCGGTATTCCCACTCCGGTAGCGTTTTATCATATCTGGGTACAACACTGACAATGGCAAAGTCATTTTGCCAAGGTGCGGTATTTTCTTTTTTGTTTCTGAGGTTTCTTATTGAAAACCGTACACAGAGTGCCTTTTGATTTATTTTTAAAGCAACATTTAGTTTCAAAGCATAATGGGCCCATTACGTAATTATAGGGGGAGGGACATACCCAATATCCCTAGAGACATAGTTGCTGGACTGTTCTACTATGCTGAACAAAATAGCTATCTCAAAAATTTTGATTGGATGTTTTTAAAAAATAAAAGGGCTTGGGAGGAGGGCTGATCGCCCTCCTATCTCATTTTACTCTTAAAATGGGCAATAGAGCTTTTAATCTTGAACCAAATTAGCTCCTTTCAAAGTTTCGCGGGGACTGAGGGATTTTTTCCCTGCTTTATTGACTATGCCTATATTTACTATAAGTGATATTTTTGTGTAAGCTTTCCTAATGATATAGACTAAGTGAGTAAACCATGTGTTGCATAAAAAATATCACGCAATTAATGCATAACATGTCATATACAAATCCAGAACTTCTGCTGTTTCTGCCTATTGTATGGAGAACTTAAAGCTATAGGCTTATATAAATTTCCAAAGTTGATCCACAGTCCTAGGACTATCGAGACATAATTTGTCTCAAAATGATCCGATTTTTTTTCATTTATCACAATTTAGGAATGGTTTTTTTTAATGCGGCGCGCGTGATAAATGACTATGATGACGTGTACAGAGCTATATCTGTACCTCGAAACAACGAACTATGATGAACTAAGGTCAATATAAACACGCAATGGAGGACTCAAATGAGATCTCCGGCGCACTTCTTGCTCAACACGAGAATTCATCAAGAGTAGCGGAGATCTTTCCAACAAATTATTGTCTCTTTGTCTCTCTCCGGGACCATTTGGAGACCCTAGAGCTTGCCGAATGAAGGTTATTCCGATCCCTTGTCGAGATAGAGAACCAAAAAGAGGGACCTCTTACTCCCAACCCTATAACCCCAATCAAAAGGGCCTCTGAGATTTC
Organism: Alatinidae sp. Z8VKAUB7J3; assembly: GCA_010016025.2. Lineage (NCBI taxonomy): Eukaryota > Metazoa > Cnidaria > Cubozoa > Carybdeida > Alatinidae > Alatinidae sp. Z8VKAUB7J3. Next base: position 61,946,195 of record JAAAKM020721499.1, read on the forward strand.
AATTATACAGGGTAGGAATAAACAGGTAGAGTTTAAGCTATGTATCAAGGGATTCTAGTCACATTTATTAGCTTATAGAAACTTTGCTGCTAGAAGGAAGTGGCAAATGGTGTTTTAGATCTTGTTTCATTTTGTTGGTCGAGGTGCATCTTCACATCTGTTGTAAACCATCTCACAAAATCACCAGACTTTGCCAAGGATCATCCCACAGGTGATTTAAATCGGAACTGTGAACACAAATAAGTGTTGGAGCCAGTCTCCAGTTCATCTGTTTCATAGTTGCTTCGTGCTAAAATGGCACCCTTGTTTCTCTAAGGCCAAAAAATTTCCTCAAACTAAATAATTTAGTACCTACAGAAATTGGGATTATGCATCTTTAATTACCAAACTCACTCTTATCACTTTTTCTATCCAGTGCTTCCTTTTTTTTCAAAAATCATATTCATACTATTTAGTAGTTTATTTCTAACCTAATTACCATCCTGTTTGAGAAACTCATTTACCATATTATTAGGACCTGGGGCCCTATTATTTTCTAATCTTTGCAGTAATGTCACTTATACTTTCTCATAAAATAAATCTTCTTTCCCATCCAAGGTGCCAATTTTCATGTGCAGAATTACCAAAGCGCAAGCTTTCTAGCTTAAAATGACAAAGACACGATTTAAAGGTGGTACAAAGTTGCGAAACTTCTATTAGCTCTTCTATAAGACAACTGGTTCTTGAAGCATAGTTAGGAAGAAGTGAAATTTTACTATAAAGATAGAAGATAGTGAGGGTTGACAGCCCTCTTCATATACAAAATGATTTAAGTTAATTTTTGAGTTTGCAAGTCGCTCTTTACTTTCATTAGAAAAAAAATGTTCAAAGGTTGTTCGTTTTTAAGTCATATTAAGGGTTTTTCAGGAAGTTTGCGTAAATAACATAACTGCGGGGAGTTGACATACCCAACATCCTTTGAGATATAGTTACTGGGCTGTTCAACTATGTCGAACAAAATGGCTGTCTCAAAATTTTGGATTGGATGTGTTTGGAAAATTAATAGCTTGGATAGAGGACTGTTTCTGTAGTACTGCTTTCTATGATGGCCTGCATTGCCTCTGATATCGCTTATATGCCCTTTTGAAAACCTGTATGCGTGTAATTTTTTTGTTTCATTGAAACTCACCCTAAGAGTCCCCTAAAAGTTTCATCTTACTACCCTTAGCGTTCATTAGATACAGCAATCGTAACTTAACATTTTTGCTTTTTTCCGTCCTATACCTTTTTCAATTTTCGCTCATCCCCCCATGTACACTGTGTTGTGGTCGTGTTTGGCCTAGACAGTTTTCTTCCATCGTTCAACTTGTTTTGTTCTACAAAACAAAACAGTTCCATTGTCGATTGACCTAAAACTCCAGTTTTCGGAGTAAGATGCCTGATGTTTGCAAAGATATGAGCAGCTTCTGGATTACGAAACTTGTATACACTTTTGCTATATTTAGATGATATACACCTTACATGTGTTATTAGCATTAGCACCAGAGTAGTTGTTTCAAACCATTTGGCGGCCATCGCCCCGTTCTCGAGGCCGACGACGTGCACCGTCGAGCTGACGATGTTATCGACGGTCGTCCCCGCCGCCTCGACGGCGGCGCGCAGGTTCGAGAGCGCTTGGACGGTCTGCGCCTCGAGGTCGCCGGCTCCGACGAGCTTCATGTCCGTGTCGAACGCGCCTTGCCCGGCGATGAAGGCGAAGCGGGCCGTGGCCGGCGCGGTGACGACTTGATGGAAGCCGTCCATGTCGGAGAGCGTGTCCGGATCGATGCGTTCGATCGTCATGGGAGTTCCTTTCTCGGTTTCGGTCCAGGAGTCTACGTCGGGGTTAGTTCTTTAGTCCACTTTGAGGAATTAGTGTTTATTATGGGGATTAACCAACTCCATGGGGGGGGGGGAATGTGGGTGCAATAGATTTTACTGGAACTGGGAATTTCTTCTGGGTATTGGCGTATTCATTTGCAATGCCTCTAAACGTAGATGGATTTCTTAACCAGTTGCGCAGGGTATGAGGGTTATTGGCTTCAATTTTTATAAGATAATTAATTAGATGAAATCTTCTTCTCTCATTTATCGATGATAGTCCACTCTCTGTAAGGAGAAACTTAGTAATTTTTTTTAGTTTCCTAAGACCAAATACGTTAAATAGTAAAGGTAGTAACACACTACCTTTTTAACTGCCGTCGTCAATGTCTGACTTCGTACCCATCCTCCTTAACTATCTTTGCTAAAGTCAAAATAATTTTTATTGTGCACGTATAGTTGACCTTTTTTTTAGTAGATAAAACAGTTAGAGCAAACTAACGAGGAAACATTTCTGTTTATGATAATCAGACGATCATTTCTCTGTGACGTTCCTGTAGTCGATGTGGTTAAGTCGCCATTTTTTTTTAATGGTTTACCTTTCTTCAAATGCGTATTTCACACAGTTTATATTTTTATTCTTTTTACACTGATTAGCCACTCCGCAACCGATCTCTGGTCAGAGAACAGGTAGTGTTGGCCTGTTTTCGGCATGTTTCGAAGTGTAGAAGAGTATGAAACCTAACATCGTGCTCATAGGCTCGGATGGCGACGGACAGAGCCTCTCTCGTGACCTGTTTGGAGCAGGAGCGGGATCTGATTCGGCCGTCGGTTCGGGAAACTCTGCCTCAACGCATCCTCCACGCACAGGCACCGGTACAAACCTTATCCAGTCAGCTTATCCACCAGAAATCTTCGTTGGAATGTCTGATTGCTGTTTCTGTCATGCAAAGCTCGAGAGGCGGGGGTCAAAATGACCAAAGCATATCTCTGGATGTGACATATGTCAACAATTCAGCAATTGCCAACCAAAGGAGCCTCTCCTGAACTCTAAAATCCCAGAATACCCATGGGAACTTGTAAGTTAAAAATCCCTCATTTTTTCTAGTTTTTCTCTCCCTTCGGCCCCCCAGATGGTCAAATCACGAAAAACGACTTTATAAAGTCAATTTGTGCAGGTCCCTGACATGCCTATCAATTTTCATCATCCTAGCACATCCAGAAGCACCAAACTCGCAAAAGCACTGGACCCCCATAACTCCCCCAAAGAGAGCGGATCCAAGACAAACAGCACATAGCTGTGAATGTCGCGGATACCATCATTTGAGTTGATCTGAATAAAACTGCCGGTACCCAATGCCGAAAAGACGACAGTGGTGATGGTGATCAGCATATTGACCAAAGCCGCACCCAGCAGGCCAAAGCGAACGGCAGACCAGATCAGAAATGGTAAAGAGGCAAAGATAAAAAGATATTCAGGGCGTGATGTGATGGCTGACAGGTTGATGGTCGCACTGACCACTGTGGCTGCAGCAGCGATAAAGGCCAGTTCAAGGTAGTGTCCGAACCGTTTTGCTTTCCAAGGATACTCACGTATATTGGTTGAGAGTGGAAAACTCTCTTGAAGAGTCTCATTGATCAATGACGGAGATATCCCACTGTCAAAGTTGTCGTTTGATGACGCTGTGGTTTCATCGATATTTATCATCAGTACAGCTATAGGAGCTGACGGCCTTTCTGGCAAATTTGGCAGGTTAAAATCGTTGCGCGTCATCGACAGCATAGGTGTAGACGTTTAGAGGTGTATTGAGGTTGTCCATACTTCTGACTCGTACTCTTTTTCAACATTCCTCCAATATTTATACAGACTGGTCATTTTTGAGTCAGCGGTCTAATTTGGTCCGTCATTGGTGCATCAGGATTTGTATGAGAAAAATAAATAAAGTAGTGCTCGCTTTTTCGGGTGGATTAGATACATCTGTTATTCTTAAATGGTTGCAAGATACCTATCAGTGTGACGTGGTGACTTTTACTGCTGATGTCGGTCAGGGAGAAGAAGTCGAGCCTGCTCGCTCAAAAGCGCAACAATTGGGTGTTAAAGAAGTTTATATCGAGGACTTGCGCGAAGAGTTTGTGCGAGATTATGTTTTTCCAATGTTTAGGGCAAATACTATTTATGAAGGTGAATATTTACTCGGAACAAGTATTGCCAGGCCGCTTATTGCTTCGAGCAAGAACACTGGCGTCCATATATCAAGGAAAAACGTTGTTGGCTTGACCTGTAAATCAGCGGGCAAGTGGCAGCAGACGGGTGTTTGGCTGAGCTGTCGGTTGGAGAAAGCAGCTTTCAACTACCTGTCACAGTGGAACATGGGCGGTTTGAAATTAAGGCCAGCATCGAGTTGCCCACGCTGGCACGTTTGTGGCCAAACGGCGCCGGCGAGCCACGGTTGTACACGTCCACGCTGACAGTTCAGGCTGCCGGCCACAGCAGAGAGATTCAAAAACGACTTGGGTTCTGCGAGGTTTCCTGGTCTTCCGGTTCGCGGTGAGTATCAAAGCATTGATATTAATAACCAGCATTTCTATGCTCTCCATTAAAGATTTTTGGGACAAATCAGTCGCACACCTTTCTTCATAATTGTGCCTTCTTCTATATTTATGTAGTGGTACCAACTGAAACTATTGCTGTGGCGCATATGGAAACTTTCCGTGTGCCGAGATGTGTCCTATTTCCGAACCAAATTTTGCTACCGTTTAATATTTATGCTGAAATGAGTATAGATGTGTAAGCGGGTAAAAGTTCAGCGCTATTGATTTTTTTTTTGGTTGGCAATAAACACTAGAAATAATTAAGAAAAAAATGAGGTATTTTAACTAGCGAACGGGTGATCGGATCTCAATGAAATTTGATATTCAGAAGGATATCGTGGCTCAGAGCTCTTATTTTAAACTCGACCGGATCTGGTGACATTGGGGGGGGGTAGTTGGGAGGGGGAAACCTAAAACTTGGAAAGCACTTAGAGTCGAGGGATCGGGATGAAACTTGGTGGGGAAAAAACACGAGTCCTAGATCCTTGATTGACATAACCAGAACGAATCCACTCTCTTTGGGGTAGTTGTGGGAGGGGTTAATTCTGAAAAATTAGAAAAAAGGAGGTATTTTTAACTCTTCTTGCAAAAATTGCAAAATTCCACGTTTTTGTAGGTAGGAGCTTAAAACTTCTACAGTTGGGTTCTCGGGTACGCTGAATCTGATGATGTGATTTTTATTGAGATTTCTTTAATTTTAGGGCGTGTTTCATCCCTATTTTAAAAATCAGGTAAGCTTTCTCAGGCTCGTAACTTTTGTTGGGTAGCACTAAACCTGGTGAATTTTGTATATTTGGAATCAGCATATTAAGTTAATTCTTCGAATGTATCTATTGATATTAAAATTCCATTTGTAGAGTTTTGGTTACTATTAAACTGAGTAACTTTTTATTTGTATGGCTCATAATGGCTTTGTTTTTTTTTAATTTGTGTATTCAGTTTTGATTCAAGGGTTGTTCGTTGTGGAATTTTACAATGTTATGAATTTTTGCATTAGCCTTGGCTCTGAAAGACTTTTGCTTGTGTTGTTGCTTGTTTTTTGTTGCTGGGTTGGAGGGATGTACCGACAAAGTCAGGCCTTTCTTGTTGCTATTTTCACCCCTCCACCCCTGTAATCAATGCAACTTTTAACATTGAGGAAGTTTGCCCGCATTATCATCCCATAGATCCACCCCCTGATAATATCATATATTTATTATTTTCTTAATTTGGGTGCCGGCGAATCGTACGAAGGTTGCATCGACTTGATTCGCATGAAGGCGATGTACAACGATGGCGAACATGGTGAAACCATTCGCGACGAAGACATCCCTGCAGAATACGCTGACAAAGCGAAAGAGAAGCGAGCTGAGATGCTTGAGGCTCTTTCCATGTCGAACGATGAGATGATGGAGTTGCTTCTTGAAGAGCAGGAAGTACCAATCGAATTGATCTACAAAACGACTCGTGACGCTGTTTTGGCTCGTAGTATTACGCCGGTATATATGGGAACCGCATTCAAGAACAAGGGTGTTCAGCCATTGTACGGCAAGCGCAGCCGTGCAGCCAGCGGCTCGGCCAACCCGATCACCAAGAAGAGCGATGCCATGACTGTGGTGACGACGACGATATCCATATGGTTCCGTAACCTGAGCAATTTGCGAACGAATATCTGAGTTCGTTTTCAATGCTTGTTGTGCTGTAGCACCCGAGTGCCTGAAGCCAATCATTGGGCAAGTCAATGCGCATTGGCCGCCGTCCGGACACTTAGAGCGTGCTCCTCAAACTTCAAATCAAACGCCGGGCTGAAATTGAAAAGGCGATCGGCGGATGTCCGCTGAGGACGCCTCCGCGTGAGGTCAGAAATTATAAAAAAAATTGTTTCAACTGAAAATAAGGAGCAGCATTAAAACTTTAAACGAACATAAATTATTATGTATATGAAGGGGGTTGCCTCCTTCTCAACACCTCGCTTTTTACGTTAAAGTTTGAATTATATTCCAATTCTTTAAGAACGACTCCTGAAACACAAGGGTTGTTTAATTAGAACAATAAGAAGGTTTTTTAAAAGTACTCAAAAACTTTAGCGCAAAGAATAAGTTGTTGAGGAGGGGACAATCCCCTTCATGTACGTAATAATTTATGTTCGTTTTAAGTTTTAATGTTGCTCCTTACTTCAGGAAAAAACCTTCATAATAAAAATGTTTTCATTCATTTAAAAGGTTCCAAAATTTTTTATAAATGTTTTATCCATTTTCCTGCCATCTTCCCTTCTTTTTACATCGCGATTATGACTATAACTAATAATTGTGTTAAGCGGTCATTTCTTTGTATTTTAATTCAATTGAAAAAAGAACTAAAATGTTAGTCTCTTGCTTATTTTGAGCAAAAAATGGGTTGAATTCGTAATGATCCATTCTGGATTTAAGGTAATAAAAAATAAAAATAAAATGTAATTAATGATAATTGTCTTCCAGAACTTTCCCTATGATTCAGGTCATGAAAAGAGCCTATCTCTAATATATTAGGAACTGCTAAGGCTGTTAATTGAAAGCTTCTGATAATGTTGAAGGAAGTGTTACTTTGAATCTAAGGACACTTTGTGCATCCATGTTTAGTAAAACATTTTATGCATTTTAGTAAAGTGTAACGTTATTTTAGTAGTATTTTTGATAGAAAAAAAAAATACTAAACTAATCAAATTTAAAATACTTGAGAGACAGTGTGGAAAATACATGTAGCTGGAGGTCCACGAGAGGATCATGCAGCCAATGAACGGAAAAAATAGCTTTGGGGGATGTTACTGCAAGTGACGGATCCGGGGAGGCGAGGTATCACGGGTCGATGCTCGTGACGCGCTTCCCCCTGTTCGTGCTGCTCGCGGGGCTCCTGTGCGCGCAGGACCTCGAGCGGGTCCTCCGCCGGGAGCCGATCGAGATCCCCTGCCTCGACCTGGTCGACTCGCCCCGGCGCCTCCCGCTCCTTCCCGGTCGAAGGTTCACGGTCGGTCGCGACGACGCCTGCGACCACACGGTCGAGGACCCGTCCGTCAGCCGCAAGCACCTCGGGCTGGCGCGCGAGCAGGGCGGGTTCGTGCTCCAAGACCTCAACAGCACCTTCGGTATGTTCTTCGAGATCATCCAGCGCGGTCCCGGCTACAAGGGGTATGGCGGGCCAAATGCGCCCTTCCGCATCGCCGCGCAGAAGCGCCTCGGGCCGCCGAAGGGTATTCCGCAGGCCTGAGCCAGAGCGCCGCGCGCAAATTGAAACCGCCGGACCATCGCTGGTCCGGCGGTTTTGCATTCTCCAGGCCGTCCTGCGGGATCAGCCGCCAAAGCTCTCGATGAACCGCCGCTTGATGTCGGCACCGTCGCAATTCAGCGCCACGCCAATGTCGGGACGACCCGTCGCGCGGCGCGTGCGTCCGACTTCCGGTAAAATTAGTTCTTAGAGAAGGTCTTGACCAACAGCACACGGTCGCAAGGCTCCATGACATCGAGAAAGCTCGGCGCCTTTGGCCCATCGTAGAAATACCGGCCATAGACTTCGTCGGCGATCACCCAGATTCGGCGGGCTCGTGCGAATTCGATAATGGCAGCGATATCCTCTCGCGTGGCAACCCAGCCGGTCGGATTTCCCGGTGTGTTGATAATGATCGCCCGCGTCCGCGGACCAACGGCGCGCATCATTCGATCGATGTCGAGACGCCAGCCCTGTGTCGAAAACTCCAGTGGAACAGAGACGGGCCTCGAGGGTTAGTTGCCCTCCAGTCACTTTTGACTATTAAAAAGGGCGCTAAATCAAATAAGCCCTTTTCGGAATTTCTACAACAACTCCTTCCATACAGAGTGCCCTGGTTTAAAAAAAAATTCTACATTGTGCCAACATTATTTTTTACTTAGATAGCACTATTGTGCTGCCTATGATTATGTTGCTATAAGAAGAAATAGATGGGAATCAACTTCCGTTTCAATACCTTCTTTTCCTATTCAATTTTCCATTGTTTTCTAAAGTTAGTTTTGAGCCAAACAAAGAAAGAAAGGAGCTCTGCTCTTTATTGATTTTGGATAAATGCCCACCTAACCCTTCTCCAAACTGATAACCTTGACTTCATTAGTAAACATACCTGGAAAATACTCAGAAATTCATGAAAAAAAACGACACGAATAAATATAAAAGCGAAGCGGCAATTGCAATTATGAAATGATAATCTAAGTATTACCTGAGGCTTGGTTTTTCTACCAAAGTTCAGTTTATATTTTGTTAATAGTTGAACTGACCAAAAATAGCCTAGTAACAAGGATTTATTGAAACAAAAATGAGAAAAAATATTTAAAAGAATGTACTTTAACTATCCATAATAATCTTAGGAAAACAAACGGCTATCTCATTCCCAGAAGTTTAGTTATTTGACCTTTAAACTATTTCAGACAAGATGACATTTCAAAATTTTAATTAGACATTTTGATTAAACTTGGCACAAGCAGTATTATTTCATCTTCTTTCTTTCCTCTTTTTCTTTGTGTTTATTTCTCCACAGCAAAAAAGATTTCATTCAGATTAAAAAGTTATATGGGTTATACATGTCATACAAAAATTGTATATGTTTGATAGGCTGTGAAGCAGTAATTTTTGTTCTTTTTAAGTTTCAACTTTACTTTATACTTCCCACAGAAAAACTCTGTTTTTTATAAGCCTACAATCATGCCATTAGTGACACAATAATCAATCAGTCTCAAGCCATTTTCATTAATTTCACTAAGTCCATGAGGACCGATCACCGTTGGCGCATACTCCTGGTGGCACTCCACTTTAACGTTAAAATCGCCACACATAATCAATATATAGTGGAAATGAACTTTATTTGTGACATCACTAAGCGACTGATAGAAGGTGTCTTTATCAGAGTCGCTTGATTCATTTGTTGGAGCATACACTGCTAATAACATTATTTATGCCTGAGTAGTCGCAAAACGCGCTCTCAGGATACGATCATTGATTGAAGGCCAGCTTTAGCGTAAAGAGCGAAGTGTTGAGGAGGGGACAATCCCCTTCATATACGTAATAATTTCTGTTCGTTTAATTTTTAATGTTGCTCTTTACTTTCAGGTAAAAAAAAAACTTGTTTTTAAATTTAATTTATGATCGTTTTTAAGTAATGCCAGGAAATCTGTCCCCACCTCCACAGATAAATCCCCCACCCTACCGAAATTTTCTCTAGACAAATCAATCCCGGTGAAAATTTACTCCGGACAGTAACCCTTAACAACTTTACGCGTAAAATTGAGACGGAAAAGAGAAAGCAGGACATTTAAAAAGATTTTTAACAAAATCAAACAGGTAAATTGAATGTCTAACGAGAACAAATAAAGGAAGCACAACTGCCAAAACTAAAAACAAGTATAAATTTGCTTTTATAAGATTTCAGACTTAAAATGACATCAAATAAAGGAAATGGAAATAGAGTTAAACTAAAAAATAGAAGGAATTCGCCTATCCCCCGAAACCCCCAAAAGGATAGAATATCACTTCTACGTTGCTAAAAATAAAACATAAACACAAACAATGAATGCTAGAGCATAAATGAGCAGACAGTCATGTTAAAAGTATTAAAGTTATGTATGGGTTATGATTGCTTGAAAACCTTGACTTTGTGGTCAACGGAGAGGAAGTTCAACTCTTTAAAGTTCTTGGAAGAGGATCATTCTCTGTTGTTTGGGAAGCAACTTGGTGTAACACAAAAGTTGCTCTGAAAGAACTAATTCATATCCCTCATACATCTCAATTAGAACAATTGAAAGCAGAAGTGAATCTTCTCATGTATATTTTATTCTTTCATTGAAAATCTGGCATGACTCTGGATCAACAAATTAATCTGAATGTAAAAGTTTTGTAAAATCTGGCCTCTATTTTTTCTATATCAAATGGCTGCACTAGCTCTTAATTAATTGTTGCGAAAGGATAATGTTGGACATAATTGATAATTATGGCCGGAAAGGGCCCTTTGTGGTGGAAGCTTGGGCCCCCTGGAAAATCTGGGGTGAGCATTTGCTCACCCTTGACCCCCCAAATGGCGCCTCTGCCGTTATTATCAAAATCTTGCCAAGTATTACCAAAATATTGCAGGTTATTATCAAAATCTTGTTAAATTTTATGAGAATCCTCTTGGGTGTTACCCAAAATTTTGCAAGATAATAATAAGATTTCACGTAGTATAATCAAAATCTTACCTCAAAGTATTTTCTGGTACTATCAAAACTTGAATGTTATGTTCGGCAAGGTCCTTGGTCCGCATCTTCCTGCGGGCGAGCATTACGTCCAGTTCAATGATGATGGGCATGAAGGGACCCCCGGCGCTGTCGCTTGCTTATTTTTCGATTTTCTTCTGCGAGCTGGACGGCCTTACGCAAGAGAGAGATGAGCAAGGCATGAGTGTCCCGAGAATCATGCCTGATATTTCACTGCCATCAGCCACGGCCTCAACAATCCTTTGTTCTTGTGACAGCTTCCGGCGCGCAACCGCGACTGGCCGTGGATGACGGGGAGCCTTGTTGCTTGCAAAGGCTGAGAGAAGGTGCGGGGGCTAAACAATTCTCAATAGAAAACTCAATTCTGAATAATATTTGATCTGATTTTTAATGTCTTCACTATTGATTTGATCCATAAAAAGCTTTACCACAAGAAAACTTGAAAATCGAAGGCAAAGAAGTTCAAAGCACTTCGCAAGATCCGGCCACTGATCGACCGCGTGGTTGAATTGACGGGTACCCCGGCGGCCAATTCATTGCTGGGATTGTGGTCCCAGATTTTCCTACTGGACACGGGCGAACGGCTTGGCCCGACCATGTACAAGTTCCGGGATAAATACTTCGTATCAGATTATCACGAGTACAACTGGACGGAGGACTCTGGGACCGTTGTCATAGTCAAAGACGTAATTTTTGGATCTTTCAACTACGTTGAAGAAAATTGCTACCTCAAAATTTTGATTGGGTGTGTTTGGGAAAATGGAGGGTAAATCACAAATCTCCTTCTGTGATTTTCATCTTAATGCTCTTAACCTTAGAGGTAGTTATAGTAGTGGCAGTAGTAGAAGTAGAAGCAGCAGTAGTAGTAGCGAATGAAGCAGCGGTATTATTACTAGCAGTAGCATGCTCATATTGAGATTTGTCAATTGATCTTTCCTTTTAAGCATTTTCTGAAAGTTCCGACTTAATCAGTAATTTATATCTGCCGGTCTTAAGTTTTATTTCAATCTTTACTTTTATTTAAAAAAAGTCAGTTTTCGAAAATTTTTAATTTTTTTTTTAAAGAGGAATTGGCGAAAGTTTAAAAATCTTTAGTTTTTTCCACGAAGAGTAATTTTTTCTCGACTATTAAAAGAGTTTTTTCCCTATATTTTTGCAATCCAAAAGTAATCTCTTTTAAAGTTTTGCTCCCAAATAAATTCCCCTCCCTCGTAGCTGTTTTTAATGCTTTAGCCCAAAATTGGATTCTTAAATAACAATCCTGAAAATTTTACGTTTTTACTGATATATTTCTTTCAGCAAATCAAATGAAAATGGCAAAATTGATTTAGCTTAATCAGATCTAGATGAAGCTGTTGAAATTATTTTCTTATTTGTCATGGAATGCCAGCAGGAATTTTTCAAAGTCAAATGACAATTGACTACCTCAGGCAGCAAAGAAGGTCCATTGCATTTCTGTTAATTTCTCATAAATATTTTTCTTGTGATTTATGGCATAGATTTGAAGTTATATTCCTTAAATAAGGAGCATAATGTAATAATAATTATTATCCTCCTTAGTTTGATATTAGCTGTGGGGTTAAACACTGCTATGAGCTGAAAAAAAAGAAAATGTGGGAACTTAAGCCATCATCTTTTATTCCTTTTCACTCATTCTGTTGCCATACTCATGCTAATACCCATTAGGAATTTAACGCACTCCAAATTTTATTTTATTTATTTTTTTTTAACTTGAATCATATCATTTCAAATTTAGTTATTAAACCCTTATAGTATTTTTGATTCTTGTAGTTTGGCTTGAGTAAAACACTTTTAGTTTAATTAAATCCAATGAAAGTAACATTTAATTAAATTTAATTAAATCTTCCTAATTTTTGCTCGATATCGAAATTTAAGAAATATGCTTGAAAAATGGGAATTTTCTCAGGAGGAAGGAGTTGGAATGACACGAGCTGGAAATTATTCTATTCTTAACCCAAAGCCAAGGGAAGCTGTCTCAGAATAATAATTCTCTCCGAAAGTGGAAAGAGCTAAAAGAGGGTGGAGGAGGATCAATATGGTCCCACAATCGTCTGCCTATTAGATTAGAGAATATTCCTTTAGGGAAGATACTGATGGACAGGGTCTAATCGCCTGAAGGGATATGTTGAATTTCTCCCAAAATGAGATTAATTGTTAATTAGGTTTTGCGGCAAGTTTTAGGTTTCCCCCTCCCAACTCCCCCGAAATAGAATAATGATGTATAGATCTGAATACGGATAGTTTTTCCCATGGACAATTATATGTTGCATGTTCAAGAGTCGGTATATTCAGCAGTCTAATACATCAGCCAAAACACTTTAACAAAAACAATTCATTGCCTGTTACACTGAGCAGAATTAAGAAAAAAATTATTATAATAATAACAATAGTAAACATAGACAACAGGCTAATTACTGCTGTCTACTTGTGTTGTATCACTTAACAAGCGAGGGTATAAAATACTCTCAACCCTATCATGAGAAATCAAAACCTCAAAAATAAAAGGTCTTTTCTTCATACCTTATGTTAATAGATGATGTTTTGAAAATCGTTCTTGAACATACAAAGTGATAACTGAGATCAAACACTTCGTGGTAACGAACTGTAAGAATCAGAGTCTCTAATAAACAGGATTTATTAGTAAAAACAGGATTTAATAAATAACAGGATCTAATAAATACATAGGATATAATAAATAAAGAAAACAGGATTTCCTGTAATAAACAGGATTTATAAACAGGATATATTACAAATTACAAAGTGCTAACTAAGATCAAACGGTTCGTGGTAACGAACTGTAAGAATCAGAGTCTCTAATAAACAGGATTTATTAGTAGTCGATGTCTACCTCAATATTTTGGTGAATGTTTATAATGGCTATTCCCATCAATCGTCTCCTATCAGTTTAGAGCTCTTTGTTAGTATTTTCTCTTCTACTCATCCTAAAATATTCGAATAGAGACTAAAATTGTCAGACAAATATTGACTCTAATAAAGATGCATGTAGGTATTTGCTTCAAACTAAGTATACGAGTCGAAATTTTCCTTAAAAAACAAATAATTATGTTTCTGTTATTTTTGTATTTGATAGGTACTTATTGGGGATTTAAATTCTCAGGGTTTCAAGCTGTGGTAGATTTCTAATTAATTTACGCTCGCGCTGCGCGCTCGCTGGAGCGCCCCTACGGGCGGCTGCTCCGTGGGGGCGTGGGCGTGTTGTTCCGTAGGGGCGTGCCGAGCGGAGCGAGTGCGCGCCCGTAGGGGCGGTCCAGGCCGAGGCTGCCGAGGCCGTGTGTCCGCCCGCGCACGGGTGGAAATAACGGAACCGCCAAGGGCGCCAAGAACGCCAAGCGCGCCTGCACGTGATGCACGTGCGCCTACGGTGGGTGCATGGTGGATGTGCAACGACGTCCGTGGTTGGTCGTGCTCGATCAGTTCTTCCTGGGCGTGCTGATCGTCTTCCTGCGACGGGTCTGGAGGGACCGATACGGCGACGGTGACGGTGACCATCGAAGGGGCGAACGACAGCCCGGTCGCCGAAGACGACGACGCGACCGCGACCGAGGGCGTTGATGGTTTCCCGGGCACGGATGCCGAGGGGAATGTTCTCGACAACGACACGGACGTGGACAACGAGGCCTTCGATCTCTTCGTGTCCGAGGTCGAGGGCGACGACCTCAACGTCGGCGCCAGCATTGCCGGAGATTTCGGCTCGATCCAGATCGAGGCCGACGGCAGCTTCACCTACACGGTCGACGACGAGAACGACGCCGTCGACGAGCTTTCATTTTAGGGTGCACCCTAAAATGAACAGAAATAGGGGGAAGCTTTGATTAACCGATTAAGCTTTTGATTAAGCTTTGATAAAACACCGAAATTTTTTTTGTCAAAAACACAAGTAAATTTCCAAATATTTCGGTTTTGTGTTTTCTTTTCGGACACTTCGTACGGAGTGGGTAGTCGCACAAGCTCGGGAGATGGCTCATTTAATTGGAAATGTTAAAGTTTCTCTTACCTTTGGGAGCGTTAATAGGTTTGAAATGGCCAGTTACCTTCCCCGGACTTTTAACTTATCCGGAGCCTATTAGCCGCCCTCACTTTGTAGCCACTTAAGTAAGAGAATGATAATTATAAGTAAGAGAATTGGTTGTTTAAGTAAGAGAATGATACTACTTCCGTTAGGAAAACGGGCAATAGTCATACTCTTGTTTGTAGTGAAGACAAAATTTGTTAGAAGTACATTACCCCAACTCCCTGAAGAAGACCGCGGTCTAACAACCTATCTTTAATCTGATTCTCACTTGTCTTTGAATTTTGTTCTCCCAACTATTACAATAAGCAAGAGCCAAGAGCTCATATGATACTTGTGACGAGGTCGGAACCTAGAATTAGACTCGGTACTAGAGTTATCTACGTGGCTTGCACTTCTTGCTTCTGTTATCACGACTCTTTCTTCCTTTCTTTTCTTCATTTGGTTGTATTCCTCGTTTCTTTCCTTCATAAAAGTTTTATCCATCTTTCGTTTGTTGTCTATTACCTGTATCCACATCTCTGAATACTCAAACAACTTACAGTACACAATATCTCCTCTCTGAATTTCCTCCTTTTCTTCGAACTTTGTCCATTCACCAGCGAGATATATCTTGTCCTCATCTTTTATAACTTGTATGTGCTCTTCGAAACCCTTTGATCCTCGTGCTAGAACATCATCGCTCAGCATATTTGCGATGAAGTTGGCGAGGTGGCTCTTGTCGTGTTTCTTCGCGAGCGCGAGCACCTCGGTGAAGCGCCCCGCGGCGAGCTTCTGACCCGCCTCGGCCGCGAACTTACGCGAGCGACCGTTGCTGCTGACCAGCAGGATCAGTCGGTCGACGAGCACGTAGATCGTCGCGAGCGCCTGAATGGTCAGGACGATCACGACCATCTTTACGAGGGCCGGCATGTTGGCCCAGAGCTCGACAAGATCGATTTCCATCTACTGCTCCTGTTTCACAAGATGTCGGGGCGGAACGTGAACACGTAACTGAGGACGTAAGGGACCGTCTCGGGCACAGTGTCGAGCGTCAGGGCGCTGCCGTCAGGCACCACCGAGCCGAGGATCAGCCGGTCGTAATGCGAATAAACCAGATTGATTTCGCCGGGCGCGAACAGCCCGCCGACGTGGAAATGCTCGCGCAGCTTGGCGGTGTCAAAGCTCTTGGCGGTCTCGGGATCAACCGCATATCGGGTTTCGGCGGACGTCATGGAAATCCTTTCGGCATCAGTATGTGTGGGCGTCCCAGGCAAGGCGGCAGTTCCGGTCGCGGGCCGCGCAGGGCTGGCCTGCACCGCTCCGGGCCGCGCCATCTGCGACCCCGGTGAAAGCCGAATGCTTTCCAGTACATACCAAAAATCCTACGAAGACTGAGTGACTGACTAATTTATTTACAAACTGCTATTAATAAACATCATATCAACAATTTATCTTTTATGTATGTTTTCTTTTTGCTACGTTATACTTTATATCAAATAGTTTGTGGTCATAGAATCTTAATGAAAATCATACCATCAGATTCAGCATATCAGAGAACCCTAATGTATAAGTTTCAAGCTCATATCTGCAAAAATGTGGAATTTTTTGTTTTTTGGCAGAAAAAAGATCACGGATGGGTGTTCATTTACTGTTTGTTTTCTCTCGCCAAGTTAATCTTTGGGGCCAGATTGTCATTTACAGTTTGCTGACAATATTTCTATTTTAATCTTAGTGCTTTTGATTTTTTTTTTTATTTTGGTGTCAACTTTTTATTTTCAACCTATTGTTTTATTTTCAAGCAGTTTATTGTAATGAACTGTAGCCTAAGTAAATAGCGACTTGGCTCAATAGTAACAAAAAATTTTTAAACCAGTGTCTTTGTAACAATAGACGCATAAAAATAATTGGTTTTTATGTTTATTGCAAGCATGCCATCGAAAAATTTGAGCTAGAGAAAATTTCTCCAATTTCTGAAACGTCACAGGTCCCGAAATCTAATAAAATTGTTTAAAAACAGCATTAATGTGGAGAATTAAGATAATTGAAGGACACGAATATCATCAACCTTTTTGTTTACCTAAATATAATTGGAAGTTGAACATGTTAGGAATTCCAGGCCTTTGGAAAAACTAATCTCACTATATGAAGTGGAACTCAATATAAAATTTATACCCGACCACCCAATAACAACTACATTCAATCGGTATGTATACCGAGTATACCGGTGAGTATATCTCATCTAGTTCTGAAAATATTTATTTTTACTGATTTTCGCATATGATTCTATTACACGCACGCCCTCGATCCTCAGGTAAAAGCAGAAACACTGTGGGTAGAAAAAGTGAGGTGCGGCCAAGATGCTTTTAATATGCTGTAGCGATTTGCAGCATATCTCTGCTTGCAATTAATTGTT
Source organism: Alatinidae sp. Z8VKAUB7J3 (assembly GCA_010016025.2). Lineage (NCBI taxonomy): Eukaryota > Metazoa > Cnidaria > Cubozoa > Carybdeida > Alatinidae > Alatinidae sp. Z8VKAUB7J3. The sequence continues at coordinate 61,963,299 of JAAAKM020721499.1, forward strand.
TCAATAATCAGTTCCACCTTGCTCTACATTCTGGCACGGAAGTCAAAGATGGTCTCGCTCTGCCCCCTCCCCCTCCTTGCAACAGAAGGGCCAAGGCATAACCTCTTTAGAAGAGCTTTCTACTTTGTTAAATTGGTAATATACATGGCACACGTACTTAAAATACATTGGTAGGATTTCAACTACTTGATCAGGATGGAAAGGGGATGACAAAGATAGATGAGTGTGAATTCAAGTGCTTTTCAAAGCTTTAAGAATAAGTTGAGCATACTTTAATATCAGTAATTTTCTATATCAGATGAGAAAGTGGATGGCAACAATGGTAAAACCTCTTTTATCTTTGCCTCTTTGCTAGTCTTCTACCTCATAAGCCTCGTTCAGTGGTTGAGAAAGTGGATGACAACAAAGATAAAGCTAGTCATTTCAATGCGTTGTACTACGTTTTGAATGTGTTTAAATGCGTTGTAAAGAATTTTAACATATTGTACTTTTCGAATACTTTTGTGGCCGCGGTAGTCGTGCGTTGACCTTCCTGGTGATCAGTTTAGTACTGGTGCTGATAACGTCCTTCGGCATTGCTGGTTTTACCTCCTTTCAGGTTAATCAAAGACGCAAGCAAATCGGAATTCGCCGCGCACTGGGAGGAAGAAAAAGCGATATCATGGCTTATTTTCTGACGGAAAATAGTATTATAACGCTCGCCGGACTAACGCTTGGCATGGTGGTGACCTTGTTATTTAGCTTTGAACTGTCCACCATGGAGCAGCAAAACATTTTAGATTAGGTGTTGTTATTGGTTATTGCCCTTTTATTGTGGTTAATACCAGAAAAAAGATCACGGATGCGTGTTTATTTGTTTTTTTGTTTTTTTTCCAGGGGTGATTGTATCGACCCAGTGGTCCTAGAGTTTCGCAAGAGGGCTCACTCGAAAGTAAACTAAGAGTTCTAGTGTCATTTTTAAATCACCCAAGAAAATGGTGGGCAACTAGGGCTCCCACGTTCTTTTTTCTCAATGTCACTGGATCAAAATCATGAGACAGCCATTTTGTTCAGCATAGTCGAAATATGTAATAACTATGTTTTTGAGGATAAATTAATCCCCCAGAGTCCCCAGAGGAAGGGCTGCAAATTATGAAAAACCAAATGCAGTAAAAGAATGAAAGGAAATAACAGGAGTAAAATTTGCAAAAAAAAAAACTAGACAAAATAAGATATTACGATTCGGGCAAACAGTACGGGTGTTAATAAGAGAGGAAACTGGCCATAAAAACTCGCTAGAAAAGAAAACTGGCGTTTGTGTCAAAAGAAAGCCATAACGGCATCTTCTGCTTAATGTATCTTGGCACTCTTTTCAAACTTCAAAATTGTGTCTTAAACTAAATTTGCCCTAACGTCTTGCATATGACTCATAGAAATAGTAGATAGACTAGCTAGAATCAAACTTTCACTGTAGAAAGAGCGAAGTGTCATATGCAAACAGGATGACAACAACCAAAACTGTAAGTCTTTTGAAGCATGTTACAAAATTACTTGCCCATGTAGAGCATCCTCGGCTAATAATATGGACAGAATATAGATTATATTCTGAATCTTTTAGAATATATCTCTATAGAGATCAGAATGATCTCTACTCAGAATATAGATCATTATCAGAATCTTTTTAGGACTAGATTTTTAATTCTTCGCGTCACCCCGAGGCCTCTGCTTAATTTTTCAGCTATCGCACTCGAATGTTTTTTCACGAGAGATTTTGTCAATTAAAAAACATTTATCAATCATTCAAACATAACATTATTAAGTATACTAATATCTGGGACAGAGACAAGCTCGTTTTGCACAGATAAAACAACTAAAGTAATAAATAACGAAATATATTGGACAATCAATCAAAGAAAGAAGAAGTAGAAAAAAAATAATAGATATCCTGTTAATTACTATCCACGTTACAGTAGAGATCCCATCCGACGATAAACATAATTTTTTCGATTTTTTCAACCAGCAATGGGACAAAAGAGGAAATGAAGACCTGAGAAAAAGATCCTAATACAAAAAAATCAAATAATAATAATAAACAAATAAATAATATACTTAATTCTAATGTTCTGAAATCCGTGAGCAGTACTCTAGCAAAAACAGCTACCATGTAGGTTTCAGCCATTTATAGTATATGGCTTTCAATAACGCCCAAATATTTAACATTATTTTCAATACGTATGTCGATTCCTTTGTCAACTAACCTTATATTTGGAAGCTGGTGCTTCCTTGATAATGAAATTACTTCTGTCTTTAATTTTTGACAAAGCTCTTTGTCTAACGTGACCAGGTTTGGAGATATGAAAATACTCTAGACGCTAATTATACTAAAGATTCTTAGGTGCAATTTTTTTTTTCTCCGTACTTAATAATTTTTTCTCCAAATTATGGGGGGGGGTGCAACTATCTCCCCCTCAACGACACCAGTCGTTATTACTACACAGATTCTCATCTAAGATTACGTCGTATCCAGATATGAAAACACACTAGAATAATTTTGAAATTTTGCTGCCTGACATGCAAAATTTTCCATTAGACTTTTCTTCTTTACAATCTGTTGCCATGTAAATAAGATGGTTGAACGGATTTTTACTGCAACAAGAATGTCTCTAAAGCCATGACCTCAGCTTTTTGTTAAAGCTGCAACACCACCAGATGGTCGGCTAATGCTAACTACTGGATATGAATCAATTGTTACATTTCTTTGGTTCACCAATAAAAGGACATGGAAGATAGATCTTTGATAAAGTAGATATTTAAGGATCCCTTGATAAAATTAAGAAACTTGAGTTAGAAGCATATAGGGCAAGCATATAGGGCATTAGATAATAGAGCAAGCATACAGGGCATTGAACAACTGTATCCTTTCAGACATGTCTGCCTAATTTGAACGAACCTTAGCATCCATTCTCCTAGAAGGTCAAGAAGTGCTATCATCGTAGGCAGCACAATAGCGCTGCCTATGTAAAGAGTGACGTGGGCACAGTTTATTAGTTTTATTCGATCATCTCTGCAAAACAATAGTTATGCTATATTCAAGAAACAATTGCAATCAAATGGACGATCTTTTGAGGCAGTTCTGAACAGAGACAACAAAATGCAAAGATCATGTGAATCATTCTCCGATTGTGAGTCGACAGAATGCTGTGTTTCTACTCACCGTGGAAGTAGCAGTGGTGTATGCATTAAAAGGCCATCTCTTGGTGATCATTGTGGTCTGTCTGCATCTCACCTCACCTGCCCGTGTATAAGTGGAACAACTTGCTCCAAATATTCCCTTGACACTTCAAAGGAAAATCGAAAACTTTGTATTTTGTTCTCATTTTTTACTCATATTTCTCTTTTTCCCCATATCGACGTCATCTTTGGTGTTGATAAGGTGTACACCATTGTTTTTCGCTGTCACAATAGTCCCACTCACCAACTTTAGACTGGCTTGGGCAGGTGCTAATCGCCACTCAAAAGAGAGGAGAGTCACCAACCACTCATCAGCCATCTGTGGAAAGTGGCGCTTGATTCTCAGAACAGGTACAAGAAGAGAGTTTCCATCTACCACTTTGGATTGATCGGTGCTTCATATGTTCAGAAAAATTGACCCCAAGTGTAATTCTGACAGTCATTACCATCTCCGTTTATTTTGTTTTACTGTATTATTTACACCTCTTAAAAAAGAAACTTTTCTTCTATGACTTCTACAACTTCCCACTCTTGCTGAAAGTTGAGTTTTCGCATTATCACCAAAACCATAAAAGCATTTAGACGTTCTTTGATGATTTAGAAAGCTAGAGCGAAAAACTTCTGATGTAAATAAACTTCACCGAGTATTACATTACAGATGGATATAATATTTACCCACTGGGAAGTGGCGTTATTACTGTAATGGGCGAAGAAGATTCAAAAAAAAAAATCCCAATACAATGTCAAGAAATAGAAATATACGACAAAAGACATTGTTTTAAGCGAAATGAACCGTTTTGATTTTTTTTTAAATAAAAACATAACCTGTATCGTACACAGGATGTTTTTTCTCGGGGGGGGGGGGGGACTAAAAAATAATAGAAAATTTGATTGATAACTTGAATTAGCAACACCAAGAAATACGGAAAAATGGGATTTCGGGAGAGAGGGGACTCCTACCCCCTACATAGGTGCTTGAGCATGATATATCCCACCAATTCTTTTAAAACTGATCAGTAAACCATAATTCATCTTTATTATTAATTCAATTCTAGCAGAAATGATCGATCCAGTACAATGACACTCTTGCCTCTTCCTATGGATTCAGGAGTTCAGCAAAGTTCGGGGTGTGGCAATGGAATGTTACTCCTAAAAAATCTGGCAAACACAGGTTAATTATTTCTGTGTCTGCTTTCATTGGCTCAACGGACATACCTCTGCCTCCACAGGATATTGAAGTGTTGGTTAAAGTTAATATATCTAAATGGCTTAGAGAGGCCTTCAAATGGCTTCTTCTATTGCTGCTAGGAGCAACAATTAAAAACTTGTACGATGAATATTGGGCTACGCTTATTGAATATTTTTCCTGATAAAAACTGATCACCAAAAGTTGCCAACTTAAACATCACCTTGTATCTGAAGCATTCAGTTTAATTATTGGTTTTTATATTATTTTTGTTCTCTTTGCTTTTTTTGTCTTAACACTAAAAGTCATTTCAATTTTTGAATAACAATTGTACAAGTTAAATGAACACAAAATGCCTCCACGAGAATGAAGAAATAGGATTGTTTTAAAGAGATTAGGCGTATTTTCTGCGTCATCATAATACAAACGTATTACTATGATGAGCAGTAAAATTGACAATTGTATGCCAGTTACCTAACATCTTTGGTTAATTCCCTTTGCATACTCTATTATTACTTCTGGAAGTGTTTTTGTTAGCCAATGACAGTATTTCTTTAGTTTCTATTTTATGTGCTCATATTTGACAAATTATGTCGCATGTTGAGCGACTAAAAAGAACATGGTTGATTATTTTTTGTGAAATTTTAAGCCAATTGAAACAACCAGCAGTTTGAAAAAAAAGTGTATGAATTTTAATTGAATTTTTTTGCTATGTTGCTTTAAATTGCTGAGGTCATTGTATGCTTGAAGAGAACCCCTTTGTCTTTAACACTACGGCAAAATGCCCCCTAAAATAATGGGCTGCAATCGCATAACTATATTAACTCCATAAGGCATGAAAGAGCAACAAATTCAGCGTTCAATTGAATTTGGATCTTTCGAGGAAATGTCTACTAGGGAGAGTAGTTAATGAAATTCACAACATTGTTTAAAGCTGCATCTGCGACTGCCATCATGGTTTCCATGGCTGGTGGAGCATATGCGGATAAAATGCATCCAATGACCGGCGAAAAGCTGGCTGCGGATCAAACATTCACATACCGCTTGCTTGACGGTATTCCAACACTTGCTCCTCAGTTGAACGAAGATACATCTGGTGCAGATATTCTTCGTGACTTGTTTGAAGGTTTGACTAACCAAGACGCTGACGCTCCACCAGCGCGGACTTCCGCGCCCTTTTTTCTTGAAGGGCAGGTTTCGCAAAGGTTTCATGGGCGATTAGCTCAGCGGTAGAGCACTTCGTTGACATCGAAGGGGTCACAAGTTCGATCCTTGTATCGCCCACCATCCCCTTCACTGCCCTGGCCACGGCCAAGGCACCCGCTAACCTAGGCGCTGGTTCGCGCCGCAGACAAGGAGAGAGACCATGAAGGTCAAGAACTCGCTCCGTTCGCTGAAGAACCGGCACCGCGACTGCCGGGTTGTGCGCCGCAAAGGCCGCGTGTACGTGATCAACAAGACCCAGGTTAAAGAAAAAAAATTGGAAATAACGAGAAAATATGTAATTGCCGTTTTTATTTACCCTTTTCCAGTCAGTGACAAAATAACTCCGCTGTAGCCGGTCCCAAGTCCGTGTTGAGAAAGGAGGAGGGTCTTAGGGGAGAGAGGACCCATCGGATGATTAAATTCCCATTAAACGTCTATGAAGAATGGGGGTCAACCATACGTAGTTTTCTAGATGCCGGGTGAGGTGTCCTTGTCTGGTCCCACCACAAGTACAAGCAAGTAGGTACAGTGACAAAATAAACCAAAGTGATGGGGAAATGACAATATTTACCCACATGGACAAAGAGCATTTTAAATCTAACTAATTAGCTCGGATTATTTATTTACATGGTTCAACGTGGCAACCCTGACAAAAATCAAATATCGTCTAAGATACTTAGAGTTTCAATTTTTTATTATTATTATTTTTTGGCTAGAAATCAGTCATCTAGAGCCATATCCACCCCAACAGTTTTTTTTTTTTCATTTATTCATTCTCAACACTATTCCACTGATAGCATTTGTATAGTTCCTTTTATTATTTCATTTTTCCAAAACTGAGACTACAAAGTTCTAACTGTGAGATGTAAATAAATCTATGAACAGAGCCTTCCTGTGCATAAATAGACCGGTGCCTATGGAGTCATTGAATCCCCATAATGTGTTTTTGGTAGAGGATGGGGGCTGGCACTGGAAACCTTCGAAAAAAGCTTATGGCCGAACTTTATCCGAAACAGAATATTGTTGCACATAACGGCCTCTTGCGATGGATGAAGACTAAAAGTTTCGATGTCACAAAAGATTCATAGAGCCCTCCAATTTGAACAAAGGCCTTATAAGAAAACTGTTTATTGACACCTTTGTCAGTAAAGGATCTGATGCAAAAACAAAGGTCAAAAAAGAGATTATTAAACTAATTTTAAATGAAAAGCACTTCGATGGTCGGTATTCAGGGCTGTTTGCAGGCATGCTGAAGTTGGGCATTATCGCCCGTGCCAGCACAATGGTCGTGGCTTCGTTCGTGCGCAGAGCCCGTCCCGTGCTAGTGGATGCAGGCATTGCGTATGGCCTCGTAACGCTGGCGGGGATCATCCGCTCGATGGCTATTGGTTCTAGTTTGTTGCCGCTGTTTTACGTGTCGGTTCCGCTGCTCTTTGCGCTTGCGACGGTGCTTGGTATTGTGCTGACGGGTGGGTACCGATGGCACACACGCTACGCCCTATGGCCTATGCTGATGGGTGACAAAATCTCAGGGGGAGATAAATAGGATTCAGAAATAGCTTTAGAGTCTGAAATAGGGCCTAGAAAATGCTATCAATCTTTCGATAAAAATAATAATAGTTTATTGTTACCCTCTATATAAAACAAAGACGCTCTAAGAGGAGTATGAAAAAATGAGAAGGAAAAACTAAAAGGACTTAGACAAAACAAAAATTGTGCACAATAATTGAAAACATAACTTTTAAGTCAACACTCAGTAAGAGTCAAATTACATAAGATTTTACATCTTACGACACTAGACACTCCATAGAGGATAAATCACGAAAAAAAAAGAGCTGAGTTCGAACGCGCTCTGAGCCGCGAGCGCACAAAGGCCGGGCTTGCCTCTGCGCGCGCCAAAGGGCGCGTAGGCGGCAACCCAGGGCTACGCGCCAAGGATCCCGCCGCGCTGCGCAAGGTGTGGCTGGCACGACAGGACGGCTATACGGAACGCCTGAACGAGACCGCGCAGGATTGGGTGCCTCATGTGCGCCGCCTGCGCCCCGATATGGCTTGGGAAGACGTGCTGCGAATTATCAATGCCCCCCTGCCCCCAGATCACCATTGGACACAAGGCCGACTGCTCCGCGCTGTGAAGGCATATGTGCGCAAAGCAAAAAAGCTTTGTTTAAAAAAAAAATCGTACAAAACAATTAGGACATTCTGTATTTATTTGTTTTATAGTTAACACAATTTTCCGGTGTTGATGAAATTTTTTTTTTTTTAATGATGAAATAGTTTTTTTCGTTTTTTTTTTGTTTACTCTGGGGTGTAAGATTTTAGTAAGATGTTAGTTAGATTTTTAAATATGAATCATAAAATTGTGTCTATATCCCATATATTTTATTTTCCTTTAATATCAAATATTCGAATATTCTTCTTCTTTGACTTCCGTCAATCAGCTTAAAGTTATTTGAACTCCGTCAACTTGGTCGACACATCCTCTACCTTTTCTAAAACCGCACTGTTCTTCCCTTAAAAACTGGGTCTACAGCCTCTTCCTTTCTGCCCATCTTTCTTTAACTCTTTCCTAATCAATAATTGTAGCCCCAATCCTATCTTCAACAGGGACTAGTCCGGATTGACTACTCCCTCTCAATTTATTTACATGCCAGTATAATATTTTACTATTATGCCGTCTACCTGCATCTTCCAGATCCTCAGCAATTTTATCCATGGCCTCCACTTCACATCTCCTTATTTTATTTTTTAATGATCTTTTGTTTTCATATGATCTATCATGAACAGAAATTAATTAAAAAAAACTTTTCCCACAAGACAAGTTTTTCAAACAAAAGTAAAGAGCTCCATTAAGCCGAGAAAGAGCAAAAATAAATTCAAATAATCTACCAAGAGTAAAACTACCACAAATCACTATAAAATAAACAAATGAAGCTCAAAACGAACAAAAATGACAATAAATAGCCTTGTCAAACAAAACGAGCAAAAATTAACATGAGTAGGGCGGATACACCCTATACCTTCTCAAGACCAGAACACAATTTGCACTTCACTGAAAACATAAATACGTTTGAAATGTTTTCACCTTCCTTACAGGCTATTGGAACAAAATGGCTATCTCAAAATTCTGATCGAATTTATTTGGGGGGAAGGGCATGCGGGGGAGGAGGGCTAGTTTCCTTCCTGTTGCTATTGACTCTTAAAAAGAGGGCTTTTTATTTAAAAAAATTATTAACTTAAAACTTTTTATTATATCTCTTTTTAATTTTTTTAAAGGGAATGTGCAATAGCATGTGCCCCCTCCAAAGATTGTCCAATCACCTCTTCATAAAAACATTATGTGTTGATAATGAGCAACTTCCATAACTTACAGTCTATGCCCCTGGAGCTTGGGGGAGGGGTCAAAACCTGTCTGAAAATGCCGAAGGAACATGTCTGACCATATTAGGGCACCCCCAAAGAGACTGCCAATTTTGCCGCAATTTTTATAATTCCAGTATATCCTGGACCCAGTATATTGAAGTGTTCAGTTTTCACAGATCCGCCTGGTACATTCGGTGTATGGTGTTTCTGGGTCTGCTTCTGCAACTTAAACCTGATTATTACCCGTAGAGAGCTGCATTAGATGGCTGGATAGTATCTATACGAGGTATTTGACCAAGCTATCTCTATTGACAAGATTTTATTGTATTTGTCACAAGAGGATAACCCGTTTAATTGTGGAAGAAAAACTTTAGGCGTAAAAAGCGAGGTGTTGACGAGGGGGCAAGCCCCCTCACATACGTAATAATTTTTGTTCGTGTTAAGTTTTAATGTTGCCCCTTACTTTCAGTTAAAAAACTTGTTTTATTTATTTAATTTCTGATCGTTTCTAAATAATGCTGGGAAATCTGCCACGCCCTTCATGGAAAATTTTCTTCCCCCATCAAAAATTCCTCCATGTAAACTCATTCCACCGACCTCTCATCACCAGAAAAAATCCCCCCCGAAAACCTCTACATGTTTCCCACTAAGCAATACCATATGTAAACTATGGGCACCAAAGACGCTGCCACAGAACGCCTGGATTGAAGCGGACACCGATGAGGGCGATGCCTATTGGGAAGCCCTGCAGATCATCCGCAGTTGGACCAAGGACAACCATTTCCTGATCCACAACCTGGCCGCGGAGAAGCTGTCGGCGAAGGTGGCCGACCGGTTCTGGAACGAGCACAATTTCGTCTTCCGCAAGGCGGACGGACTGTTCTACCACGGCAAGGGCGCGACGCCGGCCTGGGAGGGTTGGGCCGATGATGCCACCGATCTGACGCTCATTCCGCTTAACATGGCGGAACCGATCCTGATCGCCCGTGGTATTTAGAGGGATGTAAAATGCATTTTGAAAATATAGTGGGGGGATTTGTCATTTTTTTTTTCAAAGAAAACACAAATAAAGGCATTTTCAATGAAAATATAAAAAAAAATCTAGAGGGGGAGTATGGGGTGGTTCCCTTGTCCCTCCTGTAATTGACACCACTGGTCTCCAATTTCTGTTTCACCTCTCTTCAGGTTCAAAGAATCATTATTGAGCCTTATTGAAGAATGGACTTTCTCTATGCTGTTACGATTGAAAAAATAGATGTTATTGACACACATATAGCATAGAAACTTCCAAAGCTGTACCCAATTGCAAAACATAGTAGTGAAGCAATGACAGCATACATTGTTTAAAACTGAGCTTCCCTGTCACTCAACCTCATTTAACTGAACCTCCTTAATTTGCAAAAAGTAGTTGCCACTCCACATGATTTAACAGTCTCCCTCATGGATAATAGATCGACTTATCTATTAAAAAAATGAACTAATACCATCTTTATACACACCTAATAAGCGGATTAATGCCAGATTTGTCTCTCACTCAATTGGACTATCCGTCTCGGAGTTTTCTAAAATTAGCCATGGCTTGATGCCCACAACTATTCGATTTTAATTCAACAATCAACAGATGGGACTTTACCTTATTTGAAGATTATTTGCAGGACTCTTTTTTGGAATAGATTTAATTTTATCTGACACTTTTCTCCAAAAATTTGTGCAAATTCCTTCAGTTGTATTACAAAAAAAACTAGTTGGTTACTATTTATATATTAAAAAATCGAATCGTTTGTCTTGATTGATAAAAGTGAGCTGCTTTTGTATGTGTAAATTTAATCAGTTGTATTAAAAAAAAACCCGTTTGACTAATTTAGTTTTATGGCACTTATAACCAACTGACATATAGCAATCGCAAATTCTGTCGGTCTGTCGATCCCGGTTTTGCCACAGGTTAGTTAGGGAAAAATATCAATTCATAATTTGACTTCTTAAGAAGCAATAGTTTTCCCTTTTCTACAAACCTAGGCTATTAGCAGCTCTCTCCAAAATTAAGCCACATGGAACCAAATTTACTGTACATGCACCTCCTTCGCAATAGTATGCTGAAAGCTCCACTATTTTCTGTTTTAAATTTCAGCTTCTGAACTAGGCAACTATAGCCTAGGCTATATTGAATTCAGATCTGAATTCAATCTTCTCACTAAAATGACCAGATGTTTGGGTTGTGAATGAATGTGTCCAGTCTGCAAAGGAAGCACCAAGGATTGTCCACCGGTGATGGCCATGGAAACCGCGTCGCAATAACCGGTCCCCACTTCGCGCTGGTGCTTGGTGGCGGTGTAGCCGTTCGCCTCGCCGGCGAATTCGGCCTCCTGCAGCTCCGAATAGGCAGCCATCTGCCGGTCCTTGTAGCCACGGGCCAGTTCGAACATGCCGTAATTGAGCTGGTGAAATCCGGCCAGGGTAATGAACTGGAACTTGTAGCCCATGGCACCCAGCTCGCGCTGGAACTTGGCGATCGTCGCGTCGTCAAGATTCTGTTTCCAGTTGAAGGAAGGCGAGCAATTATAGGCCAAAAGCTGTATGTACATGCTTTGCTAAAACGTTTACTGCCACATCATCTGTATCATCTGTATCAATAAAGCACGAACTCCGATTCAATCAATCAATTGAAAAATTATTGATATTGACCAAACATGAAACACATTTTCATAAGCAAGCGAACTTTGAAGTGGGCAGTGGATTTCCTATTTATTAAACCTTATGGTGCATGTACAGTGGATTTTGACTCACTTCATCATTCATGATTCAGATTATTCAGATAAATAAATCGGTTAAAATTATTCGAATCTTGCTGGTACAGCCATGACTTATTTAGCGTTGCTCTTTGGAAAATAAGTGAACAAGGGTGCAAAACGGATTGGGCTTTATGTAACATAGATATCAAAATGATCCGAGCTATAAACACATAATGGAAAAAGTCAGTGAGTTAAGGAAATCGAGTTAAACATAAAATATCCAACTACTGTATTTGTCATTGATTATTCTAAATAAAATATGTATATTTTAAGAATTTATAGGAATTATTATTATTAGAAACATCATAAGAGTTTATGATTTGTAGTTAACATAATTCGCGGAAATTCATCTTATTACTAATGCAATCTTTCTGCTACAATGTTGCACAGAATTTTGGACTTCTCATAAATGTGTGCTTAAATTTAATCTTAAATTTAATTTGTGCTTAATTTGTGCTTAAATTTATTCACAAATTGTGAATAAATCGGATAGCCTGAAGCGGCTTAAAGATAAAGTAGGGATAACGGTGACGCAAACAATGGCCCATTAAAAAATCGCCATTCCTAAAATATGACAATCAAGTGGACATATACGAAAAGGCTTGATTAGCTCCCCCCCCCCATCTATAAACATCAATTCTATATGGCCGACCGTCGAAGGCTAAACGGAAAGCAGGTCGTCAGCGATTGGGATGGGAGGATGTCGTAAAGACAGGTTTAAGATAGAAAGTTCCTCCCGCGTAAAATAATTATCCCGCGAAACTATCCCTGGACAGTTCCACCATCGCTACGAATTCCCCCCTCTCCAAAAAAATTTCTTGCTTACGATTCTGCCTGATATAACTCCTTAACATACTGTCATTTGAAGAAACAACTAGTTTTTATTTCTTCTCTTATTGTTTTTCAGGTTATGGCACAATACTGCTTGTCTGAAAATTTTTTTCCGGAAATCTCCCCAAATGGAAAGTTTCTCCTGTGGAAAATCCCTCCCATGTAAAAATTTTCCCCAAGGATTCTAACTCCGCTGAATATTTCTCAAAGTTCTGTGAAATTTTTAGTGGCTTTACTACAGCATTGAAGCATAGGATATAAAATTAGAATAAATAAGAATATCAAAGTCTGATAGATGCCTACTGCTAATTGTCATTCAATTTGGCTTGATTCTACCGCCTATCGGATTTTTACCAGTTCACACCACTTCAGGCTGTTTCATCGAAATGCGCTAGCCCCCTGCAAGATTTTTTTGTAAATTTATACCAATGCCCCTGACATATTCCAATAAATCCAACTTGGACTTTGGCTAAATTCAGCGTTGATTATAGCTAATCTTAATTATAAATCTTAGAATTAGCGGCTCTTAGGCAGCCCAGAAGAATTTTATGTCATGTGAGTTGTAAATATATTTTTTTTACTAAAAAAAGTTGGATAGCTCTATGCAAAACTTATTGAATTTCCTGTGATCATGCTGTATTGTTTCGGTGGCTTTAATCATTAATTAATTGTCACGCTCTTAGATACCTCGGGTCAATTTTGTATTTTTCGGTATTTCGGTAATACCAACCTTGAAATTAAAACTAGTTACTAAGTAAGTGACCGAATATTAAACGACTTAAAAAAAACAACTTCGCAATAAACTGTCAGCTAGAGACCCTGACAGACTACGGCCGACATGGCTATAGCCCTTTTTAAGAGTCAAAGTGATCGTTGGGTAGCTATCCCCTCCCCCAATCACTTCGTATTTTCGCAAAATTTATCTGATAGAAATTTCAAGATAAACATTTGTTCAAAAAATAACCCAAATTTCAAAACAACATGGCCTTTGGGTTGACACAACCCCCTAGAGTCTTAGAGTAAGGATTGCAAGCTGTACCCCTGAGATATATAAAGTTCATATAGAAGGAGTAATCGTGTCAACTTTAGAGAAGGCTCAATTGATTAGAAATGTATAGTTCTAGTTCCTTTTTAAGAGTCAAAAGTGGTGACTCTTTTTATTGTGGAGTAATCTTTAGCAACGTACTTTTCTTTTGTAAGTCTAAAGGTTTCCAGTCTCTTTTAGCTTCGGTTTGATTATGAAGCAACTAATAGGTTTTTTTTCTAGATTTTTTCCCCTTTTTTTTACTGTAACATCCATTACGAACCAATGATATGTAATCCTGTATAGGCTAATACGTTGAATTGTTGAAAATTAAATATTGTATTCTTTAACAATAATTTCTTTGTTATTCCCTCTTAATCTGTAATCGTAAGAAATTTTTTTTTTTAGTATTTAGGGCTGAAGCTCTTATTTATTTATTTCTCCGTCAACAAGGGGGGGGGGGGGGGGGCCGGGCGGGGGGGGGGGGGGGGGGGGGGGGGGGGGGCTAGTAGGCCCGCGGCTACACATTTCAGCTCATAACTCTTTGAAGCCTGGCCCGATTGACACGAAATTTGGTGACTTTTCCTAAACTTAACTGGGAAGTCTTATGATGAATAAATGTTTCCAAAATTTTCTTGAAATTTTTGCGATATTGGCGTTTTTTTTACCTATAGTCGAATTTTTGGCCTTTCTGTTTTGTTACTTTTCTTTGAAAAACATGATTATTATATCTTGAAACTTAGATTTTCTTTGCTGACAGCTTTTCCTTTGGCTTCACAGCCTCCAAACTGTTCTGCCCAGGGGGAGCTGAAAAATGATTGCTTTTCACCCTGTAGCTCCCTTTTAAGTTGAATACAAGGATTCAATACCCTCATATAATTGTTCATAGCTCTTCCCCGTCCAACAGCGAAAAAGACCGTATTCCTGGAGAAATCCACTATTAATTTTGGAAAAGCTCCTGTAAACTTTTAGCTCAAGCATCACCCAAAGAGAGATAGAATGCTCGTGCAGCCGTCCAGAATTTTTTTGAGAACTATTGACGGGTCTATTCCTAACATAAAAGAGTCTGTGTTAAGTAGCAAATTTTGAAGACTTAGAAATCAGAAGAGGGTTAATATGGAAGCTTGGCAATACCTTCCCAGATTATGTTTTTGGCTCTGAGCTCAAACATGTGTAACCTACAAAGACCCCCATGATTCTTCCAGTAAAACACTATCCCCTGCATGTAAAAAATGAGCAGTAACACTCCCAATAGCAACAAAGAAAGCTATACCTTACCCACTTGCAGATATGGAAGCAAATGCCACCCAATCACACCAAACTAAACCCTTTATGAAACCACCCAATACTTTCACTCACAGAACACCCAACCTACCCAAAGCAACAAAAATACACAAAAGAAAGATTAGGAACTAGTGCAAAATATCAAAGATTTTGGTTTTTGAGTGTTGGAAGGTACATGTAGGTACGAGATAAAACACCTCCGGGCACCCCCTTGAAATCTGTTTCAAATTTCTTGTCATTTCTTATTCAAATTATTAATTTTTTATTATTTTTATTTTTTATTATTAATTATATAATAATAATTAATGATTATAAAATCGACTTTATTATAATTAATTTAGACCTTTCCATAAAAAAACCTGCAGGGAAAGACTAAAGTCTCATCATCTTACTTGCATAGCAGGGGCCCTTTTCTTAAGGGGAGGCTAGTTATCATTGGATCATTTTTTACTCTTAAAAAGGGAACTAGAGCTTTCAACGTCTAATCATTTGAGTCCCCTCTGAAGTTTATACGACCACCTTTTCCGTAAAAACTTTATATTTTCCAGGGGTATAAGTTACAATCCTTCCCCCAGATTTTTTGGAGGGGAGCATGTGCACTCCAAAGTTGTTGTCATCAGATCGTTGGAATATTTCAAACAAAACGGTTATATCAAAATTTTGATCGGATGCATTAGGCGAAAAAAGGTTGGAGGAGGGGTATATGCCTTGTGTTACCTTTTGATGACTCCTACATTACCCAACGCCTCGTTTTCATCTTCACTTAGTCCTAGGCTTTGCAGTTTAGTCTTATTAGTGCTAATTTTTAAATCTATTCTAGCACCTTGAACTCGCAAAACCTTTAAAAGTTCATTCATTTTGCTCGTACTTTCATCTAATATGCTTAAATCATCAGCATAATGCTAGTCTAGGAAAGTTCTACTTTGCCGTTTGATTCCATGTTCTCCCACTGCCTTTCCTGTTCTTCTTGACTCAGGATTTAATATGAAACTAGCTACGAATCTCATTTCCTACCTTAACTACACCAGTGTTATTCTTGTACATAGCATAAAGAATGTGATTAAAGGCTATTTCCCTATTTCAGAAATTTTAGTTTTCGGGGGTAATAGCTACGTCCGTGGATAAAAATGAAGATATTAGACTAATTTATGATTGCACATGGTAAAGAATGTGATTAAAGCCTCTTTTCCAATTTCAAAAATTTAGTTTTCGGGGGTAATAGCTACGTCCGTCGGAAAAATGAAGATATTAGACTATTTTATGATTGCGCATGGTAAAGAATGTGATTAAACGCTCTTTTCCAATTTCAAAAGTTGTAGTGTTCGGGGGGAGTAGCTACGTCCGTGGAAGAAATTGAAGATATTTTATTACCCTCACAAGAGAGTATACTTTTTTGCCCTTTATCCCATAGACTCTCTTCCTAAGTTTAGTATCCTCCATGCGTGGGTGACGTCACTTTAAATTTCAAGTGAGTCCTAAAAGGTAACTTTTGGGATATAGGCTCCAGCTCATTTTGCTGAATTCAAGCTTCTGTTTTGAATTTGAAGTGCTTCTACAGAATTGTAAGACCAGTTACTAGTGAGGTTTAAAGAGCAGTGAAGTAACTACTACCCTTAACTTGTAAAACTAATACCCCGAAAAGAGACAAATAAAAAAAGATATGCTGAAAAATAATAAGTAAGTCTGGTCGAACTGCTTTTTTACCACCGTGTTCTGTACTGCGTACAAGAGAAGTGCAGTCATGTTGTTTAGGAACTTAAAATGCTCTTCGAATTCTACTAGGATTAGGTTGATAACAGTAAGAAACAAAAGAGTACCTAGTTTTGTTCCTTGGAGGCAGCTGTAGGTTAGTTCGGACGCCTCAGAGCAGGTATCTTCGGCAAAAAAAGAATAAACTGATTGAAGTCTCCTCCGTAGAGACACTCTCGCTAATAGTAGCAATTGACATTTAGCTCCCATCTCCTTCACATTTATTCATTCGGTCAGGTGTTTTCATTAACCGAAGACGGTTATGTCAAGATTGATGAGGGATACAAAACGGACAAGCCGGGCATCTACGCTGCCGGCGACCTGGTCTATGGCGGCCATCAGAATACCAACACAGCCATCCACATGGGCAACATGGCCGCCGCATCGATTGTTCTCGATATCTGAAAGTCTGGCTGACGGGTCCGCCATTCAGACTGGCTCAATGTCTCCACGTGCCCAGCGTTCCTGTGTTTCGGCCAGGAAGTCCGCAAACCGACCGTCATCAATGGCTTGGCGAATGCCCGCCATCAAGGACTGGTAGTAGGCCAGATTGTTCCAGTGCATACATTTGGAATTTATGCCGTAATACCTAACTAGCATTTGGGATCCTGACGTAATGACGTCAGAATGCAATTCCGACTTGCATTTGGGATTCTGACGTAATGATGCAATACTTTTTCGCAATACCATCATCCCAGATTACTTTTTCTTCTTCTTATTTTATACGGGACGATACCATTGCATAAGAAATGCTATTGCATCAAAAAAAAAAAAAAAAAAAAAAAACATCCCAGATTACAAAGGTTAGCACCGTGAGAATATGTGACGACCGCTTAGACGTGAAACCAGGGAAATTTCATGATACCTGGTGTCACTTTTCTAGAGAAACGGAGCCTTTACCTTTTTGATGAGTGGGCTGCTGATTAGGATCAGGATTTCAAGGTGGTCTTTTATCGAGAAATCTTGCCCGAGCTGAAGGGAAGGGGAAATACCGTCATTGTTATTTCTCACGATGACCGTTTTTTCGATATCGCGGACCGCATCATCAAACTGACTGACGGGGTCGTGGACGAAAAGAGCCGTGATGTACACGAGGGAAACCGGCTCGTCCAACCTAGTTAGTCTTCCTTTCTATTTGGCCAAGAATAATTCACGTGCCCTGGCCAGCGCTCCGCCAAAATCGAAAGCTGGGGGCTTAATCCCTCCCTGGTAAGTGTACGTCCCAGCCAATACCACCAAAAGGTCATCTAAATAGCACAAAAAAATGATAAGTCCCCAAAAATGTCATCCATAATGTTTTGAAAGCTTGCTGGAGAGCTAACAAATCCATAAGCCATTCTTTTGGAGGCATATTGTCCAAATGGCGTGGACACAGTAGTAAATTTCTTACTGTCAGGTGTTAATGGAACTTGATGAAAAGCCTGGTTCATGTCTAAGCTTGTAAAAACAGTACCTGAACCAACACGAGACATAAGCCCCTCCTGGCTAGGCAAAGGATACTTAGGAGAGAGAATATATTCTACGTGCTCATATTTCACGACCAACTTTGAATTCCAGTCCTGGCCCTCAGAGGATGTACTGCTCTTTGAAGGCTAATGAAGTTAGAATTTGTGGTGCATTTACTGAAGATACGTGCTTTATGTAATTTAGAAATCTTTCCCATAGAATTTGCTTCAGAACTCAATTATTATTAATATTATTACTATTACTAAAATCTTTTTAATTGTTATTTTCTTTTAAAATGTATATTACAATGCTATATATTATAATATAATATCAATATAATAATAATATGCACAATATAGCCTAACAACAATATCAGATGGAATAGTTTAAAGAAAAGGAAGAAAAAGGTCGAACAAATATCATGATTTTCTCCTTTTTTTTATTTCGAATTAATTACATTTTATGAGGAGGGAGCATTTTGAAATATTGGAGTTACCCACCGACACCTTCTGATGGAGAACGTGCATTTATTAAATATAGCGGAATTGGATAAGAGTTTGGACTATCAAAACTGCCTCTGGAACAGTTTTTATGGCACTTGGTATCTACCAAGTGACATATAGCTATCGCCAGTTCTGTCAGTCGGTCTGTCTGTCTGTCTGTCTGTCTGTCCCGGTTTTGCTAATTTACGTGACCTTGTCTCTTACTTTTGGTTTGTTCATTTTATCTTGTCAGACTTCAGTTGAATTTTTCCGAACTACTGAACAAACAGACAAAAACAAATCATACGCAACTATAAACAGATTTTTAAGTCAAGCTGCAATGCTACCAGTCAAGTCCCTTCAAACTTGGTTTAACTTAAAACAACTCTGTTTAAATAAAAAATTATCAAAAATAAGTATTAAACCATAAAATAAAACGACCATATGCTATTTACATGTAAATTCAGTTTTTGATGTCTACGACAGAAGGTAAGCAGGGCTAAAATCAACTATTTCTCTATGAGCCCAAGGCGGTTGCCGATGTTCGTGTTGGCCATGTATTGCCCGGCATAGCTGAGGTAAGTCTCAAGGGATTGGTCGACTGTTGCAACGGGCAATGCCGGAATGGGTGTCGTCGGGGATATGACGATGTCGAGATCTCGCAGCGTTTCCATCTGCGAGGCCCGTAGGGATTTTAGCTCGTTGAGCATCTTGATGTAGTCGGTCGCAAGAAAGCCGCGCTCATTTAACATTCGCGGGCCGACGACAGGATCCATAAGCTCGGCCTTTGTCTTCAACCCTTCCTCATGGATGATGGCTGCCTCCACGCCGTTTACGTTCTTTCTTTTCCAGTATTCTTTAGCTTTGATGCATATTAATCATTTCAAATCCTCTAGTGCTATAGATAGTTGATTATCGTGTCGTGAGTCGTAAGATTTTTCTGAACTACGTTTCGAGATATACTTTTCCCATCTTCAGGCTAATGGACTCTGGATATTTATATTGTAAGAATGCGGACCTCCGTGGAAGCATAAATCCAACCTGTTGTAGAGGTTGTGTTTTCTTTGATAATGCTGGCAACTATATGTTTGAGTGATTGTAAGATATATTGTCGATTTGGTTACGGTGGTGTAGAAAATGAATGGTTTCTTCCATTATATACTTTATAGCAACCGCATTTCACCCCCTCCCCTTCTTGGAATGTTGGTTGGGTGCTCCAACTCTATTCCAAAAGAGTTGGAAAGGATTCCTACACAATCTTCAAGATTTGGCTTGCTAAAGAAATGATCACTCTCTCATTTAATTATATTTTTTATCAATGCAATAAGCAATAGTTTTCAACACTTTACAGAAATAATAAACAGCTATTAAACACTTTCTCTCTTCCTTTTTTCTTCTCTTATTTACAATGCTCGCCAGCAATAACGCCTAAAGAGTGTTCTTATTCAAGAACGTGATTACATAAGCCCTGGGAAAATTCCCGAGGGTCTTCATGACACCTTTAAAAACAATTTTCTCTGTTTCAAGCCGCCATCAATCCCTTATTTTTAGGGTTTTCAAATGGAAATAACCCCGAGAAAAATTTTACCTGGCTGGGGCTCTGCAGTTGAAGAAATCCTAATGATCATCCTGAAGAGCCTGTTGGTTTCGGCGATGGAATCAGGAAGGTATGGTAAAGTTAAAAAAACGATAACCTTAAGTGTCAAGATTTAAACATTTGGAAATTAATTGCATAAAATCTTTCTGATTCGTTAGGATTCATCAAAAGATCCAAGTTGGGGCATTGACTATAAAAAGTATGTTCAAAATTAGTAAAATAAACTTTACTCAATAGGGTGGATAAAAGGTTTAATTTTATTCTGGAAGAACAAAACTAAATTTGTGTGAAATTGCTGATTTTCGCTGGAGAAGAACGGACTTTACCCTAATTGGATATTATTCTTAGGCACCTTTTTGGGACATACTCTATCGTGTATATTCTATCGTATCGGACATACTACTACTACTATTACTAATAACTCACTGCAGCACCAAGCCGCCAAAGGCCAACACAGCTACGTACGCTCCTCCTCCAACCTGATCTATGTAAGGCCTCCACCGTAATTATAACAACATGCATAAATAAATAAATAAATTATGATAAGATCTATTGGACCTTATAAAAACTATGATAACTAATTTTATCTCTTAGCTTTTGATTTATAAAAAAAAGAGGAAAGTGCAATCATAAAAATCTAGTGGAAAATCTTAAACTTTTTTGAAAACATAATAAACTTAATCAATATCGAAACAACTTCACGAAAATTAAAAAAATAACAAAACAGGTGATTCTCATAAATAAATATAAAGGCCGTCTCGAGCCAAACCATACCAATTGCAATGTTAGACTTGAAACAGGATTTCAATTATATCCCGAGGCTCTCCCCTGAAGTCGTAAGATCAAAACTTTGAGATAGCGATTTTGTTCAAAATAGCTGTTTGGTTCAATAAATATGGCTTTGGGGATAACATGACCCCCAACAGCCATGAGGAAAAGAACTGCAATTCGTAAAACATGGCAATATTTTTCATATACAGTATTCGTTATTGTTTTGTATAGTTCATACATATGTGTAACAGCCTTCGCCTGGATATTGAGAGATTCCCAGTTCACAAAATCGATTGTTTTCTATTTTTTAGTACAAAATTATGAGTTATAATTTGAATGTTGAAATAAAATAACATACCTAGCTCTTTCAAAAATGTTGTTTTTTTAGTGAATTTGAGGATGAGGCGAAACATGTTGATTGAGTAAATACCAGCAAATGTGATTATATATGTCATTCCTAAGCTCTTTTTTTGTTGATGAACACGAAACTAAATGTTCGAAGTCCAAATAATTGTTTAAGGCTTAAAATTTTGCGATAGAGAGTGAGGTTTGGGGAGAGGTTGTAGAAAAACCGTGAAAGAAGGGGTCAACCTCAAACAAATTGCTATACAAATGATTCTTTCACTACCCGACTCAAAAATTTTTGCTGATTCCGAATTCAAAAAGTTAAAGCATCGACAAGTTTCCGGAAACCTATGCCGACTACGAGCAGAACATTGACGTAGTGCTCGCCCGGGCCAAACCGCTGGCCGAATTGACCGCCCGCATACCCGAAGCCAAGACCAAAGCACAAGCTCTAGGCGAGGACGGTGACAGCTTAGACCGGTTCGCCTACGTCCCGCTGAAAACCGGTCCGCACTTCCTCACGGCGGTAATCGATGCCAATTCTGCAGAGCTCGTAACCGTCTGGCTGCTAGACCCATGGTAAGTACGAAGCGCGATGAAAGACACGGCATTTGGCGCCGGTCTGAGGTACTATCGAGCTGGCCATAAAAAACGGTTTAAGCTCAGGCTAGATTTCGGTGCTATCAATTCGCTAGTTTTATCCGAAAAGTGGGTTTTTAACTTTTTTGTTACGTCAGATAATATTCGCACAATCCCTCTCCCCCTGCAAAAAAAAAGTAAGAAGTGATAACCTATAAGCTCAGGCTTTATTTAAGTGCTATCAGATTGCTAGTTTTATCCAAAAAGTTTGTTTTAATTCTTCAAGTTATATAAGACGAATTAGAGTAATCCCCCTCCTGCAAAAAACAAAGGAAGAAGTGGTGGTCTAACTTGACAAAAGTTGTTGGTTATTTAAGACTGGCTTCGGCCGTTGTCGGCTTCTCTGGAACACCCCGGTGGGCCTTGCACCCGCATCCTTGATGGATTCACCGACCGCAGTTGGGCAGCGTTTTGGATGATGACTCTTGTTAACGATGATGAGTTGCTCACTGCAGGACCCGCATCGTCAAGTCCATTAAAGCTCTGGAACGTCAAGACGGGTGCGGTGGTATCACAGATCGACACACCGGAAGAGCACGTTAAGCACCTGGAGGTGGTGGATGTTAACCACGCGGTTACTCTTGGCGAGGGATCCCTGCGCTTCTGGGACCTCGCGGCCGGAGTGGAAATCTGGGCGTTTGACAAGGTGTTTTGAGTGATATTTTTAAGAAACGGCACGTGGCAAAACCTATGTGTTTTTAGATGAAAATTTACAGTCGTTCTTTTATTATATAATGTGAAAGGCTCCTACTCATTGGAATTTTTCCAAGATCTAGGGAATTTGATCCTTAAATTGGGATTTTGGGAAAATTCATTTATATTAAACATTACCCTTAAAAAATTTGTTCAAGAGAGAAGGAGGTTGTTGGGGGGGGGGAATTAATGGAATGCAGAGTTTTTGGTATTCTGAGGGTAGGTTTTTTTTTTTCTCTTTTCAAATAAAATAAAGAAACTAAATGTCCTACATAAGTTTGTTGTTGTTTAAAATTCGGAAGTTCAACTTCAGTTTCTTAAACTGCATAAAAATAGCAGACTTTTTGGCGAATTATCCAAGAAAATGGATTATTTATTATTTATTATATTTTATATATTATTTGTTATTTACTATTATTTTTATAGTTTATAATTTTTGTTTTCGGTTGTTTGGTGTGCGTTTGTTTCTGTGTTTGTGCTGTTGCACTGGTGATTTCTATTTTCACTATAGTGGTAATTTTTTCATGCTATAACTCTAGACGGCTTTCAAAAGGAAACTTTTTAAAACGTCATTGTAATATTTTGGAAGTTTCTCTGGAGGTTTTCAATATTTTGGAAGATTTCTGCTTTCCAATCTGAAATTATACTAGACGAATTTGTTGTAACAGACACAATCTTTTTTCATTTCTGTGAGCTTGTACAAGTTTTTATAGTGATTGAGAAACTTTACAGTTTATTAAGGTATTTAATTGCCAATCTGACATTATATGAGACACAATTTGGTGTACCAGAAAAAATTTCTTTTCATTTCTGTGTAATTATTCAGGCTTTTACAGTGATTGCACAGTGATAGCACTTTGATATCACGGACAATCTTTTAGTGATTACACCCTAGTGACAATATGTATATACTTGGCGTATTTTCATTTAGTTCAACATCCCACTCAACATGTCACGAAAGTTTCAACTTTTCACCCTCGACTGTTTCTAAGAAATTATAAAAAAGCCCTTCTGATAACCTCGATTTACATAGTGTCTTTTGGGTCAGTTGAATTAACCCCTTCTCAGAAAGTTTCAACTGAAAACCCATAGTCTTTCCTCATATATTTGAAATATTCCCCTTAACAGCCTGGATGCACAGGGTGGACATTAAATTATTTCAGCATCTCCCTGAACATGTACTGAAAGTAGCAACTAAATAGGAACTATCCGGTCTGCGGTATTTTTGTTGATTTTTCCAAATCTTTGCCCAGATTGACTTTAAGACGCAACTTCAGCGGAAATCTGAGGTTTTAGTACTAGGGCTAATTAAGATGGAATCTGGACGTACCCACCGATTTTGACGTCCCCTCCCAAAAGAAATCCCACCAAGCACTCACTTACAGCAAAAGAAAAGGTATTGGCTGATGGAAGCCGGACAATTGTTACTAAAAAGCGGATTACTGAACAACGCTCAGCTGATGTCTGTGCGAGAAAATAACAGTAACGGCACCAGCGTCATCGATCGGGCGGTCGAACAAGTTCCCCCTCCCCAAGAGTGCCTTTGCCCGATCCCGATCCCAGCCTGGATAAACTCCGAAGGCTTCATCCCAGGCCTGTCTCTCTACGCCTAATTAAAAGAAAGATCTTCAGATTGAGAAAATGAGCACAAATACTTTGGATCCTGAAACTTATTTAGAAGAATTACGAATTCTTTTTTCAAAGAATGCCGCAATACGTACGGTAATTTGGGGAAGACCACGTGGAAGCAACTCGGCCTTCCGCGTGTTACACCTTGGATACCATCATTGTACGCGATAACAACAGCGATCTTGACAAGGCCAACTACTGTGAAAAATTTATTTTCCACTTTTTAGTCCATTTGTAAAATGTGGTTTAAATTTTTTTTATATAGTATTTATTTAACTCTTTATGGTCTTAAATTCTAAAAAAAAAACATAATTTGCAACTCAAAAAGTGCAACAGATATTTTAATTTCCGTTTAGTTGAGCCTTTACTTGATTTCCTAGGACTTTTGGTATAATACAATCACTTTTGGGAAAAAAAAAAAAATCATGATCTTTCTTCTTGGAAATAGTTCCTCTGAGGAGAGCCAAAATCAAAACATGCATTGATTCAAAAACGTTCAGAAATTAAATAAAAAAAAGTCTTGGGAACATTTCTGCCAAAGGGTTCGTTCAGGTTCGTACAGGTAAAAATTTTATAGCTGATATAAAAAATCGAGTCATTTAGGCCTATGTATGCTATTTTCTGTCATTTTCCGTGATTAGAATGTATCTCTTGTTGCTGGGTGGTTCCATGGCATAATTTTCGTTTTGATTGCAGGGCTGTAATAGCTAGGGTTTAAATTCTAAATAAAAAGAGGAATTATGTCATTACCTAACAAGCATATTAGCATTTAAGCGGATCAAACGTAGTCTAGCCGACAAGCATTTTATGTCTATGACTTGGGAACACTAGGGGTCGCTTCCAGTTTGCCGTGACCGAGGAGCCGGGGCCGTATCTGTTCAACGTCGGAGGGAGCGAATACGCGACCTGCGTAAACCTGTTCGATGCCGGTGAATCCCACGTGGCGCCCGCGGAGGCGAGCGGCGGCGATACGCCCGAGGCTACGGCCGACGAGGCGAGCATTTTCCACCGCGACCTGTGGCCGATCCTCGTCGTGCTCGGCCTGGTGCTGTGGGTCGTGGAGTGGGCGACGTATCACACCGCGGCGCTCATCGACAGAGGGGCCGAAGATAACATGCTCGAAACCGCGATGCTGAAAGTCTTCGCCGATACAAAATGATAGTGATTGATGCTGAAAATGGTGGCGTGATTACGATTAAAGGTATGACAGGGCAATACTGGTGGACACATAGTGCCATTCTCAAAAACACGTACCTGAACGGGCATGTAGTTGCAATTGGTGGTACAGCAAGCTTAGATGCTAATTCAACATATTCGAATGGCCAAAGTAAACAAACCGCAGCCATTGCGTTACCAGCAAATAGTAGCTGGGTTGCATTACCTGACAGTGTATCGATTGCAGGCAATAGTACCTATAGAGTCACTATTTCAGGCCTCAGAGATGGCTATGAGCCTGTGCTAGCCAAATGAATCCTTCTTACATTAGTGCCAACTTTTTGTCGTGGTTAATCAGGACATTTTTGTGAGTCTGGCTTTTATATCATGTCACTGGTTTCCTTCCTGCCTTCTTCAATCCTCTGTTCCGGGTTTTCTATATCTTCTTTTTGTTCACCTTTGTCTTATTCTGAATTTCTTATATTTTCTTTACAATTTTTTATTACCCTTAACTTCTACTGTAATTCGAACATTTTCATTTTGTTTGGTAATTTCTGGACAATTCTTTGTACTTTTCGGAAAACTCAAAACTATTCCTGCTAACAAAGGGAATATTCACCCTGGGTCGTCACTTACCAGAGATTTGTAGCAAGACTAAAAAAGGAATTCTCACGCCCTCTCAAATTTAAATTGAAATAAACACAAAATGGGGCCTTATGTATGGGATGATACCAGGCGTTACCAGGGATCTAGGCCTACTCAAATAATCTCCTAGCCTTAAACGGTGGAAAATATTCACATCTGAAAAAAACAAGACTTGCCTAACGGTATAGTTTAGTATTACTAGTGGTAAAAGATACGAGATGTCACAGGGATGATTAGAGCACATGGAAAGAGGTTCGAATCGCAAGGAAACATAAAGTAACCTCTTCTGGGTAATTCTCTGTTGTAGTTTCCATAATTTCGTTACTAAAATATTATATTTTCATCATATTTGGTGTATTTAATTAGACTTAATCTAATTTCACTTCTTGGGTTTATTTATTGCTGGGATTATTTCCCATGGGGGTGTATCATGATTTTCGCTGAAGGATATGGGGTCAGCCCTACAAACTATTGGCACTTGGCAGTGCTATAGGATTGCATACATGGCTGGATGAAGCTGTCCTGTTGAGTAAAAGTTTGATTAAATAGGCCTACTGGGTGATTGATGCCAGAGGCCTGGACTTTTGTATAATATTAAATAAAAGAAACGGCTCTCGACGCAACTGTGATTCCGCTCGATTTGACGACCATCGACGCCAAACCGGCAGCATTGATTCCCGTGGGTTTGTCGAATCGTCCGGAACTCAAGGAAGCCCAGGCATTGGTTGCAGCGGCCTGCGAACGATACCAACGCGAGAAATACGCCCCGCTTGTGCCAAGTTTATTGATGGGATTCAGCACGGGCGATTTCGGCGGCGGACTGGGCAACGATGTGAACGTTGTTGCAGGTCGATATGACTTCGACGCGATCGTCACCTGGGAGATTCGGCAACTCGGATTCGGTGAGGCTGCCGCTCAACGTTGATTCCGGTTAAAGGCTACTCGTTTTTCCAAATCTACAGGTTCTAGTGCTTCTTTGGCCAGCTTGTGTTTGACACCTTATCGCTAAGCTATATATTTAGAATTATTCTAAAAACATTTCTCTGGATAGGCTTTAGATCGTCTTCTTCTTGCTCGAGTGACAATGACCCAAACGTAGGTTTAAAAAACTTAATTAAACCATCATTAACTGAAAAAAGCAGCTTTATCAGGAGCATAAATTGGGGGGAGGGTTTAGTTTTTGAAAAATGCCTTTTTTCATATTTTCTTTGAAAAATACCTATAATGGTAATAATTGCCCCCGACCTCACTGTCTCTCAAAGATTTAAGCCCCAAGCATTTTTTTTTACTTTAAACATTTAGTTTCATGTTCATCAGCAAAAAAAGAGCGTAGAAATGACATATCTTATCACATTTGCTGGTATTTCAATCAATATTTCACATCGTCAATATTTCAATCAACATTTTTCGGTTCAACCTCAAATTTAACCTCCAAAAAATCAAATTTGTGGAAGAGATAGAGCGTAAACTTTTTGGATTCAGAATCAGCACATATTTTTGGGTCGGGTAGTTGAAAGAATCATTTGTATAGCAATTTGTTTGAGGTTGACCCCATTATAAATTTTACTGTGTTTCTTTAAATTTACTCTATAGATATACTTTTGAGTTTTTTCTTTTACTCTCTGTTGAAGATTATCGAATACAATCACTAGGTAAAATTTACTGCTTCAATTCTTGCTTGCTATTTTCATTTGTTTGCAACAAAGCTCTTATCCCAATCAGTAGCCTAACATGATTTAATACAATTTAATTTTAAAGATTTAAAAGATGGTTTTCTTTGAACCCCCTCTAGCTGCCTCTCCGATTATTTGTATTTTCATAGCATTTGTTTAATTTTTATTTACATTAATCTTGGGCATATTTCCTTATCTGAGTTAATCCTGCATAATTCAAGCATCCACAGAAACGGGTCAGTCTTCTTTAGTATATCTCTACCTTTGTGGTACTATATGGCTAATTATTCAGTTTTCATTGTCATTTTCACTTGATTTGAGAAACTTGGCTCCAACTTTGCCTCCTCCCGCAAGATTTTGACGAAATTACGCCACTGCTATGACGGGCCCGGATTCTGAAAAGTATCTATTCTAATGTCCTTGGTACTTAAAATTCCTTTACGAATTATCCATACAAAAACCATAGACAGAACATTTTACAGTTTTATTGTGCTTATCAATACAAAAAGGTTTTATCTATTTCTTTATTCAAGATGTAATGATTTAATGCAATTAATTTGATTTACGATTTAAATGTAATATAATAGTAAATATAATGTTTTAAATGAGTTAATTTGCTTGACTTAAGCACGATTTGATTAACGAAAGAGATGACGAAGCCGTTTTATTATATGTTAATTCTAAAAAGTGAGGTTTCCTATCAAGACGCCCACTGTCATCATGGGATTAAATTTTCCATTTTTAATTTAACCAATTAAAGGTCTTCATTTATTTGTTACTGCATTCATTTATAACTATGATTTTGTTCTTGGGAAAAATACCCCCTAACTGTTAAAACAGAATTTTTTTTTTCGAAAGAGGGTAAAAATAAATTATTCTCGATTATTTCCATTTACAAGGAAAGTAGAGTTGATTGGTCTTCTACGTAAAACCATGGCTTTACAACTGCCCATAAAAATACGTAGCGAGGCTTCTAGGCCTCCTGAAATCTCGCTATTTCTTCTTAAGATTTCTTTAGGAAACCAGAAGCCTACAGTTTGAATACAATCCAGAATTAGTCCCGCTTTACCAATTCTTCCTTCACTGTGCAGAGACATGCGCATGAAGGGGTGGATACGGAATTAATATTTTGGAGGGACGTTTTCACGCTGTTCTTGTGATTCCTCGGCGCGCTTTCTTTTCTTACTTTCTCTATTAGCCGTAAGCCTTGTGGCATTAACTCTTTGAGCAGCTTCCTCGGCTGTTTCTTCTGCCATTGTAGATTGGTAATTGGTAGTTTCTCTTTGAGACGCAAGCCCTTTTGGTAATTGGTAATTTCTCTTTGAGACGCAAGCCCGTTTTCGCGCTGTTCTGACTTTATGCATACCCCAATACTAAGCAGTACAAAAGGCTTTATTATATCGTTTCCCTCATAGGGCTGCCGTATCATCACATAAAATATATACTACTTTACTTACAGGGAAAAGTTTAAAAATGCATAAAAAGTTTGTTTATGTGCATTTTTGTTACATTTGTATGAGTTGGACAAGCATAAAGGGGGGTTCCAGTTTTTTTGGTTTTATTTCACCATTTCGGAATAGTCTATCTAAGCATATACAGAAAAAATAAAGATTCGACCAGCTTTTTTCAACTACCGGATGCTTCTCCTCCGGCTTTCTTTTTACGCTAGAAATACACACCTGAAAAATGTATAAATATTGGGAATTTCTTGTGTGCGTGGGTGTGTGGGGGGGGGGGCGTTCTAACATAGAAAAAGTTGAAATATGCATGGGATAGGCCCATTTGATCGGAAATGAAAAGATCTGGAGCTCTTTTTAAGCGAGCAAAAGGACTGGAGGGTGACTAGACCCCTTCCCCTCCCCTTTTCCCCAAAATCATTCGATTTAAATTTCGAGATAGCCATTTTCTTCATCATATTTGAAAGGCCCAATAACTATGCCTTTGGATATAACATGCTCTCCCATACCCGAAGGGGATAGGTCTTTAATTTATGGAATTTGTCCATTGTTTTAGTATTTGTTATTGAAAAGTACGCGTACATTTTCGGGTGGAGGATGGACAAATTATCTATTGGGGATTTCCCAAAAGTACAGTTGGATCAGGTCGACAGCTTCACATACCTTAGATCCCAGCTCTGCACTGGTGGATCTCAAGACCTCGATATTCAACAGCGATTGCAGAAAGCACAAATGGTCTTTGCTTCCCTAAGAAAACTGTTGTGGAACCGGCGTGTAATTAGTATAAGAACTAAAATTCGAGTCTACCTGGCTTTGGTTCGGACAATCCTTCTTTATGGATGTGAAACCTGGCCAGTGAAGCGACTACATGAAAATGCACTGAAGGTGTTTGAGCATACCTGTCTACGTAACATTCTTAGTTAAATCGGAATGATAGCATATCACGAGCTCGAGCTTCAGTGGCCGCTCCAGGTTCGCGAGGACGTAGTCGATCGCGCGGTTGACGCGCTGCACATAGTCGCTCGAGCGACTCGAATCGGTTTCTCGGTCGGTTCGCAAGATCTGTCAAGCAGCCCGCTCGGGATGCCGGTATCCCTGGCCTCCATGAAGATACTCTCGACTCTGCTCTCCGTCCTCGCCCTCGCCGCGTTCGGGACGCTGGTCCCGACCGACGACTCCCAAGCCACCACTTCCAAGGAAACCACGAACATGGAACTCGGCGCCTTTTCCGTCAGCCTCGCCGTCAAGGACATCGCCTGAGTAGCAATGACATTGGAATTAAGCCAACAAACCAATACTATTAGCTTAGAAACTGTATAAATGCTAGTCTAAGATACAGCGACTAAATATAGGAAATAAATAATAGGTTAAATCCGAGTATTATGTTGCTGCCTTTTTTTTTACCCAATAGGGCCTAG